>JACERP010000003.1:0-600000 GCA_014080715.1 Scenedesmus sp. NREL 46B-D3 | reverse complement strand
GCCGAGCGTGCTGCTGCAGTTGGCGAGACGCGGGCAGCAACGGCTGAAGCGCTCCTATCCAGCAAGTCACAGGAGCTGGAGCAGCTGCAAGTGCACTACAAGCGGCTGCTGTCGGATCAGCAAGCTGAGCTGGAGCGTGTACGGCAGCAGCTGCACCGCCAGGCCACAGAGCAGTCGAAGGCTGCGTCTGCTGCAGCGACGCGGGAGCAGGACCTGTTGCGGGAGGTGCAGGCAGCCAACAGCAGCATAATTGAGCTGAAAACGGCAGTGGCTGCGGAGCGCAGCAGTGGTGAGCTGCTGCAGGCAAAAGTGACGGAGCTGACCACAGAGCTGGAGGCAGTGCGGCAGGGCAAGCAGCAGCTAGCAGCAAACCTGAAGCAGGTGTGTGGTGTGTGTGGTTGGTGCAAGGATGGCAAGTCTTGCACTGCAGTGCAATGAGGGTTGGCACAAGTTGTTTTGCTGTTGCTTTCAATGCTGGGGCAGCTCAGTTCGCATTGTTGCGCCTATGCAGCCATTGATGCAACTGTTGCGAGCTGCATGCATGTTAGCAGTATTAAAAAACTAATAATCAGCTGTATATTAGTTTGCCTCAGCAGCAATCAACAGCAATGCCCTGGCATCTCCCATTCTTCACTACAGCGGGGTTGGGCAGCACACAGCAGCAGCATTGCCAAGTGATGCAGCAGTACTGTGCAAGGCTGGGAGGCAAAGCAACCTGCTGGTGGGGTGCAGGTCGAGGGGCTGCTGTCAGAGTCTGAGGCGGAGAGGCGCACTGTGCGGGCAAAGTACATGAACCTGGGTGAGCACCCCACTGGCAACAACACGCTAGCGTGAGGTGGTAAAGCGTGTTTTACCCTGCAGCAGGAGCGCACTGTCGTGCTCTTTGCCCCAAACTTGCGGCATGAGGACACATGCAGGTTGGTTTCACAGCTGCTGGCGCTTGCAAGTGGTTCGACAGATATGTTTGCACTGCGGTAGTGCCACCTCTAACACCTTTGCTGATGTATCTGCCTCCTGGACATCTCCTGTGCAGGCGATAAGCTAGAAGGCATGCTTGCAGATGAAGCAACGCAGCAGAAAGCAGCTGCTGTTGAGGCTGCCGCACTGCAGCAGCAGCTGGCACAGGCGCAGCAAGCCGCCGCTTCCTCACAGCAGCAGCTGGAGCACACAGCAGCCCAGCTGGCAGAGGCACAGCAGGCGCTGGTAGATGCTGACAGGCTGCATAGCAGGGCTGTGAAGAGGCTTGATAGGAAGATGCTGCAGCTGGCACAGGAGTGTGACCTGTCGCGGCAGGAGCTGCTCATCAAGTCTGCAGAGATCCTGGACCTGCAGGCCCAGCTCAAGGAAGCAGCAGGGCAGCATGAGATGCAACTTGTGGCAGCGCAGGATCAGGTGGGTAGACGACAACGCCTGACCTGGTTGCCAGAAATGCCACAGCTATCCACTGGCTTGCAGGCCAGGGCTCATGTAGACGTGCTCTTGCTGGAATCTGCTGTTACAGGGACTCCTCCACACCGCTCACAGTCAGCAGTGGTGCATGCTGGTAACTTCTCTGTGGCCTGACTCTTTTGCCTTTGCATGTCGGCCGTCTGCGCTGGACTTTTGCTGGCGGAATGCATGCAGGCGGACCTGCTGCAGGGGCAGAGCGCGCAGCTGCAGCAGCAGCTGCAGCTGGATGCAGAGCACGAGCAGCAGGTGCTGGCAGAGGCTGCAGCAACCGCACAGGACCGCTTGGAGATTGGGCTCAGGCAGCAGCAGCTGAAGTACGAACGGCAGATTCAGGTGTGGTTAGCTGAACCCTTGTACCACAGCTACTCTGCAAGATCGGACCATAAGCACGACTACTTGCACCAGCTGGCACCTGCATCTGGCAGCAACCAATTTCAATGAAATTGCAGTTACATGCGGACCAAGTCACCTTCTTCACTAATATGAGCCGCCATACGGTTTGCTGCTGTTTGTTGACAAGCAAGTCACGGCTGCATGCTGAACCGCAGGAGCTGGAGCTTCAGAACCGTTACATCGCTGCTCTGGACGCCCTCAGCAGCCCACACGCAGCAGCAGCAGCAGCAGCGGCTCGCCATGCATTGGACCACGCTGCAGCAGCAGCGCATGAGGTTGGATGCGGCGGGTCGAGCGGCGGCGCCAGCATGGACTTGCCCGCTGCATCAGCCAGCAGACTTGACGTATTTGATGCTAGGCTGCGCAGGACGCTGGCAGAGCATGTCAGCAGGAGCGAGGCAGGAGAGGTGGGCACGCAAGCGCTGTCTGTGCTGCATCCTGACTGCTGCCATACTCCTGGCAAGGCAACTCTGAGCTGCTACTCATATGGGGGTGTTTGTGTGTGCTGCCTTGTCTTGCTGCGTTGCAACTATGCCAGACCGCGGGCTGTTTGCCAAGGCATGTGCAGTCACGTCCAGCTTGTAGCAGAAACCGAGTGGGCTGCTTTTGTAACGCAATCATATGCTCACTCAAAGCCCCTGGCTCAACTTGCATCTGCACTCATTACGCGCTGCATGGCAATGCCCGCTGCCTTGCTGCTGTGCCAGGCCATGGAGGCCAAGATGCTGGCTGTCAAGCGTGAGCTGTCCGCAGACTACCAGCGGCGCCTGGACGCATTGGAGGCTGAGTGGGCCGCACGCGCGCAGGAGCGCACACAGGCGCTGGGGGCAACACATGCACTGAGGCTGCAGCAGGTGCGGTGATGCTGAGCTGCTGCTGGCATCGCATGCATGGCAGTGCTCCTGAGGCGCGTGCGCATGACCTGCCTCGTGCATGTGCAAGCAGATGCATCTGCGCACCCCCATGCAATGCACACCTTCCCCACATCCTACATAAGCTCAGTCAGGTATGTTTGCTGAGACAACACGCACTGCCTGCCAGCCCGCAGTCTAGTTGCGATGCATCGTAGTATATCACTCCACGATCCTGCTGTCGCCCTGTCAGGCCTGTGAACTGGTGTGCTGTCACTGTGCGTTGCTGCTGCAGGCTGAGCTGACCGCCCGCCTGGACAAAGAGCGCCTAGAGGCCCAGCTGGCCGAGGCTGCGGCAGCGAAGCAGCGTATTAGAGAGCAGCTGGGCCAAGCGCAGCAGGTGCGCACAAGGCGGTCGCACCCAGCAGGCGGGCTGCGAGTCTGGCATGCGGCCCGGTGGTGGACACAAGTCCAAAACTTGTTGCTCATTTGTGTGACAGTACTTTGTACGAGGGTGTGTGCCCGTCTAAACTGTTGTTGGCGGCCTGTTGTGATAGTTGTCGTAGCAATGTTCCTACTCACAGCGCAGCAGGTGCGCACATGGGGGCAGCACCTAGCGGCGCATACGGCACGTGGCCTGCACACCTTGGCAGCAGACGCGCACTATCACAGGCTCATCTGCATGTGCAAGTTCACCAACCACCTGGGCTTGTGACCTGCTGATGTTTATGTCATCTGCAGCCACGTGGTGTGCTCCAACAGCAGCTACCCTAGCACTCTAGACCTGTCTGTAAATTCCGTTGCACCTACCAATGCTGCTGCAGGAGCTTTCACGTGTCGCACATGAGGCATCTCAGCATCGGCTGGCTTCAGAGGAGGCGCGCGGTGCTAAGGCGGCGCTGCAGAGCCAGCTTGATGAAGCCAACGCCAGCGTGCGGCAGCTGCAAGCCCTGGTAGGGCAGTACAACGGCGGCAGTACAGGGGTGAGCAACGACTTCGCACAGGAGGAAGTGGGGTCGGATTACTGCTTCGTTTGTAATGTGCCTGGGGTAAATGCACAAAACCTCATGTTTGCTGTTGCTGGAGCTGTACCAGTCCAGCAGTTATTGTGCAAGGATGTTGAGATGCCTGACTGCACGCCAAGGTGCTCTGTGCTGCATGTTGTGTGCACAGGAATATGATGTGGTTACTCACCAAATGGCGGCTTGCAGTGGTCCACTCTGGTAAGACGACTGCCTCTGAGCTTGCCGCGCTGCACTGTGCTGCGCTGTGTCCTGCATTTGTGGTGCACCACAGGAGCGTGATGTTGTGGCTGGCCTCATGTCCCGCCTGGAGCAGCGCACAGCAGAACGCAACGAAGCAATGCAAGCCGCCGCCGCAGCTGAGGCAAGAGCCAAGGTGAGCAGGGCGCCTGGATTGCATACGCGCCTGCCAGCATCACATGAGCTTGCTCAATGTGCAGTGCCTCATTCACTACTTTGAGTATGCCAGTGTCTTTCCGGCACGTTTGGTTGTGTTGTGTCTGTTTGCAAGTCGGATCATGCACCCTCATGCATGGCATGTGCTCTGCGCAGCAATGGACGCAAGGCACTGTATTATGGGACGTGCAGGCGCTAGAGTCGGAAAAGGTGCCCTGGCAGCAGCTCACGCAACAGCAGCAGCGCAACCTGCAGCAGGCTGCTGAGTCTGCCGAGGCTGCGCGTGCCACAGCGGAGGCGCGGCTGAAGCAGGTCATGGCGGAAGCCACTGCAGCATCAGGTAAGCTCTATTTCGTTGCATGACTAAGAGTTCGGCGTGATTGCATTGGGTGTACATGTGCAGCGGGTGACCGCCCTGTCACAGGCTCTGCACCTGTGATTGCAGGTGGTGGATGGAATGATCAAAGCAAATTGTCCTTGACTGGTGGACGTGCTTTCTGTTGTTATGTGCAGGCGCATTCTGCATGTATGTTGTTTGACAAACGCTCTGCATCACACAATGTCGAGCAGCATGGGGTGTGTTCATGCCGTGCAGATGCAGCAACAGCTGCCCAGGCCTTGCACACCAAGCAGGTGAAGCGCATGCAGGAAGAGAAGGCAAAGTTGGAGGACAGCACTGAACAGGTGCGGAGGCGCTCCTGGCCTGCCTCTTCATGCTATATGCAGCTTACTTCCCATGTTATGCGGCTGCTTTTATGAGTCACTCCACCGCATACAATTGTGATGAGCGCATGCAAATAGCACTGCCTCACTCAACCGCAAGTGGCCTGCCACAACTCACCCGCAGATGAGTTCTGCAATGGAGGAGCTGAAGAAGCAGCTGTCGCTGTCCCAGGCTGAGGCACGTAGCCTGGCACGGCAGCTGCGCGAGATCAGCCAGCAGCTGTCGCTGCTGCAGGAAGACCACGCTGCAACCGAGGCAGTGCTGGCGCGGCTGAAGGACGAGCGGCAGCAGCTGCTGGCGGTGAGTGGAGCATCAGCAGGCTTGGGCTGGTGTGGCTTTGCGCCACTGGTCATAAGCCTTGTGCAGAGTTGCTGCTGTTGATCCTGCTCTGGGCGATGCGCTGATGCCCTAAAGGCGTGGCTGACCTTTGGCATGCGCACTGATACACCACAGCTTGCAAAGATCCCTGCACACGCTTCAGTCTACTCACACGTGTGCGCTGTTGCTGCCGCGGGACCTTCAGGACACTGATATATCTGCGGCTTCAACACACTGACATGTCTGCGCTGCTGCCGCCAAGGTCACCTCCAACAAAACACTGATTCCAGCGCCATCAAATGTGCTGATGCTTGTCTGTTGAGTACATGTTCTATTGCTGCTGCTGCTGCTGCTGCCACCACCAGACCAATGCTGAGCTGGATGCTGCACGCGCTCAGCTGTCCAGCCAGGCTGCTGTCTCAGGCGAGGAACAGCGGCGGCTCAGCCTGATCGTGCAGGGCCTGGAGATGCACAAGGCGGGGCTGCAGCGCCGCCTCACTGTGTGAGCAGACTGTGTTGCGTTGCTGCTGCTGCTGCTGCTGCTGCTGCTGCTGCTGCATAGCCAGCTGTTTTGAACATGGTGTGCTGGACGATGCCAACTGCAATGCGTTGGTGCTGCAGGCGGGCACGCTGAACACATGCACATGATTGGAATGGCTGGACACGCCTGCCTGCCATCCCTGCTTAGGCGCGGTGAAGCTGTCGTTGACGGTGCCAGTGTGTTGCTGCACTTGTGGTTGCCTGCAGCGTTGAAGCAGAGAAGCAGGTGGCGATGCGGACCAGCGAGCTGCGCACCGTCAGCCCCTCTTTTGTCGCCGCCTCGCCACGAGCTAGCCTTCGTGTCAGCATAGCAGCGCCTGGCGGTGACGACGCTGGCTTGGGCTCCCCACACGCGGCTGCAGCCGCAGCAGCCAGCGGCAGCGGTGCAGGGTCGATGCCTTCCAGTCCACTGGCTAGTGGTGGTGGTGCTGGAGGCAGCAGCAGCTTTGCGTTCAGGCGCAGCAGCTGCTACCGGGCTGGTGCGGATGGCATGGGTGGCTTCAGCAGCCCCTCACAAGGCGGCGCATACATGCAGGTAGGTGCGGGCAGTCAGCCGCCACTGACCAGATGTTGCGGCATCTCGCTGGTAGCCAGCATGCTTGCTGGTGAAGCCGTGAAACCCTCATCTTGTGTGTGCATGCGCAAAGTTGCGTGCACTTGCATGGCAATTCATAACAAATATTTGATCTCACACCCACTGCTTCCCAGCGCCTGTGGACGCTCCGACGCCGTTGACATGCTTGCAGGACCCCCCCCCCCCCATATCACGCAGTACAAATTGCGCATTGCACTTATGACAGAGAGGCAGCGACAGCACCAGAGGCAGCGGCTGTGCCGCAGTCAGCGAGCCACCCAACACACGCAGAGAGAAGTGCTGGCAGGATCTTGGTGTGCGCTTGCAGGTGCCATGACGGAGCATCGCGCATGCACGCCCTCACTCGCGGCCGGGTTGTCGCAGCTTCAACATGCATGTGTTGTGCTTGTGCGCAGGACCTGGATGGTCTGCTGGGGCAGTTTGACGATGAGCGTCGAGCCATGCTGGAGCGTTACGAGGCGCTGGACGCAGAGGCTGTGGCGCTGCGCCAGCAGCTGTCGGCTGCCACGCTGCGCTGCAGCGAGCTGAGCATGCAGAACGAGCAGCTGCTGCGCAGCCTGGAGCGGCACAAGGGCGCGCTGGCGCAGGTGGGCCGGGCACTGGCAGCGGGCGGTGGCGGGCGGCGTGCTGTTGCAGACGCGGCAGCGCAAGAGGCGGCAGGGGTTTGGACACGCGCAGCACTTCTGCCATGTGTGTGTCTGCTTGGTACACGCCTTTGTGGGACAGAGTGTGAGCAAAACGTGTCTGTGGCGGTGCCACTGATATCATGTGTAGATGATGCTGATGCTGATGCTGTGCGGGCTGCTGCAGGAGAGTAAGGCTGCCTCTGAGCTTGCTGACAAGGTGCTGGGCGATGTGCAGCGCAGCAGCAACGACATGGCGCAGCTCAACAGCTGGCTGCAGGTGCGCCACTGTACTGCAGCGCATGGCCGTCGCCACTGGCAAGCAAGCGCGCATTATGCTCGCCTGCTGCATTCGCCCGGCAGGCACTGCTACTGGAGCGATTTGCATGCTCGACCATTTGGGATCGGCTTGATCAACCTGCTGGCGTTGTAGACTTTTGCTGCTGGTTGTGCCTGTAGTTGTGGCTCCTGCAAACGACCCAGCTGTTTCCTGCAAACGACCAGTTGTTTCCTGCACCCAACACAACGCCTGACACTGTTTGCTGCCTGCCTGCCTGCTGTTCTGGGGCTGCTCTGCAGTCTGAGCTCGAGGCTGCACGGAAGTCCCATAAGGAGGCACTGGAGGCGGCGAGTGCAGCAGAGAAGAAGGCGCTGCTGCTGGAGGTGAGGGCGCCTGCTGACAGCGCTGCAGCACCCTCTACCAAACACCGTCACACTCTCCGCAGCAACCCTTTGTAAGGCCACTGCCTGCAAGAGACCTGCGCATGCTTCACATATCCCTGTGACATAACAGCAGTACTACGCGCGCAGAGGGCGCGACAGTGAACCTAAGTCCAATGCCGGCAGCACATGATCTGCCCGCCACTTACATTTGATTGGGCATTGGTGGGCCTGTTGTGTGCAAATGCGTGTTTGCAGGTGAAGGTGTCAGAGCTGCAGCATTCAGCTGCTGCCGCCGCCAAGGAAGCCGCATCCTCTGCAGCCCACAGCCTGCACAAGCTGCAGGCAGCAGCCACCAGCAGCATGGCAGCCCTGCGCAGCCAGCTGGCGCAGCTGCAGGGTGAGGTGAAGGGCCAGCTGGTACAGCTGGCACAGCAGGGGGAGGCAGCGCTGCAGCAGGCAGCTGCTAGGTGAGGTTGCCGGAGTCGGACAGCACAATGTATGTGGTGCATGCAAACCGCTGCAACTCTTGCTGCACCGCTGATGCAAGGCTGGCACAGCGGCAAGTGCGTGCCTTGAAGCCGTGCGTGGTGTTGCGGTCGTGTTGCACTGCCTGCAGGCATGAGAAGGAGCTGCGGGAGCAGCAGGCAGCAGCAGTGGCGACAGCAGAGGCGGCCACAGCGACGCACAAGCAGCAGCTGGAGCAGCTGCAGGCCACACTTGAGGAGCAGGGAGCTGCAGCGGCAGCACAGGTTGGCGCCATGCAGCAGCAGGCTGCCCAGGTGCAGGAGCGGCTCACGGCAGTGAGCCAGCAGCTGCTGCAGGTGGTGCAGCTCCCGCAGGGCCTCATTCCAGCAGCAGCAGCAGCAGCATCAACAGTATCAAGTGATGAGTGTTGGGGGCATTGTGAATGGGACAGCAGCATCACCTGGCAGCCCGCAGCATCCTCAAAGTCCTGGTGCTGCTTGGATGGCGTCGTCTCCCAGAGCTCAGCAGCAGCAGCAGCAGCAAGGGCTGCAGCAGAGCCCTGCAGCAGCACCGCTGCTACACGAAGCGGTGCAGCTGTCAGCTGCTCTGAGCTCGTCGCTGCAGTCAAACCCTGCCATCTCCCCAGAAGAGGCAGCTGGCGCGGTTCAGGTGCTGGTGCTGGGGCTGGGTCAGCAGCTGCAGGCCTTTGCGGAGCAGCTGGTGCTGCTGCAGCAGGAGAACCAGCAGCTGCAGGAGGATGGCCTGGCTCTTGCAGGAGACTTTGAGGCGTGTGCGACCAACCTGCAGAGCCTGGTGGCGACGGTGGCGTTCACCATACCCGTTGGGGACGAGGTGCAGCAGGGGCTGAACTCGAGGGATGCTGCTGTGTTTGATGAGACCCTGGCGGCGCTGCATGAGGTGCGAGGAACTGCAAGCAGGAGAGACTGATAAAGCCGCAACTGGGTAACCATGCATGTGTTGTTCTGTTGCTGGTCTGTGTGGCTGTGCTGTGTCCACTTGGGTGCTTGACACAGTCGGGTGTTGGCAGCCCTGTTATTGTGTGCCTGCTGCTGCTCTATTCGCAACACGTCAGTTTTGCCATCAGCAAATACTCGGCAGCAACCCTGCGAGCATGCTTGCTGTCAATTTTTAATGTGAAGCTGCTGCTGTTGCTGGCGATTTCTGATGCTGGTGTGTGTCTGTGTTTGTGCTGGCAGGCCATCAAGGTGCATGTGGAGTCTGAAAAGTCGCTCCTGGCTGACTCCATCAACAGCGGGCCAGTGGCAGAGCTGCAGGTGAAATACATGCAGCTATGTGCAGCACTTACACCACTGCTACGCTGCAGCTAGCAGGCTGAGCTCAACGTCAACAGCTCCGGCGGCATTGTCCTGCGCGTGTAGCTCAATTTGAGGGCGCACTTGCTGCATGTGGTGTGCTGGTGAATGAGGCCAGCGTGTAATGAATGTCAACAGCATGCTGTGGCCCTGTGCTGCGCATCCAAATCAAAAGCGACGCGGGTTGCATGCATTCTGCCACAGGGCCGGCTGCATGAAGCAGAGGCCCAACTGGCAGAAGCCACCGGCACCGTCCAGCAGATGCGGCACGGGCGGCAGGAGGACGCCGTGCGCTTCGAGGAGGGCTTGATCAGGTGAGTGAGGTGGCTGCTTTCTCTCGCTTGGCTGAGGTCAGTCGGGGTGCTTCCAGAAGGGCAGTTGTAAGCGCGTCGGCTGGGAGGTCTGTGGGTGTGGGTGTCGAGTGCAGGTGCACCGCCACCTACACAAGCGCACGCATGCTGATGGTGGCCCAGCTGTGCGGCTGGTGTGGAAGCCGAGGTGAGCTGCTGCGCTCTTTGCACTGCTGCAGGGCGCGCAACGAGGCCGCTGATGGTGCTGAGGTGGCTCGCAAGGAAAGTCTGGCGGGGCTCAAGGCAGAACTGGCGGCCATGAAGGTGCGCGAGGGTGGAACAGCTGTAGGTGTCGCGCCACGCGGCTGCAGCAGTAGAAGCTGCAGCTCAGTCGGTCAACGCTGCTTGCGGCGCTCAATGCAGGTGCCGCTCATTTCCTTTGTGGTGCTGCTGAGCGCACGAGGCAGCCGCCATGTACCACAGCGTCTTGGCTTGGGAGATTCGGAGTTTTGGACAACGTAGTGCGCACTGCAACTTGCGGCGCTGAGCAGCGTGTTGCGTTTGGAGTGCGGTTGCAGGCACAGCTATCACAGCTGCAGGAGGTCCATGCTGCTGAGCTGGCATCGCTGCAGGTGAGCAGCGTGTCCAGCCGAGCCCCTCACAGCACAGGCACTGCATCGCTGGGCAAAGTCATGCACCAACAGCTTGTGTGCGGCAGTTGATATCTTGAGCCTACATGCGCACAGTTGCACAACACCCCTGGCGCACCAGTGCCATGTGATGTGGAGCGCAAGGCAGGCAGCATGGCAAGCATGCCGCAGGCAGAACTGCTGTAGAGCATGGTGCTAGTGGTGAGCTGCTGTTTCGAGGGCATCTGTGTGAAGCGAACGCCTGCCGTGTTGCCGCGCTGCGCTTGCAGGAGTCCTCGTCCAAGGCTCTTGCCAGCCATGTGAAGGCTGCTGACGCGTGCATCAAGGAGCTGGAGGCAACAGCGCTGGGGCTGCAGGGCCAGCTGGCAGCAGAGGTGGAGCGAGCAGATGCGCACAGCAAGGAGTTGCGCAGGTGGGGCTGCCGGCATTGTTGGGTAGAATGGACGGGGTTTCGTGTCATGCATGTACCGACATGCCTGCCCTGACGTGTGTGGTAGCCTGTCCCTGACTTGCAGTAAATACTATGCAGGGACTTATCCCAGCCACTGATGTTCACTAGTGCCTGTCACGTGATTTCCAGCAGCCAAGTTTGCGGGCTGCAAGCCTAGGGAAGATATGGAGAAATCTTATGGCATTTTTGTGTCTCGCCTGTCCCCCGCCCTCCTTCGCATGGTGTGGTGTGTGCAGGCTGCAAGCCGAGAAGGAGCGCGTGCTTGCGCTGGAGGCGCGCAAGGAGCGGCGCCAGACTGGCGAGATTGAGGGCCTGCGGGAGCGCCTGCGAGGCATGGAGGCGCGCGAGAGGGAGCAGGAGGACGAGGTGAAGGCGCTGAAGCGCAGCCTCAGGGCCAAGGAGCTCAGCCTGCTCAGCAGCGCAGCAACCAGCATGGCAGACAGGTGATCCTGTTCCAGGGGTGGCTGAGGCTTGCCCTGTGGTAAGCTGGCAGTCGCTTAGATGGCATGTTTGGAGATGGGCATTGTGCAGCGCACGAGCAGGAGGGCGAGTTGAAGGGTTCGACAAGCAGGCCAAGGCGTACGTAGCAGGCGCTCGCATTGGGCGCCCAGGGCACCATGCAGTTGCTGCAGCAAGCTGGCGGTTTGTCGCGCTGTGCAGCGACTAGCATGGCAGATGGGTGATGCAGCACTGGCTGGTGAATCACAGCTGCCAAAGGGAGGGTTGCGCCTGGTGTTGCGGGGAACGGGGCAGGCAAGTCCAGCCATAGAACCGTGGTGACAGCAGGCTAGCCTGTATAGCGCCATACATGGTGCTCCCATTGCAGCAGCCTCAACGTGGCCTTTGCAAGTAGCATGACTGTTAGATTATGCTGCGCTGGTCTTAAATGTGCAATGCTGGTGCTGCCATCTGATATCTTTACGTGTGTACCGATTGGCATTGCAGTACGCGCGCAGTATGAGTACAGTGTGTTGTTCGCACTGTTACAGCTGGGCGTGCATCGGACGGTGCCATGCAGCGGCGCCTAGGCAGGCCTGCTTGTGGAAGTTCAAACATCCAGACTGCAGTAGAGCATGCTTGCCTACTTGCATCGTGTAGAGGGTTGCATGACAGCACACATGACAAACCCTGTAAACATCGCTGATACTAGCATTTGCATGGCTAGTGTACAGCCCCTGGCACCTGGCTGAGCTGCGTCTTTTTGTCTTGCCTTAACTTGCATCGTCGTCATTGCCTGGCGCTTTACAACAACCCAGACGGGAAACTTGGCTGAAATGTGAGACGTGTTCATAACAGGCCCGGCTCCTGGGTGCATATGAATGCAGTGCGAAGCTGTGCACCCCTAGCGATCACCGCTAGGTGGACAAGCATCGTGTACTTGAGATGTGTGATCATCATGATGTTGTCAAAGGATGGCCTACAACGACCTCAGCAAGCTGGAGATTATCTCTGCCTGGCCTGCGACGTGCGGATGTGCCATATGGCTGCAGCTGCCAGGGGTCCCATTGCCTCTGTCTTGCACAGCTGGTATACATGTTTCGGTTACCAAACTCCCCTTGGGTTGCACCACCACTTTTTGTACCACAGTCATATGTCAGAGGTCACAGTCAATGTGGTTACCCCAGAGTCATCATCCACACACTGTGTTGTGCCTGAGGCATAACCTTAACGCTCAATCAAGTCTGCCTAACAGACACAAGATTCCATTCCCATGTAACTTCCAAAATGTGAATGCAAATGGTTGAATTCTTGCAGTTGGCCGTGCAACTAGCAACCATGCTTAGGAAATACCAACCCAAGTTTGGGAGCAAGTACTGCGCACCAAACAAGTGCCACCATGCAAGCAGCTTCAAGCGCACCGGGTGCACACGAGCATACCAGGGCAACTAGGGCCAGCACTGCCCAACAAATCGTGCTGCTGCAGTTGATGCAGCAATTTTCCGAATTACCGAATTACCAAAGTAGGGCCACTCGCCCACCCGCAAAGGAGCCAAACAAGGCTCATGGGGTCCACAAAACTCAAAAGAAGACCATCAACCGGAAGAAACCGCAACCTCAACAAGCTCAGAGAGCTCAGAACACAGAGAATCAGTAACTTCAGAAGCATTACTAGTAATGCCATCACTGGGAAGCAACAAATGTGCCAACTCTGGATCGCTACGTACCAGTAAGCAACTGTGTATGAAAGCAGCAACCCTACTCTGTCTTTGCCGCATAAAGTCTGCCAGACATCGCCCGCGCAGGTTTGCTAAGGCATTTGGGTTCTGCCAACCACCGAACTCATCAAACAGACACCAAAAACGCCCGACTAGCTCGTAAGCATCACACTCAAATACCACGTGGAACTATCCTCAACCTGGCCAGCAGCGCATCGGGTGCAAAGCCGCTGATGCCTAGGTAGCAAGGAGTTGCCAGCCCTCTCCCACCGACCAGTAGCCATGCGCAGGTCATGTGCACCCAGACGACAACGCATCAGTGACAACAGGTGTACTTTGTTGAGGCCAGCAGTGGTGTGCACATAGTCTGGACACCAGCTAGACGGTTTTGTCCTGTCCAGCTCATCAAATGATGTGCATGCAAACCAGCTCTCGTACGTAGAATGCATGACAGTATCAGAACCAGCAACTCTGGGATCGGTGGGTAAATCATGCCACTGCTGATACAACCAAGACTGAAAAGCCTCATGCACACAGCGCATATCAGACTCCTCGAGGCAGTGCGGACCGACCAGTACATCAGGTATGTCGCCCAACGTGCCCATACGGGTATGCAACGTGCGCACAAGGGACCTAAACTGCTAGAACCACAAGGACTTTTGCCTACCCTGATCAGCGCTGCTTGGGTAGGTGCGCATACTGAGGTCTCTGTTCTCCTGCATTGCTAAAAACAACCAGTCACTACGCGGCCGTGAGACCACCCGGTCCCACAGGTCCCAGCAAGCTGTGAACCAACCACTGATCAGGGTAACCACTGCAGCCAAATTCACGCAACAGCAGCTGCCTGCAAGTAGACTTGCGAACACGCCCAGCCAACATACGCAAAAACATGAATTGCACCACTTGCATGTCATTGCTAAGCGCCTTGGCAACGCCCTGCGGCCCACTTCCGCAGCTATGAAGCAGTGCAGGGGCCCACACTTCTGAGCAGTAGCCCAAGATTTTCAAAGCACAAGGGTTGCCGCATCTGGTGTCCAGTTGAACTGGTGCACTGTGCCTTGGCAGATGCACCTGTCACTAGGGCTGTCACCTGCCTGGCACATGTGCTTGTACAAGCAACAATTCAGCTGCATCATCTTTGTGCAACAGCGTCTCAGAAATCGGGCTGATCCAAACTTTGATGCTGCCACTGCGGCTGGCAGCCTCACAGCAGCTCTAGCACCTCGACTGTGATCCGCAGGTGGGGGCTTGCTGGGCCGCCCAGCCAGGGCTGGTGTGCAGGGTGGACCAGCCGCTGCTGCCTTAGCGCTGCTTCCATCGTGTCCCAGCCAGCAGTGCCACCCAGGTCAATGCAGCTGTCAAACAGCCTATGCTCATCACTATGCGGTGTTGCCGAGGTCCTGTGCTCAGTAAAATGAGAGGCCTCGCCGCAAGCTGCTCTGAAGTCTGCAGCCTGCAGCGGGTCAGCTGATGCCGCGCTGAGGCTTGTTGCCACCGTGCGCACAGCATTGAGTGGCAGGTTAAAAAGAAGGAGGCCGCAGAACAGTGCACAGCTGCTTGTGTGCCTGTTATAGGCAATGGCTGCTGCCATGGAAAATTCCTGACCCAGCAATATGTGACGTGCGCTGCCAATGAACTTGGTTGAAATGACACGGAGAACACCTGATGACAAACCACCAGGTGTCATCTCCTGCTGCGTCAGCTCCTGCATGCTGTCCCGCAAGTCCTGCAAGGCCTCAAGTTCCACGCTCCATTCAATCACTGGTGGTTTGGTTGAACCTGGCCGCTGCCCCGCCTTCCAGGCTGGATACTTCTCCAAGGCACCGCAACCAGAAGACAGCAGAAGCGTACGTGTGGCTTGGTTGCTGCTCAACATAGGCACCAGCAGCAACTCTGATGGCGCAAAGCAGTGCCGCACCAGGGGTTTCTGCGGCAGCACTGTGGC
Source organism: Scenedesmus sp. NREL 46B-D3 (assembly GCA_014080715.1). Classification (NCBI taxonomy): domain Eukaryota; kingdom Viridiplantae; phylum Chlorophyta; class Chlorophyceae; order Sphaeropleales; family Scenedesmaceae; genus Scenedesmus; species Scenedesmus sp. NREL 46B-D3. Next base: position 585,135 of record JACERP010000003.1, on the reverse strand, counting down.
CGCAAAGTAGGGCGTGCAATGCTGCACGTGCACCAACTGCATCAGCTGCTGCTCCTTCTGTGCCATGAACCACCGCTCGACATTGCACACTAGCGGGCTGCTGGGTAGCCTCCCACCTGCAGGTGGCAGTGCCACACCTGTGAAAAGTCATGTGTTGCTGCAACAGGATTATTCACGTTGACTAGGTAGCTATAGCCCCTGGGCTGGGCTTAGCGTCGACTGCCAGTGTGAAAGGTGTTATGTTTACTGCGGCGCCCTGCAGAGCCGTCACACTGTGGTTGCTGTGCTGTTACTATCATCTTTTTGAAGATGCACAGATGACGACGTGGTGCACCACGTGGTCTGTGCTGAAGGGCAAGGACAGGTCTAACAACTTTTGAAAGCGATGTAAATGAGACACAATGGCAGTGACTGCTCGTGCATGCAATGCAAAAGAGTGCATGTCTGGATTTTGGCAGGCGTAGCGGCGGCGCCTGGATGCATTGGAGGCTGAGTGGGCTGCACGCTCGCAGGCACGCAGACAGGAGCTGGAAGCAACACATGCACTGCTGAAGCTGCAGCAGGTGCGGTGATCGCTGAGCTGCTGCCGCCATTGCATGCATGCTTGCGCATGTTAGTGTGACTGAGGCACATGAGCATGACCTGCGTCGTGGCGCAATGTGAGCAAGTGCATCTGCGCACCCCCATGCGTCACGCAGTTTGACACATCATATATAAAAAAAAGCAGCACTCAAACGCAGCAGCAAAAGGCAAGCAAGCAAGCAGTGTCACCCTACCCCTGCTTGCGAGGCTGCGCATGTAAGCAAAGCTGGCTCTACCCACTGTACTGCGCCGTTGGTTGTACTGATAAACGTGAAGCATGTTGAGGCCACTGGAGCCGCTTCCAGGGCACCAGCCCTTCCACGTGCAGGAAGCAAAGGTAGAGGCTACGCACGCATGCCCTTGAACATCCCCAAAAATACCTGAAGCAAGCAGAAATTCAGCGGACAAGCACAGTGTGAGGTGGGCTGGCCATCCCCCACGCTTGCCGCTGGTCTTCTACTCCAGTCCAGGATGTCACTCGCGCTGAACTCATGCATGTTATATCCGTTCCAAAAATGCCTGCAGACCGAAACTTGATATGTATCAATGCCGAAACTTACACACTGAGGCTTTTTCTAGGGGTGGGCCTCCTTTCGAGTGACGGCCCGCGCTGAGCTTTTAGCAATCTTTTCAACTCTGGTGCCCGTTGCGGCGTAGCTGCTTGAACGCACCTTGTAACCCCTTCTTCCTTTCCTTTTGATATGTATCTGCAGCACTAATCAAACACAGAGCAGAGCAACTCAAGCTGCCAGCAAGCTGGCCTTAGGGCAAGGTTGCATGCATGCACACTGCACTGTTGCACTCCAGCACTGCTGCTGCTGCTCCTCATCACATACAACTTATATGATATAAGCTCAGATTTAAGCTTAATCAGATATGTGAGAGGACACGGCACTAGCATGCAGTACACTGTCAGCCCACCCAACCCCCCTTGTGTGTGCTGAGACATCACACACTTCCTGCCATCACGTGATTGCAGTTGCGGTGCATTGTAATATTGACCAGGTATCATTTGATGGAACTCGCACGAAGCAGAAGCAGAGATTTGAGGTTCAAGAAGATTCAGCGATGGCGGCGAAGGCCCCATCCTAGCCTGTGAGTGCCGCATGTGCTGCATTGTCCTTTGCAAAGTGTGTCTGCCTGCAACCCTTCATGCTTTACATAGTACTTACTCTACTACATTGCTGTCGCCCTGTCAGGCCTGTGCACTGGTGCGCTGTCACTGTGCATTAATGCGGCCGCAGGCTGAGCTGACCGCCCGCCTGGACAGAGAGCGCCTGGAGGCCCGGCTGGCTGAGGCTGCAGCAGCGAAGCAGCGCATTGGCGAGCAGCTGGGCAAATATATTCATGCCGTGCACAGCAGCGCCTCTTGCAGTCAATGCAGGAGCACCTACCTACAACTGCGTGCTGCCAGAACAAATCGCTATCGGTACAACGCTGCCAGCGTGGTGGCGCTGCCCTGCCAATGCGCACCATTCATCTGGGGCTTTTGTAAGCTGAGGGGTGATACGGGTTATGTTCCGAGGGGGGTAAATGCTTGCATGATGGCCCCGGAGGGCGCCCCCGCCCGAGGGGGGCATGCATATACCACCCAAGGATGGACATGTATAACCCCGAAGCGACAAAAGCCCCAGATGACTGCTATATCTCGTGGCCTGGAGCAGATTCATGCCGCACCGCGGTGATACGGTTTACCCAGGGTGATACAGGTTGAGCCAGGGTGATAGGGTTTTAACCAGGATGATACGGGTTGAGCCAAGGTGATACGGGATATGTCAGGCCAGGTAGAGACCATCATCATCATCATCATCATCATCATCATCATCATCATCATCATCATCATATTGCCCATTCAAGCCATAGCATCAGCGCCATCGGCCCTGCGCCCCACCGGGGCGGAAAGAGGAGGGAGCCCTCCTTAAGAATGTTTGCATGCATTGCGCACTAGGTAGAGACAATGTAACAAGGTGATACGGTGATACGGGAAAAGGCCCGAGATAAACAGCAAACATGCTGCAAAAATCTCATGCAAAAAGACCAAAAACACCGACTCCTGCCCATCCCTTGCAGCTGCATTGGACCTGCTGTTGGTGCCGCAGGAGCTGCGCTTTCACTATTCGAGCTGACGTCAGGATGTTGTTCACGACAATTCAACAACATTGCATCCTCATGCAAAGCAGCAGATAGAGGCCCACGCGCTTCTTGAATCTGACAACCACCATTGGTTGCCTGCAGCAACGAGGCAACCTTTGCAACCTCACAAGCTGCCAAGCATGATACAAGACGTTTAGGGTGTTTTTGCTGGTCCAACGATGATTTGCAACAGCAACTGAGCTCCTGCCTCAAGCCATGCCAAACACAAAATCAACATCCCCATGAACATGACCTAAGCAGCTGTGAAGCCAAAGTGACACCTGCAGCATCAACAGGCTCACATCAGCAACTGTGACAAAAAATATAATGTCATGCAAGGGCCTTGGCTGTTGCACCGCTGTGTTCTTTGTGTCTACCAGGTGCACGGACCACGCATGCGTGCAAAAGTGTGCTCTGCACTGCCTGCAGTGCGTACCATGCACACACACTGCATCAAAGTCATAGCGCAATCCATGCCAGATACTACCCCCCAGCGTGCCCCCAAGGGATGGCCCGGTCGGTGGTTGAGTCAATCCGCCATCCCAGGTAAACATGCTGGGCCTCGGCTTACCTGCTGCCATATCACCTCCAGACAGTCGCTGTGCAGAAGCACAGACATGCACGCCACACAATGCAGTCCCTGATCAGTCCTGACACAACTGGATGTGATCCACACTGATACAAAACAGCAGGACACGTTGACTGCGACCTTGACCATAGTAGTAGCGCATTGGGCCATCAGGAGGGACGGCCAAACGTGGTAACGTCCGCAAACACAATGTCACATGTCAAGTGCAGAAGAGAGCGCAAACAAGTGACCATCAGCCAAGGTTTGGTTGAAGCTGTGTGTTGCCTAAGTCGCCCTACGAACATGCTGATGGCATCTCGTTTGACAGACAAGTCTCCCCAAGAGTAGCCCCCCCCCCCAAAAAAACTGACAGCGCCAGTTTCACGAGCCTGCCATATCATGATTGCAGCGGCAGCTGCAAAAACACCTTGCAGATTAGGCAAAAGCCAATGTAGCAGAATGTGGACTGGACAAACAGCTACCTTCACAGAGCTGGCTGGTTGGCAGGATATGAATGTCAAAAATGCCTAAAAGGGCAGCAGGGTCCAGGTATGCATGCAGCAATGCAAAACCTGGCCCTCCCCCACTTGCCTTGTCAGCGATGGGACCATGTGCATGTGGACGCTGAGCGCTTGCAGCAGCATGATCACCGTGAAACAATGCAACGCTGGTCATAAGCAGAGCATGGAGCTGTGGCTGACTTGTGCAACCATCCACAAGTGCAAGCGCCCCTGCACAAGTCCTTGTCTGCATGCGGGTGCTACGCATTTGGTTGCTGTTTGTGCCAGATGCCTCAAATTCTAAAGGGTAGGACAGGCTGCACTGCTTCCAAGTGCTGTACAATGTGTGTTAAAATGCAAGCTGCACCTAGATGTGCGACATGCTTTCATGCAGAGATCAATCTCTACACTGACAGATGTACACAGCACATGATGTAACATGTGTGTCATATGCATGTGGGTGATACAGTCGCAAAATTAAAAATGCACCCTGGGGTATGCGCCTGCGCAAAATTGACGACTCCGCATGCTCCCACTGATTGTCAACCTTGTAGCTGTTGCGTGCTGCATCCATGAACCTTCACCTCCAAGTACGCATTCTGTTCAGCAGCATGCACCGACTTCAATTCATAAAACGAGCACAGAAGCAGGCGATTGCTGGATGCAATACAGGCAGAAGCCACCGCCCAGAACACCCAGCATGCGCCACAGCATGCCAACTGAGTTTTCGGATGCATACTCAAGTATGCAAAGCTTTGCAAGTCGGCGGTAGAGTTGCGTGTGGATGGTGACAAGCGCACTCATACATGCAACAAACACGCATCAGCAGTGTGATCAGCATGCATGTTGCATTTTGTGCGCGCACGCACGCATGCACGTCCCCCCCCCCCCACCACACACACGCACTTCATGCCATTGCAAGAGGCCAGGGGCAGGACAGACAGTAAGCAACCACATGCTTCATGAATTTGATCAGGTGCAGCTTCACAGTGGCTGCAGACACATCATATCACCGCATTGTTTCAGCAATGCTGTGCAAAAAACACTCAGCGTTAGAATTGCACGGCACTACCATGAGCCGCTTGCCACGGCTGATGAGCCATCAATACTGCTACCATGCACATGCATTTGGCACTGCGGTAACACAAGGGCAAATTTGCGATAATAACCAGCACCGTCCTCGCCTTGAATGCAATAAGCACGCAGCAGCAGAGTTCTTTCAACACGGCAGTCACAGCCAGCACAGCTTCACAGCCCTGCTTACTGCACCCAAACACATACTATCCGTTGCATCTGCCTGCAACCTCCATCACCTTTAAAGCAAGAGCACGATTGGTTACTGAAAGATCAAAAAAAAGACTTGTAGTCACACGCCGCTGCCTGCTGCAGTCCAAACCCCGCTAGATGGCATGCATGCTGACACACAAACTCCCACACATTGCACTGGTGCCAAGGGCCTGCGAGGCGGTGGCGGCGCACCGCCAAAGCTCCGTCATCACCTCCCAACGCATGTGACCGTGTCCACCCAGGAAAACAGGACAGTACCCCAGCGCACCGTCCCGCACAATCACAGCACAGCGCATCGCCTGCCCGACCGGCATCGCCAACGCTGCACGCACAGGCTGCACCCAATGCAGTCGCTAGCCAGCAACCTACACCGCCAAACCCTTCACTCGCAGCAGCGGCGCTTGTTTGCATTGCCGCACGCTCCTTCCGCACATCCACTCAGACCCGGGAGTCCGGTGCTGACAGCAGACAGTACACCACCATCAGCACCACGTGAATCCAGCCCCACACCCGCTCCCCCAGCAGCAACAGCTGCGGTAGCGTGGCTGGCCCTGCTGCTGCTGTACTTGTACAGAGCCTGGTGCAGCTGGATCTGCACGTCCAGTGCTGTGGTGCTCTCAGCCTCTGCATGGGGCTCCATCCTGATTTCAAACACGTCATACACGGAGCCACCGTGGCTGGTGGTGATGGCTGCACGTGTGATCTGCACGGTGGGTGTTGGCAGGCAGAGGACGGTGAAGTGCATGGCAGAGGCATGAGGGGCATGCAGCATCAGTATCGCTTGTCGTGCAGGAGAGCTGGAACTAGGCAAGGGGGAGCCAGTTGGGAAAGGTTGCAGTGAGTGCTGGCAATTGCTGTCGGCGCCGTGTACAGCAGCAGCATGGTGCCCTCTGCCCCAGTGTGGGGCTCTTGTGATGTCCTGAGACACATCATATACGGAGCTGACGTGGCCAGCCGCGGTACTAGCCGCACATGTGATCTTATTATGACAGGAAAGCAGGAAGATGCAAACTCAAACCAGCGGCAACGGTGGTTGGGGCACAGAACATGCAGCAGCTGGGCGTGAAAACAACAGAGAGTGACACATCATTCGCGGCAGACAGCAAGCGTAGTGGGCGGCACGCTGCAAGCACGGCAGGCAGTCACCAGCAGCCCACCTGCAGAGGCAGCCCTCCCAAGGCGCTTGCAATGTCGCTCAGCAGGCCGTGCCTGTCCCTGCAGTTGACTCTGACCAGGAAGCAGCCGGGTCCCTCCTCCACCAGCACTCCAACGGATGCAGGCAGGTGCGCAGGGGCCTGTAGCAGCAACAGCAGGCGGCAACAGCAGCAGCTTGCATGAGAGAAGGTAACTGACACTACAGTACTGCCAGCAGTTGGTTCTGCACATGAAGCAGTCCACCGCCACAAGCACGCCTACAGAGCAAGGCAGGTGTGCGGGGTTTGAGGTGCACTGAGAAACAACAAAGCACTGCCTGCTGCTCAGTGCAGAAGGCGCCGCCAGCCGATGCATGCAGGGATGGCTCAGTGCTGTTCACTTGGCTGTTAAGCATAAAAGAGGCCACTGCTGGCAAAGCATTGCCGCAGCAGTGATGGCCGTACCTGCGGAAGCTCTGGAAAAGAATACGAGCTAGCAACAACAGCAGGAGCCGCAGCACCAAAGGAGCTGGCTGCTGCTGTTGCCGCCGCGCTGCTGAGGCTGCGCTGCAGCAGCGGCTGGACACTGCCTGGCTCCTGACTGGCTGCTGGTGGCTGTTGTGCTGTGAAAGCAGCAGCTGTGTTGGCTGTTGCTGCTGCAGCTGGGGAGAAGCTGGTGGTGCTGCTGATCATGCGCCGCAGTTCGTGAAGCTGCTCCTGATCCCTGTTGCTCTGTTGGGGCAAACCAACCATACCGGCAAATGCAAAGCAGGAGTACAATTGGTTAAGTATGCCAATCGATTCAGATAACAGGTGATTGTGCAAAGGCACAAGACTCTGGTGTTTGACGATGGAGAGCCGCCCTCTGCAAGTACTGGCTGCTGAGTGCTGCTGTCGCGTTCGGGTTCCCCGCCCGCCCTTGGCTCCCCAACCACTGGCTAGTGGTCCGACTTCCCTGCTGGCAGCACTGCTGCTGCGTTGCTGCTGAGCAGTGTGGTGTGCGCGGACCTTTTCCGTGAGTGCCTTGAGCCGCGCAATTGTGTCTGACAGCACCAAATGCTTGGGCCGCTTCAGGTCTGCAGCGTCTGGCCCCTTCTCTGCACCAGCTGCTGCAGCAGACGGCACCAAATCCCGCAGCTGCAGCAGGCAGCAGCAGAAGCGGCGCAGGACTTGTGGAGCATGGCAACTCCAAAGTTACACAAGTAACGGCGCTGTGCATTTTCTATGCGAGCACTGGTCATTTTGATGTTGAGGTAGTTACTCAAAGTCGCTTTCCTCTATGCTGCTGATCAAGACGGCATGTTTGCCTGCTCAGCCACTGCTGATTAAGAGGGCATGTTGCCTGTTGAGTCGCTGAGCATGCGCAGTATTGAGTGCTGGTGCTACGTTGTACAGCTAGTGAAGACGGTGTCCCCACTGATCGCCCCCGATGCGACCAATAAGAACAGTACACTAAGGTGCTTTGCAGATGCTGCTCCTTCTGTTCACACCGCATGTTAGACACCAGATTGTTGTGTCCGAGTACCTCGTCGATGAGGGAGTTGATCCGGTCCCTGCGGTGCTTCTCAATGGCGCTGTGGCCGACGTTTAGCTTGTAGTCTGCAGTTAAACCACTTGTCATACATAAGCACGCAAATCCCAGGAGCAAAAACTGAGCATTAGCATGACAAGGTCAGCTTACCCTTTGCTCCTCGCGGAGCTGGCGCTTGCGGCGAGTCAAAGCTGTACTCTGGCACTGCAGGTGTCCGGTCAGGTACAGCGCCTAGTACGGCACCGTTCTGATCCACCAGCAGCCCAGCGTATGGATGGCCTTGGTAGGACTGTGTGCTGAGCCCCAACAGTCCGCAGTAGGGCACGCCCATGTCATTGGCTATGTATGTATTTACAGGCGAGCTGGTGCCTGATTGATCGTGCTTTGATGCTGCGTAACTCGAGGCATCCAAGGACGTGCTTGACAACGGAACACTAGCCAGGCCACCTGCAGCATCCATGTGCTGAGATAATATACTGTAGTCACTGCTTTCAAAGAACGATAGCATATCGTTGAGCTCGTGATTCATAAAGCGCTCCATGAACACGCAGAAGTGGAGGCCACAGCAGTCGCCGTGGTGCAGCTGCACTACTGATCTGGCTCCGTCAAAAACCCTGGGTGGTTTGAACTGATTGCAAAGGTATCTGGCGAAACATTGTACCTGGCATGAGGATGGTCATATCACGTGCTACCGCAAAACACGTGAAACACCGGCCACCTTGTGAGGACAGTACTGACCCCACACGCTCAAGCGACGCACCTCATGACATGAAAGATTCTAAAGAAGGTCGCAGATGCCTGTTGCAGAAGGTGACTCAGTTATGCATAACAACTAGCGCGTCTGTTGTCAGCTGCCATGGCTATCATCCACTGATATATCCCTATATAGTAGGTGAGAAATAGCGCAATGCTTTATACATGCGTTTATGAACGTGTGTAACCCGGCGTCCCTTACTGCTTCCAGCTATTCTACCGACAGTCAGTTGTCGCCAGGCACATGCAGGATACGGGGCACGCTTTTGCATGCATGCAGTGCTGTGTCCTCATACATGCATGTAATTATGCACATCATTACTATCCTGTGCCGTGAGCACACAAAGCAGGTGTGTGCACAGTATCATGGTGGCCCGGCTGTCTCTTGTGGGTCACAAGCGGCTTTGAATTGTACTATATGTGTGCGGAGCGGGGGCTGGAAACTGCCACTACACCAATATCATATTACTATCATATTACTATACCAATGATTGGTGTAGTGATGGCATAAATGCCGTAATGGCTGCACCAATGAGCCCGGCAGTGGCAATGCAGGCTGTCAGAACAGCACTTTCAGGGCGGCGGTCACCGGTGGCGGTACCGCCACGCTGTCATCAACACTAATTTATCTGGTGATAAATTCAATGTTACGCTGTGCTATGGCTCTGGTTAGAGCCAGATTGTTGAATGTTACGCTGTGCCATGGCTCTGGTTTGAGCCAGATTGTTAAAGCTTCCCTAGCTGCAGTCACTGCCAGCAGTGCTGCTATTGAACAGCATGAATCATCATTCATGCATGCCATATGGCAGTACGCCCAGCACGGGGTCGAGAGGCAGACACATCATGCACAAGACAGCAGGTTGTCTGGTCTATATTTCAGCACCTTTCACTGATTTCAAGGCGGTTCTAGCTGTCCTGACAAGCAGGGCTCGCAACCACCAGTTGGCGATTTTGGCCATTCATTGAAAGATCTTGGCCAGTTTCAACCAGCAGGTGGCCCGCAGTGGGTTTGTTTGACAGTCCCCATAATACGGGGCGCAGGTGCATTTTGGCGGGAGATCTGGTGAAAGCATCCCCTGTTTATAAATGCCTAAGTAGTTGAGAGAGAGACTACGCAGAGCCAACCGCTCGAATCACATCTCCACATTTCGTAAACTCGGAGCCTTCAGCTCCTGAGGTTCGACCCGTCGATGTGGTTGCGAGCCCTGCTGACAACTTGAAGGCTGTTCTGACGTGTACCCCGAGTACCGGCTGGCAGCACCGGGTGTTTTGGTGTATAAGACGACTCAAGTCACCTGAGGAGGCCTTTGCTTCACCCCCTTCCGACAACACACAATCGAAATTCGCCAGTCTTATACTGATCATAAAGCGTCGGTGTATACATTGTCGACAGTAACGTCACGTTCACGTGGTGCGCACAACAAATAAAATTCGCCAGTTTCATACTGATCATGAAGTGTCGGTGTATACATTGTCGACAGCAACGTCACATTCACGGAATGCATGCATTGTTTGGTGGAATCACGTGGTGCAGTGTTTGATGGAATTGCTGGCACTGCCTGAAACAGCTCCACTCACCAATGATTGCTCATACAATGCATGCATGTGCACAAACAACAATTTGAGCTTTACAGCAATACACCGTTGGTAGCCTACTTACTTGAGCGGCTCAAGAGTCTGCACGTGCAGAGGTTGGAGGTGGTGGTGGTGGAAATTTGATTGACCCGGCCAGTGAGTGAGTCAGCTCCATACACGCTGCATAATGCATGCATGAGCATGAATGGAAGGCATGCATGCCACAGCTGCCACAACAGCCACAACAGCCCACAACAGCTGCCACAACAGCCCACCACTTACTGCTGCTGCTGCTGCTGTTGCTGCTGCTGCTGCTGCTGGCTGCTGCTGCTGCTGGCTGCTGCTGCTGCTGCTGCTGCTGCTGCTGCTGCTGCTGCTGCTGCTGGCTGCTGCTGCTGCTGCTGCTGCTGCTGCTGCTGCTGCTGCTGCTGCTTGCTGCTGCTGGCTGCTGCTGCTGCTGCTGCTGCTGCTGCTGCTGGCTGCTGCTGCTGCTGCTGCTGCTGCTGCTGCTGCTGCTGCTGCTGCTGCTGCTGCTGCTGCTGCTGCTGCTGCTGCTGCTGCTGCTGCTTGCACATCACTGCTGCACGCACATGACCCAATGGCACCTAATGGCAAGCAGTACATCCCCAGCCGGCTGAACACTACTTCCTGTACTGTCCTTTCCAAAAGTATAAAAAGGCTAGGTCAACAGTACACAACAAGCTTTGCCAGTGACAGGGCCAAACTTCACCTTGAGCGATGGTTCAGCACAGCAAAACAGGTGGTGCCGGCCCACCACACACTGTGCTTGTCCGCTGAACTTCTGCTTGCTTCAGGCAATATTTGGGGGATGTTCAAGGGCGTGCGTGCGTAGCCTCTACCTTTGCTTCCTGGACGTGGACGGGCTGGCGCCCCAGAAGCGGCTCCATTGGCCTCAACGTGCTTCATGTTCATCAGTTCAACCAATGGCAAAGTACAGTGGGTGGAGCCAGCTTTGCTTACATGCGCAGCCTCGCATGCAGAGGTGGGGAGACACTGCTGGCTTGCTTGCTTTTTTGCTGCTGTGTAGAAGTGCTGCTCCTTTTGACAACAGCTGGATATCCACCCAACAGTATTTGATTCTGTGCCACAGACACGAAGTATGTGCTGCTGTTGTGTTCCATGTGTGCTGCAACTGGTTATGTCATGACGAGTTCTGGCGTGGGGCCTGCTGGAGAATACGTATTCAAGTGCACTTGAAGCAGAAGATGGTGTGCAGGTGTCATGGGTGTGTACTTGTTTACTCCCCGTCAGGGTGTGTACTTGGCAAATATTTCTGCCCCACACCGGTGTGCCCACTAAGTTTCAGCCAGGTTGGAATATTTCACCAATGTTCACCAGAGAAAGCCAGAGAAAAAAATTCCCTCTTCTGCTGTGTTTTAACGTGCAGAGAAAATTTCCCCTGTTTTCACTGGTGAAACCTGGGGAATTCCTGGGAAACGCTGGTGAAACAGGGGGGTCTCACCCATAGTGACCTGCTCGATACAGGTATGTTTCATCCGGAAGTCTTGCAAGCAATTGCTGTGGGAAAGCGTGCCTGCATGGCAGCCCACTAAGAGCATCATGAGAATTGAGACGGAAGTCTCCTGCATTGCGTGGTATGCAGCTGTGCTATAACTTGCATTTCAGCAGCTGTCGAGTTCTTGTTGGTTACATCCACTGCCGCTGCCTTCCACCAGAGTCCTATGTGGGTGGGGATTGAACCAGCCCTTATAAAAGGCTTAGATGATCCTATCTGGCAGTCAGCACAACTGATCCAATTGCTAGGTAGGGTTGCCGCATTCCGTGCAATGCTGTTGGGTGCTGACATTCTGCCAAGTGTCAAGCACCCAGTGCTGCACCTACAAGCCAGTGGCAAGGTGGTCTGGCACAGTCGTTCCCGCAGCTTGTCCTGACTGGGCAAAACATTTGCTCAGTTACCTTGCTGAATCTGGGCTGTTGCCTGGATGCACATATTCAAGTTGAGTTGGGAACCTCATTCGCTGAATTTATAGCCGCTGGGCAAGACCTCATGGCTGCAAAGCCTTAGTGACTGGACGAACGCCATGAGGTTGGGTTGATGGCACGGGATGTATTGCAAGTAAACACAACAACTGAAACCATCATGTTTTTGACAGTCAGAAAATTGAACAGCTCCACATGTCTGCCAAACGAGCACACGCGCTCTGGCCCGGGCTCAACTTGCAATGCACACAATGGTATGCACATATTGGCTGCCCATGACCCAGGGCAGTGGTTTGGTGATTGGTCTTCGAACCCTGCCAGGACGCTACTGGAATTGACGGTGCAGAAGGATGTCGTGTAGTGGCTAAATGGAGGAGGGCTGCTGCGCGAAAAGTCAGGATGAGGGGTAATTGCCAGAGTGCAGCGCGCCAGTGCGCCAGAGCCTACGGCAACTGGCCGAACTTTGCTTTGACTGATCAGTCATCATGAAGCTTGATCGATCTAATGGTTGCCCAATGAGCCTGTCATTGGCTCATAAAATGGGCGAATTTCAAATATCAAATTTGTTTAAACATCCAAACTGTGGTGATTAGTAAGCACGTGACTGGCAGTTACTGGTTGTACCAAGGGGTGTATGTTATATGGTATACACCCCTTGGTTGCACTGCTTTTCCTGTCGCACAGGCATAGCTCATGACCATGATCAACTCCAACCACAACATCAGCCTTTGATGGTTCACAAAGATTTGGGGTTTTAGCTCTTGCAGATCTACAGCAAGCATGTAACAACACCTCGCGCATGCACACCAAGGCCTGCAGCTCACGCAGCTGTCAGACCAGGCTCAGAACCGCAGTACAGTGTAGCCTGCGGCAGGCCGTACAGAACAGTGTACACTAGTGTACACAGTACTGTGGGCAGGCAGGTTGACCCCCGGCTCACCCTCCCGCCCCTCCCACCCCCAGCCTTGCAACCTTTCAGCTGCTGAAAACACGTCAAGAAACGTTTCTCATTCACCATACACAGGGCTGTTTCGCCTAGCCAGGCCACATGACCGAAACCTGAGACCTGTCATGACACTATGCTGTTCCTTGTTGTTTGCTTATCCTGCAGCGTGACCTGTCCTATGCTACCTTTCAAGCGGCTTTAGTGAGTTGTGAACTGCTATTGCAACCACTTCTTGTTTCCTGTGCCTCGTTCCACCTTCTCGAGCGTTCTCAGCACCACTCAGCAAAAATGAACATGAACGGCGGCCAAGACTGGGACACTGTAGTCATTAGGAAGAAAAAGCCTACCACCGGCCAGCTCAAGGACGAAAGCGCAGTGAACGCGGTGGGTGATTGGCCTTGCTTACCAATCATGCTTCGTTGCCCCCGCCCCCATCCGCTCACTGCTGTCGTTTACCTGTGCAGGCTCGTCGTGCTGGTGTTGGCATTGAGACGGTCAAGAAGGGTGAGCTTGCTCGCAGCTGGTCACCGCGCTGCGTTAGCACTTCTCAAGCTGCCTGCTCGACTGACACTTCTGCGCTGCTTTTCCATTGCAGTCGCCCACACACAGACGGCTAGCGGCAAGGCAGCACACAAGCTTGATGCAGAGACAGAGGACTTTCACCGTGAGTAGTATCCGCCTGTTGCTGCTGCTTGCACCAGTGGTTTTTGCTAGCTGGGTTGCCTGGAGAAGATGCATGCACGCAATTACCTGGTGGGCTGACACTTGAGTTTTCCTCCTGCAGACGAGAGGGTGTCCACTGAGTTGAAGAAGCAGATCACGCAGGCCAGGACAGCCAAGAAGCTGACGCAGGCACAGCTAGGGCAGGTGCGCAATTGCTCTGCATGGGTGCCAGTTGCCCTTGCATTGCCCATGATCAGGACAAGTTTGGCGTGGTTTGTGTCGTCAGGTGCAGCTGCCGTCTGTGGAGTGCTGCTTCGCGTACTTATGCACACAGCAGCAGCGAGGCCAGCTGCTGCACCAGCTTGTTTGTATATGGTGCAGTGCATGCTGCAGTGCAGCTGGCAGTGCTTAGGCTTTGGTAGACATAAGTCTGGGTGTTGATGCTGGCCTACCTCAGCCAGGCGCATGCATGCGTGACGTGTGTTGTGCCTCCTGGACCCATATGTGTTTCGGCATGGCAGAACGTCTGCTGTGCATTGTCCGCTTGCTGTTGTTCTTCATGCTTACTTCCTGCCTGCCTCCTGTGCATCTGTCTGTTGGTACCTGCAGCTAATAAATGAGAAGCCTCAGATCATTCAGGACTATGAAAGTGGCAAGGCGATTCCCAACCCACAGGTGTGGCACAGCAGCAGCAGCAGCAGCAGCAGCAGCAGCAGCAGGCCAGCAACAGTTCATGTATACTGTGGCTTGCTGACAGTGTACAGCAGCGGTAGCAACGAGCAGCAGGAGCACGCAGTCTGTGGTCATGGCAAGCATTTGTACTTGCGGAGGTGGCAGTATACCAGCAAGCGGCTCGCCTAGTTCGTTTACATGCAATCTTTTGCTTGTCTGCTGCAATTGCCTACATTGTTGACCCTGCATTGAGGTATGCACCACTCACCATTGTTGCCTGATTGTGTCTGGTGTTGCATGTGTGTGCGTGCAGGTGCTTTCAAAGCTGTCGCGGGTGCTGGGCGTAACCTTGCGCAAGAACCCTGGCACCAAGTAAAGCAGCTGCAGCGTTCTGCCTCAACGCATCCTGCAGCCGCATGCAGTGTGTTGCGCGCATGTGGAGCTGCAGTGCAGGCTCACGACGCAGCAGCTGTTACAGCAGTAAGCAGGGCAGCAGCTGTTGGCGCACTATCCTGTGCAGCTGTGCTGTGCTGTGTTTGTACAACAGACCAGGGTGACTGAGGGTGGTGGAGTCTGATGCATGCGCACCTGAATGTGGCACACGGCAAAAAGTCACTGCCAGAGGAGGTGTCAGCATCACCCTACGGGCATCAACAAGTAACGCTGATTGGCAGGTGACATTGTACCATTGCACTGCGCATGTGACCGCTGGAAGGGTGCGGGTCCTGCATTGCCTTTTTTGGTTGGCGCACGACGGGCAGCAGCTGGTAGATCGCCACGTGAGCAGTATGTGGCCTGGTCCCAGCTGGCGTCAATGCTTGTGACGCGGCAAGGCCGGTGTGCCTGCGCTGCGCCGGACTGAAGCTGTCCTGTGCCTGTACAGGGACATGTGCTTTGAAGCGCAGCTGTGTCCTGCTCTGCAGTCATGGCGCCCAGTTGTCTTTGTTGGTTAGCAACCGTCTGACCAGCTGGTAGATCAGCTGTCGCGACTGCGCTGTCTTTTCTAAGCTGAGTGTTGTATCTTCCGGTGCAGTCTGGAAGGGTGCCTTTGCAGTGTAACATGGTTTCTTCTGCACCACTTGCTGTTGTTTGTGCTGTTGATAGACGACCGCATCATGGGGGGTGTATGGTGCACTGCTGGCTTGTCTGAGGCACTGAATGCTGTGGATGCTGTTTCCTGGCAGCATTGGGATACAGGGATCCTGGTGCACAGCACAATGTCACTGAACCGATATTGACAGATGCTGTTGACAACAGCGTCACAGTGTCAGTCTGGGGCCGATGGCGCTGATGCTATGGCTTGAATGGGTAATATGATGATGATGATGAGTGTCAGTCTGGCCCCATGGCTGGCAGTACGCTGCAGTGTTTTGACAAACATCGTGAAGAACACCAGGGGTGGGTGTCCAGTCACTGCTGTTCCCGCCAGATCGTGTACCGGAAGGCACACGAGGAACATATGTCGCAGAGCTGTACTACACTTAGCGCTGTGCAGCAAGGAGCTAGGTCATGATGGGACGAAGATGGCTGAAACACCACATGCCGGGAAGCATCGATTACTGCCATCAACCCGGTGAAAAACCCGATGCATCAGAAGATGTGGGGTGGTAAGTATATCACGCTGAGCCGCATTACAGAGCCATGCCACGTGCTCATCATCATCATCATCATATTACCCATTCAAGCCATAGCATCAGCGCCATCGTGCTCAGTGCACTCGGTGACTCTGCCATGCAATTTGTAACAGTTCACCACCAGCTCACATACCAGTTGTCAGAAAAAGCAGTAAACCAGTTATATTCCATTCTCAGAGTCCAGTAGCATCGCCGATGCATGACATGAGTCATGCATGCAGTCTAATTCAGGGTGCATATCACATGACCGCTTTCTGTCACAGAACAATGCCGAACGTCACAGCTCAAGCCACACAACGCCGTTTGTCACAGAACAAACCTCTGTGGGTCAAAGGCCATTCAGGCGAGTCACCTGCATGCATTGCGGCGCTGCGGCTACCAGCCACCCGCAGCTTAATAATCCTGCACTGCTGTTGCTGCAGCAGGATCTAACATGTGGTGATTGGTTCATCGCAATCCGTCGCTGCTGCCGCTGTCACTCTTGCCATCTACACCCAACGGCAGCATGTCAGTAACAAGCTACAGCTGAACAAACATGTATACACATCAACCACAGCCAACGATTGCTTGGACTACAGGCTGCAACGAACACCAGGTATTCAACATAGCAAACACGTGAGCAACACACTGCAAGCCGCACTGCTCTCGTCCCCACCTCGCTAAAGGTGCTTTCCCTGTGGCAGCGCTTCATCTGACAACACATTGACAAACGAAGGCCCCAGGTAGGCCACTATGGCCTCAATGGCACTCCGCCAGATGATGCTACCAGCGTAACGCGCAGAGCTTGCACGCACTTGACCTTTCCAGCATCCTGCCGCAACCAGGCTAGCAGTCTGCTTCGTTTGAGTCGGCCAGTGCTACCTTGCCAACCCAGCACGCTGCATTGCTGCTCGCGCCTGACCAGTGCGCTGACCAGCTGTCTGACCAGCACGCTGAGTGTGCTGCCGGCTGGAACACCGCTTGCTGTCTACCTGCCCAGCGCACCGGCACCTCCAAACAGGCTTCCGACCTTGCCCTTGCCCTTTGAGTTGCCATAAGGAGCAGCAGCAGCAAACTGGGGGGCGGCAGCAACAACGTACTGGGGCTGCTGCTGCTGCACATACTGCATGGGCGCCGCGGCCACAAAGGTTGGAGCCTGCAAGGAGTCAGCCGGCAACCGATGCACAAGCAGAGGGTGCGGTGTTGGTTATGTGTTGCCCAGCTGCTGGCATGGGTGCAGAGTTGACACGGCAGGAGGGCAGCAGTGCAGGCGAGCCACTGCGCCTCTGTCGTTCACGCTGCAGGCGTTTGGTGTTCTTTGGCTTGCAGATGCTGCATGCACTGAGACTGCTCCCTGCTGCAGCAAAATGAAGCTGCCGCAGCATGCAATGCATGCTGTGCTGTTGCCTGCTTGCTGGTCAAGGGATCAGGGTCAAAGCTTGTCCCCTCACCTGAGCAGCCACAACATATTGAGGCTGTTCAGTAGATCAGGACAGCGACAGCAACAGCGGCAGCAGCAGCAGAATTGCACTTCAGCGTTGACAATGTGGGAGACATTTGCGCACTTCAGGATGATTTAGCAGATGCTGTTTATCAGCCTCCCCAAGCATCGCCAGCAGGCCGGTTGCAACACCAGGCTACGCAGCAAAGCATACATCAAACACTGCAATGCTTACATATGACATTGCTGAGGAAACATACATGATCATTTATGTCCCGAACATCAACAGATATTCAACCACTACAAACATCACGTACATCACACCAGTAATCAAGTTCTTCAACAATAGAAGGGCACACACAGGATCAGCACAACATATCAACACTCTCAGTTAGAGCATTTGTACATACCTGCACCTGCTGCACCTGAGGTGCAGCCGCCACATAGGTGACTTGGGGCTGCAGTCAATGCAAGCACAAGCAGTAGAGCGGAACTCAGGCCACTTGGTGAAACCGGGTGCACCGTTCATGCTCTGCATGCCCTGCTTTATCATTAGATAAAAACTTTCCGTATGGTAGGGTATGGTAGGGTTGATACCATGCTGATGGTGCGCGCACACATAGTCACCACTTGAATGCAGGTGGGTGGCGCTGTTGGATCTCCTTGCTTGCACACAGTATCAGTTCAGAACTTCTCTGAATAATAAGCAAGGGTGCTTCAATAGCGCTTCCTGAACCATTAAATCACCCTCACCTGCTGCATAACGACCTGCTGGGGCTGCGCAGCCACGTATGTAACTTGCTGGGGCTGTCATGGCGTTACCAATGCAGAAGTAACAGCAGCAGCGGCACAGGTGCAGTGTCAGGGACTTGGTGGCATATGTTTCGAGAGCCGCGTGTGAGGTAGCTGCATTGTGTGCTGCAGGAAGCTCACGCACAACAACTTAGGCGCAACCGCAACCAGCCGTTGCAACGCGCCTGGACGCGTCCATGAAATCCCTTGAAAGAGGTGCTGTGATGCTGACTTTGTTGTTGCTAGCAGCTTGGCAACCATCTGAGCTGCAGCTTTGAGCATCGGAGAGCAAATGCCAACTCCAGCAGCACAGCTTCACCAGAGAGCAACATCGGTGTAGCAGCTGCAGAACTCATGCAAGCACCCAAGCTGCAGCAGCATGCGCGCACCTGCTGCATGACCACCTGCTGCTGAGGCACGGCTGCCACCACAGTCTGGAGCTGGGGCTAGCAGTAGAGATGGGTGCAAAGGTACAAGGAGGCAGCAGCAGCAGCAGTCACAAGGCTTGGTAAGGGGTGTTTGAAGGAGGTGAGGGGAAGCAAGCCTTGTGTGCAGCAGCGGCTACATCTAACCGCCACTCCTGATCCCTGAATTGGGTAGAAGTAGGTGTCTGATACCAAAGGTTGTCATTACCTTGTATGTTATGTGCGTGCAAGTGACAACTGTGTAGCCAAAACTCAGCAGGGATGTGCCTGGGCCTCCTTGCTGGCATGTGCCTCTGCGTTGAGTGGACCTGCTGCGCCTGCAGCTGCTTGCAGATGTTGCGGCTGCATGCATGCGGGATTGTGCATGCACAGTCAATGCAGCTGGTGCAGTTTGGCTGGGAATCATCGGTGTGTGGTCACCTGAGAAGCTCCGGCAATGATGGTGGACTGAGGCACAATGTTGGCCGGGGGCGGTACTGGCACGGTCGCCTGCAGCAGCAGCAACAGCAGCAGCAGCAGACAAGCTAGGCGGTCACAGCCACGCACGCAGGCTAAATAGCCTTTTGTAGCTGGCAGCAGCAGCTGATACATATCTAAGCAGCATGCACAACAAGGCTGTGGGCTGCCCAGCACCTGGCAGCTGGTTGCAAGGCACTGCCAGCTGGCTGCATTGCTGGTTGCAGCAGTAACCAAATTGCTGAGCCACCCCTGCACCCCTGAGTCTGACTGCTACGAACCTTCCAAACACGCCAACAGTCACATGCAGAAGCAAAGACACAGCTGCAGCAGAAGGCACCGGCTCACCGGAGGGGGCACTGGGACAGGCACCGGCACGGGGTTGGGCACAGGGATGGGGTTCTGCAAGCAGGGTTTGGTGTAGAAAAGACATCAAACAGCCAGGCGTGCAGTGTTGCGGTGGGCCACACGGCCACGGTCCATATATGGCCTGCTGGCTGTTTGCATGCAGAACAGCAAAACCTTGGCCGAAGCTGCTGACGATGGTGATATCCCAGCAGCTGTGACTCAGGAGCCGACGCATGCACGCATGCTGGTGCCGATGGACAGCCGAAGGCACAGCACAAGCATACATGTGCACAGCAACGAGGAGGCAGTAAAAGCAACGCCACATTGCGAGGTGGCATCTTGGTGTGCTGATCCTTTTTGCAGAAACTGGCAACATAGGCACACTTGGCATAACGTCATGTGAGTAAACAAAGCCTGTTACAACACTGTTACTTACGGGCACTGGCACAGGCACCGGCACTGGCACTGGCACAGGCACCGGCACGGGCACCTCCTTGGTCTTGGTCTTGGTGATCTTCAGGTCAAACCCTGCAGCGTCGTGGATGAGGTTTGAAAGCCCAGTCTGAGCCTCCCTTCTGATGTTGTCGAAGATCTCCTTTGGATGCGGCAGCTGCTTCTTCGGCTGAGTCTCCTCCTGCTGCACCTGAGGGGCTGCTGCTACAACTGTTGGCATGGCTGCTACCATCGGCTGTGGTGCGATCACTACTGTGGGTTGTGCGGCAAGCATGGTTGTGGTTGCGTATTCTTTGTGAAATTTGTGGAATTTATGCAGTGGAAATTCTTTACCTTTGCCACTAAGCAGCTTGCGGGCTGGCTGCTCATTCTGGCCTGTGGCGCTGACTGTAGGCGTCGCACAGTGGCACGGGTGCGGCCGGCGTTCCAGTTGATGAGTCGGACGGGGTGATGATGACGGATGGTAGCCATGGATGGTGATTATGCCACGGGTGATAACAGATGGCATGGCGTGGGATGCACATGTTGCCCAGGCGTGCAGGTGTGCCATGCAGTGCCATTGGATGGATGACAGTGCGTGGTGATGCGATGCACATGGTGCATGCGTCATGTCACGTGTTGCAGTATGACAGCGAAGAGTGCAGCAGAGACAGGTGCACTGGTTAGCAAAGCCAGGTGAAGAGCACAGCACACTGGTTGAGTGTTAAAGGACGAAACATCCCACGGAGGAGATGCTCTGCATAGTGATATTTGCTGGTGTTGGGCGGGTGCTGAGCACTGCTGCTGGTTTGCTGCTGCATTTTCTGGAAGCTGCAGGCGCATAGCAGCTCTTCTGCTGGCAAAGGTGGTCATCGATTTGGTAGCAAACGGCCTCTACGCTTCTAGGCACGGCCTGTCTTCAGGCCCCTGCGACGACGAATGTCTGCTGCTGCTCGTGCCTCTCCAGGCTGAACTGCTGCATTCTCTTTCGCGCGTACCTGTACTGGCAGTCAGGGCTAGAGCCAGTAGGATGAATGCTGTCTTCACTGCCATTGCAGAATCTGTAAATGCCAGCTCAAGTCGCTAGCGTCCTGCAAGCAAAGCGTGGGTGCTAACCTGGTCAGCCGAGAGCAAAGCACAGGGATGACCGGCCCACGTCTGATGGACGTACAATATTGAATATCAATAAAGCTCAGATCGCTGTTTGTAGGCCGCTCATCCAGTCAGTCACCCGGTGACGCTGGAGTGCTGTTTGACCCATACTGATCCATTCACCTCCACGCTCGCTTACAATATATTAAACAAAAATACTCAATATATTCAGCCGACTTGATTGCTCAGACCGCGCCTTACCTTGCAGTGTGTGTCACCCGAGCTGGTGCTGGCAACGATCGC
Organism: Scenedesmus sp. NREL 46B-D3; assembly: GCA_014080715.1. Classification (NCBI taxonomy): domain Eukaryota; kingdom Viridiplantae; phylum Chlorophyta; class Chlorophyceae; order Sphaeropleales; family Scenedesmaceae; genus Scenedesmus; species Scenedesmus sp. NREL 46B-D3. Next base: position 563,928 of record JACERP010000003.1, on the reverse strand, counting down.
TGATCCTGATACCCGGTCTGTCCCAAATAACAACTCAAGGTAGCTGGTATGTTCTTCGTTTGCTACTGATGGTTGAGGAACCCGAAGCTGGGTGATCGCTCGGCTTGGAGCAGGGAGACGACAGACAAAGCGCTTATTTTGGCGACGTTAACAGAACAGACGACGCAGTAGCGTATGTGCTGTAGCGGGCAGAGACGCGGCGCCGATCACAGGCTAACGTCCTGCAGGTTTTTGCAAGTGTTGTCAGTCCAGGTGCGGTGTCGTGCAGCCTCTGCCACTTTGCTGCATCCGTGTCAATCACATATAATTGATTTTGCCTTCAGTTCTCGCTCTGCCACTTGCGACGCAGCTTGCTGCTGCAGTTGTGCAGTGCTGCCAAAACAGCAGAACATACCGTCGCTAGGCTTGATGCTAGCGTGTTGGCATCTGCAGATATGATAATATGCGACCATCCAAGGCCGGTTCGTCGCCATAAAGTCTGATTTGACAAGGATCCCAACACCTTGGACGTGGTGACAATCTGCAACATTGCACACAGCTCTGCATCGTCAGCAACGGCCCAGCAGCAGCAGTGGCTGCAACAGACCAGCAGCAGCGGCAGCAGCAGCGACAGCAGCAGAAGACACCATGGCGGGGCAAGTGGTGCTGGTCACAGGTGCACCATCGTCATTGATGACACAGAACAGCCAACAACCCCATGGATGCCTGCTGTCATGTTTGAGCCAAGGAAACTGCAAGGTCATTCTGTTGTGTGCTGACATGACAGCTTCAGCTGTTTCAAGTATACTGTCACTCGCGGTACCGTACTTCATGAGCTCTGTCACAGTTTGCCATACTCTGCATGCTGCACCCTATGGAAACAGTAGTGCTTTGTGCACCACATATGTCTTGCCATACCTGCGTACAGTGCTGCAGCCTGTTACATTTGTCTACTGCCTGCTTGATTGCTGACTCACTCTGCTGCCCAGGCTGCTCCGAAGGTGGCATTGGCTTTGAGATATGCAGGGCATTTGCTGCACGAGGCTGCCAGGTGTTTGCAACAGCCAGGCGCTTGCAGTCAATGCAGAACCTGAAGCACTACGGAGTGCAGCTGCTGCAGCTAGATGTAACAGATTCGGGATCTGTGAGACAAGCGGTGAATGCTGTCATAACAGCTGCTGGTAGGCTGGATGTGCTGGTGAACAACGCGGGTGAGATCCAAGCGGACTTGACACCATGTTTGCTGTGTCATGCGCAATTGAATTGTAACAGGGTACACAAGCAGGCCAAATCAGATGGGTCACCACCACAGCCACCACCAGCAAGAGCAGGCACAGCACTGGCTGCAAAGTACCTGTATATTTTAACCTGAGGGAGATTGAGCAGCAGCAGCAACGGCTGCAAACCAGCTGCCTTCATACGCAGCAATCACCTTTGCACCAGCAACCTTTGTTTGGCAGTGCAGGATTCATTTGCAGCAGAGTTCACACACCACGGAGCAGAGGGACCCACCCTGGGACTTGTGTGTTGAGGTTATCAAGCTCGGAAACATCCAGACGCACCCATGCTTCTGCTGCTGCTTGCAGGGGTTGTGGTGCTGGGCCCTACGGCAGAGGTACTCATAGCAAGTGAACAGGCAGTCAGGCTGTCAGCGCCGTGTTTGTAACATGACATTGCCTCGTGACGACGCCCTGCAGGCGGCTATGCATACGTACAGCCGATTGCCATCGACGGTAGCTGTCGCCATTTACACATGTGTCCGGTTCTTCTTACATGGTTGCATGGTTTTACTGTCCGTTGTGTGCTGCTTGGTGCTGTTCAGGTTCCGCTGCAGGAAGTGAAGGCTGCCTTTGCAGCCAATGTGTTTGGACTGCTGGCCATGGTGCAGGTGCGAGGGTGCAGAGGCAGCCTGCAAGGAACATGTTAAATACCACACAAAGAATCAAATTGGAAGTGGCATTTTTACAACAGCACATCAGGCAAAAGGGGGTCTGACAGGCAGGGCTGTTGCTTGATGAGTTCAAACTGCTGGAGCGCTGCAAGTGCTGTTGCAACAGTCACAGTCGGAGCTGCGCAGTACAGGTGATTACAGTAATGCTGCATTGTTGCACATGGGGTGGTTTCTGTTGTTAATGTGCAGCATTGAAGGTGATCAGAGTAACCAAGCCCGGCATGCCACTGCAAATGCACTCAGCCAGTCACTTTGTGCCTGGCGTGTGCCGCCAGTGGCATCAACACCACTGTCACCTTGGGCAGGCCCTGCTGGTCATGAAGCACTGGCCGCAGACACATGCTGATGCCCGTGCTTGTATGGAACCATTTGGGACAGTCCTAACAGAGCGCAGCAGCAGACATCATGCGAGCAACGGTTGCAAGTAGGGCACCCTCTGACAGATGGTGCCGCACCGCCCGGCAGCGGCTGCGACCTTGCCAGGGCAACAGATGCTCCAAGCAGCTGACAGGAACCAGCTTGTTTGTATTTCACTTTCCTTACAGCTGTAACGCAGTGTTAGCAGGTGCGGTCACCCGACATGAGCTGGAGACGCCTCCTTATGTTGGGGTAGCACCAGCAGCAGCCCTTGAACCCAGGTGGCAGGGATGAAGGCCCCAGGTATCAAAACAGGCCAAGCAATACTTTTAGCCATCATAAAGTCACTGAAATGTAGGGAACGGGCAGTGGCTTGCCTTGGCAGACCTTGACCCTGCTGCTGCTGGTGCTGCTGCTGCTGCTGCTGCTGCTGCTGCTGCTGCTGCTGCTGCTGCTGCTGCTGCTGCTGCTGCTGCTGCTGCTGCTGCTGCTGCTGCTGCAGGTGGTCACGCCGTTCATGGCGGCTGCAGGCAGCGGGCGCATAATCAACATTGGCAGCCTCACCGGCTTCACCCCTGTGCCGCTGCGGGGCGTCTACGGCGCCACCAAGGCAGCAGTCATGCGGCTGAGTGACGCGCTGCGCATTGAGCTGGGGCTGCTGGGCGTGCAGGTGGGGCGCCGCTGCTGCTGCAGCGATTGCAGCCGTGGCTGCTGCCGCCAGCAAGATCATGCAGCGGCATGCTCACGCACCAGTGCGTGCTTTGAGAACTTTGTGAATCTGAACACGTTGCTGCCAAGCAAGGACAGGTGCACAACAGAGCAGGCATGTTGGCCACTCAGAGCCTTGACAATCAGGCAGAAAAGCAAAAAGCTAGATAGCCATAAGAGGTTAAAAAGTCTAGCCTTGAAGAATTCAGGCCTCAACGTTTATGCCACTGAGAGAGCCTTTGAAGTCGGCAGTGTAGTGCAGACGTGTCCTGACATGGTGTGGGGGTGACTGCTGCCGCAGGTTATGCTGGTGGCTCACGGGTTCATACAGTCAAATGCGCGCGTCACAGCAAAGGTGGGCAGCAGCAGCAGCAGCAGCAGCAGCAGCAGCAGCAGCAGCAGCAGCAGCTCAAGTTTGGCAAGTATGATGCCAACACCGTAAGTTGATGGCAGCCTGATACAAACAGGGCTGCACCACAGCAGCACTGTTGCAGCAGCACCAACAAGGTCATGGCAGCAGCATGCCAGCAGCCCAATCGGCTTTCTGTGCTCCGCTGTTGGCCTGCTGATGCCGCCCCTGCGCACAACGACCGGCCCCGGTCTGCGCTGTGAAGCATGGCTGCCATTGCACCGTGCTGAGTCAGCACTTAGCAGCACACAGCGCTGAGTGCGCTGTCAGTAACGCACAGAAATGCAGCGCTGGGGCGCAGCCGCAGCTCTGCAGCAACAACTGTCTCAGCACGTTGGAACCTGCCATTGTGCATCTACAGCAGCAGTGCCACAGCATACGCAGTGCAGCATTGATTGATTATTTCTGTTGTTTTTGCCTGTGCGGCCTGCTGGTTTGCGCACAGCAGCTGGCCTGACACCCCGGCATGTGAGGTGCGCATCAATTTGAGTTCGGTTCATCCACAACGGTGCTTGTGTCTTCTCTTCCATACGGCATGCTCCCAGCTCGTCCGCCGTGCAACTTGATTGTACCCTTGTAGCAGCGTTGACTCGTCCCTGCTGCACCTTTTGGGGTTCTGCTCACACCCCGGGCTCTCGCAGGACGCAGCGCTGACGTACAGCAGCAGCTCGTTGTGGGGCAACTGGCTGGACGTGCTGGAGGCAGCCACGGCCAAGCTGCTGGTGAAGGCAGTGCCCGCACAGCACTTTGCGCAGCAGCTGGTGGCTGCAGCTCTGCAGCCGCAGATGCCGCGCCACTGGGTGGGCCCCTGTGCCGGTCTGGAGTGGCTGCTGCGCTACTTTCCCCTGTGGTTGCAGGTGGGTGCTGTTGCTAGCGTGCTTTTTTTTGTTGAGGATGCTCCCTAGTTGGGCAACTGGTAATGATATTCAAACCCGGTGCTAGCAGCTGGAGCTGACATACCACCCTGCCAGGAAGTAGATGCAGTTATGAGGCAGCAGGCCTGTGTGCTTGCTGCATGTTCAGCAGCAGCAGGAGAGGAGCTGGACCGTGACATGCAGCACCCTCTGGCATGGCTGCACACCTGAAGGACGCCGCGGCGGCCGCACGGGCGCGAAAAGTTGTGCTAACCCTGCTTACCTTGCCAGTGCCTGTTTAACCGATGGCGGAGCCGCAATTGCTGCTGACTGCCTTGTGTGGTGCGTGTTGTTTGGTGGCAGGATCGCCTGGCATCCAAGGCGATGGGCTTGCACCAGCTGCAACCGGTGGTGGCGGCATCACGCCACAATGCAGCAGTAGCGCCAGCAGTAGCAACCAGCATGAAGCAGGAATAGTGCCAAGAAACCCTGGTTTTGAAGGGTTATGTAGGAATTTGTGCAAGACATTGCTGGTTTGTTTGGCTGCTGTTACATTACCATGTGCTGAAGTGCAGCATTTTGGTCTCGCGTTTGCAACCACTGACGAAGCCTATGCATATTGCGCAGACAGATCACGTCAAAATGGCAAAGGGCTAACTGTCCGACAGCACTGAGTGCTGCAGCTGCAGATAAGTCTTATGCTGTAATAGGACATCCTATATTGCTAGTAGCAATGCATGCATGCAATTGCTGTGGGCATTACTGTTCAAAAGCACACGTGTGCGTTAACGTTGTCAGAGGCGCAGTGCCGCCATATACTTGGATTATCATACTCTGGTACATGATGTTGCAACATGAAGTTGCATCAATGCATTGATGGTAACTTATGGTAACCATATGGCAACTTATCACCACTGAGGTGTTTTGAATAGGACACAGCACTGCATGCATGGGAACACAGAGGTGTTTGCCTGCAGCTGCGGACGCGCTTTGACCCAGGTGGCAGCGCATTGAGGGGAGGCACAGCCCCAACTAATGCACAAGATGTGCACGCAATGCCGTTCCAGCATGTCAGCATGAAACCATCATAGGGCGATGATCAAAGACACCATCACAGGGCGATGATCAAAGGGAGGAGGTACACCCTGTGATATATATACACACTCACCCCGTTGTTCCTGAGCTGGTGGGTTGCAGCACGGCAGCAGCAGCAGCTACACCCTCTCTCCCCTGGACGAAACTGCTGCTGCTACATGCTGGTGTGGCACCTGCTGCTCAGTCATGTATGTCTTCAGTGTACAAGCTGAACAGCATTGCTTGCATGCACTGGTGATGATTGCTGGCGTGCCACGCCAGCGGCTGGCGGCCCATGGCATGAGAACTGCTTGGTGGTAGCAGCCCTGCGTGTTGCTGTTGCTAGTTGATTTGTTGCCTGTTTATGTGGCGATCGCCAGCAACGGAGTACAGATTGCGTTTCGATAGGGAACACGATGAATGGCATGTTGCACTTGGTCCGCTCAGCGCGCCGCGCGGCTGGCTGTGCGAGGTGCTGCAAAACCCATGCACCGACCAGAAATGGCACAGTTGCAAAGAAAAATAACTCCAATTAAAAAACAGTACGTGGACCGCACCTCGTTCTGTGCCAGCAGAAAGTGCCGCACGTTTCTGCCACGGGAGAAACCGCAGGCCATAACAGCGTGCATTTCTGCACGCATGCTCCAAAATAGGCTCTCAAGATTTTAGATAGTGAATGTGTGAATCATGGCAGGAGCAGCAACCTCCGAGGCTGCGCCGCAGGTGTGCCGTGCTGGTGATGAACTTCATCACCGCCGGGCGGTTACTGTGTGACTCCTGCAGTGAGCCAGCTACTATGATTGAAAACGTGTGCAAGTGGTGTCGTCTTACTAGTATCAGGTCCTTACATGCTTTCCGCAGCCAAGGCGATGCCCTGTGCATGGTTGCCGTTGTGACGCACTCGCCTGCAGCACAGTGCCGCAGCTTTTACTGCAGTGCAGCACCACACATACCGTACATCTTATTGATACTGAGAGAGTTATGTCCACTTTTAGTATTGTCAGCGATGCAAAATCGCTCCTGGAACAACAGCAACAGTGGTATGCTGCTGCTGCTGCTGCTGTTGCTGCTGCTGCTGCTGCTGCTGCTGCTGCTGCTGATGCTGCTGCTGCTGCAGACAGCAGTGGTGCTCAGGATTTGCCCCGGCTGGTTGTGGAGCCCACGGTGACTACACAGTGGTAGCAAGCCAGGGTGATGCGTTGGCGCTGGGTATCTGGGGCTAAGAAGCCCTGCATATCCACTCTATTTATGCAGCCCGCTGTTGGGTGTTCGTAGTCGGTGCTTTGATGGGTGGTGCGTTTTTGCCTGGCTTGTTGTTCTTGGTGTTGTTACCACCGCTGTGCTGCATCTGCATGCCCCTGTCTGGACGGAGCTGCTTTGGTGTTTGTACTATGGATCAGCTGTGCTTTGCCTTGCTTGTTTACGTGTCGAGTTTTGCTTGCGCCTCAGTCTTTCCTTGGGGAAGGGGGAGAGAGCTAAGCTACACACAGCGCTGGCACTGAGCAGACGTTACAGATTGAACAGTAGCTGCAGCATGTGAACTTCAGGTTGAATAGGTACTGCAGCTGCCGGGTGCATGCGTGCTAGGAAGTGTGTCAGCCTGAGGCACTACGCTGCGGAATCAAAGCTATTATGTCAGCTTGTCGGGATGAGTCAATGTGACGATTATGGTATGTGTGATAAATTGCGGAGTTGGCAGCTGTAAGGAAAGATTGGAGAAAGAGAAAGTATGTTGCGACGCTGTCTAAGCAATTGCAGACGGTGTGGTCGCCTGATGCCACAAGCTGACAATCCCAGTGCTACATGTAGTGTACGATAGTGTGTGATCAGCAGAGGTGTGGCCGCGCCAACTTGGGTGAGTGACACAGTGCTGCCCATAGGCCTATGTTAAGCCCACTAACCTAGGTTAGTGGGCTTAACACAGATGCCATCTCATGTTTAACATAAGTTGAATGGGCTTCAGCATCCACCAGCCGTGCGAGCTACTAGCCAGCGTATGCTGCAACTCTTTTAAGGAATTTAAGCAAGCAAGCTGCCTTGCTGCTGCTTTTACAATTTCTCACCCCTGTTGAGCAACCGCTTGCCCCATGTACATGCTGACAAGCACGAAGAGGCCACTACTTACATCGGATCCCTCAGTAGTGTCATCAAAAAACCTGTGCGACCATATTGGTGTCTGGACGGGTGGACCTGCGACGACGCTGCAGAGCCCTGAAAACACCACAGGTGATGGTCGCTGCCTTTCGCCCTGTCCTGTTGCTGGAATGGACAGCAATCATGGAACTCACAAAAAAACACCTTGAACTTTTTCTGCTTAAAAGCTTGGAGCAAGAAGAGTGATAAACTAAAATGGGAAACTTTGCTGGTGTCGATGCAAGCCGCTGCAGTTCGGGCGAAACCACGAAAATGCATTTTCCTTGCTCAGTTGTACTTTACAATAGCGTTGTCAGATCGTGCCGAATCGCTCAAAACACGAGCAGTACCGATTCAAATTCCGCCACAACGATTAGTATAGTAAACCCTGAAGGGCCCAGCCGATAAGGCAGCTACTTGTGCTGAATGCAGCTGTGACAGGCATGCACATGCGCATGACCGGCACGAAGCTGCCTAGGAAAGATTGTTCCCAACCACCGCCTCCTGTCAGTTGGCTGCCTTGCCAAATTTGGCTTTTAAAAGCCACCCTCACTTGTTGTGAAGAAGCAGCAGCACTGCAACGCAGCAGCAAAAGGCAAGCAAGCAAGCAGCGTCACCCTACCCCTGCATGCGAGGCTGCTCATGTATCATCATCATCATCATCATCATCATCATCATACTACTACCCATTCAAGCCATAGCATCAGCGCCATCGGCCCCGCTGCTCATGTATATGGTCTTTGCCATTTGATGCATCACTGTCACTGCTGCTGCTGCTGCTGGTGCTTTTGCTGCTGCTACTTCTGCTGCTATTGTTCATCTGTCATTTGTCGCTGCTTGTAGAGCAGATGGGTTCTTGGTGCATAGGGGCATGCGCGTCCGGCATGGTGCAGATCACATGTGCAATCAGCCTCTGCTGCTGGAAACAACACTGCAAGCCAAGCACAGGGCAGCATCTGCGGGCCGCAGCCAGCACATGTTGGATGTTACACGACGGGAACATCGCCCTCAGCGACCACTGCGCACTGTTGTTGCAATTTTCACCTCTTCCTGATCACAGTTTGGATGTTACACGACGGGAACATCGCCCGTTTTTGAGCCAATGACAGGCTCATTAGGCAACCACCTAATCCATCAATCTTCAATTTCTTAGTGGGATCCATTGTCCAGAGCGCCGCCTCCTACGCTGCCTTGAAAGAGCTCATTGTCCTGTAGGGCTGAATCCTAGGATTCATGCATGCAGGCCTGCACTGCAGGAGGCCTGAGGAGGCCTGCTGGACCCTGCTGCTGCTGCTGCTCCTGATGATGCTCATGTTCCTGTTCCTGGTGATGTTGATGCAAAGAAATGACATCCTGTGCTGCCGCTTGTCCCACACAATCTTGATCATTGTGCAAGTTCCCAGATTTGGCTGCTCTGGCACAGGGAGCGGCTGCCTTCAGCCTCTTAAGAGGCACAAGCTTGTGCCTGCCTGTCAACCATGGCATACTGCATGAAAATCAACGCCCAACAGGCAAATTTCATTGGGAATCTGCCAGTGGCATCAATGAGCAGTACAGCAAGCTGTTTTTTGAGACTTGCAAAGCATTGATTGTTTAAAAGTCTTAACGTGGGTAAGTTTGTCTGTTTGGTTCCTGCAGTCCTTCAAAGTTGCTCACACAGAAAACGAGCAGCGATAATGCAGGGCCTGTGCAGCAGGGCCTTCGAAGGACAGCGTCATCATCATCATATTACCCATTCAAGCCATAGCATCAGCGCCATCGGCCCCGCGCCCCACCGGGGCGGAAAGAGGAGGGAGCACTGCTCCAGAATGTTTGCATGCATTGCGCACATCCCAAGACTTGACAAGAAAAGCAGCAATACACGGTGACACCATCAGACATCTTCCAGAACTGCCCCAAATATCATCAGATACAAAACGCAACACCTTGATTGACGAATCAGCCATGGACAAAACGCTGCGCAACTTTTCAGCGCAACCAGGCAGGGATCTGATCTCAGCAAACATATCATCCCTCTGAGCAGAAGTAGCAGGGCAATCAAACATGAAGTGTGACAAAGACTCAACTTCTGCACCACAACAAGGACATCCTGAAGTGGAGTTAGCTCGAAGGACAGCGTGTGCAGCCAGCCAGCAGAACTGGCCTTCATTTATTAAAATATTCCTAACTGGCATGAAGCCAGTGCCCCATCCCCAGGGACTTCACCATCGGCCACAAGGGCCACAACTTGAAACTTTGTGCGGCTTGCAAGCGGCTTCAAACATCCACCGCCAGTGCAAGCCACTAGCCAGCGCATGCTGCAGCTCTAAGCAGGCAAGCAAGCTGCCTTGGAGCTGCCTCCACAACTTCCCACCCCTACAGAGCAACTGCTTGTCTCATGCACGTGCTGACAAGCATGAAGCCTGTCACATTGCACCCGATATGCGAGCCAGAGTCTGCTGCAGCTCCAAAAGAGCCCCCTGCCTTGCTGCTGCCTCCCACCCTTCCTCACCAGCACCAGAGCCCACCATATCCAGCCCGACACTCATTGCGGCTGCTGCTGCTGCTGTACTAGTAGGTGCAGCTGCCCTTGCCTGCCCTGCCCTGGCTAGACGCAGCGCCGCTCCCGTGTCCAACCTATACCCCAGCAGCTGCAGAGACCTAGCCAGAGCCACCAGCTCCTGCAGCTGCAGGTCTGGCAGGTGCTGCTGGCAGCGCTGCAGCACCAGCCGCACCCAAGCTGGGTCTGGCCGGGAGTGGAAGGCAGCTGCAGCAGACAGCAGCAGCACACATGCCTGACCTGACATGCCAGGGAGCTGTATTGCTGCTGCAGCTGACCACGCAACGACCCATGGAGGGCTGGGGCTGGCTGCCAGCTGCTGCAGGGCGTGAGCCAGAACTGCCAAGTCGATGCCATCCATGGAAGACAGCTGAGGCAGCGTCGCTGCCTCTGCTGCTTCCAGCAGCTGCAGCCTTGCAGCGGTGAAGCTCTGCAGGCTGCTGCTGCTGCTGCTGCTGCTGCTGCTTGATGCCTTGTCCTTGCTGCTGTGTGTACCGCTGCCACTGGTGGTGCTTGTACTGCTGTTGCTGCTGATCAAGTAGCTGCTGCCAAGCATGCCGCCGCTGCCTTGCACTGCTGCAGCAGCTGCCGACGCTGCTGCCACCTCGGTCATTGCTTGCTGCTGTGCAACACCAAGCAGCGCAACTGACAGCTGATGCCCATCCAGCCCTGCCATAACATTGCACAACCGCTGCAGAGCATGACCTGGCCAGCCAGGTAAGTGCTCAGGCACGTGTTGCAGCCTGCCAAGTGCTCCAAACAGCGCTGCTAGCTGTACTGCTGGCGCAGTACTCCATTGCTGCTGCTGCTGCTGCTGCTGCTGGTCCCAGCCCCTAAGCACCTGCCTTGTTGCAACCCTGCACCAAGCATCGCCGGGTCTAAACCCCAAACCTGTACTGCCAGCTGCCAGGTCACCAAAGCGCACCAGCAGATCCAACCACAGCGGCGGCGGCAGCCTGCCAGGGTCTTCGAGCGTTGCGCCACACAGGGCACTGCAGAACGCAGGGCTTGGGGCATAGCCGGACGCAGAACCCCAAACCCCGCCAGCTGTGATCGCCTCAGCCAACCGTGGCAGCAGGGTTGGGGCCATCTGGCGGCTGCTTGCTGTGCCTGCTCTGCGCAGCTGCTGGGCGACTTGGTGCAGCACCTCGTCAAGCAGGAGGGGCGAAGCCGGTGGCTGCTGCATGGCCATGAGTGACTCTAAGCAGAGCCATACAGGGGTGGCGCCCATGCCCTGCAGAACAAGCACAGGCAGCAGCAGGCAGCACGCACTGAGTGCGTCAATCAGCTAGCCTGAGGCAGTTGGCCTGATATATGGGGTGTGGTGAGAGTGATGTAACACTCTCTCCAGGCAGAGCAAGACTGACATGACATCCCTGGCACCTGCCGGGCAAGCAAAGGCAGCAACAGCGGCAACCACATTTGTTTGTTTCACCAGGTGCAGAATCTGCCATGCGCATAAAGGTCATAAAATTAGTTGGTGGATGAGATACAGCACATGTACCATACAGCGCCTCGCTGCGTTTCCCTGCAAGCACAGCCCTTGCCCTGCCCCTCGTGTAAGCAAGAGCGATGCCACAAGCGCCTGGCGCTTTGCCAGCCAGGTCTCACTGACTTCAAGCCCACTTGGCCGGGCAAGCTGCTGCTTGACTCTCCTGCAAGCACCGCCGGCTGCCAGCGCCCCTCCCCTCCCCTGCACCCTCTTGCTAATCCTGGCAATCCTCTTGCAAACCAAGCACTGTGCACACCAACCAGCCACCACGATGTGGGCCCCACCTGGGGAGGTTGAGCCAGCCCCTTCTTGATGTGCCGGGCCAGCGCTTCCTGCAGCTGGGCGCTCGGGGGTGCCCCACACGCCACCAGCCCCTGTAGCACCGCCGCCACCCCCACCGCATCAAACGTGTGCACCAGCTGCAGCAGCCGCTGCTGCAGTGCAGGCGTAAACCCGGCTGGAGGCTGCGGCCTGGACGCTGCCAGGCTCTGCAGCAGCAGCAGTGACGCGGGGGCGTCCAGGGCCGGCAGCTGGGGTTGCAGGCTGGACAGGGCGGCTGCCAGCCAGCCTTGGGGGGTCTGGAAGTCCCCTGCTACAGCCAGCAGCTGCAGCGCAGCGGCAGCAGCAGCAGCATGCAGGTGTGGCGGGTTGCATGATTGTGGGTTGCACTTTGTACGCAACAACCTGATGGCTTCAGTTGGCGTGCAGCATGGTGACTTTGTACACAGAACCCTGCCTTGCGCTTAAATGACAAAGAGAGGCTGGCGGAGGAGTGCAGACTGTCACAATGGCGGGACCATGTACACCTCGCCGTTGATCAGCTCAGCATCGTAGCAGTCCTGCTTGGCTTACCTGCAGCAGGCTGCAAGTGGCGCTGGGGCTAAACGTTGCCAGGTGCGGCTGAGCCGCATCGCACAGGCCGCGCAGGCAGGGCGACGGCAACTGCAACCACGCGACAGCAGACAATGCAACAGCGGCAAGCAGCCTGCCTTGGTGTGATCAAGCAGCAGGAGCGCATGCAGGGGATCCCGCTGCCAATGTGATTAGCATGTGTGTTGAAGCGTGTGTGCATGAATTTGCAGACCAGCAGGCTGGCAAGTTCAACCAGAATGGCTGCAAGCACCCAAAGGAGTAGCCATTTATGCTGCTCCTGTGTTCAGACACCCGCGTCGCTGACCTGTACCTCCAGCAGCAGCAGCCCTTGGGTCAGCTGCTGCAGCTCCTCTGACGTAGCGCCTGGCAGCACCTGGGGCGCCGTTGACAGCAGGCAGCACACACAGCATATACGAGGCACATTGCTTGCAACTTGCCAGGTGGTGAGCGGGTGCAGCACACACCATGTTTCTGGTGGACACCGCGCCACTGACTGGCACGCGGAGCAACCGGCAAAAACTCTGATGTCATTTTGAAAACGACACAAAGTGTTGAGGATGTCAACTGGCTTGCACAGCATCTGCTGTGGTCTAGCCGTGATTCATCTGCCAGCTGAGGGCTCAGTGGCAGCTGCAGCCATGCAGTGCTGCTCACAAGGCTGGCCGTGACTGAGGCCCGAAGGCAGGCGGTACACCCATGCAGTACAACAGAACAGTAGTACACCCTGCCAGTGATAGTAGCGCAGCCCTACCAATCACGCCTTACCAGCACCTCGCACATCCACACAAGTGATGGTGCAACTATCGTGCTCCCAAAGCACAGAGCACCCCGCACCTGCTCCAGTCTTCTTGCAATGCCGTCTTCGACTTGAGGGCTCAGTGGCAGCTGCAGCCGTGCAGCACTGCTGACGAGGCTGGCCAGGGCCTGAGCCCCCAGCTCAGGCAGTACGCCCAGGCAGTGGCGCTCCAGGACTCCCTCAAAGTCGGATGAAGGGCGGTACATCAGTTGGCTGTAGCATTCTAACAGCAGCAGCCAGCCCTGCAGCGCAGCATCATGAGTTGTACCCCAACAGGTAGGTGTTCAAACGTCCTAACTGCATGTGCAGGCGCATGTGTGGAGAGGCGCAAGCTGTTGCAGCAAAAGCTTGGCCGCAGCTCTGCAGCTCTGCAGCTCTGCTAGCCTACCAGAACAACAGACTGCTCAGGCGTCAGCAGGTGCGTGCACCTACCTGAGGGTTGAGTGCCTCGTCAGCTGCTTGCCGCGTGTTGGTGTTGAGCAGGGCCGCCTCATGCGACGCCAGCCAAGCCTGTGGGGGCCGCGCACCCAGCACGCACATGCCGGCCAGCGCCTGCACCAGCTGGGCAGGCGTCAGCGCAGGCAGCTGCACCTGCTGGGGCGGCAGCAGCAGCAGCGGCAGTATGGGCAGACGCACGCTGATGCACGCCCGCACTTGCAGCACAGTCAAGAAGCCCTGACTGCAACACGTGTGCTGGTCAGAGGCACCAGGCAACAACCACAAACCATGCCCTGGTCAGGACCACCAGGCAGCAACAATAGACCATGAGAATCATCCGCCAACAGGCTGCTGTCAGTGCCCTGCACCTCATTCAGCCACCACTCGGACGGCAGCAGCAGCAGCAGCAGCAGCAGCACGTGCACGTCGCCACAGGATCTGCAGCACGCCTGTGATTGTAATGCACGACTGTCCCCAGAGTGATTGAACCCTTCGCACCTGCAGAGCGGACAGCAAGCCCTGCCACCATCTGCTGTTGAGGCGCGTCTGGCTGCTGGCCAGCAGCCGCAGCAGCCGCAGCATGTCCTGCGGAGTCAGCCTGCTGTAGTTGTTGTGGCACTGCAGAGCAGATACGGGAGCGCAGGTCACAAAAAAGCAGGATGGTGCGTTTGACGTACAGCCAAACAGCAGGCTGCAGCTGGTGTGATCCAGCAAACCACTAGCCATGCGCTACACCCCAACAACGCCGCACAGCACTTCAAGTGCGCAGGCCACCTATGTCCATCCCAACGTCGAGGTGCACATTGGTTACTAACCATTTGATTGTAGCACCACACCAGCCATGTAACTACCCGTGCTGAACCCCGTGACGGCAGCACAACCAGCTGCTGGCTCCCAGCAACCATGACGCCTTGTCCCAACGCCCCGCACGCCTTTTTACCTGCGCCAGCAGCTCGTCCACCCCCTCAGGCTCCAGCACCGGCCCAAACACCTCCAGCAGTGCCAGCAGCTGCTGCATCTCAGGAGGGCCAACTGCACGGCAGTGGCCCTGCAGGGTGTGACCAGCGGCAGAGCAGAGCACGGCAGCGGCGCGTTGGGTGGCACCGGTGGTTAGTTCGCACAGCTGTGCCAGCAGCTGCCCCATATCGAGAAAGCTCCACAGCGCAGTGGCGCTGCAGGGGTGGCGCTGCCAGGCTAGCAAAACAGGGCAGCAGTATGGCACAGCCGGACAGGTTGACATCTCCAGGAGCAAGCATGACACGCACGGTCACGCTGCCGCGTCGCAGTGCGGCTCAAGACGGTCAGCAGACGCTGTTGTATGGCAGAGCACTGCTGCCACCTGGCAGGTCCAGAGCAGTGCTGCTGGCAGCTGGCAGTCCAGTGCAGCACGAATCAGTGCAGCACCAAAAGGAAGGCGCGACTGTCCCGCCAGGCCAGGCAGCAGGCATTGAAAGAAAATGCATGTGCCGGAGACGCGGCACGCAGCACCACACGCAGCGACCCCCACACCACTGCAGGCAACAGACACCTCACAAGGCAATGCAGTGGCGTTTGTGATGATGTATGCGCTGTTCGAGTAAAAAAACAGGCGTCCACCAGCCTACCTGCAGCGACCGCATCACGTCTGCCGCCCAGCCCCGCTCAACAGGCATCTCCATCGCGGCTACCACAGACAGTAGGCCAAGCACCTGCCTCACCACCACATTGCTGGCCGCAAGCGCCTGGACACCAACAGCAGTAACAGGAGCAGCACCGCCAGCAGCAACAGGAGCGGCAGCTCCACTGCTGCCCCACCCGGGCGGACCGCTGCTGCTGCTGCTTTGTGATGGCTGCTGGCTTAGTCCCCGGCTGCTGCTGCTGTTGTCGACATCGGACTGTAACTCCCAGCTGGATTCCAGGCTCCTGCGTGCGAGGTTTATGTTTCTGCCAGGCTGGTAAGACCCAGCCTGCAGCAACCACGGCTCATCAACCTCCCCCTGCTGCTCCTCAGCCTTCCCTGCAACAGCTGATGAGCCCATCCAGCTGCTGCTGTTGCTGCTGCTCCCGCCACCGCTGCTGCTACCAGCAGTCGCGCTTCCACTGCTGCTGTCCAGCAGCATGCTATGGAAGCCGCTGTTGTCACTGCCGCCGCTGATCCCGTACAACTGCTGCCTAAGTGCCCTGCTGTTCACACTGATCTTCTCAGCTGCCTCGTCCAGCAAGAGGTCCAGCCAGGTGTCGCTAGGTGTGAAGTTCAGGCTGCAGAAGCCCTGCAGCACTTTGACCAGCGCTCCAGGATCTGCAGTTGACTCAATAAGGGGCTCAACGTGCTCTGCAAGTGCAGCCAGCAGCCGGGAGCCGCTGCCACTGCCGCTGCTAGCAGCTGTACTGCTTGTGCCTTCATACACTTGTAGTGCCTCCTGTCCTGCTTCCAGCTGCCCCAGTACAGACAGCATCGTACCCAAACTCTGAACATCCCACTCACCTTGCCCCTCATCCACAGCTGCCAAGTACTGCTGCAGCCAGCCGCCAGCAGCAGCACACGGCTGATGCCCGAGCAGCGACAACCCCTGCAGCAGCAGCGCCAGCTCGCCCGGACTGCACGACCGCAGCTGCTGCTGACTCGCTGCCTCAAAACCCCGCAACCAGGCGGCTGAGGGTTTGAGGTCCAGGGCTGCACAGGCTCCTAGCACTGCCAGCAGCTCATGGACGCCCATGGCCGACATGTTGGGTGTCAGGGTTTGCAGGAATTGCTGTGTCCAGGTGCTGGGCGGGCTGCAGCGCCACCGTTGGAGCGCCAAGGAGACCAGGGCAAGCTCTGTGGACGTGCAGTTGGGCAGGTGTGGCTGGGGGGGACGGTCAAACACCATGCAGATGCCACAGGCAAGCGAGCGGTTAGGGAACGGACAACACAAGTCTGAGTCGCAAAGCCGCAAGGTCTGTGACGATGGAAGTTGTGCGTGGAAGCTGGAGCAGCTGTGCGCACGGTGCGTGCCGCGGAGACGTTGCCTGCAGTGCCAGCGCAAGTGTGTGCAGTGCGCAAAGGCAACAGCTGCTGTTATATGCTGCTCACCAAGTGCGTTCAGGTGTGCTCCACTGGCGCACAGGCATGTGGCCGGCGGCTGTTTCGTGCACCGTCACAGCTCCCATTGCATTGCAACGGCCACCAACCCTGCCCAAGGCCTGCTGGTGGTGCCGCTGTTCTCTAGATTCAATACTACTGCTGTCTGAGCCGGCTACCGCATCCTTGCAGTCTGCTGTGATCTGTTGTTTCAGCAAACATATGATACAGGAAGCATGCAGCACGTCGGCAAAGGTTCAGCTAAGCACCCACTCTGCAGGGTGTTGTCGTTGACCCTGCCCTCACCTGCAGTGCCGCAAACCACGTCCCGGCCCAGGGCTTGCCGGCGCTGCCGCCACACGCCAGCAGCGCCGCGCCTGCCCTGGCCAGCTGCCCCAGCTGCAGCTGCTTCAGGTGTGGCAGCAGAGCAGCCATCCAGGCCTGCAACAGCAGCAACGTTGGGCAGACATCACCAGCAGCCAGCAGCCAGCAGTGACACGATGCGGCAGGCAGGGTCTGCCCACTGCTCAACCCCTGTGCCGACACGGCTTCCCCCAGCACACGCCACGTCAGCGCGTCATGGGTGGAGATGTCTCCAACCACACAAATGCGGACCATATGCCCACCCACAAGCAACCACAGCTGGCAGGGTCCTGGCGGCTGCACTGCCGCCGCTGCTCAGTCCAGCGGCTGTGTGCGTGGTACAGCTGCTGTGCAGATCACCTGCAGCCTCCGCAGCTGCTGTTACTGGTGTTCACTGATGCGCGCTCCGTGCTGAACATCACCCCTTGGACACTGCGGGTCCCAGCTCACCCTGCATTGGTGGCACTGCAGCGCTGGTCGGGTGGCAGCGAGGCCCAGGCTCATGCACGCCCACTCACCTCCATCCACAGCTGACTGGGTCTTGCCAGCTGCGCTGCCGCCTCAGCCAAGTCCAGCAGCGCAAGCGGCTCATACAGGTGCATCTGCACCTGGACGGCACGCAGCACATCGCGCACCAGCGCCTGCACAGTGGCAGCCACAGCACGGCTGCAACATTCAGCCTTGCAGGGATCGCGGAGGCAGGATGAGGGGCCCTGCTGCGTTGCATGCAGGTACCATCGAAGCCATGCGCTGGGCGCTGCTACAAGCAGACAAGTCAGCCGACATGCTCGCTGGCTGGCTAGTTGATGCCGCCTCTTGTGCCAAGGCAGCAGCTGTGCGACATGCAGTTGCGCTTGTTTTGCTGCTGCCGCCGCTGCTACTGCCGCCGCTGCTGCTGCAGCACACGCCTCACCCGCAACCGTGTGAGCTGTGACCACGTCTGCACCTTCCCACGCGCATGCAGTGCCTGCCAGGCTGCCTCCCAACTGCCGCCGCTGCTGCTGCTGCTGTCACTGCCAGGCAACCCTGGCTGCTGCGAACCAGCAGCACCATTCCCTCCTGCTGCTGGTGCTGCTGCTGCTAGCTCATCATTCAACTGTACGACTGGTTGAAGCTGCATCTCCGGCAGCTGCTCTGCCAGTCGCAGCAGAACAGCATAGCAGTGCTGGCAGCCAGGGGTGCCGCGGTAGCCGTAGAACACCTCAGACAGCTGCTGCCATGTGTCAGCTTCTAAGATTGAAAGACCTTCCGCGACGCTGTCCCTGGCGGGATTGCCGCTGCTGCTGCTGCTGCTGCTGCTGCGGCTGCTGCTGCTGCTGCTGTTGAAGCTGCTGCTCCTGCATGCAATTGAGCAGGCTGCATTGCGGGCGCCATGCTGCAGCTTGAGGCATGTGCTGCTGCTGCTGCTGCTGCTGCTGCCATGTAGGGCAGCATTGTGAGGTGAGCTGCGCAGGTGCTGCAGTGGCAGTATGCTGTTGATGCTGCCACAATGTGCAGCAGTGCAGCAGCATGATGGCTTTGCAAGCTGTGTGCTGTGCTGCTGCGGGTTGACGAGCAGCAGCACATCAACGAAGGGCATGTATGAGTTCGGTATCTGCGATAGGGTTTTGACTCATGCACTTTGATGGAGTGAGGTGCCACAGATCAGCAGAGCAACAGGGCACCAGTGCTGGTCACAACTGTGGCTCAAGTAGAGTGCCTGCTCTAATCAGAGCTTCACAAACAACAATTACGAAACGTTGAAGGAGGCTTGAAGTTGTGTTACTTTTGAGGGTAAGAAAAGCCTGCTGTGCTCTGCATGCACCTTTGGCTGCTTGACTGCTGCTGGTCTGTGTTGCCCCCAGCCCACCAGCTGCTGCTTTTCCCTTGGGCGGCCTGCTAGCAGGTTGCGGTTCGGTTTAAACATTGATTCTGCCTAGATTTTATCCTTCATTGATCAATGAGGCCCAGTCATTGTGTGCTGTCCCGCAACTGTAGGCTGTTTGAAGGAGGGTAGATTCGTTTCTGGTGTCGCAGGTGCTTCAATCGAACATTAAATCAAACGTGATGTGATCAGGTATTTGAAACGTTGACAGCAGCGATAACCAGGAACTAGCCGCAGACTGTCGGAACTGCCGTGCTGCCCAGCAGCTGCTGTTCCTTTTTTTGTGCTCTCATATTTATAATTTCAATAGTAGGAGTGGAAACACTGCTGCCGGACGACTTGCACAATGTCAGTACCACGTGCTACTATGTCACAGCATATGACTGGGGTTTGGCCTCAAGGAAGGCCATGTGCGAGCCACAGTGCTTCTAATTTCATCGTAAGTGATCTTTATGTCGTTGTATGTTGCAGCTGTCGAATAAGCTGTACTGCCACTTGTACAGACTGTACTGCACATGCGCCCTGTAAGCTGTACACAGATAAACAAGCCAAAAGCATGTCTTACCTAAACATTTCGCAGGTGCGTGAGCATATCTCACAAGCCGATGCTCAAGTGCAGAGAACAGGACCTGGCATTGCCAGCATCCACAATAGTGTCTTCAGTCCAAAAGTCGAGCCGCTGCTGTAGCACAATCTGCCGCTCTGCACACGCCATCGCCACCCCTAGCTGTACTCATGTCTTCTGTCTGCCTGCGCAACACAGGCAGCTTGGAGTCTTGTCTTATCCAAGGACCCGCGCATCAAGCCCAGGGCTCTCAGCCCAGACGACGGCAGTCAGGATGCTGCTGTAGATGGTTTGTCGGCCCTCTACGACAGCCCCAGCAGCCTCACCACAGCAGCAGCAGCTGCTGCTGCAATATCGCGACACCAGCAAGGCACAGACAGCAGCAGCGAGGCGCACAACAATGGCAGCAGCAGTACAGTATGTGGCAGCAGCAGTACAGTCTGCATCATTGGCAGGTTGCAGCACATGATGGTGGGCAAGCCAGCCGCCCCGGCCGCCCCGGCGGACCAGCCATTGCGCGGCACGCCGGCAAAGCCAGCACAGCAACAACAGGTCGTTGATGCAGCGACAGCAGCATCAGCTGAGGAAGATGAGCCGGGTGCATTACCAATGAACCTGAGAGTTGGACAGCCGAAGAACCAGAGTAAGCAGATAAACTGTGTACTAGACTACCGAACAGTACAGTCACCATCATAGGCAGCCCGGGTATGTTTGCTGCATGCTTATAGGCGCCAGGTTGCTCGCAGGACAGTGCTGCATGCCAGGCAACTGCAGCCACTATCATCTGCTGTTGAGCACTGCTGTTTTTTCCAGCAAGCAGCTGCTTGCAGGCGCGTTCATTCTGCTGTGATGTGTGGCCATGGTTTACTGCAGCGTCAGCACCAGTAGCATGGTCACCCTGCAGCGGCGAGCCACCCAGCAGGTGGCTGGAAACAGCGCATGTGCCGCTGTGGCAGGCTCAAGCTGCAGCAGCAGCGCGCCAGGCAGCAGCAGCCAACAGGCATGTACTGGGCAAGCTGGAGCAGCGCAGAGCAGCGCTGCTCAAGGCAAGTCAAGCACTAGCTGATGCTTTGAGTGCTGCAGCCATGACAGATTCACGTTATCTGCTCTGTGCTGAGACAGCACTTGTGCCTGCTACATGGACAGAGCGAGAAAACACGGCCCGATAGCATGCAGCAGCTAGGGCATCAGCATGTGTGGTAGATCAGAGGAGCATGACCTGCCAATGCTGCTGTATCGCACACAACACATGAACAGCAGTTACACAATGCTCTTCTCCTTGCAGGAGCTGGGCAGTGCGCGAGACATGGACTTCAAGCGGTTGCTGCAGCTGGTGCAAACGTACTCGGATGGCGTCCAGGCCCTGCTAGAGGCAGGGCAGGCAGCAGCACTGCACCAGCAGCAGGAGTATGTGCAGCAGCTGACAGCTGATGCTGCTGCAATCGTTGCCGGCAGCATAGAGTCGGCACTGGCTGCAGCACACAAGGCACACCAGCAGCAGGTGAGGCACAGGCAACTGCTGCATGTGCTGCATTATGGGCTGCGGCAGCTGAGTGCAAGTGGACTGCTTCTGAGAAAGCTGGCACTCATGCGGTTTGGCAAGGCAGCACAGTGATGAAGCAGTAAACGTATGGCATAGCGCCGCAAACAATATTTCTGAACATCGTGCACCCACCACACGGGGCGCTGCTCATATGCCCGCAGGTGTCACTGCTGCAGCAGGGAGAGTCGACAAAACTGCAGGCAGCCCGACTCAGCGCAGCACAGCAGCTGGAGGCCTTGCTGAAGCTGCAGCAGCAGACAGCACAGCAGCAGCTGCAGCAGGAGACGCAGCAGCTGAACGAGGGCTGGTCGGGGCGCTGCTGGCAGGCGGAGGCAGCAGCAGAGCGGCAGGAAGCTTTGCGAGCACATGCAGACTCAGAGGTGAGGCATATGGCACTAGCTTTGTATCAGTGTACTGGCAGAGCAGCACCACTGTAATGCAGTACCCAAGGGAAAGTAATTGCTGCATGCCGCATGGAACCACCCTTGCACACGCACGGTCTTTTTGCAGACCTTCCTGTAGCATGCAGCGGATTGCAGTAAGTATGGTGGCTGGGGTGTTGCCTGTGGATCGTGTCTGCAGTGCTCCAAGCTGCGAGTAGAGCTGGCAGCTGCCAAACGGGAGGCAGGAAGTTGGCGGGCACGCTGGGAGGCAGATTGCATTGCCAATGAGGGCGTAAGCAGCAGCGGCGTAGCAGGGCTGGGTGCAGCAGCTGGCAGCAGTGCTGGTGGCCTTGACAGGGCAAGCAACAGCGGTATGACTGCTGCTGCCTTTGAGTTTGGATTTGGGCAAAGAGCCTCAGAAGCGTTGTCCGACACAGCTGCAGGCTGATGCTGCTGTTTGTGACCTGACTCCAGAGTGATGCAGGAGTTGGTTGCGGATGATGCTAGCGCAGAATTATGTTAGACGTGCAACAAAAGATGGAGCGGACGACCAGTTTTTTTTGGGTTGTTTGTGCGCTGGCCATACAGACGCTGCCCAGTTGTTGTAAATGAGTTTCGCTGCAGCACCACTCACACGGCGTGCTCTTTCGGCTTTGCAAAGATGCGGCCCTGCAACTTCAAGGAACTAGCACAGGGCCGAGCTCAGGCAGCAACGGACAGCAGCAGCAGCAGCAGCAGCAGCAAGGACGGCAGCAGCAGCAGGGCAGGCGACGGCCGCCGCCATCAGAGTGGCAGCAGCAGAGGCCGGGATATTGATGTAGAGAGCAGATAGAGCAGAGGCTGGTGCTTTGGCGCCTGATGTGAAGAATCGAGCGTCGGTGCTTTCGAGGATTTCCTGAAGCCAGTGCGTGGACGCGCATGTCATGGCACTGTTGCTGCCTTGGAGACTGGCAGATGATGACAAGATGCTGTGCAGCTATGGGATGACTGGTTGTGCTCGCCACCTGCCGCTTGCCAAGCATTACATCATGGCAAAGGCAGCCTCAGCTGCAGCAGCAGGCAGTCATTGCGGCCCCCAGCACTTGCAGCTGGTGCACGCATGCATGCAATCACAGTTGTGGCGCATGCATCCTGAGACCTGTGACCAAGTCAGGCTATGCTGTTGCTGCCGACGAATCTGCTGCTACCTTGCTGCCACAACATGTGACAGGTCAAGGTGGAAGTGCTATGCAGCGTCAGCCAGCAGCTGCTCCAGCTAGCCAAAGCAGCAGCGCAGCTGTGGGAGGCCCGATGAGTGCTGTGCTGCTGGCAGATCGGCGTACAGCACCCCTCGCTGCTGCTGCCTGCATGCTGCTCTGGCATTCTTTGCGCAGCCAACACATGCATAAGCGCTCTCAGCAGCAGCAGAAAACGAACGGCAGCAGCTCAAGAAGGTGAGAAGGTAGCTGCAGCTCGCATCGCTTCTGGACAAGACGCCAAACCGGCTGGCCAGCAAGCAGGCGGTGTTTGTGGAGGTGTGTCAGGCGAAGGCAGAAATGCCTAGCTTGAAGAGCTAGCTGGTGCATCAACAACTTCCCGCTGCATCCTGCACTGGCTTTGTGTACGCAGCCACATCATGTGCATGCCCGTAGCAGCAGCACCCTCCGTTGCCGTTCAAAACCTGCACTATTAAAATGCACCTAGCTACTTGAGCAGCAGCAGGAGCAGCAGCGAGAGCAATAGCAGCAGCCGCAGTCGCAGCATTAGAAGAGAGGCAGAAGTAGCTTATGGGAGCCATACACAGCATTGTATAAATGCGCAGGGGATGTGCAAGCAGCTGGCCAGCAAGCCGTCCTTGTCACATTCATGCACAGGCAGAGCTGCCTATACTACCGCTACGGCAGCTGCCGCTGCAGAACGCACAGGGCTCAGTCCCATACACACCTAGCTGGTGACAGCAGGATAGGTTGACAATAGAAATATCATTTCAGAAAGCCTTGAATTGTGGCAGCGGTCACAAGTGGTGGACCAAATTGTGCTTGCTGCTGGCTTGCAGCGTTGCAGTTCATAAAGAGAAGTGGTGCTGTCGCCCAGCTGGGCGCCGCTGCAGCTGCGTGCAGGCCGCAGCTGTTTCACTGGGTGACTGTAGTGAACAGTGATCTGCATGTTTCGTCATGGCAGTAGCACTATCCATCAATGGTGACGAGTCACTAAACTAAGTTATCTGTTTGGAGGAGGAGTTGAGTCCTACGCTAGGGCCTGGTTGCCTGAAAGAATTGGCACTAGCATCATGCTAGAATTGGCGCTAGCATCATGCTAGCATGATGCGGCATGATGTATGAGAGGTAACCTGAGTGAATATGTTGAGGCACTCAGTGTCCTAAAGCGAGTGAAAGCGGCTAATACTTTCAAGAATGTGTGGCGTGCTGTGAGCACGTTGCATCGCAAACCGGTATCGCCTTAGCAGAAAGTGCAGCCCGTTTCCGCTACGGTAGAAACCGCAGGCCGTAACATCGTGCATTGCTGCATGCATGCTCGGATGTAGTTTGCTCTTATGGTTCAAATAAAGTACATGCTTAAGTACTGGCAGGAGCAGCAACCTCCGAGGCTGCGCCGCAGGTGTGCCGTGCAGGTGGTGAAGGTGGTTACTGTTCGACTCCTGCACTCCGACTGCTGGCAGCCAGCCACAATGTTTATAACCGTGTGCAAGTAATTTTGTCTACAAGTACCAGGTTCTAACATGCATTTCGCAGCCAAGGCATTGCACTGTGCATGTGCATGGTTAACCGTTAACCGTTCTCGTTGTGCAGCACTCGCCTACAGCACAACAAAGGTGCTGCAAAACCAATACACCGACCAGAAGCACGGCATCCGCACGGAGTGGCAAATCACAAACATACGTGGACCGCAGCGCGTTCTGTGCTGGCAGAAAGTGCCGCCCGTTTATGCTACGATAGAAACTGCAGGCCATAACAGCGTGCATGGCTGCATGCATGCTCCCAAAAACTTTGAAATTGTTGTTTAAATAAGTTACATGCGTAATCAATGGCAGGATCAGCAACCTTCGAGGCTGCGCCGCAGGTGTGGCGTGCTGGTGATGAAGGCGGTTACTGTTTGACTCCTGCAGAGAGCCAGCTACGATGCTTGAAGTCGTGTGCAAACGGTGACGTGTTACTTTTATCAGGTCTTACATGCTTTCTGCAGCCAAGGCGTTGCCCTGTGCATGGTTGTCGTTGTGACGCACTCGCCTGCAGCACAGTGCCGCAGCTGTTACTATAGTACAGCACCACACATAACGTCCAATTGATTGATATCGAGAGAGCTATGGCGACTTTTAGCATTGCCGGCGATTTAAGTGGCTCCTGGAACAACAGCAACAGTGGTATGCTGCTGCTAGCAGCGCTGCTACTGCTGTTGCTGCTGCTGCAGACAGCAGTGGTGCTCAGGAACTGCCCCGGCTGGTTGTGGAACCCACAGTGACTACAACATGGTTGCACGCCAGGATGATGCGTTGGGGCTGGGTAGCTGGGGCAAAGAAGCCCTGCATATGCACTATGCATAGTGTGTAATCAGCGAAGGTGTGGCCGCCAGCCAAGGCAACAGTTTAAACTTGGGTGAGTGACACAGTGCTGCCGCTGCCAGCAGCTGGTGGGGCTCTACATATTGTGTATGGTCCTTTGAAATGCGGCTGACTGGCTCACAGTTTGGATGTTACACGACGGGAACATCGCCCGTTTTCAAGCCAATGACAGGCTCGTTGGGCAACCACCTAGTCCATCAATCTTCAAGGGCCTGGTGTAAGTGCATGAACTGAGGGTGGACCACATTTTGGAAGTTACTTATTGAATTCCACTGGGGTTGATATGCACACATGTATTGCTCACCAGAAACAGTCCTTGCTGCTGCTGCTGCTTCTGCTGCTGGTGGTGCTTGCTGCTGCTGACCTGGTCTTGTAAAAGAAGGTGTTAATCCATCAGACAAAGGTCATGTATCATGACGCTGCATGCACTTGCTTCCAATGGCAACGTTCACTACCAACGTTCACTTCAATGCAGCTTGCCTTAGCAGCCAGAGAAGCATGTGCATTGCAACAGAAGTGTCTGAGCTGCACAAAAACAATGAATGCGTTGTCCACTGCATGCTGCTGCCACCAGTCATCTTCTCATGCTCAACAAGTCCAGCCGTGCTCACACTGTACGGGACACACAGCCGCTGCCGCTGCTGCTGCTGACCTGGCTGCAGCTGCAGTGGCACGTCTTTGGCCTTGCTCAGCAGGGCATAGCGCTGACTGCCTTCCCAGAACAGCGCCACCCTGCAAGATGCTGCCTGGCCCCACCCCTCACCAAGCGCAGGCGCTAGCCAAGCTGCAGAAGTGACAAATCCGCTGCTGCTGCTGCTGCTGCTGCCACCAGCTGCTGTGGTCTCCGAAGCCGTGTCAGCAATGCGTGTGACGACCTGCAGCCAACATGCGGGACAACAGCACTGGTGTGCGGCGGATTGTTGACGGGCGATGTTCCCGTCGTGTGACATCCAAATCGTGTCACAGGCGGGGTGACGACCCCGGCCGCCTGTGACAAGTGGTACGAACGGCCTGAAGGTTGGCACGTTCAATTGTAGTAGACATCCTGCAGCTCATCCTGCCATCTCAGTACGTGACCACTAGTACAGGTTCACCAAGCTCAGAACACGCGCACGCACATGCACAGCTCCGTCATGTACGCAGCGCGACCGACCCAGCTGACCAGGGCCCCACCTGGTTCATCATGACCACTGCCACCCCATGCTGCTCAGCCAGCGCCGCCAGCTGCTGCGCCATGCTGGTCATCAGCCTCGCCCGCTGCCCGGCGTCAGGAAACGCCTGCCTGAAGTGGAAGGTGGCACTGTCCAGCACTATCAGTGCAACCTGGACACACGCATGCCCACGGTTGCCAAGGCTTTGTTAGGTATGTTGTGGCCAGTGCCGCCCTGTTCTGCATCCAGGCGTTTGCGCTTTATGCCGCTTGTAAAGATGTGCATGCTGGGTCCAAGCAGTGGAAACAGTTGTGATATGAACAGGGGCAGCAGCAGGTGCCCGGACACGCTCGCATGCGCCATCAAGCACAAGAAGCATACGCATGGAACCCCAATGCAGTGTCAAGTTCTGCGCACTGTGCTGCACCGGATATGAGCATCAGCTGCCATCCCCAGCTGTGGCCCACCCAGTAGCACATCTGCTGCATTGTGGTTTGCAGGGTGTGGTTCATCTGCACCTGCGTACACTGTGGCTCACCTGTGGGTGCTGCTGCAGCAGCAGGTCCAATGAGCGCACCAGAGCCAGCTGCTGCATGTGGTGCTGCACCCTGAAGTGGAGGATGCCGGACAGCAGGGACTCTACAGAGCAAGGCTGCTTTTTTGATCGCACAGCAGCAAACAGGTGACAAGATGCGGCGGCGGCGGCAGCAGCAGCCTCAGATGAACACAGACGCTGTGCCATAGCAAACAACAGCCGGCTCGCTTGCACAGCAGAATCCAACAGGCGGCCTGCAATCATGACATTTTTTTTGTGACGCCCAGCTGCCATGCCAATCCACATTAGTGCAAGCTGCGGCATGCAATGCAGCGCACACCCACCGGACCTCACCTGCTGTGAGGCAGCGACACCTACAGCCGCAGGTGGCTGCTGCTGCTGGTGTTGTTGTTGTTGGTGGTGGTAGTGCTGTGCACGCTGCGCTGCTGCTGTTGCCATGTCTATGAGCCTGTCGGTCATGAAAGAGCCTTCACTGTCTGCAACAGCAGGCACAGCAGCAGCAGTTACAGCAGCAGCAGCAGCAGCAGCAGCAGCAGCAGTCACACACCCAACAACCAGCAGTGATAGTACTAGCGGTTGCAGTGCATTTGTAACTCACCATGTGACCAGGCTATGCACCATGGCGCTGCATTGTGCAGCTTGCTGCTTGTAACAAGGCACGCAGTGCTGGCGTTATTGAGTGGCAAATTGCCCTGCAATTGAGTCATGACCAAGTCAAAACCCCATGCAAGCTACTGGGAATCTGGTCTATGGTCTGGCTGATAAAAACAGTTCATGTCTCACCAATGTACATGGCCTGTGCAGATAGACCTCCGAGTGAAGGCGGCAGCTGCACATTCACGACCAGCTGCATTCTGCAGGCACGCCACAGCAGCAGCAAGCCTCCAACATGAACGCAGGTCAACTGCAGCAGAGGCAAATGCTGCTGCTTTTGCTTGCTCAGCAAGAACTGCGCAAGCTGCTCTGCCGTGCACATGCTCTGCTGACTCGAGCAACAATGTGCAGGCCTCACATAGTAAAGGCATTGCAGTTGAAAGTGTTGAAAGGCGGAATAGCGCAGCATCTGGTGCTGAGGCTTCAAGCTCCTGCTGTAACAAGCTGCAGCATGCTAAAGCAGGCATGCCAAGCACAGCAGGCCTCCCCTGCCGGTCCTGCTGCGCCGCATATGGAGCACAAGCACTGCAACAAACTTGTTGCTATAACAACTGCAGTGGTGCTGCTGCTGGTGGCGCCTGCCGCTCACCCTATCTGTGTCTTGCCTACTCCTGGGACACCAACTGCAAGGTAAGGCAGGCAGCAGGCGCAGCTGATGCCTCTGCAGCCCACATAGCGCCAGACGCATCTAACACACTGCTGTCCCAAGGCTTAAACCATTGCATCAGCTTACAATCTCATCAGATCCACAGGGTTGACCCTGCATACTATGCTTCAGTGGCTGATCAGACAGCAGCACAGCCAGCATCAGCATAACACCAGATGGAAGCAGTGTTAGCTTTGTAAAGCTGCTGTGCAAGTTGAACTAAGCAAGAGCCAGCAGCACCATGTGCTGCAAACTCACAGAACTCTGTGACTGTGCCGCACGCCACTCCCCCGCCACCCAAGAGAGCGTCCAGCGCAGCGCAGCTGGTGCTGATCCTGCCACGGCCCCAGCCGTTGCTGTTGCTGTTGTTGCCCACTGCTGGCGCTGGTGCTGCTTCTCGCGCTAGGAGATCAGCTGCACTCACAGCACCTGGGTGCGTGTTGACAGCAAGCGGTCCACACCATACAGCAGGGCCATTGCTTACAACACAGCACCAGCGGTAAATGTGCAGGTGCGAGTGTGTTACACCTGCATGAATGCTGTCCACTAAACAATGGCTGCCACACGCAGCCTTGGCAGCACACTTGAGCCCAACTACAGCTCAGCTGCAAGGCAGCTGTGATGGCACATGCTGATGTGACCTGTGGCGAAGCTCGGCTGCAATTGCTGGGCACGCACCACTCTGAATACTGCAGGCAAGCTACAAGATGCACAGCATGTTGACGCATGCTCGGTGCTTAAGCCCACCTGCCAACCTCCAACCTGGCGCTGCCTGTTGCACTGCCAAGCGCAGCACTTCAGCAACATCATCAGGGCCCAGCCCAGTCACTGCGGCACATCATGATGTTTTTCCAAACTGCTTTGCGGCAGCCAGTGGAACCGGCTTTGGGGAACCGTACGTCCTTTGGGAGCCATCACTACAGCAGCAGCAGCAGCAGCAGAACAACAGCTGCTGTTCTTGCCTTGCATGAGCTCCTGCTCCGCCACGCCACGAACATCGGTAATGCTAGATATCCCAGCTGATAGCAATGCATGCCGCAGATAGGGAGGCAGCGGCAAGCCCACCACGGACTGGCTTGGGAGGGTGTTGCGCATATCTGAAGAATATCCGAAGTTCGCTATGTATCGGCGTGTTGCTAGTCATTGAGCATATCTACCTGCACCGCCACCGTGTGCTGCACCCTACCATAAGAAGCTCCGTAGTTGCAACCTTTGTTAACCAGGGTTGTCTGACAACCGTTGTCAACTGAGTCAGGTGTCCGGTTGAACTGACACAGCAACACACGTAGTGAATAACCGCTTATCTGCTGTGGTCGGTCGCCTGTAAAATGTGTGCCTTTGTTATATAAGGTTCATGGGACTGGTGTGCACACCCCAGTGTTTAGTGAGCAACACCGTAGCTTCCATTCCAGGCACGCACGCTCAGCTCACCTGGAGTCCAGGGCTGGGAACTGACAGAGATCATATGTGCGCCTCTGTGCATCAATACATGAATTGTCTTGAGTATCGTTGCTCAGATGCATCAGTGAAGCCTGCTCAGTGATACTGTCTGAGTGGGCCATGGCCCATATCATCAGGCCAGCAGGTGAATCGAAAGCATCACTGCGGCATGTGCAACATCACGCACTGTAGCACTGCCTGTGCAACCCTGCTTTCGCAGGCAAAGACATAACAAACCATTACCACTGCTTCCTTGCAGCAACATAAATGCCAGGTACGACAAAGGAACAGGAAGCAGGGCCCATGCTTACCCCCTAGTAGGAGATGATGCCACCCCCTGCTGGGTGGGAGATGGGCCGTGCCTTGCACCAACAACCACCAGCGCTGCTGATTTCTGTGATTGCCAGTCTACCCAATCGTTTTAACATTGTTGGCCTGCGGTGCTGTCAGTAGAACCGCGACTAAAGCGCAGCCAGCCACCAGTGCCCGTAGCCACATTTGCCAAGAAGTCACCCACTCGCTTAGGTAAACTGTTCATGCATATAAGTGAGATAGTATTCGGTTTTGTGTTCCTGCAGCACCTCTGAGTTGCTCACATACCAGAAGCGAGCAGCAAAGATGCAGGGCCTGCGCAGCGGGGCTTTCACAGGGCAGCGCGTGCAGCCAGCCAGCAGAACTAGCCTTAATGTAGTGTGCAAAGAATCACGCATTGGCATGAAGCCAGTGCCCATCCCCAAGGGCGTCACTATCGACCTTAAGGGCCAGAACTTGAAAGTGAAGGTCAGAAAATGGGCGGCAGTTGCATTGGAAAATTCTATTCTTTACTCTGGGAAATGGGCAGCTTGAAGCTGCGCTACAGCAGCCAGACCACTG
Source organism: Scenedesmus sp. NREL 46B-D3 (assembly GCA_014080715.1). Classification (NCBI taxonomy): domain Eukaryota; kingdom Viridiplantae; phylum Chlorophyta; class Chlorophyceae; order Sphaeropleales; family Scenedesmaceae; genus Scenedesmus; species Scenedesmus sp. NREL 46B-D3. The sequence goes on along the minus strand of JACERP010000003.1, from coordinate 533,688 downwards.
CACAGCCTTCCGACAGCTTGGCCACAGGCTCAGGTCGCAATGGCAGCGTGTCCAGGGCCGATTGATGGCTGAGCAGCAGCTAAACCACATCATGGTATTGTGCAGGGTCCTAAGGGCGAGCTGCAGTGGACGTTCGTGCCTGAGGTTACACTCGTAGAGGTAAGCAGCAGCAGCAGCAGCAGCAGCAAGGGCAGCAGCAGGCATTAGCACAGCAGCGGCAAGGCGCGGCAGCCTGGGCTATTTGGTGGTTGAAACCATGCTTTGCTGGGCCTAGCTTGTAGGTGCATGTCGACTATGCCTTTCTGTTGTGTAACGGTTCGCGTGGGTTGCGGTGATGTATCATTGCAGCAACTTAACAGTAGGGAGCAGCCTGAGCTTGGATTGCAGCTTGTCAGCATCACTGTGCTCCAGCGTTGCTTCAGGTTATTTCATGATTGCCCAGTCCCAGTGTGTCATCGTTGCTGCTGCTGCTGCTGCTGCTGCTGCTGCTGTGCTACACTCTGGTGTGCTGCTTGCCCCTTGCAGAAGGAGGGCAAGCTGCTGGTTGCACGTGCAGAGCAGACAAAGCGGGGGTCAGCAATGCACGGCCTGTCCAGGTGAGAAGAGGAAGAGGCACGAGGCACATACTCCACTCATGCACACAGGAACAGCTCCTCGGGCAGCAGCAGGCAGCTGGTGTGTGTGCGACAGCAAAGGGCGTTGCAAACTGGAGGCGGCACAGTCGGGAGCTATTTGCGCACGCAACACGGAAGCAGCAGCAGCGCCGGCAACAGCAGCAGCAATGGCGCATACTACTGGCAGCAGTAGCTGCACGGGCATGGGAGTTTCAGCAACAGGCGTGAAGCGCAGGCTGTGCCCGAGCGGGCAGCCAGATGCTGGTGATGAAGCTCAGCTATCTGCTGAGGCGGCGTCACAGCAGTGCGAACGCTGCAGGTGTAGCGCTGCCAGCTGCTTCATTGCCTAGCACATGTGCAGCAGAACAACGGACACGATTGGGCGCTGCATGCGGCTGCTGCAGCAGCGTGGCTGCAGGTGGTGATTTAGCAGCCAGCGCCCTGCACGGCTCCATCACCTCATGTCACCCTGCCGCACTGCTGCTGCTGCTGCTGGCTGCTTGTGCAGGTCGCTGGCCAACAACATGGTGGTTGGCGTCTCTGCTGGCTTTGAGAAGCGCATGGAGATGGTGGGCACGGGCTACAGGGCCAGCGTGGCAGGCAAGGAGCTGACGCTCAACGTCGGCTACAGCAAGCCCCGCGTGCTGGCCATCCCAGACGGCATCTCAGTCAAGGTACGAGCACTGCTGCTGCTGCTGCTGCTGCTGCTGCTGCTGCTGCTGCTGCTGCTGCTGCTGCTGCTGCTGCTGCTACTCCCGTTGTGTCTTCGCTTTCAAGGTCAACGTATCTTGTGTGTGCAGTGCATACATACGTAGTTCTTGCTGCTGGTGGTGCTGCTGCTCCTCACGGGGAGCAGTGGCTACTGGCAAGTGCTGCGATGCTTCACTGCATCGTGCTTGCCTTTTGCAACCTTATAGCGCAGTTCTCCCCTCTCTTGTTTGTAGACACGCGTTCAAGCGCTGCGCACCCGCATGTGTGCTGCTGCTGCTGCTGCTGCTGCTGTTTTAGGTGGAGAAGAACACCTCCATCATTATCGGAGGCGCGGACAAGGTTGCGCTGGGTGCGTACTGCGCTGACGTCAGGCGCCAGCGGCCGCCTGAGCCGTACAAGGGCAAGGGCATCCGCTACGAGGGCGAGGCCATCAAGCTCAAGGAGGGCAAGGGAGGAGGCAAGAAGAAGTAGGGCAGTGCACAGTGAACTTCTCTGCTGGACCTCGCAGGCTTCGCAGTGGCTGGACCTCTTTGGAGGCGTCTTCTGCATGGCAGTGCTGCTCGCGCTGCACCGGCCTGGCGCTGCAGCGGCAGCCGTGGCTGCAGCTCTGGCATGCTGCCTTTTTTTCTACGCAGCGGTATGGAGCGGAGTCTTGGCGTCGGTGGACAAATGTAGGTTTGAAGGTTTATGAATTGGCGACAGTGGGGGTTTCTGACGTGTTGTGTAATTGACCATCTCTCGGCAGTCGCCGTCGACGTCTGGCTGCAGCACTAGCTGGTGCTTGAGCCAGCATCCTGGGACATGCATCCTGCAGGCTGCGCTGTGCCAGACGCGCTCCCGGGCTGGCTTTGCAGGGGTAGCGCAACTCTACCGTAGATCTCTCTGACAGAGGGCCGCCCAGCAGCGGTGCGCAGACAGAGATGCACGGCGCCAGCAGCCATCACCTGAGTGTCAGGCAAGTAGGGAGGAGGGCTGTATGATGCCGCCTGTTGAAACAACAAGACTTGCGCAGCAGTTTTCATTTTTTAAATTATATTTGTTGAGCAAATCCGGCGTGTATGCAGGGGGTGTGCTGCAACCATGGCTTGCTGCGGCCAGGCTGGTAGCTCCCAGACATTCTGTCTGAGGCAGTGAAAAGGATTGCGACACACACACTACCTGTGGCACATGCATATGCCGTCTTTGGGCTCGGGCCGCGCCGCTCGGCAGCGCGGTCGCGACACCGATCGGTATTGGAGCATGGCCTGGGGCGCAGCAGTGCAAGTCGCAATTTAAAGGGTTGCAGGAATACATAGATTGCGAGCACAATGCAGCAATTGCGGCACTCACATGCTAAGATGGGGCCCCCGCCACCATGGCTGTCTTGACCCACAGATCTCTGCTCTTCTACTTCTCTTCCTCGCTAGTTTGTCTAGTATTACATGCACCCAAAATGAAACCTGGGTCAGTGCTGCTCGCGGCCATGATAGCGGGGAGCTAGCACTGACGGCCTTCGTCTCTTTTGTAGTCAGCGCAATGCAGACTGCATCTGCTGGTGTTGCACTGCCCTTCTGCAGTGTCAAATGCACCTGTTGACATGTTGCACGTGCTGTCAGCCTGGTTCAGAAAGGCAAGTACCCTGTCTCATGTTGATCATGCAACCATGAACCACGGATGTGGGGCTGCGGCCGCGAGAGGCCTCATACCTTGGACACTGCAAAATACACCATGACTAAAGCGACAAAACAACGACCCCTTGAATCCCAGGTCATGCATAGCATCCCAAGTGCCGCAAAAAAAACACTAGCTGATCAACAGTGTCACATTCATGCAGATGCAGTTCACAGCTACACAGGAGTGTAACTGGCCTTTCACCACGCCACCGCTGCACAGCTGCCACGCGACGGCACGCAGTGGATGACTTGTGAGAGGACACGGCACTAGCATGCAGTACATTGGCACTTGTAGGATGGAATAGCACCTAGGCCTTGCTAGGAGGATTTGCTGATATCAGTATATAAAGGTCCCCTGCGGCTCCAAATGGCTGCTCAAGCTTCTTACATGCAAGCAAAACTGTTTCAACAACTTGTGCTGTGAGGCATATGCACAACACTCGCCCTGACAACTAAGCTCTTGTACACAGAAGCAGCAAGGACTTGGGAAGCAATAGATGGCGAGTGCAAGCACAGCTGCTTCCATGCTGCTGTCGGATCTGCCGAAGGTTTTAACCAATGATGCAACTCGTATTGGCAGGCAAGACATGCAGCAGAGCTGCCGGCGCCGCCCTCTCTGCATGCAACCACACCTGGAGCATGCAAGTACAATTGCCGACGATCAAAGTACACAAAATAGCATCGCGGCTACAAGTATAATGCACTGTCCAACCACTGCCGCGGCAGTTGCACCAGCACTACAGCAAAAGTACAAGGCTGCATGGGCTCTGATTGTGAGATCAACACAACGCATATCTGCTACGCCACCCGCAAGCACGGTACAGAGCGCAGTCTAGCACAAGCAGCTGTGTGCATGCTGCTGTGCAGCAGACACACCATACAAGCTATCCAGCAGACACACCATACAGGCCATTCAGGCATGGCTCCACTTTTTTTTCTACACTCGAGGCAGCCACCTGCTTGTTTGGCGCGGCAAGGTGGCACAGGCTGCGCATGACGGATACTATACTCTCAGTGCACACACCAAGTTGGCAATCGACGCACAGTGCAAACATCAACGGTGCGACGCGCTGTACAATAAACCACCTTGGCTGGCTGACGCAATGAGATGGATCCACATGCGGCGCTCTCACGTGCACGGCTGGGGTTGCACAAAACGTGTGACTTGCAGTTCAGCACCATGGTGGCATCAGTTGCACAGCTCCACACCCAACGACAATACCCGGCACACTGCATCGGCGGTGGTCCCTGGTGCCCACAAGACGACTGCGTATGATGCGTCTCCCTGTGACAGACAGCGAGACAGTGCGCAGCTGACGGCTCCAGCCAGCTGTAGCTTGGTTGCAGACACACATCCGCCGACTGGTACTGAGCTGCGCTGCTTGCGAGCCAAGGCGCCGCTGCATCGCTCACCAACAGCTCCAGCAGGGTATGCAATGCATGATCAGCACACCCCAGTCACTGCAGGCAGGGCAACAGGCCACAGCTGGAGCCTCCGAGCAACACGCTGCGGGTGACAAGGCCTCGCATGGCTACCGCAGTACCAACGCCAACCATGCAACGTGGGACTAGTCCTGGTGCCTTCTGCTGCCGCTGCAAGGAGCTCGTCAGCGGGGTGTGCTGCTGTCTGCATTTGCTGTCCGGTTTCTTCGCGCCCAGCAGTGGTGTGCTGCTGCCACAAGTGGTATGCATAGGCTGTTGCTGCTGCTGCTGCTGCGGCCTGGCTGACACTGGCAGGCCTACATCGCTGGCAGTACGGCAACGGCTTGGCAGCTAACCGTGGCCAACCGCGAACATGAAAGCCCCACTGCCCACGGACGGCACTGGCGCGGCAACAGCAGTACCAGCAGCAGTAGCAGCAGCACCTTCCTCCGCAGCACCACCCCCTCCCGCTGCTGCAGCAGGCTTGCGCCACCCCACATGCGCCCACGTGGCGATCGGCGAGCTGCCGCTTGCGTCGATCGCAAAAGGTACGGTGTATCTTCCGACAAGCTGGATGCATTGCCGCTGCCGCTGCTGCTGGTGCTGCAGTCTGGTCCCGCAACATGTCCTGCTGCCGGTCAACATCCCGCTGCTGCTGCTGCTGCTGCTGCTGCTGCTGGCTGCTGCCGCTGCTGCGCCTCACTGGCGGCCACCTGCCTGCCTGCGAGAGCTTGCCCGACCCCTCCTGCAGCAGCACCGGGCGCCACGCCAGCAGACATCTCAGCAGCTGCCACGTCGGGCGGCGCTGCTGCCAGTGCGGCCTCTGCCAGCCACTCCATCGCTGCCCCGCTCCTGCTGTCCCCCTTGAGCCCTGGCAGCATCACCACCCAGCCCTGCTGCACGCGGCAGGGGGTGGCCAGCTCGGGGTTCTTGGCGAGCAGCCGGCCCAGTGGCACGCGGTGCGTGCGCGCGATGCTGTGCAGCGTGTCACCGTGACGCACGACATGCAGCCGGGGAGGGATGGCCGGCACTGGCAGCGCGATGCAGTCGTTGGCTTGCAGCGCGGGCGTGACGCCGGCAGCAGCGAGGTCCGGGTTGGAGGCCAGGATGTCGTGGGCGCCCACGCCACAGACGGCGGCGATGGACGCCAGCGACTCCCCGTGCCCCACCACGTGCATGACGCAGAGCAGCACCTGCAGCCGCGAGGTGCAGCTGCCGATGCCGACGCCTGCGGCATCGCTGCTGGTGAGCCGCCCAGCCTGGCATGCCGCCGCGCCTCCGCGGCTGCAGCTGCAGCCGCTGCAGCCGCGCGGGCTGCTGCATTGCTGAGCGCTGTCTCTGTCGCTGCAGGTCGATGCAGCTCAGCCGCTGCAGAGCGGCCACGAGGTCGGCGCGCGACACGCAGACAAGCGCGAGCGCGCCGCAGGTGCTGGCCGCCACTGCTGACCCTGCACATGCAGAACTTGCGACAGCCCTGCTGCTGCTGTTGCCTGCAGCAGCCCTGCCATCAGCGCTGCCGCTGCCAGCGGCTGCAGCAGCACTCCCGCTGCGCCAGCGCCGCAGCAGGCTCACCCCCGTGCCGCCGCCGCTGCTGCCTGCCACCTGCTGCTGCTGGGGCACCTGAGGCGGCAACGACCACTGCGCTGCCAGCTGCTGCTGCTGCTGCTGCTGCTGGGCCTTGCTGTTGGCAGACAAGTGAGGGAAGATGTGGCCCATGAGGCTTCCCGGTGTGCTGGCTGCTGCTGCCTCTGCCGCGGCTGCCGCTGCTCGGCCAGGCACACCAGCTGATGCTGCTCCTAGCTCCCATCTGCTCGACAGCGCTGCTATCAGCTTAGCAGCAAGCACCCACACCTGCAGCTCCTGCTGCTGCTGTGGGCTGCTGCTGCTGCTGCTGCTGCTGCTGCTGACTTCAAGCTGCTGCTGCTGCTGCTGCCGCCGCCGGCCACGCTCCATAGGGCTGTGCTCCCTGCCAGAGCTTGTTGCAGCAGCACCAGCAGGCAGCACCAGGGGCAAACCAGCACCAATTGCTGCTGCCGCAACAGTTTCAGCCATGCAACGCGCCACCTGCCGCATGCAGTACCGCGCCTTTGCGTACTTCTGCCAATACAGGGCTGCTGCTGCTGAGTTGACGCCTTTCGGCCCCGCATGGTACGCTTTGACGATGAAAGCCTCGCCCCTCTGGCAGCCGTTGTGCTGAGCCAGGATGGATAGGTATGCAGCAGCATAGTAGAGGCAGGCCTTCGGTTGCTCCAGGTCGGCTGCTGAGGGGCAGGTGCCATAGCGGTCAAAGCCCTTGCTGCCTGCTAGCCACTGCGCAGTCGACAGCAGCATCTGCATACAAAGCGGCCAGACAGCCTGTTGACGCGCACGACGGCTGTCAGAACTTGGCAGGAGCTGCTGTCCACGCAATGGTAAAATTGTTGACGCAATGACACACTGCAAAGCAGCCAGCCTAAGCTTCACTTGATGCCAGAAGCTTCTCCTCCTCTACACAAACTTGGCAGTTTGCAGATCTTCCGTCGGCAGCACTCAGCAGGTGCCCGCGATGTGCCACCCAGCTCACCTGGCACAGCCCCAGCGCAACATCACCCACATGGTCCCTGTACTGCTTTGCATGCGGGCAGCCGCCGCTCTCAATCAGGCACAGGGACGCCAGCAGCAGTGGTGATACGCCTGCAGCAGCAAGCCCCGGCTCTTCCTCTACCACCGCACCACTCAGCGCCAGCACCTCTCCTGCTGATAGCGCAACCGCTGCTGTTTCAGAGCCCAACCCATTTCTGCTGCTGTGGCTGCTGATGCTGCTGTTGGAAGGCTGCAGAATGCATGGTGCTGCTGGGCCAAAAGTAGCTGAAGTTGAACCCGCTGAAGATAGCTGCCTCTCATTGGAAGTGCTGTTACTGCTGCTGCCAAACCTTGAACCCAGGCCAGCGGCAGCGGACACCTGCTGCACAAGCAGCCGCTCACGATGCCGGTGCTCGCTGCTGCTGTGATGATGGTGGTGGTGCAGGTGCTGCAATTGAATGCCTGCTGCTGCTGCCGATGCTGCTCTGCCGGCCTCCTGCAAGACATCGCTGGCACCTGAACGCAGGCGCTGCTGTTCATGCTGCGTTGCTTCCCTCTGAGCCTGCTGCAGCCGCATTCTAGGCAGTACCTGCAGCTGCTGTATCTGGTGGTAGTGAGGGTTGGTGTTTGACCGCAGTAAGCTGCGGACCTGCTTCCACTGTGTGCGGGAGAGGCCGGTGCTGCTGCCACTGGTCGTTGAGGCTGCATTGCTGATGGTGGTGCGGTTTCGACTGGACCTGGCGACTCTGGTGCTGCTTGCTGGAGGCGTGCAGACTGCAGGAGTGCAGCACTGTTTGGGCCTGTGATGCGGACGGGTGTCAGAGGTCAGGTGCACTGTAGCATCAGCAAGTACACAAGCGCATGCACATCAAAATGCAGCAAGCAAGGCTGCTGCTGCACCCAGGCCTCGCAACCATGCACAGATGAAAGCTCAATCCGTAAGGGTACGTGATCAACTTAAAACAATGCGCTCTCTTTCAGGGCAGGTAGCAGGCAGAGGATACACGAACAGCAAGATACAGAAACTGCACAGCACTGCAACCGCACCTGCATGGCTGCCATGGTTCTCTATTGACAATCCAGCTCTGATTTGCGGAGTCCATTATCGACTTCCTGCAAGCTTTTGGTGCAAGCACACCCCATGGGTGCACCGCACCTTGGCGGCGCTGTAGTATCTTGAAGTACTCTAAGAACAGCCTAGATCTGCTGTTGCGTGTAAGGCGGCGTCCTGTTGATGTCATGCATCACAGAGCCCGGGCCGGACACTGGCATAGCAACGCCAACTGGACTGCTGTAAATCAAACATACTCAGTGGTAGATGACCTATGTTGATCAGTTGGAGCGGCTAAGTGTAACCCGTGCAGTCTCAGCTGTTACAACACAACTTGTTGATTGACCGCATTGTCCAGCAGGCCAACCCTCGATCACTGCTGCACAGAAGCACCAACTGAGGTTGTGGAATGATGTCCTCGACATACATGGTGATTGGGGGCCCGTGAACCAGAACACAATGGGAACACTTGTTGCTCACAGCGCTACTGGATCACCGGCCTTGAAACCAACCACCACCGGCCTTAAAAGGCTGACTTGCATTTAATGGACAGGATAGTGGCGTGAAGATGGCGACACCATCAGCATTGTTGCGCAAGTGCAGTTAACTGAGCCTGATGGCCTCTTCGTCGGTAGGTTGAAAGCTGGCAAGTTTGAAAAGTTGGCGGAACATGTTCCTGAGTAACAAGAAGCAAGTTGTCAACGGCACCAAGCTGTTGCTGCTGCTGCTGCTGCTGGCTGTTGCTGGCAGACAGTGCAGTAGCACACCAGCAAACTGCTTGCTGGGTATCTGCCTGCATACCTGCAAGCATTCGGCCGGCTTAGCATGCTTGCCTCTGACGGCCTTTGCAACGCAAGCCTTTTGACCATGCTTGCGCCAGGAATTTTCCATCGAGGACTGGAAGCGCCACTTACCAGCAGCAAGCAGGCAGCTGCACCCACGAGTGAGTTGCCCACAACAACACCTGCCAGCACATATGACACCCGCCTGCCTCAATGATACCAGTTCTACAGTCATACATTAGCTATATGCAAAGCAGTGAGCAGTACGCAGCAGTGTGTCAAAGCAGCTGCCGAGCCCGCAGCTGCCAGGAGTTTGGAAGGAGTGTCACGCCAGGTACACACTGCACAGCGGCTAGCCTTGCCTTGTTGCTGCTGATGCCCACTCAGCTGCATCTCTTCGTCCACCGCCTGGGCTCTATGTTGCTTGCAGGAGGCTCTTGCACTGGGCAAGGTGGTGACAGCAGCAGACCAGGCACGACGAGACCAGCCAGCACCCGGGCATCGCCCCCTTCTAGGGGATGTGGCAGCAAGCGGTGGCAGCGGCAAGCTGCTCAGGGCAAAGGGTGCGTTGCATGTGGTAGCTGTCACTGTTGTTGTTGTTGCTGAAATGGGTGGGCTGCTCAAGCCCAATGGGTGGTTGGGTCAACAGTTCAGTCTGCAGTGTGTGCTGCAGAGTTACAACTGACAGCTGCCAGCAGCTGCACTTAGAGGGATCGAAATCAAACCCGCCGAATCCAGTTGGAGAGCAGCGCAGAGCATGAAGAGAGAGGCTGTGTTTGCACATACCCCGTTCCACAGCTGAAATGTCGCCTGCCAGCAATGTCAGCACGCAGCAGCTTGGCCAGCAGTGCAGGAAGCAGTGCACAGCACACAGCTGCTTATGCAACGAGGGCGTGACACTACATACACAGCAGCCAAGGACAGCGAGCATGCATGGCGCGCCATGTTGGTTACCTGGTTTATCGCTGGAGCCTCGTTCTTGCTTGTGCTGCTTGCAGGAGGCGCTGCTGATGCGGACCACTCCCCCAGCCGGCTGTTTGGGCATGGCAAAACTGGCCTAGCAAAAGCTGAATCACAGCAGATGCTGCTGCGGCAGTCGCAGCAAGTATCATATGCCTCGCAGCAGGGCAGCCCTGTTGCTGCGTCGCTGGCTCCTCAACAGCAGCAGCCGCTGTCGGACCAGCATGCGCAGCAGCAGCAGCAGCAGCAGCACAGCTCGCCTGGACTTTTCTTCAGCAGCATTCCAGGCTCAAGCGGTCTCCACAAAAGGTAGCAGCTGGCGCTACAGGAGAGCAACACGGGCCAGGACACACACTGTGTCAGTAGTAGCAGGAGGCTGGCCACATGCTCCAGCAGCAGAGGCAGCAGCAGCGGGAGGGGGTGACGAGGTGGCTTGGCAAGACCAGCAGCACGTCCCTGCAGCCCGAAGGGCGCTCGTAGACCAGCGCCAGAAGTGGCAGCGTATCTCTGACTGGATTTCCGCAGACAGTGCTGAGGCTGCTGCCGCATCAACTCACCACAGCAGCAGCGGCAGGGGCAGCGGGCCTGGTGTGGGCCATGCAGCGGCTGCCTCGACTGCTGGTGGGCGCGACCAAGAGGCAGACCCTGGCGCGATGGTGGCAGCAGGCAAGGCGCTGGCGACGCCGATACAGTTGCCAGCGTGGCCGACCTGCGCTACAGCCTTGAGACGGCGATGATGGAGCTGGAGCTGGCGCGGAACAGGCCCTCCACGCCACAGGCGAGCTGAGCAGATGCACTAGGCCTTGCATGTACATGCAGTGCTGTGGCCCGCCAGCATGCTGCGCCCTTCCTGTCTGCATGCTGGTCCTCAGCACGTGGAAACAGACAGCCGAGGTGCAACCAGCGCTATGCACACACACACACACACACACACACACGCACGCACCCCACGCACGCACGCACGCACGCACGCACGCAGTGCCCATGCTGCGGTTGCTACTCACGTGTGTTCATGCCACTTCCCCGCAGCACCAGCAACAAACTCAGCAACACCAGCAGCTGCGGCAGTCGCCGCAGCTGGATTACACGCAGCAGCCGCATTCGTCACAGCAGCCCAGGCGCAGCAGTGTGCAGCACCAGACGCCGCGTGACGATCAGCAGCAGCGGCAGCAGCAGCACGTGCCAGTGCAGCCAGCTGTGGAGCGCTCTGCGCAGTTCACCAGCCGCCTGCCTGGCGCGGCTGCTGCTGCTACCTCTGGTGCCGCTGCAATCACAGCAGGCAGCAGCAGCCAGCAGCTGTACTCTGGACGTGTGGCAGGCGCAGGGTGCGAGGTTGCAGGGCAGCCTGATGCGTCAGCACGCACAAGCCACACATCAGCACCTCTGGCGCTGCCGGCTCCGCAGCAGCATGGCGTGCAGCAGCAGCAGCAGCAGCAGCAGCAGCAGCAGCAGCAGCAGCAGCGGCAACACCAGGACCAGCAGCTGCTGCAGCAGCAGCAGCAACGGCTAGTGACTGAGCTGCAGCAGCAGGTGCAGCAGCTGCTGCAGCAACAGTCTGCATTGGCTGCTAAGCACAGGGAGCAGCTGCAGCAGGTCCGAGCTGCTGCTGAGACCGAGCTTGAAGGCGCCAAACATGTGAGGCGAGGCGTGGCCACGCAGCAAGCACAGCTGATGCCGACATGTGTATCAACTTGGTACATGGAGCTGTTGTGTTCACGCCCACCACTCTGCTGGCATTTATCATGCTGCTCGTTTCACGCTCCTGCATGTGCAGGTCCTTGAACAGGAACGCCAGCAGCTGCGAGCAGCAGCCATGAATGTCGCCGAGTTTAGGGCGCAGCAGCAAGCCTCGGTGCAGCAAGAGCAGCAGAAGCGTCGCTTGCTGCACCAGCAGCTGCAGCAAGCTGCGCAGCAGCTGCAGCAGTCTCAGCAGCAGCTGGAGGAGATGCAGCAGCTGCGGGAGGAGGTTGCAGCCCTGAAGCAGCAGCATCAGGCTGAGCAGCAGCAGCTCAGTGAGCGGCTGATGGAGTCGGTCAACCAGAAGCAGGTGACTTGCTGTGTGCTGCAGCGATGTACGAGTGCTTCAAGCCTGCTGAGCGATGACCCCCCTGCCACGTGTTCCCACCAGCTACTCGTAGCCATGTGCTCAAGCACTTTGCCAAGCTGTGGTTGATTGTCAAGCTCTGCAACTTACCAACATACCTGGCTCACTGGGGGTGTGCAAAACCTCAATCGCCTCTGGCGCTGCGTTCATCATTGCTCAACATGCAGGAGCTGCAGCTGAAAGTCACAACGCAGCTGGAAGCCCTGCAACGGGACCTTGAGGAGGGCCGTGCCGCAGCTGTGCAGGCAGCAGCAGGCAAAGCATCCCTCACAGCACAGCTGGCTGCAGCAGAAAGGGCTAAAGGTACGGAGCATCAGCACCAGTGCAGCGGAACAATCTGCGCTTGTAGCGAGCCTGTTCAGTGCTTGGTATAGGCAGGCCTGCCATTGCAGGCACCGTCGCCTCATCCACAAACATTAGCCACGCCACATCAGCAGCTGCCTGTAGTGTTGACAGCTCAGCTGCCGCGCAGTTGCGTTACAAGGTGCGTCACAAGACCAGCAGTGTGCTGCTCTGGTTCCAGCTGTTTGGCAGGCCGACAAAGTGCTCTGCTGTGTGGTGCGATGTGCAGGCGAGCTGGAGTCCAAGCTGGAGGTTGCGCAGGCAGAGGTCGGCCAGATGCGTGATGCCATCAGCATGATGAGCAAGCGACTGGACGCGCGCGAGAAGAGCGTGGCTGCTCAGCTGCAGGTACGCCTGCACAATGCGTCACACATGCAGTCTGCTTGATACACTGAAGGTCTGACCTGCGACCAAGTGGTTGCGCCTGCTGCAGTAATAACACACGTGTGGCCTGTTGTCGTCTGCACATGTCCTGGTATGACATTTGGATGCTTCTGCAAGTGACCCAGGCTGTAAGCATGTGTGTGCAGCAGCTATGCTGTGCTGTTAGTACCTACCTCTGGGCCTGTATTGGCCTGTGAGCCTGACAAGTGCTGTCCTTGCAACGTCCTCCGCAGGAGTTCCAGCAGCAGCAGCTGGCAGTGCAACAGAACGAGTTGCTTGACGCCCACCAAGCCCTGGACGCTGCAACAGCCACCGCCAACTCCATGTGTGATGCCCTCCTGGCAGTACACTCTGCCCTAAGCCCTCACAGCGTTGCAGCAGCGCTAGGGTTCAAGGCAGATCGGCAGGGCGAGGGTTCAACAGCAGCAGGGTTCAGCCTAGATGCCCAGGGGTATGACGCGCTGACTGGGCGGCTGCTGTCTGCCAAGCTGGTGACTGCTGTGGATGCTGAAGCGGTGGCAGGACGTGTGCGGGAGCTGCTGGCTCAGGTGAGCACGTGCCATGACTGTTGCATGCTGTCTGTACCGGATTGGAGGGCTAGCCCATGACTGTCCTGATGCTGAAGCATTGTCAGCAAAGGTTCGGGGAACGCACGACATGCAGAGAGCCATCGGCAGGCGATCTGTGTAGTTGGTGGACAGCCGTAGTCAGATGGTCGATGGTCTGCAGGTTGTGGCAAGCAGGCCTTGGGGCTGCTGCGCCTCCTGAGCACACTCTGGTGGTGGTGAGTCACATTGCGGCAGCGTGTGATCCCTGTCTGCCAGCAGCACCTAGATTTTGCCCGCTGCTGCGCCTGTCGTGCCATTACCTTGTCAGCCATCGCCAGCTGTGGCCCTGCTGCCAAAACGGTGTCGTCTGCTGCTGCAGGTGCACATGCTGTCCATCACCTATGAACGTGCGGAAGCTGCCGTGCAGTCCGAAGCTCAATTTGCTGTCGAGCAGCTGCAGCAGCAGCTGGCACAGCTGTCGGCAGAGCGGCAGGCGTCAGACAGCAAGCTGGCTGCTGCCGGGCAGGCCCTAGAGACTGCTACTTCGGAGATCGAGCAGCTTACGGCAGCGCTGCAGGATGCTGAGCTGCTGCAGCAGCTGCGGCGGCAGCAGGAGCTGGTAGTTGAACATCAGCAGGCTGGTGTCGAGGTACGCCACCTGCTTGCTGCCACGCCCTGTGGTCTGTATTAGTAGCATACGGGAGCCTAAGGCGCCAGCAATGGGATGCCTCCTTGCTCTTACAAGCTGCCGCAGCGATACGTGTTGGCAAACACCAGGCAGCAATGCAGTATATGTGTGATGTAATGCGGCTGTGTGTGCTGTGTTGTGCGCAGGTCCCAAGCACAGGCGACTGCCTGGTTGGGCCAGCAGCAGAGCAGCTGCGGCGCGAGCTGGACAGCTGCAGGCAGGAGCTGCAGTACTGCAGGCAGCAGCTGCAGCAAGCACACGAGCAGCACAGCGCTGCACTGGCCGCAATGAAGGCGTCTGAGCAGCAGCTGCAGCAGGCGCAGCAGCAGTTGCAGCAGGCAGATGCGGAGGTGCGGGAGCTGCAGGCGCGGCTGGCGAGCACCCAGGGCAGCGCTGAGGTGAGCTGCTCGGCTGCAGCAGCTTGAGGCTGCCTGCGAAGCTACTGCATGTATTGGCACATTCAGCAATATTCTAAAAACACAGAGATCATACGGGACTTTTGAACACATCTTTACGGGATGTGAGGAACCAGAATGCACCCTGAAACTGGCAGACACCGCATGCTGCGCTGCTCAAAACTGGGTGCAGCTGCACCCTTGGTGCTTTGCAACATGAACGCTTGACAAGTCATCCCTCTTATGCCTGAGGTGATCGACGTGTTTGATTGCTTCCGCTGCCGCTGATGGTGGTTGCCGTCATGCTGACGCACCCCTTCTTCTTCTTCATGTGTTTGATGCCGCTGCTGCTTGGTGCAGGCCAAGGACGAGCGCATCAAGGAGCTCAGGGCAGCACTGGGCGACCTCATGGAGTCGAAGCAGGTGGGTTAGTTTGAGCATGTGGGTTAGTTTGTACTAGTTTGTAGCAGGTGGGTGAGTTCGAGCAAGTGTGGTGCCAGTGCTGTCATCCAGCTATGCCACATCATCCACTCCTCTGTACAGTGTTTTGGGCTCCATGCATCATCCTGCCAGCACTTGCCGATCTTTATGTTGCTGCCTCACGGGATGGCCTGTCTGCATTGCTGCTTGATTGTTGCTGCGACCTCCCGCGTGTGGGCTGCTGTGGGTGCGTGAGGCCTTGGCAAGCGAGAGCTGCCTGCAGCTGAACATATCCTTACTTGTGCCATCCTCCCGTGTTGCGTGATGGCAGTGCACTGATACCGTGTGCTTTGCTGTGCTTGCTGCTGCAGGTGCGCGAGGCCACTTGGAGCCGCGAGCTGCTGGCAGCGCAGCAGGCCATGACCGTCAGCCAGCAGCAGCTGCAGCAGGAGCAGCAGGAGCAGCAGTCGGCGCGGCAGCAGCGGGAGAGGGAGGCGCTGGGGCTGCGGCAGCAGCTGGACAGGGCTCGGGCTGATGCCTCGCTGGCGCGTGGCGTGGCTGAGCAGGCGCAGGCGCTGTTGCGCAAGATGCTGGTGCAGGTGCGTTGTGCTGCGGTGTGGATGCAACAGCGCCGTGAGGGTGCTGGGGTTTGGGTGCAGCGCCGCTGCTGACTAGCCAGCACAGCAAGCATGCAGGTGCAGGTTGGGAGCTTGTGCTGTGTGGGGAGCTGTGGTGGTGCGGGATTGATGCTGCCGGACAAGCCTGCAGTTGATGCTGCCGATGTATGCACTGACCCTTTGTTGCAGCTGGACGATCCGCTGTGGGGTGATTGTGCACACAGCACATGCATACCAGCACTTGCTCTCTTTTCTAGTATCACTGGGCTGTTCTGACCATGGTTTTGAACGGCATGTTGGACCTGCTGAATGGCCTGTTTATGTGATGGCCGCAGGTCCAGGCAGCATCTGAGGAGGCTGCAAGCACCTGCCAGCAGCAGTCCCAGCAGCAGCTGCGTCAGTCAGGCCCCCAGCCCCAGTCGCTGCAGCTGCAGCTGTGCTGGAAGCTGCATCAGCAGCTTGCACAGGAGCTGCTGCGGCTGCCGCGGATGGAGGCGGCAGCGCTCGAGTCCATGGAGGCAGCCCTGCCGGTGATGTCGCAGCTGCCGCAGCTGACGGTGGCCGTGTTGTTGGCGCTGACAGAGCAGCAGCAGGCTGAGCAGGTGCGGGTTTTTGTGTTTTCAAACCCTGCAGTGGCCCCGGCAACGGTTGTCCCAACGTGCTTCGTTGCAACCGCTGCTGTGCATGTGCATGGCTGCTATGCTTCTGTGTCAGGACTTTTGTGGCGTGCTCGTCAGCCAATGTCTCCACAAGCCCTGCTGTGTATCAAAGCAGCAGGTGTGCGCTGACATGCGCATTGTGATTGTTTGCTGCCTGTCCGTGCTCCCAGGCCTCCATGCAGGCCGCGCTCCGTGACCTGGTGGCTGCTGTGGCCGCTGTGCGCGCAAGCATGGCATCTGCAGCAAAGCAGCCCGGCAGCCAGACACCACAGCAGCACACTCCAGCGCCCTCTCCACGCACTGGCGCCTCATGCACAGCAGCTGCTGCTGCAGCAAAGCAGCAGCTGCAGGAATGCGTGCAGCTGCTGCACACTGCTGTTGCAGCAGCAGCTGCAGGGGCAGCGCGGCAGGTCGGTGAGGCAGCAGCGCAGGCACAGCAGCTGCAGCAGATGCGGGCTGATCTGACTGTTGCGAGTGCTGGCAGAGAGTCGGCAGAACGCCAGGTGCTGGAGCTGCAGGGTCAACTCAAACTTCTGCAGCAGCAGAGTGAAGCGCTGAAATCTAAGCTGCATGTGGTGTGTCTTGCTTACCATTAGATCAGATGCCTGTGCCTGCGCTGGCTGGCTACTGGACGTCTGCGGTGGCTGCTTGCACGCTTGGTCTGTGTGTATGCATTGTGCACAACTCTGCATCAATAGCGGTCACTGCTTGCATGTTGCGCCTGTGTGCTTGCATTCCTTTACTCTGCATCAACTGCGGGCGCTGTTTGCATGCTGGAGCACTGTGCTTGCATTGTGCTTGACTCTGCATCTGCATTTCTCAGCTGTCTGGTCCCTGCTCAAGCCCCTGCATGACGCCTGGTTACTTATGCATCAGTGCTTGAGCAAATGTCAAATGTTATGCTGTTGTGGCACAGGTGCTTGGCTCGACACAAAAGGAGCATGGTGACTTGACATCACAGCTCAGTGCAGCCAGGCAGACAGCACTTCAGGCGGAGCAGCAGGCGGAGCAGGCTCTGGTTGAAGCACAGCAAGCAGCAGCACAAGCTGCGGAGCAAGCTACTGCGCGGCTGGCAACACACGAGCAGCAGGCTGCAGCGCAGGTTGCGGAGCTGCAACAGCTGGTGCGGCAGCTGCAGCAGCAGCTGCAGGATGCTACGGGCCAGGTGGTGGAGCGCAGTGCAGCGGTGGTGCAGCTGCAAGGTCAAGTGCAGCAGCTTGAGGCAGTGCAGCAGCAGCTTGAAGAGCAGCGCGCTGCAGCTCGGGCCACCGAGCTCAAGCTGCATGGGGTAGCAGCACAGAGCAGGCTGCTGCATCTGCAGGGAGGCGTCAGGTGCGGGCGAGATGTGTGCTGCGCAGCTGCAGCTGCAGCTGCTTCAGTGTGCTGCCTTGTTATGCCTGATGGGGAATTACTGAGACTGGGGCTTTGCAGCAACTGGCGCTCGGCTGCTTTCCGTGAAGTGTCAGCGTTGCGGTAGCAGGTGTTGCTGCTCACATCAAATGGCGGTCAGGCTCAACGTTGCTGCTACTTGCTGCAATACCTCGAGCTACATGCCGCTGTCCCCGCTGTGCCTTTTGCAGGCTCAGGCAGGCCAAGCGCGCAGGCCGCATGCTGCGCATCGTCCGTGCACGACGCAGCAGCATGCTGCAGTCCCTGCTAGCGCTCAAGGCCGCCAGCAAGCAGCAGCAGCAGCGCCTCACCACAGGTCAGCAGCAGCTGCAGGGCGGTGCCGCACGCCTGCGCAAGCTGCAGCAGGAGCGGGATGCTGCACAAGCAAAGCTTGCAGCAGCAGAGGCGAGGCTTGCTGAGCTGGACGGCAAGTTGAGCAGGGCAGAGGCCCTGCTGCCGAAGCTCGAGGAGCGATGCAGTGGGCTGGGGCTGGAGCGGAAGCGGCTGCAGGATAGGGTGGCTGGCCTGGCTGCTGAGGTGGCTGAACTGCAGGGCAAGCTCAAGGTGGGTGCTGCTCTTTGTGTAGTTTGGATGAGTGCAGGTGGCCGCGGTGGTTGGCAGGGAGTAGAGCTGTTCATGCGGCTGCTGCAGTTGTCAAAGCAGTCACAGCTGCAGGCGCACTGTGTTCTCAGAGAAAGCCGTTGTTCACAGTGATAGCAGCAGCCTGACAGGCTTCTGCAGACGCAGACACCTTCCACCGCCTGCATTGATGTGTTGCATTGTTGTTACATCTGAACAAAGGTCACGCTCTCACCAGAGCAACCACCCGTTCATTACAGCAGACCACTTTTTGACGCACATCAGCTGTCCCCTGCTCTGCCTGCTGCTTGATCGCCTGCTGTCAGTCCACACAGAGCTGCAGGGACGCCTCACAGAGCCAAGTGGATGCTTCCAGGAAGCAGCTGGAGCACCTCAAGGCCCGACTCTCAGCTGCCGAGCAGCACGAGCAGGAGCTGCTGGGTCAGCTGGCCAGTGCAGAGGCAGGCCTGCGGGGCAGCAGGGTCACCAGCAGCAGGTTGCTGCAGGAGGGGCAGCGCCTGGAGATCACAGTGAGCCGCCCTGGCTGGCTGCTGGCTGTGCCAAGAGCGGTTTGCTAGATCTGCAGTGTTGCAACTTGCGAACTCTGCACTGCAGCTGTGCTCTGTGTTTGACGTGTGGCCTGAATGACCGGCTTGGCACCATGCTCAGCATATGTTATGCATCCAGCAGCAAGGAAAGCTGGTGCATTAGGGCCGCTGACCTGTGCAGTTGGCACCCCTCACACACTGAAATGACAAGGTGGCAGCTGCGGTGGTCTACACTGGCTCACCAGGTGGCGCCACCATTCCTCCCTTGCAGGTGCAGCACATGTCCGAGGATTTGGCTGACTGCAGGCAGCAGCTGCACCACGCCACCACCACCATGCAACAGGCGCAGCAGCAGGCAGCCATGCTCCAGAGCAGCTTGCTGCAGAAGACCGCCATTGCAGAAGCAGCACAAGGGCAGCTAGCAGCAGCAGCGCTCACACAGCGTCTGCAGCAGATGCTGCAGGCGGCAGCCCCTGAGGCGGCTAGCCCTGCAGCGGCAGCAGCAGCAGCAGCAGCAGCAGCAGCGGCAAAGCCTGTGACAGCATGTGAGAGCCTTGCAGCTGCCATTGCTGCGTCTGGTGCAGGCCCAGAGCACGACGACGCAGATCCAAAGGTGCAGCGCATCGTGGAGCTGCGTGCCGCGCTTGCTGCAGCACTGACAGACGCGGCCGTTGCAGCATCTGCCGGCTCAACTGCTGCAGGTACACCGGCTGCTGCAGCAGCAGCAAGGCATGCCATACCACATGAACGCAGCAGCACGACAGCTGTCATGGCACCTGCTCTAGCTTTGGACCTTGGGATTGGCCAGGGCCTGCAGGGCCAAGGGTTTGATCCCAAACTCCAGCGCATCCAGGAGCTTAGTCTGGCGCTCACGTCCGCTGCAGCCGAGATTGATGCGCGTGCCGAGCCACTGTCGTTCTGGGGCAGCACCGGAGGCAGCAGCAACGCAGCCCGCGTGTGCGCAAGCAGTGCACCCCACCCTGATGCGTCCGACTCCGCTTCTGCTGATGCCAAGCGGCAGCGGATTCAGGAGCTGCGTGCTGCGCTCGCAGATGCTTTGAGGGACAAGGACGAGCTGCTTCAGCAGTTGGCCGACATAGCAGCTGCGCAGCAGCCCGGAGATGCGGGTGCCGCTGCTGCTGCTGCACAGCAGCTGCTGGCCACCCAGCTTCAGCTGTCACAGGCAACTCAGGTAAGCTGCGGGGTGTTTGCTGCGTGTTGCCTCTGTGTTGCTTGCTACATTGTTGTACATGTGCTGAGCAACTGGGGCAGCATCAGCTGCAGGGCAAGCGACACATTGTCAGCTGGGTCAGTGAGCTTGATTGTGCGAGTCAAGCGCACTGCATGTCTATTTTTGGCTATGGTTCGGATAAGCTGACTGGTTTAAATGACTAATTAATTTAGTGCTGTTTTGTCTACTTTGTGCTGCAGGAGGGTCAGCGGTTGCAGCAGCAGCTGGCAGAAGCACACACTGAGCTGCAGCAGTGCAAGCAGCAGGCACAGGGTCTGCAGCAGCAAGTGCAGGAGCTGCAGCAGCAACTGCTCAATGCGCAGCAGCAGCTGGCAGAGAATGACCAGCAACTGCGTCTGCTTGAGGAGCTCAAGGCTGCATGGATGGAAGAGAAGTCGTCCATGGACCAGAAGGTGACCCAAGTGCAGCAGGCCATACTGCTGCTGGAGCAGGACGAGTCAGCTAGGCAGACTGAGCAGCAGCAGCAGCAGCAGCAGCTAACCATTGAAGGCAGCGGTGATGTGAATGGCAGTCAGCAACTGGCAGAGCTAGAAATGCAGCTGCAGCAGGAGAGGTCGGATGCTGGGAAGCTTCGGGCTCAGCTGGCAGAGCTTGTGGCTGTGAGCACGCCTGCTGCCACAGCTGCTGCTGCGAGTGGCCCCCGGCAGCCTGGCAGCAGGAGCAGCAGTGCAGATGGCAGCGGTCACAGCCAACAGCAGCGGCTGCAGACATTGGATGGCTACCAGCAAGATAGGCTGCATCAATTGGAGGCAGAGCTGGAGTCGTCCGCAGTATCTGCAGAGAGCAGTAGCCATTCGGCCATAGCAGAGGTGGCCGCAGCAACACAGCACCAGGTTGAGCAGCTGCAGCAGGAGCTGACATTGGCGCGCGCACACCACTCAAATGCTCTGCAGCAGGCTAGGGACCTGCAGCTGGAGCTGGTGCAAGTCAAGCTTGACTTGACTTCAGCGCAGCAGCAGCTGGCATCCAAGCAGCACGCGTTGCACGAGGTGGAGCAGGCTCTGCAGCAGCAAGTGGCAGCAGCAGCAGCTGCAGCGCAGGCACATCAGCAGGAGCAGGGCCAACAGCAGCAGCAAGAGGTAGACAAGCTGATGGAAAAGCAGCAGGAGCAGCGGGCAGTAGTAGACCAGCAGCGGGAGCAGCAGCTCGCTGTAAAGCAGCTGCAGCAGCAGCTGGAGTTGTTGCAGCAGCAGCTAGGCGACGCCCAGCAGGAGACCCAGGTGTTGCAGGAGCTCTTGCACGGCAAGCGGCAGGAGCTGCAGAATGCAGAGGCAGCTGCGGCAGATGAGCTTGCAGCAGCAAGGGAAGCAGGCGCAGCAGCGGCAGCCAAAGCTGCACGCGCATTGCAGGACTTGCAGGAGGAAGTGCAGCACAGTCAGCAGCAGGCAGCTGGTGAACAGGCGAAGCTGGAGCATGTGCAGCAGCAGCTTACAGACGCATGCAAGCAGCTGCAGGCAGCAATGGCATCTGCAGCTGCAGCACAAGAGGAAGCTGCGCGAGTGCGGGGGCTGCTGTTGCAGGCAGAGGAACGGGCAGCTGCTGCAGATGTTGCTGCACAAGCTGATGATGGGGCGCAGCGTGCAGAACATGGGCAGCTAGCACGAAGCCAGGCAGCAGCTGATGATCTCCGCAAGGAGCTGCAGGATGCAGAAGCGAAGGCGGCAGCACTCACCCAGCAAGTGCAGCAGCTAGAAGCTGCGAAGGCAGCTGCCTGTGCAGCACTGCAAGAAGAGCAGGCTGCACGGCAGGCTCTGCAGGCAGAGCTTGCTGCTGCCAGGGCCGCTGCAGAGGTAGCAGTAGCTGCGAGGGCATCAGCGGCGAGTGATGTTGCAGCGATGCAGCAGAAGCTGGAGGATGCGGTCAAGGAGGTGCAGCAGCGAAGCCTCGAGGCTCAGCAGTCAGGTGCCAAAGCGCAGGTTGCAGCGACCGAAGCTGAACGGCTGACGCAACAGCTTGCAGCAGAGATCGACCAAGCAGCAGAGCTGCAGGTGCGCCTGGGTGACGCAACAAGGCAGCTTGAGGATGAAGCCAAGCAGCAGCAGGAGGCAGAGCAGCAGCTGGTCCAGCTGCAGGCGCAGCTAGACAGCAGCCAGCGGCAGCTTGCCCAGCTGCAGGTGCAACAGGCTGCGGCTACTGGTGAGCTTGACCAGCTGAAGCAACAGCTGTTGGCCGTCAGCGGCGACGCAGTTGCTGCTGAGTGCGACGACGATGCTGATACACCTGCACCTGCAGGTGCCACAACTGCACCAGCTAGCCCTGCACAGCCAGCCAGCAGCGTCCGTGCTCTCACCCGCCGGCTGACTGCTCGCACCCAGGTGGCAGAGGAACAGATGCAGCAGCAGCAGGCAGCCAACCAGCAGCTGCGACAGCAGGTTGCTGAGTTGCAGCAGCAGCTGCAGGAGGCACAGCAGCAGTGCGACGCTGTGCAGCAGGAGGCTGCTGCTGTGTCTGCTGCTTTGGAGGGCCAGTGGGCAGGCAGGATGCAGCAGCTGCAAGATGAGCTGCAACAGGTGACCCCCAGCATGTGCAGGAACACAAATCACGCAGTGCCAAGCACTCTGCGGATCCAACAGGGCTGTGAGCCTTGTTTGTTGTGCACTGTTCTTATAATGTTAGCCACCTGCAACACAAGGATTATCCCAAATAGCGCGTTTAAAAGGCCTCACCCAAGATCAGCTGCCTCTGCATGCAGCCAAGAGCACTCCACGCGCCCGCGCAACTCACTTGGGGTGCTGCATGCATGCCTGCTCCTGCACTTGCTGCAGGCACTGCAGCTGCAAGCCTCGAGTAAGGCCGCGCTGGCACAGCTGCCAGGCCTGCAAGACAGGCTGGCAGCTCTGCAGCACCAGCTGGCAGAGGCTGAGACGGCCAGGGCCGATGCACAGCAGGCCTTGCTGGAGTCGACAGACACGCTGCAGCATGCACAGCGGCGCTCTGCGGCGCTGGCGAAGGTGTGTGTACAATGGGCAGCAGCCATACATGATCTGCTCATGTTCTGTGGAGGGGGAAAAGTGAATTGTCCATATGCTCGTCTCTTGTTGAACTGCGTCTGGCCAGCTTGAGGTGCGCTGTCATGCTGGATGTGCAGTCGCTCTCGTCCGATGGCAGGTTGCTGGTCTGGAGCTGCTGTATGACGCTGATTCGTGTGCTTGCAGGAGCTGGCTTCACGCGATCAGCTGGTGCAGTCCTTGCAGGAAGACAAGGCATCCAAGCTGCAGCAGCCTCCGCAGCTGGTGCCAACACCTTGCAGCAGTACAGCTGGTGCTGCAGCTGATGGTGCAAGCATGCCACAACAGCAGATGAGCCTGCAGGACTCTATGCAGCTTCTGGCATTTGCAGCCTCGCCATCTGCAGGACAGCAGGATGAGCTGGCTAGCATGGCACAGCAGCTGGCACAGAGCAAAACAGAGCTGCAGGAGGCTCTTGCTGCAGCAATCGAGATGCAGCAGCAAGGGCGGCAGCTGCGGCTACAGCTGTATGGCAGGTGTGCCCTCAGTCGTGTGGTTCTGCGATGCTTAGCATGCACGACTCGGCGTGACTGTGCTCATGTGGCACGGTCATTGTGGCGGTGGGCACCAGCGCTGCTTGCTGTCAGGAGTGCTGCGCCCTGAGTTAGCATTGCTGCTGAAACCGATGCCATGGGCGTTGCGTGCCTCCAATTGTGGTGCTTGCAGGCGCTCGTCAAAGCAGGAGTCGCTCCCAGGTGCCCCAGCACCTGCCTGCAGCGCCAGCAGCAGTGGCGGTGCCTCTGAGGATGTTAGAGTGGCAACTGCGGCCGGCAGCCGTCCAGCACGTGGCGCCGCTGCTGCTGCAGGACGCGAGGCAATGCTGGCCGCTGAGAACAGGGATCTTGTCATGCGGCTCACAGCAACACACCGCAAGCTCAAGTTGCTGCGCTCAAGGGGTCAGCAGCGGGAGGCACTTCAGGATGCAAAGGTGAGGGCCTGACTGCATCCCTTTCTTGTGTCAAAGATTTTCTAGCGCAGCCCGTTGCTGTGCTCTAGTGCTTCTTGCAGGCACTGTTACTGCTTTTGTTGTATTGCTGATGGTCGTGACGTTACTACGATTACTAATATATCTGCCTTCTGTGCGGTTGCCACTTTCAGCTCTGCCAGCTGATGAAGGAAGTGGAGTCGCTCTCCAAGGCCAATAGTCGCACAGCCTCGCCTCTGCTCAGCCATGAGGGGTCCTTCGGTGAGTGATCGAGGTTGACAATAGCATGAGCGCCGCATCTCTGCCTGCCGGTCTTTGCCGCTTGCTTACATCGCCACTTTAATTTTTAAACTTCTTGGTCACTGCCAAGTGACCTTCTATATCAACAAAAAACCATGCTACCGTCGCACATAAACCCACGACTGCTGTGTTGGTCATTGACGTGCGACACAGGCTGGCTGAGCTTGAATCTCTATAGTCTTATGTTGTCATGACCAAAACTTAGATCACTACGCCAAGTTGTGCTTGCGACTTCGTCTCGTTCAGTCAGCACTACACACGGTCATCGTACTTGTCACTCTGTCTATGTACGCACCCAGACACCAGTAACAGCATTTGCACTCACAGGAGTTTTGCATCGGGTGGACAATAGGCAGCAATGGCAGCTGCAGTGACATGCAGCTCCTGTGCGTCCCCTACTCTGTTTGCTGTGCAGTAGATTGCTAACAATCAGCAGAACTTTTCATTATTCATCGTCACTGATGATGCAGCACAGGCATGACCCAACAGTCTGACTGCTACCATACCTGTGTTTACCATTGCAACCATGCAGACGTAGGAGCCCTGCGTGAGGCAGCAGCAGCAGCTGCTCAGGCAGGTGTCATCCAGCAGGACGAAAAGCTGCCGACTATGGATGAGGACGCCAGCATGCAAGCAGAGATAGAGGCTCATTACAAGGTGAGGCCTAAGATCTTTTGGCAAGGGATTGCCAGCAGCTGCGCCTGCATTGTTCTCTGCATGTTGCAGCCTCACTGAGCCTGCATCACTGCAAAGGAGTGCTGGTGATGCAAGGCTGTCAGTGCTTGCAAGCCGGTGACAGGCTGCTGCAAAAGATATGTTGGCACACAGCTGCAACAGTCTGACATTGTAGCCTTGTGACAGCAAAGCTGGAATCTTGCTGGCTGTCAGTGCTTGCAAGCCGGTGACAGGCTGCTGCAAAAGATATGTTGGCACACAGCTGCAACAGTCTGACATTGTAGCCTTGTGACAGCAAAGCTGGAATCTTGCTGGCTGTCAGTGTTTGCAAGCCGGTGACAGGCTGCTGCAAAAGATATGTTGGCACACAGCTGCAACAGTCTGACAATGTAGCCTTGTGACAGCAAAGCTGGAATCTTGCTGGCTGTCAGTGCTTGCAAGCCGGTGACAGGCTGCTGCAAAAGATATGTTGGCACACAGCTGCAACAGTCTGACATTGTTGCCTTGTGACAGCAAAGCTGGAATCTTGCTGGCTGTCAGTGCTTGCAAGCCGGTGACAGGCTGCTGCAAAAGATATGTTGGCACACAGCTGCAACAATCTGACATTGTAGCCTTGTGACAGCAAAGCTGGAATCGCAGACCCCAAAATCTGCTGCCCCTTCTGCTACACGGCGACTTGCGCCGTGCCAACCTGCAGGGATGACAGTTCATAGCCTTACCCGTGATTGTTTCCCCAAATGATGGTGCAAGCACTGCGCTGATCCTGCATTTGTTTTGCGTGCGCTGCAGAGAGCTCTGCATGCTGCGCAAGAGGAAGCTGCAGCAGCAATGTCTGATGCTGCTGAGGCACGTGCTCAGGCAGAGGCCCTCAGCAGTGCCATGCAGGTAAGCCATGCTTCCTCAGCTGCTTATCACGTCAGCTTGGCGTCCTGTGCTCGGCGTCCGTGCAACAAAATTGGTGCAGTGCACCATGTGACGCTTGTACTGCAGCTAGTTGCTCACCATGCTATACTTGTGCCAGGTGTTTGCCGCCACTGTACATGCATTGCTGTTTGCACAGCATTCCCATCAGTGACTTGTAATTCATTGGTACATATGTGTCGTAGCATTGTTGTACGCGCGCATCCTTTGCTCGCTGGCGTCGCTTCCGCATACTGTGCAGCTGCACAGCTGTGCAGCGTTCATATGTGTGTCGACGTAGCCGACATGGATGCTGCTTTGGTTGACTATGCGCTGGTGGGACTGTAGATGTCGTCCTCAGCTCTGGTAAGGCCTCCTGGTGCTGCACAGGTTGGCTCTGCTCCGCCAACCATCCACATGCGAGTGAGCAGGGTTCGTGCTGCTATGGCTGCAGGAACAAGTGAGGAAAGAGGCGATGCGACGCCAGGCTAGCCAGCGGCTGCTGCTCAGCGGGACTGGTGGTGCAGAAAGCCCCGTGTCAGAGCGCAGCATAGCTGAGGCAGCTGGTGACGATGACAATTTGGCCGCATTTGCCGGCCGTGTTGCGTCACAGCAAGCGCAGATCGCCAGGCTTACTGTTGACCTGGATGCTGCAAATGCGAAGCGTGCAGAGCTGGCAAAGGTATGCAGCAGCGCTGTGCAAGCCGAATCTGCATGTCATCAAGGCAGCTAGCAAGCGTGCTGCAGTGAAAGCTTTTGAGGTGTGCATGCAGGTTACTTAGCCTTCACTCTGTCTTTTGCTAAGCATGTTTCTAAGCACATCATGCTGGCATGCTCAAAAGTTCTCCTGCACACTGCTTGACGCATGTGCTGCTGCTTGCTGCCCTGCAGGCCAATGCCGACCTAACACAGCAACTGGCTGATCACGGCCGCCTGCTGCGTGCGCTGCGAGAGCAAGCCGCAGACACGACAGCACAGCTTGGTGCAGCACAGGATGTTCTCGCCAGCAAGGACAGGCTGGTTGAGCAGCTGAAGTCAGAGTTGGCCGGCCTGTCAGGTGACAACCCTGGCATGAGCGGGTCGACCACGCCAAATCACAGCCTCGCACACCGCAGCAGCAGCAGTGGCAGCCCTTTCACGGCTGGCAGCCCCAGCATGCTGCGTGACCTGAGCAGGCAGAGCAGCAAGGGCGCAGTTGCAGCACACAACGGCGTTGGCAAGGTGAGGCATGCTGTGTGCAGCAGAGGCAGTTGCATGCAGATTCCAAAAGGCTATTTGCAGCAGAGGCAGTTGCATGCAGAACCTTCAAGGCGGCAGCTGCTTCAACCACCTTACGGCTGTCGCTTGTGCAAGCTGTGCTTGTCTTGCAGCAGACACGCTGTCCATCGTGTGCCAGCACTGCCAGCCGTGCTGGCTCGCCAGCGTGTGAACTGAGCTGCTGCCTGTGATGAATGTGCAGGTCGTGTCCGCCTGGAAGGAGTCGAGCAAGCTGAAGGACGCCAAGATCGAGGAGCTGAACTTCCAGTTGGGGCAGGCGGTCGCGCAGCTGGATCTGGCACGCGCAGACGCAGCAGCACTGCAGCAGCAGCTGGCGGACAGCAGGGGCGAGACGTCGTCGAACGCTGCGGCGCTGGCTGCGGTGCAGGCGCGCGCGGCCGCGCAGCTGCGGGCGCTGGAGAGCCAGCTGGCCAGCAAGGAGAGCGGGCTGGCGGCTGCTGAGGTGCGGCGGCAGGCGATGGAGGCGGAGCTCAACAGCGCCAACAGCAAGGTAAGGAAGGCGCACATGCCAGCAGGGCAGCAGCTCCAGTGGATGTCGTGTGTTGGCTGCGCGGCTTTGACAGGCGGCAGCATGGCGCAGTGCTGGGTCCAGGTTGCAGCAGCTTGATGTCACCGCAGCAGCTTTACTAGCCAGCATTCTTCTGCCCACTCCCATTTCACGTGTGACACCTGTGATGACGTCAATGTCGCGTTTGCGTACCTGCAGGCGTCTTCGCTGCTGAAACAGCTGGAGCTGGCTGAGTCCGAGGTGGACCGGCTGACAGAGGCAGCGGCAACAGCAGCAAGCCGCCTGTCGGCCTGCCAGGTGGAGCTGGCAGCGGCACAGCAGGAAGCTGCAGGCGGCAGGCAGGCAGCAGAGGCTGCACTTCAAGAGGTCTCGCAGGTGGGTGTCTCCACTGGCTGCTGCTGGTTCCTCATGATACTGCCGGCGTAGATCTTGCAACAAAAACAGGTCTAGTGTACATCTAGGACTATGGTATTCCTTGCGGTGCTGTACACAGAAGTAAGTCATTGCATTGGACTGCAACTGCAGCCTGCCCTGCTGCATTGTGTGGCGCGTGCAGGCTTGCACTGCTGCAGCCTCCGAGCGCCAGCAGCTGCGGCAGCTGGAGGGCCACGTGGCGAGGCTGGCTGGTGTGCTGCGGCAGCTGCTCATCAGCGTCAGCAGCAGCGGCAGCAGCACAGCCTTCCTGGAGCCTTTAAAGCCAGGGACTGCGCCCGTCATGGTGAGGGCAGGGCCGCGCATGTCTGCGCTCGCTCTTGACGCCTCCAGCAGCAGCATGTGTCTGGCCACAGCTAACGCTGTACACGCTGTGCACACAAGTGGGTGTGTGGTTTCAGCGTGCCGAATGCACGTGTTGACGCATATGTATTGTGTTGCGCTTGCTGCCTGTGTTGCTGCTGCCACTGCACGCAATTCATGCCTCGTCTTGGCTTGTTTCCCCTGCCGGCCGTGCGACTGCCGACACTGCCTCCTTTGCCACGCCAGGTGCTGTCTGAGCTGGTCGACCTGGTGGCGTCCGAGCTGGGCCGCCAGGCGCGTGAGCTGGCAGCTGCAGCAGCACGCAGCGCGGAGCAGGAGGCACGGCTCGCCGGCAAGGCCGACACCCTGGCGCAGCTGCAGAGCACGCTCAAGTGAGTCGCCTGCAGCAGCCGCACGGGACCTGCCGTGCACGAGGCTCTGCATGCGCCGTGCTGCGCTCAATCAGTTCACCAGCACACAACTGACGTGCGAAGACCAGCGTACTGTGCTGTGTGTATGCTGCGGCGTTGACATGTGTAGGATGAAGGCAAGGTGGTAAAGCAGCATGCAACCTCTTGCATGAAACCAATACCAGCGGCCTCCACTCCAGGAGACGTTCTGTCTGCCGCTCTCTGCCCGATGCTGCAGGGCGCAGTCCGACAAGATCTTTGCGCAGCAGTCCTCGCTGGGCGCAGCGCAGGCAGAGGCGCGCGCGCTGCGGGGGCAGCTGGAGGCGCGCGCTGCGCAGCAAGGCGTGATCGAGGGCGAGATCCGGCGCCAGGTGGACGAGTACGGCCGGCTGAAGCGGCAGCTGGTGGAGCAGGAGGAGCTGCAGGTGCGGGGCGGGGGGAGCGCTGGGGGTCAAGCGTTACGCCAGGCTGATGGTGATGATGATGATGATGATGCTGATGATGATGATGATGCTGATGCTGATGATGATGCTGATGATGATGGTGGTGATGATGATGATGATGATAATGTCGACGGTGATTCGTGTGTGCTGCAATCTGTTTCTGGCAGCTGCTGGCGATGTTGTGGCCCGCGGTGTTTTGTGCGATGCTCCTGCTGGTACGCGATGCTCTGGCAGGCATCTGCGTACAGAGCTGGATGCTGCATGCTTGCTGCTGCACTCGCCGCTTGCAGGCTGTGCTGGCAGCCAAGACCGACCAGCAGGCAGCGACCGCTGCGCGCTGTGGGGACCTGGAGGTGCAGCTGGCACGCGCCATCGAGCAGGGCACGGCCAACTCGCAGCGCCTGGCAGCACTCAAGGTGGGGCGACTCCGGGGCATGCGGCTGTGCATGATGTCAGGGACATTCGGGAATGTCAGGGCGGTCCTCAGGCAGTGACAGCCTTCAACAAATATCCGACAGCTGTCGCCGCAAGCCCCAGACGCGAGGTGCTCGTTGTAGCAGTGCAGCGCAGCTCTCATGACCAGACCAGCGCCAGCCGAGCTGCCTTGCTGACGCCAGTGCGCATGCTCAACAGGCACACGCTCGGCGGCCTGCCTGAGCCTGCTGTGTGTGGGCTCTGCCGTGCTGCGCCCGCAGGTTGCTGCTGATGGCGCGGCGCGCGCTCAGGCTGAGGCGGCGGTGCAGCGGCAGGAGGCCCTGGCCAGCCTGGAGGTCGCGCGCGCGCAGCTGGACAGGGTGCAGCAGCAGCTGGCGCTGGCGCAGTCCGCTGCCGACAAGAAGTGCCAGGAAGTGCGGGAGCTCAACCACATGCTCAAGGCCTGGGAGGCGATGCGGCTGGGCAAGGATGCGCAGGTGGGGCGCGGCATAGGAACGGTATTTGGGTGGAGAGAGGAGAAGTGGAGGCTGTGTTACTGCCTACTTGCTGTTGCTGAGGGTAGGGAGCAGGGCGTGTATCAATATGTGTGGCTGTTTGTTGGGCACAGGCTGCCGTCGAAGTCCATCAGTGCTCAGCTGCATGTTGCAGTTGCTCAGGGTAGTGCTGGTTTTGTTATTGCTGCCGCTGCTGCTGCTGCAGATCGCTGCGCTGATGGAGCGCTGCAAGCGCAACGAGGAGGATGCGGCCGAGAAGGCGCGCACCGTGGACGCGCTGCGCCGCAAGCTGGCCCTGGCTGGCCGGCCCGGCAGCGCGGGCAGCACCGCCGGCAGCAGCGGCCCGGGCATGCTGCTGTCTCTGCAGGCTGGTGCGGGCGCTGGTGCCGGCAGCGCAGGGCTGGGGCCTGCTGAGCGCAGCATGCTGCTCAACACGGGCGGCAGCAGTGCGATGTACAGCGCGGCGAGCTGCGCATCGGCGCCTGGCGCTGGCGGGCTGTCTGTGTTGAGGCGCAGTTGGGCTGCCGAGACGGCGTCACCCGGCGGCTCCCCGACACGCTCGGTCGGCAGCAGCTACGGCTACAACTGAGCAGCCAAGCAGAGGCTGGCGGTCCGTACGCTGCTGGTGGTGGTGGTGTATGGCAGGTGGATGGATGATGCTTTGCCAGCATGATGCTGGGAGATTTCATTCGAGCACAAACGCGTCAATGCAGATGGCTGCTTTTGTTGCTGTGCTGACACATTTGTTTTGTACGGCGGAAGATCAGCTGGTGGAGCAGCTGGTCTGCGTGGGGTGGGGCTGGCGGCGTTCGGTGCTGGCCGCGGATTGGTGCTGTTGCTGTGAACACCTGGCTCCTGACTGAGACGCATGCGTGCATCTTCCGTTGTGGCGACACCACTGAGTTGGCTGCAGCTGCTGCAATGCAAGCAGTGGTGCGGTACGCCTCAGCATCGGCTTGTCATGTGTATGGGCTGCAGCACATGGAACGGTGTGTGGGCTGTGCCGTTGCCTGGCAGCAGCAGCAGCAACTTGCAGTGCGCTCCCATTCTACGTGGGGCGCGCCTGTGGTGGTAGGCTGTGGGGCGCGCCTTTGCATGCATGCAGTGCTGTGTCCTTTCCGTCCCAGCCAGTGGTGTCCTTGTGTTGACACTGTTGCATGCGTTGGTTCGACAACTGCTATGACCTCGCACACACATCTGACTCTCCTCAAAACATACCTACCCTGAACAGGCAAGGTTGCCTTTAGCGTAGCTAGGCACAGGCAGGTGCACAGGCAGGCAGGTGCAGCTAGTTGTAGGTAGCTGCATGTGACTTATATCATGAACTGGCAGCTCAGTGAGTTAACCTGGCTTTGTGACTGGCGCTTGGGGGGTTTGGCAGTCAGGTATAGACAGGTTGTCTGGGGCAATGGTTGAAAACGCGCACTGGCAGGCTTTTGGGGGAAAGCGTTGGTTTTGACGAACAGTATAGTAGCTGGCAGTTAGCAACAGACAGGTAGTTTGGGACGTTGGCTGGATACCAACACACCCTTCTGCTACAAGCCGAGCAGTGAGCTTGAGCATCCTGGAGTAAACTTATTGCTTTTGGCGGAGGCTACTAAGGCAGCGCCCACCAACTCTCAGCTGCTCTATGATGAGCGGGAGGTGCAGGCAGCAGCAAGGCAGATGCATCACTGCACATGTGCCCACCTGCTGACAAGCAGCTGTGGTTGGGTGAGGTGGAACTGTGTTTCTTGCTGCTTATTTGCGACGTACTGCTCCTGCCGTGTAGGTTGGGCATGCCACAGGCTGGCATTACAACACCCAGGTGCTGCGCTGCGGCAGCCATGATGGCATGGCATCTTAGCATCGTCATGCAGCAAGTTGCTTTGGGCTGCTGTGAGTGAGGCTGTGGCAGGGCATGTGCTGCAGAACATATTGTGATCACCTTATGCTGACCTGCAGTTGATTACTGATGTTGCTCTGCACTGCTTGTCAAAGGAAACAGCACTGCATGCATGCAAAATAGTGCCCCACAGCCTGCCACCCTCCCGCATGCAAGCTCTGCTGGCAGCACCCACTGTAAATGACGGATGACGCTGGAACGCACAGTCGACACGTAGTAAGCACCAGATCCAAGCAAGAATTTTCAGGGGCACCAGCCCTTTCACGTCCAAGGAAGCATATCATGTTGTTACTTAAAAGAGGACACGGCTCTAGCATGCAATACACTGGCAGCCCACCCAACTCCCCGCATGAAAGCCAATGACTGCTGCTGCTCATGCATGCAACGCGGACCACCCACTGTAAACGATGCTGGCGCCACTGATCATCATCATCATATTACCCATTCAAGCCATAGCATCAGCGCCATCGGCCCCGCGCCCCACCGGGGCGGAAAGAGGAGGGAGCACTGCTCCAGAATGTTTGCATGCATTACGCACATCCCAAGACTTGACAAGAAAAGCAGCAATACACGGTGACACCATCCGACATCTTCCAGAACTGCCCCAAATATCATCAGATACAAAACGCAACACCTTGATTGACGAATCAGCCATGGACAAAACGCTGCGCAACTTTTCAGCGCAACCAGGCAGGGATCTGATCTCAGCAAACATATCATCCCTCTGAGCAGAAGTAGCAGGGCAATCAAACATGAAGTGTGACAAAGACTCAACTTCTGCACCACAACAAGGACATCCTGAAGTGGAGTTAGCTCTGCGACCGCCAAACTGACTAGTACGCTCATGTACACACAGACAACCCATACGAACACGCAACAGCAATTCAATACCACGTGGAATTGCCACTGAACGCAAGTACGGCCTAGGCCTCCTGAAACCCATAGCATCAACATGAGTGGGATGCACATGAGCCACATACCGACTCAGAGTGGAGTGTTCCAACGTTTCACATGCAATCCTTTCAGCATGTAGTGTCCTGACCTGCTTGTTGACATGGCTCTTGCACGCACTGGCTCTGCCTTCCGCGGTCACAACATTCACACCATACTTGCACAGCAGGCTCTGCACATACTTGTGCCACGGTGTCACCGCCACAGCACCACTAGGACGCCTCCATTCAGCTGTAAACACTTGATTTGGCAGCCGAACGCCCTGCATACGCTGAATCCTGTAGTAGTACTCCAAAGCCCTCTGATGAAGCCACATATGCAACGGTTTCACACCCCATTCTGCCAAGAGAGCTGAAGAGCATGGGCGCTCCTTGCCACAGCGCATTGCGCATTTGATGATGTCTGTCTGCACTTTGTCAATCAGCTGCAGTTGCCTAGCTGTGGACGGAAACCAAACCTCACTGCCATATTCGACAATGGGACGGACACACGTCAGCAACAGTATGCGTTTAACCTCCACACTGATGCTGCGGCTCTTCCAAATTGGCATGAGCGCACCCTTCACACGTTGCACCTTAGCCAGCATCTTCTCAAAATGTGTGGTCCATGTACAGGTATTGTTGAACCACAGGCCAAGATAGCAGTACTCCGATACAACAGGCACAGGGACATTGTTCCAAACAATGCCGGAGTCGACCAGCTGGCTGGTCTGTCTTGCTGGCAGCACATGCATGACGGCAGACTTCAAGCTGTGGAGCTTGAAGCGCCACTGGCAACTGTAAATGTAAACAGTTGCAGCCACAGCCTGAACTTCAGACAGAGACCCGCAGACAGCAACAAAGTCATCAGCCTGCATGGCTGCCACAACTTGGCCTGCAGGTTCGTCACGAGGGCCCATGAGGGTAACGCCAGGGTGCTTTGCATGCACGTCACGCAGCAAGTCGTCGATAAACAACAGGTACAGTGTGGGCGAAATAACATCACCCTCATGCAGGCCAAGGTCGCAGGTGAACCTATCCGTGGTGCAACCCTCATGAGACACCACACGCTGCGCGCCCTGATACAAGTTGTACAAGACACGGAACATCTTGCCACGCACACCCTTATCCCACAGCTTCTGGAACAAGCCATCAAGCCAGACCGTAGGGAATGCCTTGAAAGTGTCAACAAACAACACATATGACTCCTTTCCCTCAGCTTTCCTGCCATTAAGGACCTCGCTGAGCACGCTTTGATGGTCAGCACAACTGCGCTTGGGGCGGAATCCGTTCTGACTCTCGTGCAGCAGCGGCGCCGCTGCTGCTGTAGCAGCAGTTGCGCGTGGCTGCTGCTGCTGCTGCTGCTGCTGCTGCTGCTGTTGTGCTGAATGCTGGCCTTGCTGCTGCTGCTGCTGCTGCTGCTGCTGCTGCTGTGCTTGTGTTTGCTGCTGCTGCTCCTGCTGCTCGCCCTCTGCAAACTTGATAAGGCGCTGATTGAGGACGCTGGTGTAGAACTTATAGAGCACGCTGAGCAGGGTGATGCCGCGGTAGTTGCCTGGGTCTGTCAGATCGCCCTTCTTAGGCATGCTGACGACTGTCCCCGGTACCTGATGTACCTGCTCAAGCTGCCACATGAGGCTGCAGTACTGCAGCAGCATGTCTGCAACTGTGTTGCCTCCGTACTTCAAAAGCTCGTTGACAATGCCTTCCTCTGCAGGGTTGCCAGCTTTGCCTGTGCGTAGACGCTGCAAGCATGCAGAAACCTCAGCGGCAGTGATGGGCAAGTCCAGCGGGCAGGGTGGGGCAGCATGAGGTGCGGTTGAGTCATGAAGGTACTGCTGTACATTGGCGGCAACCTGTGTCATGTGCGCTGGGTCGAACTGGGGGTTTGCGGCGGCAAACGCTGCATGGCTGCCAACACGCTGATAGTGGCATTTGAATGCATCTGCTTTTTCTGCAGGGGTTGAAGCCGTCTGTCCTGAGGGGTGCTGCATGACACTGTACACGGCCTCGCTGACATGCTTAGGGCACAGGCGACGCACAAGCTGCCACATATCCTTCTCCCCAAGCGTGCTGTCATCATTTAAGCGGTCTCTGTACGCTGCAGTGATTGCATGCTCGCATCGCTGTTTGTGCTGCTTCTCAGCTGCTTTGATAAGCTGTGCAGTAGCCTTGCGCTGCTGATCAAATGCATCCCAGTCTGCAACAAGGCCGGACTCCTTGTACTGTGTAAAGGCCTGCACCCTGGCCTGCACAGCATTTGTCAGCTCCTGTGTCCACCACGGGAAGGACTTGCCAACCCAGACCCTTTTAAACCCAAAACTGGCAGTGACCGCCTGACGAAGCGCTCCCAGCAGCTGCGCATGTGCTTGTTGTACTGCAGCATTGGCCGTAAGTTGAGCTGCAGAAACCTGCTGTTGTAGCACGGTAATAGTGGACGTATAAGCAGCGCCCAGCTGTGCCAGGGCCTCCTGGTACGCCTCAAGTTTGGCCGATTGCTCCCCATTGCGCATTTTGAAATCATTCGGCTGTGCATTGAGGCGCAGCTTGACCTGTTTTGCAGGGCGACGTGCCACAGGCCTTTGAATGCAAGCAGACACTGGCAGGTGGTCAGTAGAACCCACTGTGTATGGCCCAACCTTGGCTGTTGGCCTGGCGGCAGCTTGACACGGCATAGCAATGTCAGCAGACGCAATGATGTAGTCATTGAGGGACCTCCGCGCGGTGCCCCTGTGGGACCTGTCACATGTGATGTGCTGGTGGGGAGAGGTGGGTGCTGTGCGGGCATTCAGTGAGTAGAGATTGACGGCATTGAGCAGCGAGAGAAGGAGTTCGCCATTGTTGTTTGTGGTTGTTTCGCCATGCATGCCAATGCGATCTGTGGGGCTTGCACCTTGCCCGACCCTGGCGTTGAAGTCACCCATGATCAACACAGAGCCTCTGCTCGACAGGTATGCGAGGTCCTCCTGCAGCGCTGAGTAAGCAGCCCTCCTCACTGGCGCATGCTTGTTCATATCAGGCATATACACCACTCCAATAAACAGCTTAGGAGCACCATTCTGCCCTGGCATCACTAGCCACAGTGCATCCTCGTATTGCTGATCAGCAAAAGCAAACACTTTCACAGCATTGGCAACAGCGGCATGCACAGCAACCGCAACTGATGACATGTAGAAAGCAGCTGCTTATGATAAGGTTGATGGCTGCTCATGCACGCACTCGACTTCCCCCGTAGATCACCTGAAATCAAGCAGAAGTTCAGCGGACAAGCATAGTGTAAGGTGGGGTGGTGCCATCCACACCCCACGCTTGCCGCTGTTCTTGTGGTCCAGCTGAAGGCGTTGACGGTAGCACAACCCCAGGTGACAACCAATAGCAGTCCTGCGCCACGAGCAGTAAACAGGAAACAAACAGGCACACCAGCAGAAGAGAGCAACATGCAATGTTCGCACACATGCAAGCATTGCACAGCACAGCAACAGGCTGCAACACAACCTGCGCAGGCATGCCTGCCCGCATATGTTCTCCAGCAGCAGAGCACCGGTGCTGGCAATGATGCCACCATTGAACATGTGCGCCCTAGCGCCTCTGGCACTGCATCTGCATTACAACTGGATGCGAGCACACCAGCAGGTGTCTCCAACCACCACAGATGACACATGTTCGTTACTTAGCAGTGGTTTAAAGTTTGGATCAGGCAGGCCAGTCACTAAGCAACTCATGGTGGGGTTGACCAACAGGATTGTCTGTTGTATGGTAAGCTATTGATTTGATGCAGCGTTTGCACTGTGGGGGAGCAGTTGATGAGAACAGACGGTAGGCGGCATGCACTGGGCCCATGGGTCTTAAGTCTTAAGACAAGCTTGCGACTTGCGCAAGGGTCGCTTGGGTGCTCAGTATGCGCACAAACGACAGACCTTGTCTCCTTGCTCCCTTACCTCAGCCGTGCTGTTGGCTGCAATCAACAGTAAAGTGCAGACCTGAGATGATCAGCTGTGCATGAGGTGGCATGGTGTGAAGAATGTGTGCGGGTTTGCACCATTGACGGTCAATTGACCATCGCAATGATGGCTGTGAGTGACACCATGCGGATTCGTTGGTTCGTGCAGCAGGCTTAATCTCTGCCAATATGCTGAATCGGATTGTGTGTTGCTCAAGCAGCAAGCCCGTTGGAGGTGCAAACGGCAGCCGGTGCCCGCGGACGTAAATACATCGGACTGCCGGTGAAAGAGGCGTTGTTAGTCCGTGCCAGCCATGTTCTCTTCTCCTCGTCGTTTGTTCGACGTCTTAGTTTCCAATCCATATTGTTTCATTCATTCGCGGGTTTGGATAGGTCAGCTACTGGCTGCGCCAGACAAGTGTGTGTGTGACAGTTAGTGCACAGCCCCCAGCAGTCAGGTGCATCGGATGCCCGGCCAGAGGCTTTTGGAGCTGCTTGGAGACGCTTGAAGTTAGTTTGGGCTGTGAAAATGGCCTCCTGGCCTTCAAAGGTACGGCTTGGGCATGAATTGCTGCCAGCAGCAATCCTGGATAGGACCCTACGCACCTGTGTCTGCTTTGATACTGCGCTATGCTGGCTCTGCTTTTACAGCGTTGACGTAAACAACATGAGACAAACCACAAGCTAAGACGCTGCAAAACTGATGCAGAGTTGCAGCATTAGACAAGGCTGTGCCACTGCTGCCAAACTTGAACAGGCATCCGGCGTTGTGACCAGCTTCCTGCTGCTGTCAGCCTGCCTACAGCCAACTTGTGCTGCACCGGTGCTAGATGGTGCAGAGCCAGGTTCCAGCGCCAGCGTTTGGCAGGCGCCACCACCAGTGGCAGCAGCAGCACCTGCAGCACCAGGAGCAGCAGCAGTAGCATCAACTCCGGCGGGAGCGCCAGCAGGGACATCGTCACCAGTTAAAACATCACCACCACCACCACCACCACCACCACCACCACCACCAGCAGCAGCAGCAGCAGCAGCAGCAGGAGCAGCAGCAGCAGCAGGAGCAGCAGCAGCAGCAGCAGCAGCTCCTGCAGGTGAAATAATATGCTGTGCAAGCATACTGTTGACGATCATCTCCTCATCAGCACAGCGTCAAAGCAATGTGCAATCAGCACTATGTTCGACTTCTTTCTTTTGAGATGCAATGCCGTGGTGCTTATGAGCTCATGTAATGCCGTGGTAATCACCAGCCCTGACGGCAGGTGTGCAGCAAAGGTTGACGTTTGCAAGATGCAGGCCGCGCTGCCCGCTGCTTGCCCAGCAAGCACACCATGCTATGTCGGTCCACGACGCCTTTGAAGGCTGGCATGTCACTTGTGATGCCAACATGCATGTGATAGTCACGACACCATCTGGTATGTTGTGGCCGATTGTGTGCAGGCCTGACCCGCAGAGTTCAACCGGCTGCAAGCAGTGCTGCAGCCGCTGCTGCGCATGTCCCTGCCAGCAATGCATCGGCAGCCGTCTTGAATGCAACAGCAGCAGCAGCACCGGCATGCAGCACGCTGCCAGGTGTTGCTGGCAGCATGCTGCAGCACAACGGCCGTGACATCTTCCTGACAGGCGTGAACCTTGGGAACGTGCAGTTCCTGCCGTTTGAGGGGAATCCGTATGGCTTGCCTGCCCTTGAGTTGCGCAGCATGTTGGGCCGGGCTCTTGCAGAGATCGCAGCAACAGCAGCAAACTCGGTGCGGTTCTGGCTGCACATTGATGGCAGCCGCAGCCCTTCTTGGGGTGTTGACCAGGTAAGGACGCAGGGGCCAAATGCAGCCTGCATGTGCGGTGCGTGCATCACAGGCTGGCACTGCCTCACAAGTAGTATACTAGCCAGGCAGCGATGGTTGGCCGGGCTTCATAGAGCAAACAATCATGCTCTCTGGCAGGGGTTCACTAGGGTCGGCCGGGTCCCTGCATGACACAGCAGCGACTTGCACGGGGAAGGGCTTTGCCAGAAGCAAGGCATGCAACATCACACTACCTTTGAGCTGCTGCGCAGCAGCAGAAGCAGCAGCTGCAGGGCACCGTAGCGTCCCCTCGTGGCTGCCGCAATGGCTATTCCCTAAGTCGTTATTCGATGACATGTTGCCGCAGTTGACGGGTCAGCCCATGGTGCTGGGCTTCCCGCCGGGCTTCCTGGAGGATTTCAAGTGGCTGCTCTCCACAGCGTACCAGCAGCACGGCCTGCTGCTGAGCGTCTCCCTCTGGTCCCACGACGTGCTGGCGGTGCGGCGCAACAACCCGCAGCCCCACCGCGCGCGCGCCATCCTCATGATGGCCGACGACCGCGCGGCGGACGCGTACCTGGGCAACGCGCTCGTGCCGATGCTGCAGGCGCTCAAAGAGCAGATGGCACCGGGCGGCCCGAGGTTCCTGGATGCTGTGCTGGCGTTTGAGGTGCTGAACGAGCCGGAAGGAATGTCGCGCTACTGGCGGCTGTACAAGGTACATGCGCCACATGTCGACGGTCACCACAGCTGGTACAGGCCGAAGTAGTGCCGATGATAATGGCCACCTTCCAGCAGAGCTGTGCCTGCTCAGCGAGGGGCTGGGTTTCTGCTGCTGACTTGCCACTCCTAACACATTGTCTGGTTTGTCAACCAGAGCAGCATGCCATGTCAAGGGCTGAGGAAGAGCCACCGCTGTGACAGCCTTTTGGAGCCATACCCTTGCCTGAGTGTTGGCATCCCTGCTTGCTTTGATTGCCTGCCGTGTTGGACATTGCGTCATCTTTCTGGCCCGCCTGCCCCTACCCTGCGGCCCCAACCTGCCACCTGCATCACCTCCTGCTGGTAGAACTACCAGTACAACATGTCCTGGGGCAACTACAGCTGGGGCAGCAAGTCGTACGCCTGCCTCAGCCACCCCAGCCGCAGCAGGAATGCCTCGCTGCGTGTCGACCGCCTGGGAGGCATGACAGCCAAGTATGTTGGGTGGCACTTCACACTCGATGATGGCGGCTTCAACAGCTACATGTACCATGACGTGAGTGTGTTTGCAGCAGCAGCAGCAGCAGCAGCAGCAGCACCCCGGATGCTGGTTTGCTTTTGGAATTGTCGCACAGTTGCAGGGTGTCGTTTCCAGTGGTGCAAGCCACGGTGCAGCACTTCCATGGTGTGGGCACGTAGCTTGCTGGATTGCCACTCAGACACTGCTGGCTATGCAGCCGTGCCGAGCACAGCATCTCTGCCAGTGGGCGCTGGTTGTGCACAGCCAATTGCTGCAGGGCCCCGCACAGCACAGCACCTAGGAACGTGGACCCTGGCACGGCGTCGTGTTGTGCGGCTGCTGCAGGTGATCGACAACTACCCCAGTGAGTGGGACTTCTTGAAGAAGCACATCGTGGACCTCAAAACCCTCGGCACTCGAGAGGTGAGTGGCAGCAGCAGCATAGCAACAGCGGCAGCAGCAGCAGGCACAGCCGGCAGCTTTGCGTCCGTGCCTGCACTGCCCATGTGCATGTTTGCTTGCCAGTCACACTCTGTGTCTGTCATCCCTGCTGGTGCTGCGGTTCAGTCGCTGTCACTCTTGGAAAACAGTGGCGAGAGCAGCATGCAATATTTCATGTTCGAGAGACAGCGCTAGTAAGTTGCTCACTGGTGCCCACTTTGTTGAACGTGACACAGTAATCAGATGTTGCGCGCATTGTTGCCACAACCAGCGCAACTCCAATGGCAGTTGCTGTGGTCCTGCTGACGTGCAGGTGCCGCACACAAAGCTGCTGCGCTTTGTGAACAGGGTGGCAGGAGCCATCAAGCGAGCAGCGCCCGGCACCAAGGTGACGGTCGGGGCCCACTCCATGCCCTACAACAGCGACGTGCCGATCCCCAACCTGAAGGCAGGCCGCAGCGACTATGACAGCGCTCCCTTAAACTACTGGAAGGACAGCATGCTGGTGAGCGCACTTGACATGCAGACCTTGGCAGACAGGCCGGTGGGTTCCTGCCAGAGCTGCGATCTGCCGCTGACGATTGATCGTCTTGCAATCCTGCTTGTGATGTATTGACCTGCAGTAATGCAATGGCAGTGGTTGTTCCATGTTAGCAAGATGTCGTATCCCCATGGTGGGTGCCACTCGAGTGATTCGCTTTTGAAATGCACGGTTTACCACACACTGATAAGCTGCTGTGCCTGCTGCTGCTCCTGCAGGTGGCTGCTGGGGGTGATCCGCAGGGCATACTGGACTTCTACTCAGTGCACGGCTACCCGATCTGGGGCGAGCCCAAGCGCGACGTTGACATCAGCATGTTCCTGAACCCCAAGTCCCGCTGGTGCCTTGACAAGCCCGTGGTGGTCGGTGAGCATTGGAGCGAGGTGCTGTCGACGGGCGAGTACGTGGTGCCGTCCAACTATGTGCATTTGAAGCAGACGGGCTATGCTGGAGCATGGGGTTGGGCCTGGTTCAATGTGACAGAGGCCTTTGATGCTGTCAGCGGTGTTGGTGTGAGGGGTGTTGCACCGCACTCAGAACAAGGGAGGCTGCGTCAGCTGCTGGCGAGCCTGCCTGCCAGCCTGCGCTACCCGCTGCATGCAGGCAACGGCACTGCAGGCAGCGGCAATGGCAGCAGCGATGGTGCTGTGCCAGCAGGAGGGGGTGCCAGCACTACGGATGGGCAGACCTTGCCTGTGACAAGCGGCTGAAATGTGCACGTATGCTGCAGCTCAGCAAGCGCACAATTGTGCTTGCAAGCCATGTTGTGCCAACAACGGCCAACACAGTACGACAGCAGCTGATGTTGATCTTTAGGCCATGCTGGGCTTGAGAAACTGACGTTACTCACCTTGAGATGCATGAGCAGCTGCGGTAGCAGCATAACAACTGTTAGAAGCTGGATGTTTGGCTTGTTTTTGTCTGGTGTGCGGCAGCAGCTGCCATGCATGCCATTGGTGAGAGTAACAGTGGAGCAAAGAGCAGTACAGTAGGGCTAGGAATGCACTCACAGCTCTTCACTGGTGTGAGACCATTGGTAGAATACTAACCAGGGTGTCATGTTGTTGTGGCGCTGTGAATTACATCCAGCCTTGTTATCTCGTGGTATGCCAGCAATGCTGTGTAGGCAGCAACACTGTCGCGTGCAGCACCCTGCGGCACTGCATGCTACCGCTCGCCTGACACCTTCACGCGGCCATGTTGTGCGCCACACGGCTGCATGTTGTTGGGTTTGCCAGCACAGCATCAGATGACAGACTCTGGCACTCACAGTGTTGTTGTCAAATTCACACTGGTGATGACAGTAGAACCAATCACCACACATGTTGAATGTATGCTCACAGCATGTGGATCATGCATTGGTCAGGTTTGTGGCAATGGCTGAGGGTGAAATGTGTCTAACACCTTTGTCTACCAGCTAGCCCCCATGATGCTTGCCCCTCGCTTGGCACCAAGTACACCGCATATCTGGGCAGATCAGGCGCCGCGCAGCCTGCAATAGTGGCTGTACAGTCACATGTGGCACATGACGCGTCACATGTTGGTCTGTCGACGTGGCCCAGTCATGAGTCGTACCATGGTGGCAAGTTTTGGCAGCCCATTATTGATCTGCAGATCTGATGCAGGTTATGAAAGGCCACGGCACTGACGTGCAGGACACATGTGAGCGCTTGGCCTGATTCAGTACCAAGAATTGGTTGGGTTTCTGCATACAGCTTGTGTTGTGTATGCAAACAGCTGTGACGCATGTCATTTTGCATGCTGTTCATAGGTAGCTACCTATAGGAGCGACATGGCAGAGTACCTGCAGAGTGCCCTGCACTTTGGTGTTGCAACAGATTGTTGCTGTGGTGCACATGTAGATCAGCATTGTTATGCAGCACATCATGTGGAGGCAGCAGAGAGCACTGCTAATGCCTGACAAAGGATGGTGGTGGTGCAGAGAGAAGGGCCTCCTCTGACGTGCTGCATTTCATATTGCCGTTGTGCCTTCAGCGCGCCGTGCCAACGTGGCTGATGATGTTGCATGGTATTGGCAGTTTGTGCTGCTGGAAACATGCCACAACTACCTTTGCAGTTGTTGACAAAAGATGCTGCCGCTACGCAGCGGATATACATTCATGCCGGCAGCCTCTGTGCACCTTTCGACCATTGCTGGATTAATCTTGCATACAGCGCAGTTACGTTGCTGTTGGCTCCATGCAGCTGAACTGGTCAGCAGATCTTGGAAGTGTGCTGCTATGGCCAGAGTGCAAGCTGCAGGGTGCAAGGAAACCTTGTACCTGATTCAGGCTGCAGCTGCAGCTGCCTGGCAATGCGTAGCCGCACACTCTACGGATCAAACAGCCAGTAAGTTGGTGGATGCTTTGTTTCAGCACGAATGTGGACAGGCATTGACATGGTACCGCCGAGGGATGGAGTCCCTCCCTCCTCCCCTATCTCATAGCTGTGCTCTGTTGTCGTCAACTCCATGACATGGTGCGGTTCCGAGCAGCGCGCAGAGCTGTTACAATACAATCCAGAGCTTAAACAGTCATATTATCATTGTGTAAAACTCGGAACAGCAGGTCTCGCACGTCCAGTTGTACTTGTTCGCTCCCCACTGGTCGCGGCAGCACCTCCAAAAGCACATCTCGCTACTACAGACCCTCGATCACACACGCTTGAGCCTGTTAGCTTGCTCTACACAGTATCAGGCGGCACCACCAGCTGCTGCTGTACTGCTGCCAAGGCAAGCATACACCCTGTGCTCAGCTACTGCTCATGGCGCAGTTCAACAGTTTGACGCAGCGAGGGCCTAGCCTCACAGCCCCCAAGTGAGTTGCCGTGTCCGATCGTCGCAGGTGGGGCACGCATGCCAATGCAGCAGCTGCACACACCAGATCGTACTGCTGATTGCCCGCTTGGTCACGCTGGAAGCCTGCTGCTGCTGCTGCCTCTCAAAGTGCTGCTGCTTGTGCTGCTACTGCTGCTGCTCTGCCTGGTGCAGGACTGTTGGGGCTGTCGTGCGGCAAGCAAGGGATGCATTCAGGTGCCAACACCATGTATGTTCAGCACAAATTGCATGCAGCAGTTGTTGTGTGCTGCGTCCCTGCGGTGCATTCGTGCGTCAACTGCACTGGCGTGCAGCAGCAGCAGCGCACTCTTGCACAGCACATGGCCTATAGCAACCTCTACTGCTTATTCCGTGCCCCCAATTGCTGTGCGTCCTTCACACCTCCCATTGCTGTGCTTTGTGTTTGTGCAGGCGCTACCGGCAAGACACCGCAGCAGCAAGGCAGCAGCAGCAGCAGCAGCAGCAGAAGCAGCAGGCGCCTTCACCTGAGCAGCCCAGTATGCAGAGCTTGCAGGCTGGCACACGACTCACACTGCAGCTGCCGCTGCCCGTGGCATCAGCGGCGCCACCAGGTGCGCTGCGTGGATGTGCTGTGCAGGCTGCAGCTGTGGCGGCTTGCAGATTGCTTTGCGTGCAGCAGATGATGCGATGCATGCGCATCTCATGCATGCCTGTGTCTCTCTGCGTGGTGCTGTGACAGCAGCAGCATGGAACGTGCAGCCGCCACATCCTGTGTGTTGCTGGTTGCATCTCTCAAATGCACGCAGGTGTGGCGCTGATGGACCAGAGCTTCATGCTGTTTGATGAAGGGGACTGGCCGGGGGGCATCGTGCAGCGGTTCAGGGCGCTGAGGCCCCTTGTGGAGGGCGTCCTGGAAGGGTGAGCCCTACGCCCCCTAGCTGTGCCTG
This sequence comes from Scenedesmus sp. NREL 46B-D3, assembly GCA_014080715.1. Lineage (NCBI taxonomy): Eukaryota > Viridiplantae > Chlorophyta > Chlorophyceae > Sphaeropleales > Scenedesmaceae > Scenedesmus > Scenedesmus sp. NREL 46B-D3. Next base: position 489,418 of record JACERP010000003.1, on the reverse strand, counting down.
GCTTTGCTGAATCCTGCATGTGCTGATCTACGGCAAGACACTTCAATCACGCAGCAACTTTGACGTGGGTATCAACAAACACATCAATCACAGGGCAGTGCGCCATCGTGCAGCATTTCAGGGCTCCAACGCCTCCTGCTCCTGTGCATGACCACTGTGCTTATGCTGTGCACGCAGTTACGACGCCCTACTGCTTTGCATGCCAGCAGAGCCTCCCCCCCCATCAGCAATTACTTTGGTGCTTACACAACGACTTACCAGCGCTCACCTCTTGACGTGGCTGCTGTAGCTGTGTGCCTTTGCTTTGCAGGGTGTGCTGTGCATCAACGCTGCAGGTCTGACTCAAGACTCTGGACATGCGTGATCGCCCGGCTGACAATTGCACACGTGCTGCTGTTGCCAATCGAAACATTGAAGTAGACGTGCACTAGTCGCAGTCAGCATGTTAGGTGCTATGCGCCAGCGCAGCTGATGTGGCGTCGTGCTTGCTGTGTTCGTAGGTATGACCCTCAGTTTCTGGGCATGCTTGAGAGCCCTGCTGATGGCTTTGGCTGCTGGGCGCTGCCAGACGCCACACTGGCTGGCATCGGGACGAATGCAACGTTCGCGTCGTTTGCCAAGCTCTGTGAGGGAGGCTACGGCAGCAGGTGTGTGCCAACGGTGTGCGTTGATGACCTCAGCTGCCTCAGCTGGCAGCATGGCTGCTGCAGCAGCTCTAGCCTGCTGTGTAGCGCGCACCGAATCTAAACCAATCTACAGAGCAGTGCATGGTACTAGTAGGAAGCAAGCAGCTGCGGCAGCATTTGGAATGCACGGCAGCAGTGTGCTGGACCATGTGCACCAACCGGCGGCCGCCAGCATGTGTCCTTTTGTGCATGGTGTGTTGCTTCATGTGTCTGTCAGTCGTGTATTTGTGTTGCCTCGTGTGCCTGTCAGCGGTGCATATGTGTTGCCTCTTAGATCTGTCAGGTGTGCATGTGTGCTGCCTCCTGTATCTGTCAGCCGTGCACTGAAGCTAATGTGCTGTCATACCAGGCTGCTGTGTTGTTGCTAAGCCAACCTGGCTTGCTGTGTGTGTCTGCCTGCAGGCCGCTGGAGGCTGGTCACAGCATGGTGGCGATCAACCCCGACTGGACGGGTCCTGCTGACATAGGGCAGTTTTGGGAGAGGTGTGCGTGCGCTTGTGCTTGCTGCGGTACTGCTTGCGTGCTTGCTTGCTTGCTGACAGTGCACCTGCACTGTGGGTTGCTTGCGTGCTTGCTACTTGTAGTATGGCGCCTCGTTGATTTTGTTCAGTTGTGATGTCGGCAGCGCCTGCCACAGCTTTGTAAGGAATATTTATTCAGCACGTCTTGACTAGCTGGCCACCCATATGGTCCAGGCGTCTGCAAATTCAGCGACAGGCGCCAATGGGCAGTGCTCATGCCAACATAACAGCATGCCTGGCCTGATGACGCCTGTGCAGGAAGCTGAAGCAGTCCGCCGAGCAGCTGCTGGCGCCCGAGCAGTGGCATGTGCTGTACAGCTGTGGCATGCTGCGCACCAGCAGGGGCAAGGCCTTTGGGCTGCTGGTGGGCAGCTACGGCCTGGGCTGGCACCTCTGGCCTGCTGCGTCAGGTGCGGCGGCGTCATCGTGCTTGTTAGTGATGATGCAGCTCATCAGGTGCTGCCAGCATTGCATGCATTGAATATTCGCACTTGGAGGATCAGGCTTACGCTGAGTCAGATGGTGGCACGTCTGTTGACTCGTTGCGCTAGAGATGTGGCGGTTGATGTCATGGACACATTGTGAGCGTACACGTTATGGACAGAATGCTTGGCGAGCACCAAACTGCAAACCTAGCCGCTGAGATGCACTGCCCCTAACAACACTGCTGTCCCGACTCAGAACAACAGTCGGACTGAGCTGGCAATGTTGCTGCACTGTCTGCAGAGGACTCCAGCAGTGTGCGGGCGGGCAGCTGCCTGCTGTGGAGCCGGGACAAGCCGGAGCAGTCACGCGTGGTTGAGACGCTGAACAAGGCAGCTGCTGCTGCAGCATGAGCCGTATTGCTGCCACAGCAGAAATAGTTCCTAGAAGTAGCAAGCCGTTTGTGTCACTTGTTTGGTGAGGCCTTGGCTTAGGGAGGGTTTGAATGTGGTTGGCATCGCATGCCAGCAACAGCAATGGTGCTGGCTGCGGGGACAAGTGTGTGACAGGGACGCCGAGCCTTGCTTTGAAAGCAGTGCCACTGCAAGATGGACAGCTTTTTGACAGGAGCTGATTGGTTCAAGTTGCACGTAAATGTGACTGACAGCAGCAACAGTAGTGACCACATAGTCACTACCTGTACAAAGATTTCTTTCCAATATGTTGTCTGGTTGATATATCCCCGCAGCCTGAGCAGCGCATATAAATTGATATCCTAAGGCACGCGTGCTGTGTGTGGTGGCTCATGTGTTCTCATCAAGGTACAAGCCCTACATATGCATTTGACATAATGCACCCTGTTGAACAGCTGGCCAGGGCATAGCAGTGCAGGTGGCGCCATGAGTCGCATGCTAAAAGCAGCATCACTGTAGTCTGACAGGTACCGTGTTGTTGACAGGCAGACACTACAGTCACAACCAATGGCGCAGTACAGTGGGTGGATCCAGCTTTGCTTACATGAGCAGCCTCGCATGCAGGGGCAGGGTGACACTTGCTTGCCTTTGCTTCTTCATTTTTTTCAAAGTCACAGCAGCCCCATGACAGGTGTGCCTGCAGGCAGCTGCTGCTTTGTATGTAAAAGAACGGATTCAACGGCTCCTGGGCTCCAGGTAAATGCAAAACTGCGCACCTCAAGCAATGCTGGACCAGGAGACCCCCGCCCAAGTTCTCCTGGTGCTCCGAGTGGGCTGCCATGCAGGCACGCATTCCTGCAGCAAGGCCTCAAAATATCAAAACATACCTATAGCGCAGAGAATTGAAGGGCAGAAGTGTATGTGTACAAGCCCCAGCACGGTTGCATATTCAGCAACCCTGAGCGTCTGTGACAGCATGCATGTCTTGTCAGCTGCACAGCTTATAAAGTGTCTATAAATATCCATGAGACCAGCCATATTTATCATGTACAAAGCATGCACAACATCTGCAAGCTGCAGCAAGCATGCTTGTGAATAGACACATGCGTTCTGACACGAGACAGGGCAGGCACAGAAAGCACCTTGTTTTTCAACTTGTTTTACAACGCCTGCAGGCTGCTCCTCCAGCCTGGGCTGCCGGGCCCCATCTAAAAACTGGCAATGCATCAGCTTCATACGTTTGCATGTCGCGGTGTTCTTTGCAATAACACATCTAGGCCCTATGTAGCCCATTCCATATGCATGTTGAAAGTGTGACACGTGACGAGTGGGAGCAGTCGCCAACAACAAGCTGCAATAACAGAAGAAAGATGCTGGCTTAACATGCAGCACGGACCAAGCTGAGGCGTTAATCAGCAATCTTGGTTAGGGCTGCTGCTGCTGCTGCTGCTGCTGCCGCCTGGCAGCAGGCCGCTGAGCACCTGCCCCATCAGCCACATGCTGCACGATGCAACCGCCAGCCATGGCAAAAGCAGAACATACACTTGTGGGTCCTTGCCCAATTGGCAGTTTCTGCTGCTGCTGCCAGCGCTATCGCTGCTGCCACTGCCAGTGTCTAGGGATGCTACCTCCTGGCTGAAACCAGTTGCCGCCACCTGCACAAGCTCCTGCCCCTGTCAAAGCTGCCACTGCTATTGACGGTGGTGATGGTGGTGCTGCTGCTGCTGCCGCCACATCTTCAAAGGAGCGCTGGACGCGCGTGCTGTCCAGGTCTCTGGTGGTCAGCGCACGCCACCGCATGATCAGCGCCCTGGCAAGCTTGAGCCCTTGCTTCATGCTGCTGACAAGCTGCTGCTGCTTGCTAAGCCTTGAAGCGGGCTCCTGCACACAAATGCAACAATGGCAAAAGCGTCACCTACATGGCCAGAACAGACACAATGACTGTAACACTCCAGCAACCCACGACCAACACACAAACCACTGTGCTTATCCTTGCTTCACCACCAACCACGCGCCAGTTTCACCACATCCTTTTGGCTACAGATATTTGTAGAGAACTGCAGCACTGTAATCACTAGCGGTTCAAACCGCAATATACATGCCAGACCGCCGCTGATAGTCGCCCATTATATCAATATAACCTGCTAACGCGCATATGCATACAAAACATCTGCCAATGCAGGTGGATGCAAGTGGACTCAAAGTCGCTGGGTTGATGAGTATTTGCAACACGCACCAGCTAGGATGCTTTGACCTTGAGATGTCCTTCAAGCCGAGCGTGGTTCAGGCGTGCTAGCTGACGCTGAAACTGACGTCCAACCAAGTCCCAGAATATTGCCAACCAAATACCAAATACCAAAGTAGGGCCACAGGCCCACCCACTAAGGAGCCAAACAAGGCTCATGGGGTCAATGCAATGTCCTCACCTATAGGGTCACCTGCATGAAGACATGCAACAGAAAGAGCATCAAGTGGTGACACGCAAGAAGCAGTCTGCATCTTGCTTGTTGTTGCTTGTTCATCATCATCATATTACCCATTCAAGCCATAGCATCAGCGCCATCGGCCCCACGCCCCACCGGGGCGGAAAGAGGAGGGAGCACTGCTCCAGAATGTTTGCATGCATTGCGCACATCCCAAGACTTGACAAGAAAAGCAGCAATACACGGTGACACCATCCGACATCTTCCAGAACTGCCCCAAGTATCATCAGATACGAAACGCAACACCTTGATTGACAAATCAGCCATGGACACAACGCTGCGCAACTTTTAAGCGCAACCAGGCAGGGACCTGATCTCAGCGAACATAGTATCCCTCTGAGCAGAAGTAGCAGGGCAATCAAACATCAAGTGTGACAAAGACTCAACTTCTGCACCACAACATGGACATCCTGTTGTTGCTTGTTGTTGTTGTAGTTGACATACTGTTGCTTGCTGCAAAAGGTGCTGGCAAAGCTGGAACATTGCTGCTTGATACCAACACAGGGGCTGTTAGCTTGCAGACTGTGGTTTGCGAGCAAAACAGGCACTGGCGATGCTGACACACAGCTGTTAACACACCTATTTGCTGGCAGAGCAGGCACCGGTGATGCTGACACACTGTCGCTTGCTGTTGCTTGCTGGAGAACACGCAGGGTCATGCTGACACTGCTCGGGGGTGCTGATGATAAAATGCAAACAAACCGTGCTTGTTGACCAACATCAGCCACTGCTGGAGGCCAGCAGCAGTTGCTGTTGAGTAGTCAGCATATGATGTGCACTGCTGACCTACGACTAGGCTGTGTAATGAGTAGAGGTAACAAGTACCCAGCCTTATACATGATGCCCACCTGAAGATGCTCCAGCTCCTACTGCTCCACATGCAAGACAGGGGCGGCCAAAGCAGCAGATGCACAAGCGTGTCACTGGTCTTTGACAAACCCCGAGATGTGCAGACTATACTGTCGCAGGCTGATACAGGCTTCATAGTATAAAGACCATTAGCTTTTAAAGAGACAGCCATGCATTTCCTGCAAGGAGTAAAGGTGCACGCTGTGTACTCGCGCGCTGTCATTGCGCGCAACTGTGTGAATCTAGCTGAACTCACCGAAGGAGCTGCCAACAGTAGCATGACATGCAACTTTCGCACAATGAATGGCACTAGTAGCGTCACAGTCACAGCCATTGCCATGCATGCATACCTGCTCGTGCCTTGATGTGCTCAGCATGCGCGCGGTGGGTGATGCCTGCTGCAAGCAATGTTTTAACGCTGCAGTCGGCCAGCTCCTCCACAGATGTTATCCCTGAAGCCCACAGTCCTGCTGCATACCCAACGCCACGGTATTTGCCTTTGATACCCCCCAGAAACTCATTGAGCTCCTGTGCAGTGCCAAACTCCATTGCATCCCTAGCCTCTCAAGCAGCAGCCTGTGTAAGCAAGCAAGTCAGCCGGAACTACGCTGTGAGTGCATGATAAGACAGTGAGAGCTGTGGATTACGACAAGCAAAATCACTGCGGGTGCATGCCCTGCTCCATTTCACCTCCACGAACAATGCAGGCTGCTGCTGCACACGGTGAGGTGGATTTGCATCGGTGAACACAGCATTGCAGTGCGTAAACGTTTGCTATTACCTTTTTATCAACACAGCGCCTGTTGAGGTGGTCTTGCATCGGTGAAAAGACCCCACGCGACGCACCTCGTTGCAGAGCCAGCAAGCAGCCCGCTGCTTATGGCTTCCAGATTTTGCGCTCTCGGTCAGGATGGGCAGGTAGTGTTGTACCTGCAGCAGCACAGATGGAGCAGTCCTTTGCGCACAGCGAGCCACTGCTCAGCAGCACCACACGCAGCACATTGGTGGGGCTGCTGCAGGACCTGACATGGCTGCTGCGCTGCGGCCCGAACGACCCAGCAGGCAGCCAGTACCTGTCCTTGTGCAGCAGGCTGCTGGCAGCACCGACACAATTGCAGCTGCACAACTGGCTCGTGACAGCTGCGCCAGCAAACTGCCCCTGCTGCAGCAGGGGGAGGCAGCAGCAGAGGAAGCGGCGGTGGCTCGCAACCAGATGATCCCACCAGCAGCCCGTGCCGCAGCAGCCCATGCCGCAGCAGCCCGCCACCACAAGCAGCCCGTGCCGCAGCAGCCCATGCCGCAACAGCCCGCCACCACAAGGGAAAAGCGCAAGCATTCAGTGGCAAGCCCTCATGCTTCTCAGGCAGGACACTTCCTGCTGCAGCAGCAAGAACTTGCTCGCAACCAGATGATCCCAGCAGCAGCAGTGGCAGCAGCAGCAGCCCGTGCCGCAGCAGCCCATGCCGCAACAGCCCGCCACCACAAGCGGAAAGCGCAAGCATTCAGTGGCAAGCCCTCACGCTTCTCAGGCAGGACACTTCCTGCCTGAGAAGCGTGAGGGCTTGCCACTGTATGCTTGCGCTTTCCGCTTGTGGTGGCGGGCTGTTGCGGCAGCAGGACCTGCAGCCACTGCAGCACCGAGTTCTGCCGCAGAGCCAGACACACCACCTGCGCAGGATGTTGGCAGCAGCAACATCGTGTCTGCGGCAGAGCTTCACCAGCTGAGCCAGCAGGACAGCGACACTGCTGAGCAGCCTGGTAGTAGCAGCCACAGCAGCAGCGCAGACATCCAGTTGCTGCCTGACGGTGCAGCTGGCAGGCTGCCGGCTGCAGACGGCAGCTGTAGCCCAGCAGCAGGCGCCCTTGAGGCAAACAGTGGCGCAGCAGCAGCAGCCGCAGCAGCACTGCCAGATGCTGATGCTGCTTCTGCGGGTTCAGGTGGTGTGAGGGTGGCGGAACCAGACTTATCAGGCCAGTGCGTGCCCAGCAGGATCAGCAGCAGCAGCAGCAGCAGCAGCGCCCACTTTGGCAGATCTTCGCATAGCACCAGCTACGCAGCGAAGTTTGGTGACTCTGCAGCTGGTGAAGTTGCCAGCTTACGCGACTGCCATGGCAGCAGCCGTGCCCCGGGTATGGCAGGCGCCACCAGCAGCGTGCCCGCAGCTGTGCAGGGCAGCCCCATCCTCGGTGGCAGCGCTGTCACGCAGATGCTGGCGAGGGTCCCCTGCACTCCATCGTGGATGCCGACAGCCAGCAGCAAGGGTGGCAGCTGCAGTGGCCCAGGTGATGCGCACGTGTCAGTGCCGACACCGCCATCACTGGCAGCAGCGCATGAGCCAGCAGTGGGCTGCGCCTTTTCATCACAGCTGAGCGCAGACGACGCTGAAGCAGAAGCTGCAGCAATGGCAGCAGCGACAGGCGCAGCAGCAGCAGCAGCAGCAGCAACGAATGGTGGCTTCATGCAACTGGCTATCTGCCACTGGCTATCTGCTTCATGCCACTGGCAGCGGCAGGCTCCGCCTGGAACATGATCACTGGCGCAATGCTGCTCTGGTGCGGCTAGCGCCCTGCTGTACCTGGGCCATGACATGGCCAGGGCTCAGCTGGTGGCAGGGTGGAGACAGCATGTTGTCGAGGCTGGCGGGTGTGCAGCTGTAGGGTGCTGCAGCGCAACAGGGCCTGATGGGCTGGCAGCCTGCTGGGGCTGTTGAAGGCGTTGGGGCAGCATGGGTGTGTGGCTGCTGGCTGATGTATGCTGAGCTGCTGGGCTGCGTCTTTGGCAGCTCTGCAGCGCCGCAGTCTCTGTGTGTCACACTGCAGAAGTGAACCGGCAGTGCCCACCAGAGGTGGCGGCTGTGCAGCAACATGCGCGGCATGCTGCTGGAGTGGTGGTCAGTATGTGTGCATGGGCATAGTGGCTGGTTTCTTTTATGTATTGCATGTGCATTGGTGCAACCGCCTGCATGCTGTTTGTCGTGCAGTGGAGTCTGCATAGGCCTTGTGCCATGCTCACTGGTAGTCAATACTAATGCTGCTCATGTGCATCATCAAACAGTAACATGATCAATGCACGCAAGCACTTTTGGGGTTTGTGCTTTGGCTCAGCGCTTTGTGGTCTGTTCTGCTTGGGGTTTGTACGCAGCCGTAATGCCAAATACCAAATACCAAATACCAAAGTAGGGCCACAGGCCCACCCACTAAGGAGCCAAACAAGGCTCATGGGGTCCCACAACAGCCAAGGAGTACCAATCCAACCAACTAATCCGAGGCCTCAACAAGTTCTGAGGATTCTGTCTTTGAGGCACTAGTGTCACTTGGGAGCACAGCAAGCGCCATAGCCGGATCATTTCTAAGCAGGAGACAATAGTAGATAAAAGCAACAACACTACTCTGCCTCTGCTGCATAAAGTCAGCCAGACACCGACCAAGATGGCCCACAACTGGGCTCTGCCACCCTTCAAAATCAACAAACAGCTGCCAGGATCGATCGCGAACAACCTGATATGCGTCACATTCAAACACAAAAAGTGGAGCTCATCCTCAACTTGGCCAGCACCGCACCGAGAGCGCAGCTGTGGCCCGGTAGCACAGAATTGTCAGCCCTCTCCCACCGACCAGTAGCCACACGCAAGTCATGCGCACCCAGGCGAAAACGCATCAAAGATGACAGGTGCATCTTGTTTAAGCCAGCTGTGTTGTGCACATAATCTGGGCACCAACTCAATGCAGTCCATGTTTACTTGTTTCTGGTGTGCGGAAGGCGGGCTGGGGCAGCAGCGTGTGCTGGTCAAAAGGGCCACAACTAGGCAAAGTGTGTTTTTGTAAGTCACCAGCACATGTTGGTACGGCAGTTGTGACTCATGCTGAAACAGCAGCACTTGAACCCCCAGTGCTGGTGGCTCTCTGCAGCCGTATGCGCTGCCTCCCACACCACACTCTGGTTACACCAGGTTGCGGCATTTGATGGGTGTTGGTGAGCAACTGGTCAGCCTCATGTCCCTGACTGTGTGGACCTGTGCGGCAGCTGCGTGGGTGCTATGTCGTGTGGTGCCCGTGGTCAGCAGCATGGCAGCAGCAGGCGCACTGCATGCCTGTCATGGAGTGGGCATGGCGGCTGTGGTGTGAGTTCTCGGCACTGCTGCTGGCAAGCACGCAGGCTGTGTGACGGGTTTTGAGTTGCTAGCCACCTCTGATGACGTTCAGTGCCGAACGTGAGCTGCTGTATGTAGCTAGTACCATACCAAAGCTGGCTGGCGGACAGCTCAACACAAACAAAACACATCAGGGCTCATTCAATGCTGCATGGCGCAGTGTACGCGACCACGTCCACCTGCCGTGCATGGTGGCAGGCCTGCTTTGCGGCATGCATTCATGCCGTAGGGCACTTCAAAGTGAGTTCTCAGCTAGCTGGCGGCTACTTTGTGATCAACACAAGCCACATGCCGTAGCCAGCCTGACACAGGGTGTGGCTGCACATGCTTAGATATGAATGGTGTTGCATGCCGGTTCAAGACAGGTGCGTGGTAGGCGCTTGTGAGGGCATGTGTGTGCCTCTGGCTGGGAGGCTCATGGTTGACTGGCGGCGAGCTGCATATGCACGAATGCATCCGCAACGCTGTGGCTCACCCCACCCATGTGCAGTAGCATAGGTGTTTTTTTTGGCTTGGCAGCTCCTGGTTGGTGCACAGCTGATTTTGGTTGCAAGCATGGCGCACCAAGCACGGGTTGATGTACTGCAGTATCCATGGTTGATGTACTGCCTGAGGATTGGCATGCACACGTAGGCCTCGTCAGTCCGTTGGAGTTGTTGTGAAGAAGCCTGAGTGGCTCACCCACTTAGTTCAATGCTATGGCTTGAGTGGGTGATATGATGATGATGACCCACTTAGTTCAATAGCGTACAAGCAGCTGGCATGTTGCAACATTACAATTGTACAACATGTTGGTTTCAGTCTGCAAACATCATGTTACGCAATGATTGCGTAGCATGGCATTCATAATTCTTCATGCAGTTGACTGGAACCAAGCACAGATCTGCTAGTAGCTGTGGTGTGTTGGGAGCTGTTCCAGTGATTCAATGTGTGGGGATTAGGGGGGACAGCAATTTCATGTCATTTTGATTTGGGGGCGCCACAGTTGTCGTTGCAGCGACTGCCGTCAACGCTTGAGTGCCAGCAGTGATCGACTGCCTGTTCAGGACAGGAAATTGCCGTGATCATCACGGTGGGAGCGCTTGCAGAGGTGCGCCAGGCTGGCAACTGCAGTGGGCCCTAGGCTAGTGAGGATGCTGGGAATCATCATCATCATCATATCACCCATTCAAGCCATAGCATCAGCGCCATCGGCCCCAGGATGCTGGGAATGTGAGACAATCGTTGACAAGATGTTGATGAGTTTTGGCAGCCTGCGTTGGTACGGGCGATTTTCCTTCGTGTAACATCCAAACTGTGGTATACCTCCAACATACGTATTGCTATGGCTTGAATGGGTAATATGATGATGATGATACGTATTGTTCCACCCTGTTGTTCCGGACCTCAGGATCAGGACTAGAAATGCTCAATGAATTGCTCAATGGACTAGAAATGCTCAGTGAATTGCTCAATGGATTGCTGTGACCTGGTGTTACTCCCAGAAACTGATTGCTGGTTCAACCAGTGTTTACCGCTTGCACAGTTCAGCACAGCCAGCAAGCCTTCAATTGTATACTGTACCCTGTAATACACTCACTACGCACGTGCGCGGCTTCAGCCGGTGCGTTGATAAGCCGGCAGGATACCAACAGCCAATTCCTTAACGATGTACGCGCCATCCTTGAGAGGTGCTCAGCAGCGCCAAACCGCTTGAGCTGACACCCTGGTGACAGAGAGCCCCCTACACCCTACTACCCCGGCCCAAACCATTTCCGCTAGTAGCCCACGCCATTTCCCAAAATAGCCCAGCCCAAGCCTCTTCTCTGTCAAACTGCATGAGTAATACCATATACCAAATGCCAAAGTAGGGCCTAAGGCTCACCCACTAAGGAGCCAAACAATGCTCGTGGGTTCCCACAATCTAAGAAAACACCATCCAACCAATTGATCCAACCAACTAATAAGAAGCTTTGATAAGAATACTACAACCGACCTTGATAACCACCTTCAGGAGGCTGCTGCTTCAACATAACTCCACCATCTGAAAGGGCACAACACAACGTGAACCTTCCAACACAAATGTGTACATGCACAGGAACAGCTGACAGGGGTATCAGGCAGGGGTTGGGTGGATGTGCGCAAAAGGCAGCGCATGGTACATTAGGACTGGAGCGTCACAGGAAGCAGGTTGTTGAATGCATGGATGCCACAGTACGCATGCTGGCAAGCTAGGCCAGCATGCTGTAAACTGAGAGCGCATGCGCCAACGCCGGATGCATGACGCGCGTGCTCGGACCCGATACTAACACATAGACACAGCTTACATGGCATGCATGCTGATTGCTGCAATGGCCAGCTGCAGAGGAAACATGCACTCAAGGGAATGGTAAACTCAAGTGTAGTGATAGTACTACAAAGACAGCTGGCAGAACAACAAAGTTGCATACATGCAGTCTGTCAGCACAACACCGCGACTGCATCAGGCACTGATCTACACAATGGAACACCACTTTAGGCTGGCAACTTGCAAGGTGCGCTATGCAGTTTACCAGCCATCGCTTAGGTGAGGTGCTGCTATCAATGCTGCACTGCTTTGTGCAAACATGCCAATTGCCCAGTTGGTGGAGAGCGCAGCTGTGCAGCCACACACAATCCTCACACCCTACACGTTGAACTCTGAACACCAAGGTGGCAACAGCATGCACGGGCGACAGCAGGGTTGGCAAATGCCGGTGGCAGCAGGTTTTCGGGTGGGTCTAATCGATGGTTAATCGATGAGCAGCTGCAGCTGAGGGATGTTCACACCAACATAGCCACAGCGCCTGTGCATGTTGCGGGCGTTTTTTGCTCACAGGCCTGCACCTAGGGCAGTGCCACAACCAGTGGAGCAGCACACGGTGGTGCAGCTGCAGCCAGCCTTCCAAACAGGTGTAGAGTTGGATGGGTGTCAAAGACTCAAACCAACCGCACACATATCATTCATGACAGTCGAGAGTGCATCTGTGACCGTCCAAAACGCCAATCCGCTGCCTGGCCAGAAACTGCGCATGCCACATGTGCTGCTGCCCTACCCTGCCGCCCTGGTTGCGCATCAGCTTGCTGGCACTCCCACTGCGCCGGCAGTCAGCTACTCTGGGACAGGTTGGAATGACCTCCACACACAACGCAAGTGCGCATGGACGCAGCAGTACACCACACGGCGGTTGAGCACCCACACACCCACAGCTGTTCTCCGGGCAGCCCTCTCATCATGTTGCACATGCCATAACAACCACCCATGCAGAACGCCCCATTGAAGCAGGACCCCAAAAACAGTGCCAAACAGGCATGGCTTGATGACAGTGCTGTCTGCCAACTTGGCATGGCAGGCAAATACTAAGCAGGCGGGGATCTCAACCGGCACACCTTGTAGCCATGCACAACAGCACTGCCACAAAACACTGAGCAACTTGGGTCGCTCATGCGAGTTTCGCATCACTGCGACTCATCAGACTGCTGCTTGCTGATCTCTGCTGGAGGTGCAGGCCGCACCTGCTGCTCAGCTGCTGCTGGGCTGCCGCTGGTGCTGCCGCAGCAGCCGCTACCTCCTGCTGACCTGTCGCCGCGCTAGCAGCTGGCAGTGCTGCTGCTACAGCTGCTGCTGCCTCTTGCTGTGCTGCCGCAGCAGCCGCCACTGCAGCCGCAGCTGGCGAATCGGGCTCCAGCTCAGCCGCCGCCGCCAATGCTGCCTCCATCTGCTGCTGCTGCTCCTGCTGCAGCTCTTGGTACCGCTGCTGCAGCTGGTCCACCACATAGGCCTGCTGCATGATCTGCTGCTTTGCCAGCTGCTGCTGCCGCTCCAGCGCCTTCTGCACGTGCTTCACGTAGTCTGCCCACTGCTGCTGGTACTGGTTCATCCAGGCCAGCAACTCGGCCAGCTGCTGCTCCCGCTGCGCGCTGCGCTGCGCACGGATGCCCTGTTGGCTGGTGGCTGCTTGCTGCGCCTGCACTGCCGCCTGCTGCCTGTCGTACTCGAGGAACAGCCGCCGCTCCTGCTGGCCGATGGGGCCCCTAAACATCCACACGTCTTGGAGCTGCAGCTGCTCATTAAACACGTCCACCTCCATGGCCTCCACCGTGAATGAACCAGCACTGCTGGCGCTGCTGCTGCCGGTGCTGCTGCTGCTGTTGCCAGCTTCAGCGTCGGCGGGTGGAGCCTGCCAGCGGGGCGTCAGTGTTGCCTGCCAATGGCTGAAGCACACCAGGCTGCCCTGGGCCACAGCCACATCCACCACTTGCAGCTGTATGTTGTACGCGTAGCGCAGCTGCTGCAGGTGGTGCATGGCGGCTTCCCTGTTCAAGTGCCGCCGGCCCCGGGCGCGCATGCTCGGCCACAAGCCGTAGGCATCCCACAGCTTGAAGTCAGGCGCCAGCAGCTGGGCCGCTGCAGTTGCAGGATCTGCACGACGGAGTGCCCGGGGCTTGGCTGTCCCTGCTGCTGCAGGAACTGCAGCCGCCTCGCCGCTGGGAGCTACAGCCGGCTGCAGACCAGCCATACTGCCCGCACCCTGCTCGCTGCTGCTGCTGCTGCTGCTGCTGCTGCCCTGGGCACTGCTGCCGCTGCTGCTGCTGCTGCTGCTGCTGCTGCTGTGTGAGCTAGACCATGCCTGCCACCAGCACTTGACTGCATTGACCATCTGCCCAGATGTGGCCTCGTGAGTGACTGCAGCAGCAGCAACAGCAGGTCAGGAACGAGGACAAGCAGCAGGGGACACATGTTGGCATGTGTAGCACAGGGCACACTGCGCCAACAGCCTCTGTACATGCAGCAGCAGAAACCGCCGTCTTGCGCCTGCATGGCAGCACCCCCACGGCTGCTGCACAACCATTGCACCAGCAAAATCCTACCCTGTCAGGTACATGCCACCGCAACAATGCAACAATTACTTGGGCCGCATCAACTTGCTGCAGCCTGCCACAAGCGCACTCACTTGCATCTGCTAGCCGCAGGCCATCGCGTGGGAACGGCGAAGCATAGCAAGCCAGCGGGTCGTGCAGCAGCTCATCTTTGTCCTCCTCGGTCATCTGACGGCGCAGCCAGAGCCGCTGGACGCGCCCGGCCGTGCCAACCTGCAGGGCCAGGATGTGGTGCACCTTGGACACCCTGCAGCAGTGGAAAGCGACCAGAGAGCAGCAGAGCAGCACGCCGCATGGGGGCAGGGCACGAGGGCAGGATATGAACACAGGATTGTAAGGATTGTGGAGCGCATTTTTGCCATGCAAGAGCACAGTTTGCACTGCTGGCTGGCTGCTGGCTGCTGCTAATAATGTGGATGATGATGACCGCCCACCTGAATGTTGCTGGGTGCCCTGGCAGTGCCCCCACATCTTGGTAGCGCCCCTCCACCAGCGCATACACACACTGAGACTGCTCGCTTGCCGCATACAGCATGGGCCGGTGCTCGCTGCGGTGGTATTCCAGATGGGCACGCTCCAATTCAGCGAGCACTTCTGTCAGGCCCTGTGGATCAGGCGACATCAGATGATATGCAAGAAAAGATGCAGAACATGATGCCTATTCCTATTCCAAATTCACTGTGAGGCAGTGTAGCACAGGGAGGCAGGCAGGCACTCTGAAGGGTGCATGTGGACAGCTCTTGGCAGAATAGGCGTGCGTGTGCCAGCTGCCATGTGCTCTGCAGTTTATCCGCTCAGCGAGCATGCGGTGACTGCACACGGAAAGGGCTGCACATGCGCGATGGACCTGTGCACAGGACAGCACATACGCCCTCCCACTCCTGCCTGAATCATACACCAACTAACAAGCTTGCAATGCCGTGGTCTGCCGTGGTCTCAAGACGCTACATCTAGACATTAGCTTGGCCGTGCCAGACCGCTGTGATCAGAAACAATGGTGCTCAACGTGTGAAGACAACGCACGCCCATAGGCTGCTAGGTCAGCGTGCATTGCTCACCGCCTGGTCTTGCAGCTGGCGCACCCTGTCGGCTACCAGCAGCACATTGCTGTCCAAGATGCCACTGAGTGACTCTTCAACTGCTTGCGGTCCCTTGGCGATTCCTGCAAACCAGCTCCCAACAAACTTGGCGCCCAGGTCCAGCAGCTGTTGCTGCGTAAAAGGCTGGTGATTGGCTGCTCCGTCAACAGAGTGCGTGGCTGTGACGGGGTTGATAGCTGCTGCGCTGCGCGGGCGAGCAGTTGTGACCTGGCGCCTGCACTTCTGCACCTTTCAGATGCAGTACTGCTGCTGTTGCTGCTGAGCTTTGTCGGGACGCTTGCATGCAAGCTACGTGCCCCGCAGCTAAACTGCGCTCTTGGTGATGCCACTGCAACTGCCTGGAGAACACGCTTTGCTCGGGCGTGGTGCACCATGCCGGAACTTGCGCAGCACTGCTGGCGAAGGTCACGGCCTGTCGCTGCGGCTGGTAACGCGGGCCGGCGCTGCTTCATACTTGTGTACATAACCAGGTAACTTTATTCAAGAACAGGGGGGCGCGCACCAGAGTTTCTACAAGCGCAGGTGCCGTGTCGCATACACACGGAGGATAAGCATAAACACACATGGAACGATTGGTTTTTAAAAAATTGCAGGTTCGTGCGACATCCTTGTCGATGTGGCGCGCACTGTCATCTTTGCTGAACAAAGTCTCGTCACGCGCCCTTCAA
Source organism: Scenedesmus sp. NREL 46B-D3 (assembly GCA_014080715.1). NCBI lineage: Eukaryota > Viridiplantae > Chlorophyta > Chlorophyceae > Sphaeropleales > Scenedesmaceae > Scenedesmus > Scenedesmus sp. NREL 46B-D3. Next base: position 473,246 of record JACERP010000003.1, on the reverse strand, counting down.
TCTTCTCCTGGACGGTGAAGCACACGCCATTGTCCGATCAGTTTGTTGTTGAGTGCTTCAACTTCAATAGACGTTCCCTGTTTGACATTGGCACCAGCAACAATACAGGTACTACTGTGTTGCCTTTCAAAGGCATTATGATCAGAGTGAACTGCAGCAGCCACAAGTGCCATTTCAATCACCAACTATACATAGATATTGAAAAATGATAAGGCCATTGAAAATAGAATTGGATCCCTCATGCATAACGCTTGTGCATACGCTGATTGCTTTGCCAAGGTGATCACCATGGTACATCATCAAGCTGATACAAGACAAGCAACACAAAGTGACACGTTCAAGGTGTACAGACTTAATTGGTTCACCAGCCTCCATCACGCGGCTGTGGAACGTTTGTCCTTCGCACCCTCTGGTGGTGCAGCAAGACCTGACCCAACAGCGCATAGAGACAGCAGCTGGCCTGTTTGTGCAAGGCATCAATCATGGCTGGTGGAGATACCGGTCATGCTGCGTTGAACAAGCTGACAGGCATTGTCAGTACAACACTGGGATCCAGGACACCTGGCAGGTGTAATGGATGACACACACAGTAGAGGGAGGGTTTTGTCAGCTGACACGGCCGCTCACGTTGTAGGCAACTTTTTGTAAGCCCTGAAGCACTCGTTTGATGCCGAACAAAGTTTGCAGGGTGATTGGCCCCTTTTACAGAGAAGTACCTGCTGTTCGCTGCTGGCTGCTTTGGCTGAACCTCGTCCTGCACGGCGCTTTTTATTAGTATGAAATGATCGTCAAAACACATTAAGTGAGGGTTGCGGCCTCTGGGGCCGCTCAGGCGCGCAGCAATGCCTGCAACCGCAAAGCTAAGGCATGGTCTGCTGGATAGCTTGCAAGAACACAAGGGGCTTCGCCAAACCACAGCACTATTTGTCAAAAATGGTGAGACGGAGGCTACAGCAAGTTCCAAGCCATGTGTCAGCGGCATGTTCAGCAATACCCGTTGCTGCTCTCAAGGGCGGGGGCAGCTTAGATGGTTGCAATAGCTGTTGATGTCTACAGTCTTACGAAACATGTGCCTAGATAGCGGCTCAGAGCTGCGGAAAGACAGCAGCACCTGCTGGCAGGCTCACGGTCAGCAGTACCTGGTAGTTCAAACATGGATTGTGGTATGCAGCAGACTTCAGCAAGCAGCCACAGACACCTGCTGCCCAGCAACCTACAGCACCATCGCATGCTAATCGAATGTACGGCTGCTGCAATTGAGGACTTGCTGCTAGCCTTGCTGCTCACCACTTCACAACCCACCCTTCGCTGCAGTGCTGGTGGCATGGCGCAACCGCGGGGCAACAGCAATTCGGCTGCTGGCACCGCTGCTGTTCTTAGCACTAGCACTCATAGTGCAGCTGGTGATGGCGGCCAACAGCAGGCGCACCGGCAGGATCAGGGACACACCCTTCTCCACTCTGGCGGACATCAGCAGCATTCCAGACTGTAGCAATGAGTTGTTCATAAACAACAAGCCCTGCTTGAACTTCGTCTACACCCCTGCGAATGATACAACGGTTAAGGTGAGCCTGCCTACAGCTGTAGCAGCAGCAACGGCAGCAGCTCACAGCTCAGCAGTTCACAGCCAAGGCAGCAACAGCAGCAGGAGCCAAAGCACATCACTATGCTCCTTCGTCAAGTTGGCTTCTTGCAGGAACACTGCAGGTGCCAAGTGCATTAGCTATGCACTTGTGCTTTGCATTGCGCTCACTTTGTGTGCTCACAGAGACATGAAATCAGCCATGCCTGCGGGTTGTTCTGCTGTCCTGCAGGCTATTGTTGACGCCGTGATGAGAAACAACAACCCGCCAATACCTGCGGAGAGGGTGAGCCTGCATAGCTTTATTGCTGCAGCACGCAGCGGTTTCCTGCTGCACATTCGATATGTAACATCAAACTGCCAGCAACAGCCGACGCAGCAACTCCAGCTCGCCAGAAGATTTCTGTGCTTCCTGGCATGCAACGGCCTCTATTGAACAGTGCAAGCTGCTGTTGCTGCTGCTGCTGCTGCTGCTGCTGCTGCAGGTGATGGGCTTCAGCAGCAGGTTTGAGGCTGACACCTTCATTCAAGGGCGCAGCAAGTATGTAATGGGCGCGGCGCACTTCCGCCAGGCACCCAGCGGGCAGCTGCAGTATATACTGCAGACCAACACGACGGTGAGCTGCACCAGTTCAGTCGACCTGCAGTCCGCTTGCTGCTGGTGTGTTGGGATAATCTCTACAGCAAGCCAGATGCAGGAGGTGGCTGGCGGCACTGAGGAATCATGCAAGGGGTGCCATCACACACTTCACGCCCCAAGTGTGATTCAATGTTGCTGCATGTTGCGCTGACTTTCCTGCAGGCACCTTCCTTCAAAGGGTATGTGCAGAGCCCCAATGAGTTCTTCCAGATGCCTTTCATGTCAGCCATTGCCAGGGAAATGAGCCGACATTTCTTGGCAGCTGCGGGCAAGCAGAAGAGGCAGACGCCCTGGAGTGGCAGCCGCGGCTTGGCGCATTCCCACACCCGCAGCTCTCAGCTGGCACAGCAGGCTACGTCCTGCCACCCTTCATCTTTGTGGCCTGCATGTTTGCCACAATCAGCCACCTGACCGCGCTTGTCACAGAAAAGGAGTCAGGGCTGCGGCAGGCACTGCAGACGATGGGCTTACAGCAGGGCTCCTACTGGCTGAGCTGGTGGCTGTTTGAGGCAGTGATGGCTGGCATCACAGCTTGGTGCATCACTGGCTTTGGTAAGCAAGGAAATGTTTGCAGGACAATAGTTCTTGCTGTTAGCAGGAAGTGTCCTTCCCGCAGGCTTGCAGGACAGGCTCCATCAGCAGACACGCAACTGTTGCAAGTGCATGGTACATTTTGCGGGGGCTTTGCTTATTGTTCAAGACACGCCACCCTCCTCTAGCCTTGTACTTGCCAGCCAGTGCTGACATGGCAATGGCCTGACTGCTGTGTGCAGGAGTGGCGCTGCGCCTGGCAATGTTTGTGCACAACGACGTCTGGCTCATGTTTTTGCTGTTCTGGCTGTTTGGCATGGCCATGGCATCCTTCACGTGCTGTGTCTCAGTGTTCCTGCAATCCAGTCAGTCAGCCAGCAACGCAGGCCTAGGCATCGTCTTGGTGAGTGGAAATAAGCAGCAGAATGCAGGATGCCTTTGCGATGAGCACAACAGAGAGGGCATGCACCTCGGCCATCACAGCACTGCATTGAAAGGACTTGTGCTCAAAGGGCAAAGGGATGTGCTTGCACTGACTTGTTTCACCATGATTTGCACCACTTCAAGATCATCAATGCACCAGCTTTAGACAGTCAGCAGACATCCTGCACCTTTTCTTGCAGGTTGGGTGGGTGTGCCAAGCACTGGGCTGCTATGGCCTGCCCTTCTCGCCCAGCATCTACTTCACCAAGAATGGCATGGGCAAAGCCTTCTTTTGGATATTTGCGATGTTTCCATGGAACCCCCTCACCAAAGGGGTGCTGGACATGTCTGCCGCCGCTGCCGATGCAACACGTGGAGGTGAGGCATGGCCACATAGCAGGTCGTAGCTGAAGGTGGTTGAATAGCAGCTTGCAGGAGATGTCGCTGCACTCTGTGCTGTTTACTGCTGCTTCGATGCTGCAAGTGTGCCGCGTTACTCCCTTGATCAAGCTGACATAGTCACCTGCTGTTATTGCCTGCTCCTGCAGGAATGCGTTTTGGCGAGCGTACCAGCTACTGCACGTACACACCTGATCCTGATGGCGGCACCGTTGGTAGCATGGACTGGCTGTATGTGCCGGAGAACTGCATCTACCCCATCAGCCAGTGCTACTGGACACTGGTTGTGCAGGCAGTGGCTTGGATGGTGCTGGCTGTGTACCTGGACAATGTGCAGCCCAACAAGCACGGCGTGAAGCTGCCCTTGTGGTACCCGCTGCTGCCTGGCTACTGGTCCAACTTGTTCCGTGTCGCAACAGCTGCTGCCTTTGGTCGTCGGCAGAGCGCCGCTGGTGTGGGTGATGGCTCTTCCAGCAAGGCCCGCAACAAGACGCCCTTTGCCACCTCAGACATGGCAAAGAAGGTGGCCAAGTCCATCACACAAGCACAGCAGGAAGAGGAGCTTGTGATACGATGCAGCAGCAGCCCAGGCATCGCAGCAGCAGAGCAGCTCAAAGGCGCTGCAGCCGGCATTGGGGCCAATGGCAGCGTTGGCAGTGTGCACAGGCACAGCGTGTCCAGCGGGTTTCTGCGTCGCAGGGACCACAGGGCCAGCGCTGGCGGTGACCAGAGTGCGGCAGCAGCAGCGGGTAACGTAGCGCCGATCGAGCTGAGCAACAGGGGCCAGAGCACTCTTGGCAAGCTGCCTCAGTTTGGCACGGCTGCGTCAGTGCAGAACTCGCAGCAGCTCATGGTGCAGAACTCTGTCACAGTGCTGCGCCTCAGCGATGCCAGCTCAGACGCCCACAGCCCACTTGGTGCAGCAGTGGCTGGCAACACCATCAGCCTGCAGCATTACCAGCAGATGCAGCAGGCAAAGGCTGCAGGCGCTGGTGCTGCTACAGCATCTGCGCGGCGCTGGTGGGAGTTCTGGCGTCAGCCTGAGAGCTCGCTCACACTCGCGTCAAAGAAGCATGACAGCCTAGTGGCTGCTACTGCGGTGGCACGGCCGGGCGCTCCACAGGGCAAGGAGCCGCCGAATGCGGGCTATGGCATTGTGCCTGTGGTGCTGGACCCTGGAGTTCTGCAGGAGGAGCAGCGCATGAAAGAAGCCTGGTACTCGGGTGAGCACATGCCGGCGTCAATTGCTTGGATTGTGGCGTGTTGACCTGCTGTGGGTGCATCTGGCTGTCTGACTACCATATGCGATGCGGCTTGTCTGTTCCATCATCATCGCATGCGTGATACAACAATACCCGGTTGCTGTCCTGCAGACATTGATGGCGGCTGGAGCAGCAAGCACGACATGGTGCAGGTGTTTGGCCTGCGCAAGGTGTATCGGATGCCCCCGCCCAGGAGCAGCAGGTGGTGGCATAGATGGCTGCCTTTTGGCCAGCGGCGGCAGCGCGTGCCACCATCAGGCCAACAGCAGCAGCGTCAGCCTCAGCAGTTTGTGGCGGTCGCAGACAGCTGGTTTGGTGTACCCAAGGGGCAGCTGCTGTGCCTGCTTGGACCAAACGGGGCAGGCAAGACAACAAGCATCAACTGCCTGATAGGTGCGTGGTAGCGGAGGCCATAGAGTAGCAGCACCGGCAGTCGGTGGCAATTGCAGCAACAGCATTGCTGCTGATGGCGTCTGTGGCAGGCAATCTTAAACACTTTCCCTGGATGGTCGATCAGCTGCTGACTGTGCTGTAGCTCATGTTTGACCTTGCTGGCCATGTACGTGCTGCAATGCAGGTGCCCTGCCGCCCAGTGGGGGTGACATACGGGTCATGGGCCACTCCCTGCTGGTCCCAGGAGGCCTGGAGGTAGCCCAGGCAGTGATGGGCGTGTGCCCGCAGTTTGACGTGCTGTGGGATGAGCTGAGCGGCCGCGAGCACATGTACATCTACGGCTGCATAAAGGGCCTGCCAGCCAAGGAGGTGGGTAAGAGTGTCTCACGAGCACCAGCTGCTGCACACTGCGTGTGTAACGGGGTGGCTAAGCACGTGTACGGCAGGGAGTGCATGCCTCACTGATGGGCAGTGCACACAGCGCTTAACTACTCCCACTGCTGCTGCTGCTGCTGCTGCTGCTGCTGCTGCAGGTGACTGATCAGGGCAGCAGGCTGCTGGAGCAGGTGCAGCTGACGCCAGCAGCAGGCAAGCGCAGCAGCTCCTACTCTGGGGGCATGAAGCGGCGCCTCAGCGTGGCACTGGCGCTGCTGGGCGGCCCGCAGCTGGTGTTCCTGGATGAGCCCAGCACAGGTGCGGGACTGGGACCAGCTCCTTGTACGACAAGCAGCGGCAGAGAGCTCAACACCTTGGTTGCAGGACGCCACGCTGACAGATGGCTTCAGTCGTGTGGCATGACAGCTGGCAGCAGCAGCCAAAACCTTGGAACATGACAATCTCATAGCACAGTAACGTAGTGCGGCCATGTTCCCTGCGGCTGGTTTGTCTCCACGCAGGCATGGACCCAATCAGCCGCCGGGCTGTGTGGGACGCCATCAACGCAGCCAAGCAGCAGGCCGCTGTTGTGCTGACCACGCACAGCATGGAGGAGGCAGATGCCCTCGGGGACAGGATAGGCATCATGGTGCGGGGGCGCATGCGGGTGCTGGGCGGCAGCCTGACACTCAAGCAGAAGTACGGCAACGGCTACCAGGTGAGCGTTGTTGTGTTTGCTGACGCTGTGCAAGGCGCAAGGTGCGCCCTAACAGCACGTACTGCTTGTTGAATGTTGTGGTGCCAGTGACTGTGGCTCGCTCCCCACTGACCTCTTCAAGGACGGCACCATGACATCAACAATATCAACCACTGAAAGAATCACGTTCTGCTGTGTTGTACTTGCAGTTGCGTATCCGCCTAAAGGATGGTGCAGCCCTGTCATCAAAGGGGCCGCCAGCTAGCATGCCTCGCTCAGTTGAAGCAGCGCCAGCAGCAGATGCTGGCACCGGACAGCAACCGCAGGGCTGCAGCCAGCTCTGTCGGACACTTACAGTACCAGCAGCAGCAACACCTATGCAACCAGTTCAGGCGCCCCAAGCAGTAGTGCGAGTCCGCTGTGGGCAAGTGCAGCAGCACTCCCTAGGAGCCCATCTGCAGCAGCACCACATGCTGCTCGGGCAAGCTTCAGCAGCAGCACCCTCACCCTGCAGCATGTAGTTGCAGAGCACCTGGGCCTGACACCTGTGGAAGAGGGCCGGGGGATGCTGCACTACGTGATACCGCAGGCGCTTGCGCCACAGCTGCAGGGGCTGCTGGAGTTGCTGGACATGCCTGAGAAGCAGCAGCAGCTGGGCCTGGCAGAGGTTCATGTGTCACTGGCATCTTTGGAGGAGGTTTCCTGACGGTGGTGAAGCAGGTGCGTAGAAGCGATTCTGGTTGGGAACCAAAGCAGCAGTTGTTGGTATGCGCTGCGACTCATCAATCCATGCTGTCACAACTAGCCCGGCGCCAAATAGCCAGCTGCTTTTAAATGCATGCATCTCTGTCAACAGCCACTTGAAAGGTTTAAAACTGTAGAATATACTTGTTGATGTCCCGCCTGCAATCTCTGCATCACTTCTGGCTTGCAGGCAGAGCAGGATCATGCAGCCCTGCATGGCCACACAGTGGTGGTGGAGCTGCCAGATACAGGACAGCAGCTGGAGGTGCCTGTTGGCCAGGAGGCAGCAGTTGATGCAGCAACGGGTGACGTGTATGCCGTGGACTGGGTGCAGGATGAGTGGGGCAAGCTTGCTGTGCTGGGGGTGCGCTTGATGGATCAAGCAGAGCAGCAGAAATACTGGCAGAACAGGCACGTACAGCACTAGGCGCAAACAGCCATGGCATCAACAGGCAGCAGCAGCAGGCTCTGTGCAGTTGTGTGTATGTAGGTCTCTAACAAGTGAGGTGGGTTTACATGGGTGAGCACAGTCAGGTGTACACAGCAAGGATTTACGTGATGCGGTGCAGACAAGTGCTTGCGCAAAAATGGATGCGCACTAGTTTCGTAATTGTTATAAATGCTCGAGAGGCATCCTCTGATGTGTTGTCTGCATGTGTGCCCTGCTTGGCACGCTGCTGGCAGTGTGGGATACCAGGTGCATACAAGACACCAGATGTGGACAACAGCATTATGGCAGCTTTGGCTATCTTCTGCTGTGCAGTGAGCGCTGCGCTCATGCATGATGCACAGCATGTGACCTGGCATTGTGTGACACAGTATGCCGTCATGCGTCAGCTGCCTTGCACAGTTGCGGGACGTGCCTGAGCGTGTTGTGTGCAGCTGAACTTTGGGCACAAAAGACGCCTTACGGGGTTAGGGGTCATGTCTTTGGCCTTGCTTTAGTGGTACATGTGTTTTACATCATTTGGTGCAGTACAGTCTTTTAATGGTTCTGTGAGTTACAACAAGGACACTCTTTTCTGGTGCGTGCTCTGCTAGTCCTAGACCAGTCAGTCTAATTTAGACATGGTTGATGTACTGACACAGGTTCTCTGTGGACAGAACATCAACCACCGGCTGTGCCATTGTGACGAGTCACTTGGACGTCAGCCGTCACCTTTGCATATTTATATGGTGAGGCACATACTCACGGCTGCATTGCATTATCAGAGCTGGCCAGCTCCATGGATGTCTGCTTAATGCTGCCTACGCACTCGTAGGAGCATGTAACTGCAGCTGATATGTACTGAATGTTGCAATATCATCTCTTGCTTGCAGGATATTTCTTGATCTGTAATGCAGAGACGGATGGTCACGTTTCTGTACGCAAGCTGAGCAAATGCAAAGCGCTGCCTTGCTGGCTTTGTCTTGGGGGCCACTCTGCCTCGGCGGAACGCAGCTTTGGAACAAATGCAGGCACAGCAGCATCTCTGTGTCCAGTGCTCACATGCTGTCCACATGCCACTTCTTGACAAACCGCAATAAAATTCACTTCTGCAGCTACTGCAGTGCCAGTAGACACAAGCCAGCTCATGATGATCAACTGGGCATGTTCTACTGTGTCACGCAAAAACAGGTTGGCAGTGCACCGTGCCGCACGGTGATGGTGTAATTGTTCATTGTGGTGCATAAATGATGGGCTCGCAACCACGTGACGGTCCTGCCACATCGTTCACAGCCGGTTTGTCCAAGAATCTGACAAATGCATTCTTGGCGGGAAACATCAACTGTTACGGACGTTAACTCCCCTGGATTCCACCGCGACGGGTTACAACAGGGCAACTTTACGTTTCGTTTATTGCTGTCTTGGTTTTCACTGTTCAGCGCGACAAGTGACATCGGGGCCGGCATTTGATTTGTGGGCCAGAGTACGTACACTGCAGACATGAAATCATCAGCTTGTGACGAGACTGTCATGGAAAAATCGTAACAATGAAAAGGGCTGCAGGAAGACATGTACTGCAGCAATTAGGCAGTCGCATGCTGAAAATGCGCCCCCCGCCACCGTGGTTGTTTTGAACCGCGGATGGCTGCTCCTCGTAATTGTGCATGTTACAACAGTACCGGCAAACAATAAGCCCACCAGAGCACTAGCAGTACAGCCGATAAGTATATGCACTGCTTGCAGAAGCAATCAAAATGGCATGCGGATGACATCTTAGAGTGTTATTCGCAGCACCTTCCTGTTGCTGTGCTGTAGGGATGTTACAATTCTGCAAGCAGTCACACACAGGCCACATCATACGCTTGAGACGGTGTGGCCGTCTGACGCCACATGGTAAAACAATTCCAGTGCTACACGCTTTCCAGTCTCTTGTCTTGAGCATGGCCGCCCATGGGCCAAGGCTATTGAAACTGTGGCTCGTGGCTCGTCCAACACTGAAGTTCAACAGCCACACCGATGTGCACTGACCAAATCACATTGAGAGCATATCAGTGCGACAATCCATTGATGCGGTTGCATGTCGTGATCAGAGCACAACAATGTCGCACCACGTTGTTGACAACCAAATGCAATGGGCTTGATTGAGAGACATACCCGTGATATTATTAGTGACAACAACCACTGACGCTTGTCAAGAGCAGGTGCAGCCAATGCCTGCTACTAGCTTAAACTTTTGTACACAAGTTGAAAGCAGCAGAGCATCACTCACTCTGATAACACACCAGTGAATGCTACAAGTACACCCCATGCCTGGCACCTTCGTCTGCATTTGTCAACGCATCACCACATCTCAGCTCGTGGCGACACCAGACGGACCAACACCCACAGCACCAGCAGCCGCCTCTGGAGCCAGCAGGGACTGCTGCAGAGCAGCAGAAGCAGCCTCAACGCTAGTAGCCTCCAACTGCTGCCTCCTCAGCTTCCAACGCCTGTACACGGTCAGGCCAGACACCAGCCCCAGAACCACAATCGCCAGCACAGCAAGCATCCTCACGAGCTCGACGCGCTGCGCGTCAAGCACAGCGCTAAGTGCCCAAATCAGCGTTGCCGCATACGCAAGGTCGCCATGCTGCAGCAGAATGTACACGCCAATTGCAGACACGAGAGCAGCCAGGCATGCGGCAAGCACGTTCTGCGTCCCAACCCCAGCATCCTGAGACGCTGCCAGCACGGTAACACCAAGGCAACTTGCCACACTCAGCCAAGCTGTGTTGATGCTCGTAGGCATGAAGTAGAGCGCATACAGAACAGCCTTGCTGCTCGGGGCTTCCAGCGCAGCGGGTCCTGATGCACGCACTGAGGCCATGGACGCGTTGGCGAGGTACACGCGCGCGCAAGTGGCGGCGATGCTCGCCAGGCCGGCAAACAGCAGCACTGCGCAGACGACGAACGCCAGCATTGTCTGGCGGGGGAACAGCACCAGCCAGCAGCACTCAAACAGCCACGTCAGCTGCCAGCCGTAGCCTGCGGGACACAGGAACACAGCAGTGACAAGTTACTTACAGACCGTCACCACGGCGGCCAGGCAGGCGATGCTCCACGGACATTTACGTACAAGGCCAACAGTGAAGTGGCAGGCTGGCAGCATTGTAGTGTACCAACTGCTGCTGGTGAACAGCCCATGGAGCTTGCGCAAGCAGGGGTGATCGTCAGACAGGTTACTGTGCGGTAGCAGCACAGCTTTAGAAAGGCAAGTGTGCGGCAGCAGCCACAGCTGCGGGTGCATACCTATTGTGTTGACTGCTGCTCGCTTGGCAGGCGATTGGTAGCCCATGGGCAGGCAGCATAGATGGCCCCTGCTCCCTGCACGGCAAAGATGATGCCCCAGATGGAGAAGGCCCACCTGCAAATCAGCAGAACAAGCACGAAAGGCTTTGCTGACTGCATTGATAACTGACAGACCCCAAATGGGGCGCGAGCTTTGCTTGGTACAAGGAAAGACATAGAACATTGAAGTGTTATGCAAGCTGCTAACCTAACAGAACGGAACAGATATGGGGATGCATGGTAGTTCCATGCAGAACAACGCAGCTATGACCTGCGCTGACTGCTGTGTAGCACACTGCCTTGAGGTAAGGCGCAAACTGCTGCTCAATATGGAAAGAGGCTGCTACAGCTCACAGCATGCCTTGTCAGCTGCGGGGCTGCTGCTGCTGCTCGGGCTGCTGCTGCTGCTGCTGCTGGGGCTTGGCTTGCTGGTGTGCGTGGCTGGCTGCAGCTGAGCCAAACATGCTACAAGTAGCTTACCCTGCAGGTGTCAGCGGTGTACGGTACTCCTTGCTGACCTGCAACATGTACAAAGGTGCTATGTTGTAAATGCTAATCCACTACTGGAAGATGCCCACAAATAGTACAGTGCACCCAAATCAGGCAGTGCTGAGCACACACAGCTTGCTCCACACGGCCATTGTTTCTTCCTTGCTTACATCTGCATTGGTTGGGCCGAAAAAGCCTTTGTTTGCGAGGGTGTTGATGAGGATGAACAGCAGGTAGCTGACAACATTTGACACCCGCAACACCATTGATGGCATTGCTACTGTGGCGCGCTGCATTGTGCTGGGTCTTGTGTGGCTGCTGTGGGCGCGACCTACAGCAGCGATAGAAGCAAAAGGATCGTGATAAGTGGATATGGGACAGTTGCAGTGCTGCTCAGAGTTTGCAGCACGCGCACCCTGTATGCATGCAGAGGAGTGCTGCAGAGCTGATGTGCAAGCCTACTCAGCACTGCCTACTCACCAAGAACACGGCAAACGGTGAGTTGAAAATCTACGCAGTATGATCAAAATATTTATCTTTGCTGCACGCAGAGTGAATGGGCTGCAAACTGTCCAGTGCGTGGTGTCCAGAGTGACCTGTGTTCACGCACATGCAGTCTCAGCGGAGGAGTCTCGATCAGCATAACTCCGTATGGATTGCTAGTACTGTATACCGGTGTGGAAGCAGAAGCACGGCAGGCCTTCTTCTGCACAGACACAAGCCCTGCGTGTTCAGGGCACTTGCGAGACCTCGGCGAACACGGTTGTGCTTCGCATATGCTGCGACTCGTTACTTCAGCGTAGCTTATGCAAATGGGTAAAACATAAACGGCCGAGCAGATGCAGAAACCCTCCCGGTGCTGCTGGCACTGCATCTGTACTGCTTCAATCCCCTATCTGCATCATGCAAACGTGCTTGCACAGACAACGGCAGTCTGGGATACTGTATACCATTGTCGGCCAAAGGTAGCAGCAGCCAGGAGACTTAGCAGCAGCAGCAGCCCTGTGATCAGCAAGGCAGCGAAGCAGCAAGTACTTCAAGGTCAGTATGTCAACGTGTTTTGCACATGTACAGTTGCAGATCATGCCTCTTCATCCGCCATCAGGAATATGATCTGCACAGCTGCTGCTGAAGCTGGCCATCACCACCAGCAGCAGTGGGCTCATTACACAGCACATGGGGTGCCCGTCGATCACACATCATGGGTGAAAATGCTGTATTGTCAAATTGTATCCTTGCCTGACGCAGCCCAGGATGATCAAAAACTGCTTTAAAACCAGTCCTGTGCGTGCTGTGTGGCTTGCAGGCAGCACGTATGAGGAGATCATAGAGCAGCTGGCACACCATGCGCTTGATGCAGCACAGGCGAATCAAGGCAGCAGCGTCTACCTGGTTGGCATTGCAGGTACGACTGTAGTGGGCTGCATTGGACACGTCAAGGCCACTGCTGTACAATGAGCAGCAGCACCTCAAGAAGCTGTGCCTGCGGGCACACTGGAACTAGTTTAAGCTGCGCATGGCGACTGCCATTCTTGTACGGCAAGGTCTTGCTTTCACCTGCAATAGTGACTGAACAGCCGGATGACGGTCACTGCAATGCAGCGCCAGGCGGGGCTTGGTGGCTCGCAATCGGGTTCCAGGCGTGGCCCTTGTGTTGACGTCGTACTACTGCTGACCTGGCATCTTTGCTGACCTGGCACGGTCATTAGCCGTGGTCATTCTGCTGACATGGCAACCTGTTTGGACCTGCACCACTGCAGTAACCTACACATGCATCTGAGAAGGTCCCGTGGCTGACAAGCAATGCAGCAAGCAAAGCGCTGTATTCTCCCCGTCCACCGCGTGTGTGTGCTGCAGGTAGCCCTGGCAGCGGCAAGTCGACACTAGCGCAACAGGTGGCACAGCGCATCACCCAGCTGTGTCAGCAGCGGGGCCTCAGCCGCACAGCAGCAGTGGCGCCCATGGATGGCTTCCACTACTACAAGCAGCAGCTGGATGCAATGCCCGACCCACAGGTGCGCTGGGTGTGCTGTGACAGCAGCGGGTGTGTGACTCGTTAGTCATTGTTCGAAGACCTGGTGTATCAAGTGTCATCTGGCTGTAGAGCAGCAAATGCATTGCACAGGGTGCTTCTATGTGCGTAAAACTACCTGGTAGCAGCACCATTGCAGCACAGCACTTGACGTGGCTGGGTCAATCACAGGCGCTGCCCCTTGTGTTTACTTGCACATTTCATCAGCATCGGATGCAAATTGAAGGCAGCTGATGTGAGCCTGCACTGTCCAACTTGCAGCACTTGCAGTAGACTTGCCAGCTTCTCACCCTGCAACCCTTGTTGCCTCTCTGCTTGCAGGAAGCATACGCACGCCGCGGTGCTCATTGGACCTTCGACGGCAATGCCTTTGTAGCGGCTGTCCGCCGCCTGAAGCAGCATGGCGCAGCCAGCCTGCCCTCTTTTGATCACGGCGTTGGTGACCCAGTAGAAGATGACATACACATAGACTCCGCTCAGCATGCAGTAGTACTGGTAGAAGGCAACTACCTGCTTTTGGAGCTGGAGCCCTGGGTGCAGCTGCGGGGAGTGTTTGATGATGCATGGTTTGTCGACTGCCCAGTTGACTTGGCGATGCAGCGGGTGTTTGATCGGCAGGTGGCCATTGGGCTTGCGCCAGAGGTGTCGCTTGGGCGCATCGAAGGCAACGATAAGCCAAACGCGCTGCTGGTGAATGCAGTAAGGGCGCTGCGCGATTGCTGGTGCCGTCAACCGTTCCATTTGCAGACGGCACGGCTGCTGCACGAGCAAGTGTTGCAGGCGGTGCTGCAGTGGAGGCAGCTGTTGGGACAGAAGCAGCAGCAGCAGCAGCAGAGCGGTCGTGAGGTTGAACAAGACTCCAGGGTGTGTGACGGTGATCATGATGCCTGCTGCTGTGTGTGGCAGCAGCAGCAGCAGCAGCAGCAGCAACAGCAGCGTTGCGCAGCGCTTGGTGAGCGCTGCAGACTGCAGATAGCAGGGGCAAACACCTTGAAACGGCGGCAAATCTTGCTGTGAGTACTGTTTCTTGAGCCGTTGTTACTTGACGGTCAACTGCAACTGTCTAGAAGCGGTGCGAAGACTTTGTCAACGGCATCAAAGCATGCAATCTGCAGTATAACACGCAATAGTTATTATGTACCATTGCATTTATGTACTGCCAATATTGATACTAACACAGCTCCATGACGGCATGCATTTGGCCACCAGCTGTCACAAAGGCTGTGATTGCGGATATGGTCAGTGCTGTACAGCTCAGCGCTGGCGGCTAACCGCCAGCTGGCAGTTGCAGCTGCACCTCCTACCAAGCATTTGCAATCGCTGCATAGCTATCCCAGCCTATCGTATCTTAAAGCGTCATAATGAATTTCAAACATCGCTCCTAAATTGAGCCATGTCGGCCTGAGTCCATGAGCGGTGTTCGCCGACAGTTGCACGGACGAAACGGACGGTCCGAATGGACGTCTCGCCAGGGTTGAGGACAGGAATCACGCTGCATTGCTACGGGCAATGGCTGTTTGATGCCCGGCACAACATTTCGGACCTTTGAACTCACTGTTTTGCTGCATCATGCACCGCATCAGGTGCCTGGCTGCCAGGCCCTGGTTCAGCCTGCCGGGCAGCTGCAGTTGGGTGTTTCAGCAGTGGTGCGCTTGCTGGGATCCTGATACGGATGCGCAGCTTTTTTGCAGCATCTTGCATAAAAATAAGAAAGCACCGTTTCCTTGAGTAATGGGGGCTGGCAACGCCAATAAAGGCATTGGTTGGTGCGGGTGCAGCATCCCTGCCTGCACACGTGACAGAAACTGAGACGGATGGTCCAACATTTCCCCCTTCACGACGGCAAAACCACAAGATTGCTAACGAGCAATGTTTTAAGCCCCACATCACCGACCAATGTGGCAGCTTTGAGGTTCCGGGTGTGTCCGTGGCGTCACCCAACTGTCCAAACCCTCGACAGCTCGAACCTCATCTCGAACCTCCTATAGCTGTGCTGCTACAGTAATTTGCTAGGTGTAAATTTGGAGGAGATCCTTGCGATACTCAATGCATCCGGCTATGAAAGCTACTTCACGTACCACCGCTGCGGGCAGCAGCTGCAGCAACAGCAGTAGCCCAGCTGAGCTGCTGCACCAGCTTCACATGCTATTGATGGGCACGGAGTCTCACACGGATGTTGAACCGCTACCGCAGCAGCAGCTGCAGGGTGCAGGGCAGCAGCAATTTCTTGAGCAGCTGATCCAGGTGGGCAAATTACAGTAGCAGCACAACACAGATGCGCAACACACACTAGAAGTCAACCTGTTTCTGTTGATGCAGAGGCCGATACTACCTGCCCAGGCTGCTGTTGTGGTGCTGACAGCGTCATGGCATGGCGTGCCTGCACGAATCCATGTGTTGCTGTCTTCTGCGCTGCATGGACGCTTGCAGGCCTCGCTGCTGCAGCCAGCTGCTGCACTGGCAGCCTTCCACCCGACTTCTGGCTGCCCAGGTGCCTTCCAGCTGCTGGTCAGCTGCTTGCAGGAAGGCTGCCTGCCAGCAGCGCAGCAGCTGCTGCTGTTGCAGCTGCTCCACTGCATGCAGCAGGCGCAGCTCGACAAGCGGCAAGCTGAGCAATGCGCAGATACCGCTCCCACCATGGCACCTGGAAGCAGCAGCAGCAGCAGCAGCAGCAGCAGCAGCAGCAGCAGCAGCAGCAGCAGCAGCAGCAGCAGCAGCAGCAGCACTGGTGCTGCTCTTCATGCCCTCATCTGGCCTGAATTTGTGCTGCACAGGCTGGCACGCCTGGCTGTGTCAGCAGAGCCCCACCCAGCAACTGCAGGTGCGTCCTGCAGCTGATGCTGCACCACAAACACACAGCCTATGCGTGATTGCGTACTTCCTAGTCAGGCCTCGTGAGCCTACCCTGCACCAATTCTTTGCTGGCTGTCTGCTGGGTGATGTATGTACCTGCCATGCATATACACATACTGGCCGTGCCCCGCAGATGTCGAGGGCATCCTGCCACGTCATCACCCTGTCTGCAGGTGTGTCGCTGCGGCTGCTTGCCACTGCCGCCGCCAGCCTGGCAGCTGCTGCCAGCACCGCGGCGCCTGTGGCAGCATCAGCAGCCCTCCTCATTCCACTGAAGGCAGCTGCGGCTGCTGCAGCTGACGCAGTGTCAGCTGACGCGGCAGCAGAACGAAACCCAGGTGGTCCAACAGCAGCTGCAGCAGCAGCAGCAGCAGAAGGACGCAAATCAGCTGCAGGAGCTGTGAAGCCAGGCGGTGTGGTGTGGCTGGAGCCTGTGGGGCCTGCAGGCGTTGCAACTCTGGCAGACCTTGCTGTCAGGTGAGTGCTCTGCTAGGGGCCCTGCTGCATGGCAATTGCTGTGCTCCCAGTGCCGGCACAAGCATATGGGTGCAGGTGCAAAATGGCGACTGCTCGATCAACAGCTAGCACATGACACATGCAGTTCATGGACTGGTGGTTGGGCGTACTAGCGCTGCCACGACTGCATTTCGTCTTGTACGAGGCAGCAGGAGTTCTGCAGTGCTGCGTGCATCTGACGCTGCTGCCGTGCCGCTGCTGCGTTTGCAGCTGTGCACGACTCTGTAACACAGCAGAGCAGCCAGCTGGTGCTGCAGCCGGGTCCAGCGGTGCCGGAAGTGGCAGCAGTGGTGGCAGCGTGGCTACCAGCACGATATGGGCATCAGCCAGCACTGCTGCCACGCCTGGACTCCTCCCAGCAGACGTTGCTGCGAGCCTGCTGCTGCAGCTGTTCCGATGCATCCAGCACCCAGCAGCTGCTGGTGTGGGCAGTGGCTGCCCCACAGCATTGTCGGCAGCTGGGCAGCACATCAGCAGCAACAGCGGCAGCAATACTACAGAGCTTGCTTGGCTACAGCGGCAGCTGCAGATTCTGGTGGAGCCACACACACCAGCACCTGCAGCTGTAGCAAACAGCAGATCCTGCAGCCAGTGCTGCCTGTCAGCATTTGTGGTTCTGCGCAACCTCACCATCCTGGTTGTGACTGACCCTTCTTGCAGCCTGGCAGCAAACAAGGGCTTAGCAAAAGGTAAGCCCCCCACATCAAGCATGCTGCAACATGCGGTTGCCCCCGTGAAGTTGAGTGCGCCGCAGTCAGCCTTGCCGCACATGCCATCTGTGCTGGACACCACCAAAACTTGCACTGAAGCAATTGCCAGCTTGTTGGTGTTCACTGCGGCAGATGGCGTCAATGGCCGATCAGTAAAATTGACCGCCAGTAGAGCAGGCCTACTCACCTGCTGCTCCTGCTGCCCTCGCTGCAGGGCTGGTGTCCCTGCTGCAGGGCTTGGTCGCCTCCAGTCCCAGCAAGACAAGCCGCAAGCTCGACTGGTCAGGACAGCAGACAGGCTTCCAGCTGTCGCCAGCAGCAGCGGAACCCTGCAGAACCCCAGCCGCCGCTCAATCCCTGCGTCCCACTGCTGGAGCAGCACCTGTGTTGCAGCCTTCCACGCCGCCAGCAGGAGTGATACAAGGTCTCGTGAGCCAGCTGAGCAAGACCAGCCGCAGCACATCAGCAGCAGCAGCAGCAGCAGAGATGGCGCTGCAGGGTTGCAGCTTTGGGGCAGCGTTCAGCACGGCAGCCTACTCGCTGTGGCGGCAGCAAGCCAACTTGGCAGCGCCTGATAGCCTGCTGGCAGCAGCACTGCAGCTGCTGCTGGCGTTCCTAACCCATGGTGGCAGGCCGGCCGCCACTCAGCTGTACGCTTGTAACGTCAGTGATGTGTTGGAGCGGCTGTGTGGCTTCTGTACGCTCGAGGTTGTGGCGCTTGCTGAGAAGGCGTACAGTCAGCTTTGCCTGCTGAGTGTGCAACTGAGGGACGAGGTCATGCAGGACGACAACATGACAGCACTGACAGGCATGGTCAAGGCAGCAGCTGTACCTGCAGCTACATCAGTAGCCGCTGAGCGTGCGGCAACCTTGGCAGATGCCAGCTGCCCCTCAGATGCAGCAGTGCTGGTGATAGAGCCAGCAGCAGCAGCAGCGGCAGCGGCAGCGGCAGCGAGGTCCAGCCCCTACCCACTAAAGCTGCAGCTGGCAGCACTGAGCAGGCTGGTGGCTGCCATCGACTCCGCTGCCGGAGCTGACATGGTCAGGTTCACAGGGCCTGCAGCGCAACCTGCTGGCGCTGCTGCTGCTGCTGCTGGTGGTGGTGGCGATGGTTGTGACAGTCGCCCCGTGACAGCTAGTACCAGGTCACCTGCTGCCGCTGGTGCTGCTGCTGGCGCTGGTGCTGATGAGATGCTGATGCATGTCGCTGGTGTGGTGGGTGATGGCAGCAGCTGCGGACTGGCTGCTGTCCTGGCGCTGATGCTTGGACAGCAGGGCCTGCTGCTGAGCGAGGCAGCAGGACAGGTGAGACTCAATCCAAAAGTGCTTAAATTAATTAGTTACATGCTCATGCCCAGCTCTATAAGACGGTCACGGTATTGGCAGGCTACCTGCGGGCGTGTGGCTGCTGCATGCAGGTCCGTGTGCTTGCTACACATTCATGTTAGTGCAACACTGTTCTGCAGCGCTGAACGAACAGCTACTGTTATGTTGTGGCCATGCGTTGGGTGCCTTGTTGCAGGTCTTTGCTGCCACCCTCAACCGCTGCCGGCTGATGCAGCAGCTTGGCAGGCAGCAGGCGCCCAAAGGGGGCCTCTGGGCTGCACTAGGAGGCAGGGCAGTGAGGCAGCTGGAGGCCCTGGCTGCAAACCCCAGCATGTTAGCACAGCAACTTGGCCCTGGAGCGCTAGAAAAACAGGCAGGAGCAACCGCCAGCAGCAGCAGCAGCAGCTCTGCTGAGCCTGCAACGCCTGGCACTGCCAGCGCCGTCAGTACAGGCATCACCGTCAGCAGCTGCAGCCGTGCTGCAGGGTCTCGCAGCGTCGCTGCTGCTGCTGCCGGCAGCAGGTCGCCTGGCAGGCGGCGGGCTGGCAACGCCGCCTCAGCAGCTGGCAGCAGCGCAGCAGCTGCGCACAACACAGCTGCGAGTGCTGCTGGACCTGGCGCAGCGACCGCGGCTGATGCACCTGCTGCAACAGATGGCAGCGGCCGCTACGACGAAGACGGCCTCAGGTGATTGAAGAAATGGCATCAAAGCGTCTGGCAAACGGCTGCGGCGTGCGCTGCTCTGTGACGCTGAAGGTCACTGGCACGGTGCCAGCGACAATACCGCTCGCAGGATTGCCGCCTGCCATGCAAGAGGGATGACTGCAGCATCTAGCACCAAGGGCAGCAGTCAGCACCCACCATTTCTGCAAGCTCCCGTCCAATAGGGAGCAAGAGCACGATGCCTGCATGTGTTCTGTTGTGCTGCACTGCCGCGCCACCTATCGCTTCGCCTCAATGCCTGTCCATGCTGCCTGCTGCCTGCAGGGAGGTGTGGAGCAGCGGGCCGTCGCCCGCCGCAGCAGCAGCGCGTGCCGCCTGGCGCGGCTTCAGCCTGGGCCAGCTGCTGAGCTGGAGCCAGAGTGGCATGGACCTGGAGGTCAAGCTGCTGCTGCCTGCAGGTGCGCCCGGCGGACGCAGCAGGCCTGCAGCTGCCGCTGGACGTTTCCTGCATGCATGCATGGTGTGATGCAGGCCTGCCGTGTGCTGCGCAGCACCTGTTTGCATGGCGCGTGATGCGCTGCTGAGCGTCTGTTTTCTCATCACCGTGCTGATCTCCTGCTGCAGTAGCCAACACACTTGCTGGTGATCGCTTCTCGTGGTGCTGACCAAAGCGTGCGCCAGCATGCAACGCGATGCAAGCCCTGGCATGATTTTGGTCAGGCTGAGGTTTGGCCGGCACGTGCGCCCGCAGGGACCCGCAAGGATGACGTGGCGGTGTGCATC
This sequence comes from Scenedesmus sp. NREL 46B-D3, assembly GCA_014080715.1. Lineage (NCBI taxonomy): Eukaryota > Viridiplantae > Chlorophyta > Chlorophyceae > Sphaeropleales > Scenedesmaceae > Scenedesmus > Scenedesmus sp. NREL 46B-D3. The sequence goes on along the minus strand of JACERP010000003.1, from coordinate 453,074 downwards.
AGCCCGCAGCGCCTCGCCGTGCGGCTGGGCTGGGCGGGCCGTGTGCTGGATGGCCCCCTGAAGCAGCGCGTGAAGGCTGGCGGGGCCTGCTGGGCTCTGGACACCGTCAGTGTGAGCTTGCAGGAGCTGCAGGCGCGGCTGCCACAACAACAGCAGCAGCAACAGAAGAGGTCTGGCGCTACGCCCGGCACTGGCGCCAGTGCGGCTGGCGAGGAAGATGGAGCAAGTAAACTGGCAGCAGCAGCACTGCGGGAGGCAGGGCAGCGGGCGTTCGAGTTTGTCGAGCTGCTGGTGCTGCTGCCGAAAGTTGAGGGCGGGCACTACTGGAGGGCGTTGTTTGAGGGCGGGGAGGAGAAGAGCCACATGGAGGTGAGAAAAGGGTGCCCAAAGGGTGGGGCTTGAACAGCCAGCTCTTCAGATCATATGTGGTTCTACGTGGCATGGTCCTGCCCTGCCTGTGTTAGATGCTGTGGTTGTGTTGCGCGTAGGTTTGACTGCTGATTCTGCGCTGCCTTGTGTGCCAGGTGGCAGGATCTGCGGCGGCGGCGTCTGCTGCAGCTGGATGATCCAGCCTCCTGCATGACAGGGCATGAAATGCCCTTCACCGCATATGCTGGTCTGGCTGATTGCCACACTGATTTCTACACTTTTTACATCAAACCAACAACCACAAAACCTATGCAGGTCCTGCAGGAGGCCCTCACAAACGAGGACGACGCCCGGCATGGCCCCACTGTTGACCAGCTGGGGGTGGAGGCAGCAGCTCTGCTGGAGGAGCTGCAGGAGCGGCAGGCACTGATGGCCAGCGGGCAGTGGGACCCTGAACGCCACTTTGACGACTTCAGGCTGGTGCTGGGCGATGCCATGCTGTGAGCAGAGTGAGCGGAAAAACACACAAGCGCGTGGATGGCGTGCTGCTGCTTGTGTGAGGCTCGCGCAATTCCTGTAGCAGCATGGTCAGTGAACGCCTCACCACACAGCTGCAGCAGGCCTGGGTAGCTGCGTTTGAACTGCTTCAGTGGCATTTGTTGTTTTATCAGTATGTAGTGAAACATAAGTACTCATCAATAACAATCCGTCGTTGAGCACGGCTTGCAAGGCCCTGGTGGAGATGAATAACTACTTTGCTATTGGTACTGCGTGCAGTACTGATGCAGTACTAGTACTGCAGATTTACGTGACGATGCAGGCGGGTCCTCTGATAAGCTCTGAATCCACTGTATGTAACCTTGCAAAAACTGTTATCTCCACTGGTACCTTAATGCGTGCTTGGTTGTTCGCGTGCTCAACCGCCTTCGGCGGTCGATTTCTGGCGGATGTCAGTACACCCGAGGCGTTGCAGCCCGCCAGTAGAGGCTCAGTGCTGTACCAAGTCACCGAACTAACTCTATTTAAGACTCCACAAGCCGTTCCTGCTCTATAGACATTGGAAGAGCAGTTCAACGCTCTGCTGGTCCACGCCACCCACGGGGATCATTCACCGCATCAATGCGGTAGTGGGGTCGCGGCACATACCTATCAGCGCATAAAAATATTTGTCAAGACTTTGGTTTTTAGGAAGATCGGGACTTCTGGAACAGTCGCTGGGTGCAGCCTGACCTGATGGCCACAAATGACGGCATCGCCAAGTTCTGTGGTGATTGGCGGCCTAAGTACCTGCAGGTGCGTGCGTTGAGCATACATTTAATACCTGTCTCTGATGGGTACGCGCTATATTGCCGGCAGCCGCCTTTCTGCAACACCAATGACTGGCAGCCTGCCATCTGTACCGCTGCCAGCTGGCTGACTGCAGATGTTAAGCTTCGTACATGCTGCCAGAGAACACCTGCTTTATTAAATACCAGAACAGTAAAATCAAATTGCCTTTGCAGCATCTGAGCTCTGCTCCTGCACGTGCCCCAGCTCGTGGCGCGACAACCCACTTGTTGTAGCATCCTGCAGTACATCACCTGCTGATGTACCCCTTTGCACTGCTGCCCTGCGCACTGAATGTTTCTGATTGCTTTTCCCTCCCTCTCCACGCTCGTACCCACCCTCCCAAACATTCTGCAGGGCTCCCTGATCCCTGCTGGCTTTGCTGCCTGTGTGGCCAGCCGCCCCAGTGCCCCCTGCCTGGTTGCCGATAACGGCAGCAGCCTCAGCTATGCAGAAGTGGATGCAGCAGCAACATGCCTGGCGCGCCGCCTGGTGGCCCGGGGTGTGGGCAGGGACAAGGCGGTCGGCATCCTGTTTGACCGGCAGCCTGCGGTCGTGGTGTCCATGATTGCGGTGCACAAGGTGAGGCCAGGGACGGGCTGCGGTACATAAGAACTGCCAGTGCATCACCAGCTGGATGCTCAGGCTGCATTCATGCAGGCAGTACACATGTGCATGTAGCAGACATGCGCGCCATGTGCTGTCCGAAGTGCTGACCAGGACCAGATAAACCAGCCTCATCCAACAGGCAGCCATGTCGTCCATCATGCAGTGCCAGCGTGTTGGGCACTGTATTGTAACGCTCTATGCTACTGCTGGCTGCTGCTGCTGCTGCTGCTGCTGTACCCTGTGATGTCCCATCTATCACTCACCACACATGATGCAGCAGTTGACTCTGCTTCTGCCTCTGCCATTGCTGCTGCTGCTGCTGCTGCTGCTGCTGCTGCTGCTGCATGCCTCAGGCTGGTGGCTGCTACGTCCCGCTCGACCCCGGCTTCCCTGCTGACCGGCTGTCCATCTACCTGGAGGACAGCGAGTCGCTGGCACTCATCACGGAGCCGGCACAGGCACAGCTCGCCATGAGCCTAGTGGCAGGCCTGCCTCTCAGCCCACAGGTGTGGGTGGTGTCATGCATCTGCACACGCAAATCCTTTCAGCACAGCCTGCAGATTGTCTCTTTTACTGTGTGTCAACATCTTGAAGCAGCAAGGTACATGTTTGCTGTACACGGCTTACCTTCTGCCCCTTGTTGCTGTCCTACTGCCCTGACTGGGGTGTCCTTGTGCACTGCCATCCTTCTGCCCTGCAGATCATCCTGTACAGCGACCCCACCGACCCGGCAGCGGCAGACAGCTCCATCTGCCTGCCTGACGTGCACAGCATCGCCGAGGACGACCTGGCCTACATCATGTTCACCAGCGGCAGCACGGGCAGGCCCAAGGGCGTGATGATACCGCACAGGGGCGTGCGGGATCTGGTGGCCTTCAACGTCGAGAACTTCCGCCTCAGTGAGTTTTAACCGAGCAGCGTGCGACCGTTGCTGTGCATCATGCAACGGCTATTGTCCTGGGGCCCACAGCTGCTGCTGGTGCCAACTGATCCAGCTGCAGCTTCCCAGCCTCATATCCCAGGCGTTTCAAAGATACATAGATACAGAATGCAGGATCTCGGACAACGTTACTTGTCGCTGCATCGCTGCCATTCCTGCCCATGCGCTGCCGCCGCCACTGCTGAAGAACGCAGTCGTGCAGTGATGTTCTGTCTTTCGCTCCTTTGCTCTGCCTGCCATCTCCATTAATGTATTGTGCTGCATTGACGGTATGCGCTGCTGTGTGAATCTGTTGCGTCCTTTTCTGCTGTCGCCCCCTGCAGGCTCGTCTGACGTGTTCTGCCTCAACTCCACCGTGTGCTTCGACTCGTACGTGACCTACGTGTTTGCGTCCCTGGTGCTGGGGTCCAAGCTGGTGGTGCCCGGGCCCACCGCGCACCTGGACCCCTCGGGCATGGCCGCCCTCATCGCCGCGCAGGGCATCAGCTGCATGGAGGTGGTGCCCGCCCTGGCTGCAGAGTACCTGGACGCATTCAGGGAGGCGGGGGAGGCGCTGGCGTGCCTGAAGTACATCCTCACGGGTGGGCGCAGCTTGATGCTTAGTGATGTACGCCTCTGCAAGTCTGTCATTGGCAGCCACCAGCGGTGCAGCGCGAGCCAGGCTCAGCCTTTTTGGGACTGGATGCCACCTGCTTGCCAGCTCGTATCATGCCATGTTGCTGTGTTGGCAACGGCTGCACACTAGCCACATCCTCGCAGCAACCCGTCTGACTAAATGCTGCTGCACCGCCCATTGATGCCACCCCTGCCCACCACCTGCTGCTCCGTCATGGCCAGGTGGTGAGGCGCTGACGCCTAACCTGGCTGAGGCCATCTGCGCCACGCTGCCGGGCCTGCACATGGGCGGCCTCTTCAACAGCTACGGGCCAACAGAGGTCACCGTCACGGTGGGCAGCGTGCAAAGCAGCAGCCGCAGTGACATTATGTATAGTTGTGCTGCATCGTATCGCTGTCCTGCCACACATGATCCAATGTTGCAGTCACAATGGACCGGCACTAGTGATGCACGCACGCACAGTTTTACAGGTAGCCCTGTTGTATTGGCTGGTTTGTTTTCTGCCAGGAAAGTGTAGGATGGCTGGTCAATGGACGTCCAGGAGTGCCTGCATAGGTGTGCCATTTGGCCTGGTCCAGGTGCTTGCTGTCGGATCACGACGGCAACAGCTTGCAGATCAAGGCATCTTGGAGCAACATAAATACCGTAGTCTCTCTGGCAGACGCAGTGTAAAGGAGATAAATGGGGAATGGACGTGGTGCACGCATATGTTACTGCCTGTCCTTGCTGGTACTTTTACCCCTTTTCTGCACAAACCGCAGACCCTCTGCTGCTGCTGCTGCTGCTGCCGCTGCCTCCCACTGCTCGCTGTCCATCATCCACCACAGACCATCACCGGCCACATCAAGGCACCCTTTGACCGCATCCCCCTTGGCAGGCCGGACCACAACGTGCACACCTACGTGGTGCTGCCAGACCAGCCAGCCGGCAGCGATGGCGAGATTACAGAAGCAGCAGAGGACGACGCGGAACCGACTCTATGGCGCCTGGCAGGCATTGGCGAGCCTGGCGAGCTGTGGCTGTCAGGTGCGCCTGCAACATGCCAAGCGACAGCGCTCTGAATTGCATGCCAGCCGGCAGCTGGCGGCCTGCCAGGCTGGCAGCTTGATAATTTTTGTGCGGTCCCCTGTGAGAGTACATCTGGGGATGACCTGCATGAAATACATGGGACGGCCAAACCCGCTAATTCTCCTGACGACTGCTGCCGCGCATGCTGTGAGCTGTGTCGCTTGTCTTGCCGCTGACGTACCGTCTAATGTGCCCCTCTTGCCTCTGCTCAGGTCCGCGCCTGGCGCGAGGCTACCGCAACCGCCCGGAGCAGACCGCCGCCGCCTACGTGCCTAACCCATGGTTTGCAGCCGCCACCGCCGCCCTCGACTGCGGCGGCCCCGCTGCTGCAGCGCTGCGGCGGCAGTACCGCGTCGCGTACCGCACCAGCGACCTGGTGGTGATGGGGGCTGATGGCCAGCTGGAGTACCTGGGGCGCGCGGACAGGCAGATCAAGATCAACGGCGTGGGCATGGAGATCAGCGAGGTGGAGGCGGTGCTGTCGGGGGCAGCAGGTGCGGCCCGCGATGTGGCTGGGCTTGGCTGGGCTGGCAGCCCAGGCTGCTCCCTGGCAGACCGAAGCAGGAAAAAAACAGCGGCTGCTGTGTGGTGTGCGCATATTTCTTGTGATCTTGTGTTGCTGTTGCTGGCAAACCTGCCCGTGGTGTGGTTTGCTGCTGATCTTGTGTTGCAGCAGCTTGGTGGCGTTCTTACTGCCCATGCTGCAGGTCGGCAGGTGCCATGCTGCCCTGTCGTGCATGACAAGGTGCTCACCTGAAACTTATGCTGCTGCCACAAGCATCTGCTGCTTCTGCTGCTGCTGCTGCTGTCACCCTTCCCGGCTGCCTCCAGGTGTGACGCATGTCGCGGTCAAGCCCTGGAAGGACGCCAACGGCTGCTACCGCCTGGCCGGCTACGTGGCGCCGGACAGCGTGGACCTGGCAGCTGCAGAGGCACACTGCCGCGCAAAGCTGCTGCCAGCAATGGTGCGCACCAGTCATGGTTGCTGCTGAGCATGTGGTGCCCTGCCTGCCTGTGTGCACCTGCCGTGTACACCCTCCGCAATATCTACGCTGCAGAGCATTGATACGTGCGACGTGATTGGTGGCACCTAGCTCTCCAGACTGGGTGCTGTACAGGACTGCAAGCAGCCTTGCAACTTGAAGCGGCACCTTGGGCTGCTTCAAAACCATTAGTCATTTGTCATACAACATCTGTGCATGGGTGCAGGGCCTGGCAACCAATCTGACCGCTTTCTTTCGTCTGGTTTGCTCACCTAGGTGCCCGCCAAGCTGGTGAGCGTCCCGGTCATGCCGCGCCTGCCCAACGGCAAGATCGACGTCAAGTCGCTGGCCGAGCCCGAGTGGGCTGCTGCGTCCGGCGGCGCCGACGGTGGCGGGCCGGCTGCTGCCCCCTCCACAGACATGGAGGAGCTGCTGACAGACATATGGGCAACTGAGCTCAAGGTGGGCAGCGAGCTTAATGACATATGTCGTAACATACCCATACTTGGCCACCTGTTGAGCGTGTGGTGGAGCAACCTGTGAGTAGCGGCAGTGAGTAGTGTATGGTTTGTATGTAAGACGATTGTGCTGAAGAGACTGTCTGCGGAACGATCTGCAGCCGCTTGTCGCCTGGGACGCTGTGGTGCTTCGGCTGCAGCCGTAATACACGCTCACCATAGCCCTGACGGAGCAAATTCCCCTGCTGCAGCAGGACTGCAAGCACACATTGGCTGATGCAGTGTATGATGTCCGGCTGTTGCTCCCGCGCAGGTCCAGAGGAGCAGCTTCAGCGTGAAGAGCAACTTCTTTGAGCTGGGTGGCAACTCGCTGCGAGCTGGCCTCATCAACTCCAAGATACGGCGCGCGACAGGCGCAGACATATCAGGTGGGCTGGTGGGTGGGTGCTGTCTGTGCAACCTGCAGGCTGCTGCTTGTCCTGGCCGCATGCCTCGGTCTCTCATGACCCTGGTTTGTGATGCATGGCGAGTTGGGAACCACAGGAGAAAACATGCTACACGGATTGAGTTGTATAACACATACTTTTTTAACATGAGCCACATGGAGTGGACATGAGTGTGCCATCAGCCTGCGTCAGCTGTCATGGCATAGCTGCATATACTTCATGCTCTCCATCTCGGCAATGGTCTAAACAATGCTCCAGCGTGATTCGCATGCTCATTCAGCAATGCCGGCAAATTTTCCTGGCAGCAAAGACAGCATGCTGCATGCAAGGCAGTATGTCTGCTGCAACCTGTCGTTGTTTGTGCAGGTCTGCTGATCTACCAGCACTCCTCGGTGACAGCCATGGCCGCAGCCATCGAGTCGCAGTGCGGCAAGTACATTATCACAGACGCTGCCTCGCGCCAAGGCAGCTTCAGCATGATCGGCGCAGGGTCCATCTACCAGAACGCTGCCGGCAGCAACGCCACAAGCTTCACAACAGCTGCAGGCCGTCCGGAAAGCAAGAAGAGCTACGCTGACAAGGACTGCGCAGGCATGGGCCATGCTGCTGCTGCTGGTGCTGGTGACCCAGGCAAGGGGGCTGGCGGCCACGCGGCGCTCAGCAGCCGGGGCCTGCCGGTGTGGCTGGCAACGCTGCTGCAGATTGGCGGGCTGTTCCTGCTGGGCATGCTGGGCTATGTGTTTGTGTGCGGCCTCCTGGAGGTGAGGTGCATGGTGTGTCAAGTGAATTTAAGAAAAAGGGAGGACGTGCTGGTGTTCAAATAAGTGCGCCAAGCTGGGCTGTGCAGTGTGTGTGCAGCATTCTGAGGTGGTGGTTGTACAACTGGTTGGCTCAAGAGCGGGAGGCAGCACGAACAATTGTGTGCCTGGCGGGCAGCACTGCTTGCAGGCATCAGTGCTGTTCCTGTGCACTGCTGCCCTCCTGCTGCTGGTGCTGCTGCTGCTGCTGCTGCTGCTACTGCTGCTGATGCTTCACCGCCACCACTCCTCTTCCGTTCTCTTCTTTTCACTGCGCATTCAGGTGGTGTACCGTTTTGCCCTGCGGGGGCCAAACCTCATGCTGGTGCCCATCTTTGCCTTTGGCCTGGCGACAGGTGGCATGGTCTTCATGCTGCTGTTCTCCATCCTGCTCAAGTGGGTGCTGCTTGGCAGGCAGAAGCCGGGCGTGCACGCCATCTGGAGCCTGTACTATGTGCGCTGGTGGATAGTGCGCAGCAGCATCAAGCTGGCAATGTCGCAGATCTTCATCCTGGTGCGCCGCACGCCCATGTTTGTGTGGTATCTGCGTGCGCTGGGCTGCAAGATCGGCAAGAACGTGGCCATCGAGTCGCCCAACATTGCTGACTGGGACCTGATCGAGATTGGAGACGACACAGGTGGGTCAGCCACAGCCTCGTGTCAACTTGTGGTTGTGCTGTTGTGCATTTGAAGACAAGGCTGTGTGTGATGGTGGTAAGTCCCAGCTGGCTGAATGCTGACTGGGACCTTGTTTGGATCGAGGTGCTGCAGGCATGGCTGTCTCTTGCTTGCAATGTTATGCAGGTGATGGGTGATAGCCAATCTCAAATATATTGGCAGTGCAGGCAGTGCCAACATGATCCAGATGGCCTATCACCCAGGCAGCACTTGCAGACAAACTTTACATGCTGATTAATGCCGCTTGTAGCTGCTGACATATTGGCCTGACGCACCGCCTTGGATGCTGGTGCAACTGCTGTGACCAGCCCATTCATTTTACATCATGCTGTGTATGCAATCTATGAATGATAGGCTTCTCCTGAGCCCTGCTGCCGCTGCTGCTGGTGCTGCTTCTGCCAATTTCATGCATGTTGCTGCAGTCATTGAGGCTGACTCCTTCATTGATGGGTCCAGCTTCCACGCATCACCAGAGCCAGGAGGCAGGGGCATCATGGTGAGTGTGAACTGCTTGAGTGCCATGTGCATGTCTCAACGACTTGCTGTGTAGCTGCCCGTTGCTAGGGAAGCTACAGCAGACAGGACCTTGGTCTTTGCAGCCATTGTTTGTCGACAGCTCATTCATACTAAGTACTGGTCAAGCGTGTCAGGAGAGCGGTCACACGTGTCAGTTGAATCCGCTGCGTATGTAGATGATGTGGCCATCCAGCTCCTGCCCTCAACATGGTTACTGTGCCGCAGGTGTTGGACCACGTCAAGATTGGCAAGAATGTCACACTGCTGGCTACCAGCATCACCAGCCACGGCACCGTCGTGCCCGACAACTACATCCTCACGCCGGGCACCACATCACAGCGGCTGCCAGCAGGGCCTTCAGGTGGGTTGCCTTGTGTCACAAAGATTTTCTAATAGCAGTGCCTGCAGTGGCTGAAGGTGGCCTGGTGAAAATTTCACAAATGGCGTTGGTGCCTATCATTTGCCCAAAACTGAAGCAAAGCAGCTACATGCAGCACCTCCCAAGCTGTGTCATGCTACCACCCGCAGCCCTGTTTGTGCACTCGCTGCATGTCCTGCCATGCCGCCATGACTGCACTCGCTCCAGCGCTTTTTTCAACATCCATGAGCCTTGCATTCTCGCTCTCTTGTCAATGAAAGTGCTATGTGCTGGTGCCCTACGCTATGGCTTGTATGGGTAATATGGTAACGATGGTGTGCTGGTCCTCCCGCCTGCAGACGCCAAGGCGCACGCACAGGTGCGCAGCGAGCACGAGATGCTGCCGCTGCCGCTGTGCATGCTCACCGCGCTGCTGCTGGTCGCCGTTCAGTCCGCTGTGTGGCTAGCCATGGTGCCCAGCATCCTCCTGTGGTAAGCTGCTGAAAACGACCTGCTGAACAGAAAACTACGAGTTGTGGCTACACGGCGCTTTCTTTACATTACATTACATTACATTACATGCTCAACCCATCAAAGAGTGGGAACCCCGTTCAGGAGCCAACAAGAGTTTTTTTTCAAGCAATGGGGTTCCTGCACCTCAGCACTGCTGGCTGTGTGTGCACGTGCTGCAGTCTGATGTGGCAAGCTTCTCGCAATGACCTGCTGAACTGTACTCTGGTAGTTCTGCTGTTCTACCATGGATCAGGCTGATCATGCTTCACCACCAGAACAGCATCAATGAACAGCCGTGCCATTGCTGGACCATGTTGTTGAGGCTTGGCACTGCCAGCCGTGGGTGTTGCTCGTTGGAGTTGCTTGCACTCAGCAACTTGGTGTGAGCTTGGAAGCATGCAGAAGGCTTGCGCAGGTCCCGAGCGGTGCATGCTACAGCAAGACTGGTGCATGTACATGCATCGTGTACTGTCTGCAAGCTTGTGATATGGTGCACGATGGCCCGCAGCCGCTTTGCTTCACTGCAATAAACGAGCAACATTTTGTTTGCCGTGCTGCTGCTGCTGCTGCTTTCATCAACTCATGGCAGGCTCAATTTTGTTGAGACGTTCGTTGGACAGCATTATGACACCTGGAACGAGCTCATTGTGGTCTCCCGCAGCTGCTGGGTGGGTGGCGCTTACAACGAGGGCTTGGGCACCAGCGGTCCCGTCTACGACACCTGCCACAAGCTGTGGTGGGCCATGTCTTTCTCCATGCTGGTTGCGCCTGGTTCCGCCTTTGTGACCGCCACCCTCTACATGTGGAGCATGGTCCCACTCAAGTGGCTGCTGGTGCCCAAGATGACACAGCAGAAGATGGAGAATGGTGGGCGGCTGGCAGCGTGTCACCACAGCGGTCTCAGCAGCGAGATAGCTGAGTGATCAAGCATAACTGAATCGCCCGCTTGCAAGGTGCTCTCATCAAGTGCCACGCCAATGCTCTGAGTCCTCGCATGAGCCAGGGAGCAGCAGAAACTCCAACTCCAGCAAGGGTGCCCAGGACAGCCCAGCACACCAAGCTGGCCAGACAGGACAGCAGGCATACCCTCAAGCACCTTGGCTGCTGAGACTGACGCACCTGACCTGCCACACACGCTGCGCTGGGCGACCCCTGCAGCAACTGTTTCCCGTGCATCTCCTGATAAGGTGCTGCTGCTGCTGCTGCTGCTGCTGCTGCTGCTGGTGTTTGCTTGTCAGGCGGCCTGTGGCTAGCATGGCGCCGCCACTTCTTCAGGTGCCTCGTGGGAGGCCCCTTCCAGTCCATCATCTGGCAGTACACCAGCACGGAGGTGTATAACACCTGGCTGCGCGCCCTGGGCTCCAAGATCGGCCGGCAGTGCTGGCTCAGCGAGATGTTCAAGTGCACGGAGTTTGAGCTGTTCCATGTTGAGGACACTGCGAGCATGTGCAGGTGAGCTGCCGGCTGCTTGCAGCAGCCTGCACTGTTTGCAGCAGCCTTCTTCGAGGTCAAGGCTGCCATGGGACCCCTTTGTGTTACTGCACAGATAGCGCAAGCGCAGTCATGTAGCGTCAAACTCATACTAGTGATGCAGTGCAAAAAAGCATCGTGTCGTGTCAATGCTTCATCGTGACAGGCTTCCCAGTGAGCAAGCTCTGTTTTGGATAGCTCCACAGCACTCGGCATGCAGAGATCACAAGTGCTCTCGTGAAAGTGCTGCATTGCGCTGCTGCCTGCACTGCTGCGGCAACCCATTTGCTGCCCGCAGCATGGTGACCGTGGTGGGTGCCACGTCTGGCCGCACCGCCCCCGTGGTGCTGGGTGAGGCCTGCGATGTCACCAACGACTGCACGCTGCTGCCGGGCACCAGTGTCGGCAAGAACGCCTGCCTGGGCGTGTTCACGTATGGCGCGCCCGACCAGCACTTTGACGACTACTCCATCACCCTGGGCAGCTTCAAGCTCAGGTGGGGCCGCCGCTGCTGCTTGTCGAATTCTTACTGCACTGCGTGTGCAGCATGCCTTTCTGCGTGCTTGTCTGCCTCAGTCCCCGCCTTGCTCGACTAGATCAATTGCCTAGGCCGTGCGTACCAGCACACATGCTGCAGATGCAATTCACAGCCATTACAATAACAGTGTTGCAGCACAATATCTGTGCTGCCCTGTGTCGTGTGTTGACTGAGGCCATGTGGCTTGCTGCGTCACCTTAACCGCAGGGCTGGCGGCTCTGGTGCTGACGTGGAGGCTGGCTTGGCGTCCGGCAAGTTTGAGTCGGCTGCCTCCCGGCTGCTGCCCCGCTGGCAGTACGCGCTGTACAACGTGCTGTACATCATCTTCTCCAACATCATCTTCACCACGACCAACACCATGATGAGCCTGCCCGGCGCCATCCTCGGCTTCTACGTGCTCTTCCACTACGGCTACTTCCTGGGCGCCGCCTGGGCGCCCTTCTCCCTGGTGTTTGGCTTCGTGGTGTTCCTGGCCTACCTGGCGCTGCTGAAGCGGATCCTGATGCCCAACAGCGCGGGCATGCGCCCCATCTTCAAGAGCGTCGGTGCAGCCTGCTGGCAGCTGCTGTGCATCAACTGCCACCTGTATGCGGACTTCAACGGCTTCAAGGGCTCACTGGTGAGCGCTGTGGAGACCAATGTTCAGCTGCCGACAATGCACAGCCCAGACCTGCTGCGTTGATGGCTTTGCTACAGCCTGCAGCCTGCTTGCCGGCATATTGCTGCAGTGAAGGCTGGCTGCCTTGCGCCACTGGCGCTGAGCGGCTGCATGGCGGCTGCTGGTTGTGTGCTAATGCTACTCGGCACATGTTGGGCTCACCTGTCCTTGGCCCTGCCCTCCTTGATTCATTCCCCTGCAGCTGTACAACTGGTACCTGCGCGCCATGGGCGCTAAGGTGGGCAAGGAGGTGTTCTGCCTGGGGGGCGTGGTGGCCGAGTACGACCAGGTGACCATCGGGGACGGCACTGTCATCAGCGACGGCGCCTTCCTGCTGACGCACACCGTGGAGGCGCGCCACGTAAAGGTCCGACCCATCGTCATCGGCAAGCAGTGCACCGTCGGCGCGCTGTCCGCTGTGCTGCCTGACGCCTGCATGGAGGACCACGCAACGCTGGACGAGATGTCGCTGGTGAGTCAATTGCCACCCTAGACGGTAATCCTTCAGCTGGTCCAAATGCAAGCACCAAGCCTGCAAATGCCGTCCACAAAACCAGCTCTGCAGGAAGTGTTGCTATCTGCTGCTGTGTCTTTTTGCAATGTGCTGCTTCCTGCCAGTGTGTAATGTAATGTAATGTATGTGTAATGTAATGTAAAGTATGTGTATATGATGGGCCTGTAGGGGCATTGTCCCAGCACATTTGTATGTGCATCTGCTCGCTGAGGCTGTGTTGATCCTGTATGGCATCTGTGCACCGGCTTTGGGTGTTATATCGCACGCGCACCCACGCGTCAACCTCAGCTTGGTTTGCCATTTGCTGCAGCAGTTGCTGGATTGGCAAACATGTCGCAGCATTCTGCGGTTTCATCGCATGATCTGTTTCACTGCAGATGTCGTATTGAATGCCGGCAGAACGCCTCACACGTGTGCGACTGGCTGCGCGTGGCTGCGATCCCGCAGGTGATGAAGGGCGAGACTGTGCCGGCTGGCGCCACATGGGCGGGTGTGCCTGCCAGCCCAGCAATGCCGCTCATCAAGTTCGCTCTTTGAGGCTCTCATCACGTGCCGCCATCGCTTGCTGTGCACGGTGAAGCCTGAGTGCGGTGTCGACGAGTGGCACTGCTCGAGCTGCAGCATGACCAGGCTGACATGCGCTCACCTCTGGGCGCATGACACAGGGCAGCCGCCTTGATCCGGGGCCTGCTGCAGCATATGCTGTGCAGCAGCGTCTGGGCCTGCTGCACCACGTTGGTTGTTCAGAATGTATGATGGCAGGTCGTACTGCGTTGAAGTTCGGCTGTGTGGGCTAGGGTGGTGCGCACCTGGGCCATTGATGACGTGGCAAGGGCCACTGGCCAGGCTGACAAGCACCTGCGGCTGGTGCCGCGCCGCAACCGTTGTTCAACTGCACCTCTGGTTTTAGTTGCGTTAGTCATGCACGCCTGCAGGAAGCTGCCCAGAACAGCAACACACTGACTGTCTTTGGTTGATGTCTGTCTCATGTTCTGGGGCGTTCCTGTGTCATCATTTGAAGTAACCATCCCTTGAGTGAGCATGCACACGCAGTTGCTGGTTTTGGCTTATGAGCGCTCATCAGGGTTTCCTGTTTGCTTTTGCTGCTTGAATGTTGCATGTCATCGTGTGGTGCACACTCTGCTATCTACGCGCCCGATTGAATGTATAGCTTTGCTGTCATCGGCAGCTTGCAAAAAGGTCGATAGCATGGTGCAGTTTGGCAGTTGATTGAGTATCTGCAAGCACAGAGCTTGTGCATGCACTTGCTGCTGCTTGCGCACATTGAGTAGGTTCTGTTGATGTTGCCATGATACAACAGTGCCAGTGCTGGCCAAATGCCCCCTTGGGAGAGGTACACATCGCGCGGTGGAAATGCCTCCTTAAAATTAGACTACAGGAAATCTGCACATCCTTGTTGCTTCCACAATAAGATTGCACACTTGTGAAAAGTTTGCAGTGATGCTTACTGCATGTGCGCTCAACAGATGCGTGGTATACAAAGCGAAGGCGTGCGTGCTGTTGTGCCGATCAGATGAGTTATAGAGCTGTTGCGGTTGTCAAGCCTGCCATGATTGTGCCTGTGAGGCTGCAGGAATTGCAATTGCTTGGGGGATGCAAGATTCAGCCAGGTGGCTTGATGAGTATGACAACTTCAGCATGGCTGAAGCATTCAGGTCTCTGCACTGCATCTTCTGGGTGTGCAATGCATGTTGTTGTGTTGTGTGGCGCAATGTTCGAGTGTATAGAGTTTGGAATCTCTCCTGGCAACACGTCCAGCCTTTGCAAGAATGCTAGCCAGCTATATCAGTGTCTGTTTGAATGCTTCCACACTTTTCAGGTGCTTGTGTTGTGCAGCGACACTTGCAGGCAGCATGACGATGCTAGCTGTTAGACAGTTGCTGATGAAATTGCTGCAGAATATTGTTGGAAATAGCACAGACCACAGCTGTCAGGCTGCTCTGGTTGGTTTGTTAGAGTCTGCAGGTACAGAACCATCACTGCCAATTAGTGGCAGTGTGCTTGGAATGCAATGTGCTTTGCGCGGTGAAGGGCACACTACTCACCTATATGCATCCTGGATGCTGTTGTGCACTCTGCAGTGCAGTCTGCTACTGTGCTTCTCATGTGCATGCAGCAGTGCAGCAGCAACAGCATCTGTGCTTGCTGCTGCTGCTGCTGCTGCTGTTACAGCCGACATGCTGTGCCACGGCAGCCACTGTTATTTGACTGCCATGGTGCAACTCCATGCGTTATGCTGGCACATGGGCACGTGCTGGGCAGCTGCTCCTTTTCAAGAGCAGACCTTCGCAGTATTGCAAGTGTTGGGTTGTGCCTGCATCATGTTGTAGTTCGTGACAGGTCCACTTTGAGGTGGCAGTTGATGGCTGGGCATATGCACACTTGGCAGCCTCTGCTGTCTGCCTAGACTTGGGTTGACGTGTCACCAGCGAGGCAGTGTTATCCACACAGTGCTCAGCGGTTTGCTGTTTGGTGATGTCACGGAAACTAGTACGATCTGCGGTTTGCAGCATGTCAAGCCCTTTGCTTGAACCCTTGCTGACGTTTGGCTTGTATTGAGCAGCTTAGCTGCAGGAGATTGTGCCTGCGGCTAGCTGCAGTGCATGAAGCTGCATGAAGCTGCATCTTGCGAGGTATGCAGGCCTGCCATATCACCAACCTCAACACAGCTACGTCAGCCTGCCAGGTTGACCCATGATGGGCTGGGAACAACTTGTTGTGAATTGGACTGAATGTACTTCGCCCCCTTTTTTGCTGCTAGTGGGCTTGGTACTTTGTGGATCATAACAATGACACCTGTCGCTACCGCTTTGCAATGTTCTGTGAAGGGTTAAATGCAATAGCTTGATTTGTATGTCCAGCCGTTCTGATTTTGGTGCAAACAGCCTGCAGCTGTGGCTACAACCCTTGCATGTGCCTGCACAGCATTCAGCTCCTGTCGGGTGTCATCTCAGAGATGGCTTTGGAGTAGACCCCTGCCCATTGAGCAAGTTGCCTTCATCTTGGCAAGGAATCAATCTCAGTACTATGCGTTACACACAGCTGATGGGCAATGCTATAGCTACGGGTTAATGCTGCTTGAGCATGTTGGCTGGTGCCAGCACAGCTGCCTTGGGAGCACAAAGGTTGATATTACGCAGGTCTGAATTATTATGGGCATGCATGTGTCTCTAAGCCAGCACGTAATCCACCATTTTCATGTTTGCTTCCGTTGGCATTGGAGGTCGGGTGGGAGCCAGGCATGATCTGCAGGCTTGCACACTGCGCAGTGTGCATGCAGCTGTCAGATAACTGCTAGAAGACCTGCAGATGTCAAGCAAGCCATCGCGGCTTGAATAAATGTACTGTTGTCAACTGTTTGCACAATCACTTGCAGTGCCATTTGTGCACTGCATGAGCGGTACTTATGGCGTGGTTGAGAAGAAAACGTGCAATGTTGCTGCTGCTGCTGCTGCTGCTGCTGCAGAGCAGGGCTGATTTTCCTAGAACCTGTAGTGGTGTTGCAGCACTGGTAACCTCACAGGGCTGTGCAGTTGCACGCAATTTGGAATTGACAGAGTTGACACGTACACTGTGGGCCATCTCAGATGGCACAAAAACGCAAAATGGCCCAAGAGAGTGTGTTTTACACCACTCTCAAATTAACACCATGGTGTATCAGATCTGAAATGACATGATGCCACCATAAGCCTGCAGCGGTGTGCCGCATTGCACTGCCTTGATAGCGCAGTGCTATCTGAGCATGCTTCTGCAACACCATGCAGGCTGCGTTGATAAAGGTTGCAAGAAGACATGTGTTGTAATGTAACGGGTGGTCGCTCCCAAATGCGTGCCCAGGGCAGCAGTGAGTGGTCAGGCAGCACAACTAATAGCAACCACGTCTAATTGTTCCCTCTGAGACACCCCTAGTGTGTGTGGGCCGCAGGGATGTGGTGCCGAGTTGTGTGCTGAGCAGTCAGGGCCGGTGGGGAGCTCGCAGCTGGTTCACGTGTGGGCTGGATGGTTACAGGTTACAGCGTGACCAGTGCGTGGGAGCAAGCACCTCGTTAGCCAGCTAGCGGGGGGTCGAGAGGTTGCTATGGGGTTGGTACTGGCTGTAGCTGACAGGCTTAGCCTGCAAACTGCAGCAGACAGCTGTTTACGTACAGCTGTATGTTTCTAGGTGATGCTGGCAGTGTGGCTTGCGCTCTGGGCGGCAACTGAGACTGTACTCAGCAGGAGAGAGACCGGTGAAGGGCAACAGCAAGTTACCAGATATATGTGCAACAATTATACACACTGAAACCACAGTGCGGCTTCTTCCTCTTGGCAGTTGCCAATGCAGTGCAATATGGAAACAGGGACGGGCGTCCCCATTATTTAGGGGCCGTGAACGAGCACCCCAAGTTCTACAATCACAATGACAAACCTCGCATCATTGCAAACTGGCGGAACAGGTACTCGCAGGGCGAGGTGGCGGGGGCGGCAAACAAGGCAAACACTAGTCAAAATATACCTGGTCAATCCAGGGCCTGAGAGGCCTTGGTTGCAAAGTGCTACTCTAAATTGGCTGACGGCGCAAACCTCTTAACTATATTTAATGAACGGCATGCAGGCAATTTGCATGCAGTTTGTTGGCCAGGAAGACTGAAATGTCTCTGCTGGCAGAGGGCTGCACATGGCTGCTGCTATGGGCCTGTGGCCTCAAAACAGTGCTGTTCAAAACCTCCAACAGGCTGTTGCATATATGCAAAGCCATATCATATGGTGGGGGCCCGATCTAGTGTGCAAGTACTGGTCAAAGTTTCACTTTGTACAGCCATCACGTGCAGGCAACGTGGTAGGCTGTAGCACGACAAGGCAGGACAGATGACGATAACAACTAGAGCCGGGATATGGCATATCGGTGCAACGCGACCTTTATACATACAATATTTTCTGTATGGGTACAATTTATGAGGCCAGAAAAGGATGGCCTGATGGTACCGACAGCAACTGCTGTCATTGATCCAGCTCGTGAACATCTCACAGGGGTAATTATATGCTGATACATGATACATGGAACAAGGTGTTCTGCATATGGCAACGATAGGGCTACGGGCGTGCCCGGGAGCAGGGCGATTATCCAGACATTTGCTCACCCCCACTCAGACCATAAAACGATCCTGATATTTCCACAGTTCGAAACCACTCCAACAGTGCGCAACTCAGTGAAAAACAAGTGCGGATGCCGCACTGTAGGCCACTCACTCACATTCTACAGCAGTGCACGTGCATGCCTGCAGGCACAGCTGTACACACAGGTATCAATCAAAACTCTCAAGACAGCAAGTTTCCGCACTGAGAAGCTCACAGCCGTACTCAAGTCAAACCCAGCTGATATTACTATGACAGCGGCCATCACTCCCAGCGAGCTCACAGCCCTGTCATCTGATGTTGCCCGGCTGGGTCTTGGAGGCCTGAGGCCTGAGTTGGCACCACCATGCTTGCCTGGCCTGCAGGGCGGACAGTAGTAGCAGAAAAACTTCAGCCTTTGCTGCATACTAGCTAAGGCTTGTGCTTGTTGGTGCGGTAGCAACATCAGCAGGCTGACATGCGTGACAGGATTTTGGGTTGCACAATACAGTAGGTGGTGCTGCTGTCAGCGTTTTACTGCAAGCAAGGTTAAGCTACTGTTACACCAGCCTCCAATACAGCTGGCACGCATTATACGTTGTCACGCCATTCGGCTCGACAATGTATTATAATTGCCAACGCAGCAAAGTTTAAAGGCGCCACTCACATGCTAAAATGGGGCCCCCGTCACCATGGCTGTTTTGCAGTGCAGCTGCTGCACGGTAGATCTAGTGGGCAATCTATTGCAGCAAGCACAAGCACCTCAAGGTAGCAATGTTACAGCAAGACCTGCAGCGTGTTGACACGCAACTCGTGCATGACATACAGCACGTGATAAGCTTTCATCTAACAGCAGCTACAGCATGCAGCTGTAAAGAACATGTAACTTCCGAATTACCGAATTACCAAAGTAAGGCCACTGGCCCACCCGCAAAGGAGCCAAACAAGGCTCATGGGGTCCACAAAACTCAAAATGTGGATGGCATTTGTAACTGAATGACTCACTCACAACGAACATCTCTATAAGGCACCTGACCTGATCAGCCGCTGAAATATGTTGGGAGACGCAGCACTGCATGCATGCACAGGAGTGCCCCACATCCTACCCCCCCCCCCCCCCCGCATGCAAGGTCTGCTGCGTGCACCCACTACATAGGTCAATGTCATCGTTGAACCAAAATGACGGTGCAGAAGCGGTGCCAGGTACTATGTATGCGCTACACTCATGTTGTCCCGGGCTAGCAGCGGCTGACAGTGACAATAACATTAGGTGCACCCGATCACGGAGTGCGTGTGTCCCGTACAAGAGCCCAGTGCGCTAACAACAGACCTCTATAACCTTACAAACACATTGAGTAGCATCTGGCATTGAGACACAACACTTGGTGGACATCAAGTCTGACCAGCATCTGCATCCCAGGACAGCATGCTGATCTGCGCAGATCAGACACAGGAGGCATGTCTGACATGAATCTGACGCGGATCTGCAGAGGTCTGACAAATGTCAGAAATTGGCCGTTGCCAGCGTGTCATATATGAATGACGCATGACGCTGAATGCACAGTACACACGTAGTATTATGTGGTGACGCATGAATGCTTGACAGCACAGGATATAATGTTTGACGGCTGCAGCAAAACTGTTTGGTCAGTTCAACATGTGTCACCATGCAGACGGTAGTGGATGTGAAAGGACACAGCACTGCATGCATGCATGCAAAAAGGATGCAATCAGACACAGCACTGCATGCTGCAGCATGCAATGGTACTCAGCAAGTTGCCAAGTATATACTTGTTTGATTTATATGCAATGGTACTTGCCAACATCGGATGTTCAATGGGTTGTGCTGGTGCAAGCCATTGTGAAAGGGCACGGCACTAACATGCAGAACAATTGATATACCTTTACGTCCACGTGGAGCAACATTGTGTGTGGGTTGTGTTGATGCACTCCTTATTTGCAGAATGCGACTGCCTGACAGCGCTGTTAGGCTGCTAGTCGTCAGGCTGCTTCAAAAGGTTTGTTAGGTTAGGTCTTGTTAGGTTAAAGCAGCGCTAGCAGAAGTTCTGCATGATCGCCATACAGCATGCAGCCTGCCTCCCATTCCACCAGCCTGTAGGCTAGAAATGACAATCTGCGACCATTGCAACAACCCGTCACACAATGGTAACAGGAAGCGGCCATTTTTATATTCTCCTGATCATCGCTGTTGACGTTTCAACGTCGAACACAGGCCTGTGTTAGGGGGTTATTGTTCGCACAGTTCAAATTGCTGGCGCTCACTTCAGCTACAGCTGTCGTGCGGCCTGTAACTCACGATGTTTTTGCTCCTTACTGGCTCCCTTGAAGTGCTGCAGAAGCTTGCTAAGCGTCTGAGCGAAGAGCTGCATGGCCGTGTCTAGCTTGCCAGTGAGGAAGCGGTACATCTCCGCAAATCGACTTACACTAAGATGTGACGCGCTGCTTGGCGTGATCCAGCGATGTACGGTCACGCTGGCTGTCCCCAGCAGAGCTGGCCAAGGCTCCAGCTGCCCCTGCACCAGGGACTGCGGCTCGTCTAAGTGAGTCCCGTGATGCACACATGGATGTTGTTTTCAAACAAACCGCCTGCTTAGGGGTCGACCAAACGCAGCGATACCTGTGGCCTGCTGCTTATGGTACCGGTGCGGTACCTGCTAGGGCAGCAACAAGTGCACAGCAGCAACAACATGCTTTCCTGGCGCAAGGAGCAACAAAGGCCTTGCCTGTGCCGTGTTTGCTCAGGGCTCAGCACACCTCGTCAAAAGGTGAGCTATACATGCCGACTAAACTGTTGCATGCTGCAGGCAACAGCAGCATGAGCAACGTTGCATCCTTGCATCCTGCTGCAAGCACTGCAAGCACTGGTTAATCTTGCATCCTGCAAGCACTGCTGCCGCAATGTTGTGGCTGCAAGCACATGTAAGTATTTGGCTCGGTATGCACCTGGTTCAAGCACTATGCATCGGATGCATGCAACACTCATGCTGTATAGTTACTGGTGTTCTTCTTGCTGGTAGCTGCTCTCAGATTTGAGCACAAGTGCAACTGCCTCTGCTGACATGCCAGGTGCTGGCTCTACTGCAAATTACAAGTTTCTCAGGCAGTCCTCATGTCAATGTGCCAGGCATAACCAACCATTTAAGCACCATCTGGACACCATGCTGCAGTGCGGCGGGCATGCAGCAAGCCTTGGTGAGTCCCCCATTCTAAGTGGGCCATCCAGCCGTGCGGCTGCAGGAAGTGTGCTGCCTGACACCCGCTTTGCATGCCGCTACTGTGTTGATTGAATAGACAGCACGTTAACGGACCATGGCATTTACTTGTAGGCAAGCTGCGCTATCTCCATGCACAGCTGGACTAATGTTGCCAGCTTGCCAAGCAGTGTGTAGACCGCAACCTTGAGGCTTGACGCAGTAGATTAAGCAGTGGCATGCAGTTTGTCCCAGTTTGTGGTCCCCTGTTTTACATGTGCAGGTGATGCCGCCACAACAAAAGCAGCTC
The DNA here is from genome assembly GCA_014080715.1 of Scenedesmus sp. NREL 46B-D3. NCBI lineage: Eukaryota > Viridiplantae > Chlorophyta > Chlorophyceae > Sphaeropleales > Scenedesmaceae > Scenedesmus > Scenedesmus sp. NREL 46B-D3. The sequence continues at coordinate 431,580 of JACERP010000003.1, read as the reverse complement.
AGCTTAACAAAGTATCATCATCATCATCATCATCATCATCATCATCATCATCATCATCATCATCATCATCATCATCATCATCATCATCATCATCATCATCATCATCATCATCATCATCATCATCATCATCATCATCATCATCATCATCATCATCATCATCATCATCATGTTACCCGTTCTAGCCATAGCATCAACGCCATTGGCCCCATGCCGCAGAGGAGCAGAAGTGGAAGTGGCATATGAAGCTGCACAACGGGAGGTGAGCTGCAGCACATCAAGCAAGGGCTGCTTGTGTACTGCATGCTAGTGCCGTGTCCTCTCACATCAAGCATCGCACGCAGCATCTTGAGTCGGCACTGGCAACACTAGTTAACATACATGTGACTGCTGCCCGTTGGCCGGGCTGGCCCAGCGGGCAGATTGCCCAAGTAATATCAGTAGCAGTGCATGCAACAGGACACATCACTGCATGCACGCAAAGGAGTGCATGTGCTGTGCGCATACCCTTGTTGACTTTCAGGAGCATCGTGGGTGAATGATGCACATCACATTAAGGTGTTGATGCCCTGCCGTGCGGCAGCTGTACGTGTGTCAGGGACGCAAGGTATGCTCGGTGCTAACCCTGTTGCTGCTGTGTGCCGCAGACGCCCTGATCACTCATGAGTGGTTGCCACATGGTACCAATGGTGTACCGGTGTGCACACAGCAGCATTTTTAGCTCCTGAATGGTGAGTTGGTTATGATTTTGCATACGATGCGTTTCAACCCGCCGTTCTGGTAGTAATGATCAAATGCAACATCTGATTGCATGTAACTGTAGCACTGCGGTACTGCAGCACTGGCCTAGTAGAGCAGTACTACTGCTAGGTACAGCAGCTGCTGCAGGCTAACCGTACCTCTGGTTAGCTTCTTTAAGACAGTAGAAGTTTAGCAGTAAAAGTTCGGTGATCCTGCAGTACATGCCGCATATTCACGTGCCGGCAGAAACCGCCTGCGGCAGTTTTCCTCGGCGGGCATGGCGGGTTCGGCATGGCGGAGGCGGCAGGCCTGCGTGAACCATTGCCTATATAGTGCAGGTTCAGTAGTCAAAATGCCTCTTGAGTCTGGCTGCACTTACATCTAAGAAGGAGCTACTTCGTGTGATCATTCTGCTGCACGCGGCACGGTACTAGAGATAGACGTCTAGATTGGTTCATATAATAATTTTTAACTGCTGGATAAGCTGCTCACACATCGTAGTACGACTTCGGGTGCTGCTTTGTAGCCTGTGACTGCATGGGCACAGAGGATGGCATCACGCAGTTTTGCGGGGAATGGCGGCCAGAGTACCTGCAGGTCCGTGCACACTGATACAACCTCAGCGGGTTATCTAGCTTGACTGTGCTGTGAAAGGGTGCCAGTGGGCCGTTCACCACAACATCAGTGGGCAGTTGAAGCACACGTCACACGTGTACCGCTGCGTGAGGCGCCAGCTGTCCAACTGCTGATCATACTGCCATGTAGCAATCCTCGAAAGTTCCTACTCCTAGGCACATTGCAAACAGAACTTCCAGGACTACAACTGCGCTGAGTCTGAATGTGCTGCGATCGCTGCTGTCACATGCTGCAACTCCAGGGGCCGCTGATCCCTGCTGGCTTTGCTGCCTGTGTGGCCAGCCGCCCCAATGCCCCCTGCCTAGTTGCCGATAACGGCAGCAGCCTCAGCTATGCAGAGGTGGACGCAGCAGCCAACTGCCTGGCGCGCCGCCTGGTGGCCCGGGGTGTGGGCAGGGACAAGGCGGTCGGCATCCTGTTTGACCGGCAGCCTGCGGTGGTGGTGTCCATGATTGCGGTGCACAAGGTGAGGCCTGCACCAAAATGTTGAGTGTTCTATTAGAAGCAGAATAGCATCAAAAGCGTCTTCAAAAGCTTGTACAGTAACCGCTGCACAGTGGCGGCTTCCCAAAAGGTGTGCTCGCCAAAGATGTGCTTCCTTTTATGAGCAGGCCCATCGCATTCTGACCAAGCTTACAGCGGTGTTTTGCTGGTGGCAGCCCTTGCCATCAAAGCCTTGCATGTGGAGAAACTGCCGACTGAAGATTGGCATCCGCTAATTTTTTGAGGGAGAGAGTAGTTACACGTGGGTCCAGTCACCATCTTAAATGCTGCCATGTTGCGGTATTGTCTTGTTCAGATTTTCGATCATCAGATCTGCTGCTCCTGATTCCCTGCCTCACTCTGCTGCTGCTGCCGCTGTTCCTGGCTGCGTGTTCGTCTTCCCCTCCCACCTTGCCGCATCTCTTGGCCTGGCCGATATCCTCCCGTGCAGGCTGGTGGCTGCTACGTCCCGCTCGACCCTGGCTTCCCTGCTGACCGGCTGTCCATCTACCTGGAGGACAGCAACTCCCTGGCGCTCATCACTGAGCCTGCACAAGCACAGCTCGCCATGAGCCTGGTGGCAGGCCTGCCCCTCAACCCGCAGGTGCGCTGCCGCGGAGGCATGCGACCCACTCGATGCATGTTCACCGTCTGCAGCAGTTTTGCCACCGCATTTAGATAAGGTGGCTGGTGTACACTGGCAGCGTACTCATGCAACAAGGTCGTGCGTGGGCCTCACAATTTGCAAACTGAACACCTTGCCCTGCATTGCCATTTGATGCACCCTGGCTGCTGGTGTCCTGCGGCATCTTGTGCCACACAGCGCAGCACAAATCTGCTGCTTTTCCAAAAGACTTTGCTATATGCATTGCTGCTGATTCTGTTGTGATTCAAACACCTGCCTCTGCAGATCGTCCTGTACAGCGACCCCACCGACCCAGAAGCCACCGACAGCTCCATCTGCCTGCCTGACGTGCACAGCATCGCCGAGGACGACCTGGCCTACATCATGTTCACCAGCGGCAGCACGGGCAGGCCCAAGGGCGTGATGATACCGCACAGGGGCGTGCGGGACCTGGTGGCCTTCAACATCGAGAAGTTTGAGCTGAGTAAGTCTCAGCTGGGTAATGTTGCATTCTGACCTGCTGCATGTTGCTGCTCAGCTGCTGTTTTGCCGTGCTGGCCACAGGCTTCAATGCAGTCAGCGTTATTAGCCCCACTGTTTCGTGATGTACTTTGAGATTTCAAGGATTCATCCTTGACTGCATTGCTGCTGTGGCATGGCAAGGGCACACACTGTCATTGTTATGTTGCTTTGACCAGTGGTCTGCTGAATCAGCAAAGTTGGTAAGCTGATGGGCTGCTGCCCCGCTTGCAACCTTTCCTGTTGTCGCCTCCGCAGGCTCGTCTGACGTGTTCTGCCTCAACTCCACCGTGTGCTTCGACTCGTACGTGACCTACGTGTTTGCGTCCCTGGTGCTGGGGTCCAAGCTGGTGGTGCCCGGGCCCACCGCGCACCTGGACCCCTCGGGCATGGCCGCCCTCATCGCCGCGCAGGGCATCAGCTGCATGGAGGTGGTGCCCGCCCTGGCTGCAGAGTACCTGGACGCGTTCAGGGAGGCGGGGGAGGCGCTGGCGTGCCTGAAGTACATCCTCACGGGTGGGCGCAGCTTGATGCTTAGTGATGCACGCCTCTGCAAGTCTGTCATTGGCAACCACCAGCGGTGCAGCGCGAGCCAGGCTCAGCCTCTTTGGGACTGGATGCCACCTGCTTGCCAGCTCGTATCATGCCATGTTGCTGTGTTGGCAACGGCTGCACACTAGCCACATCCTCGCAGCAACCCGTCTGACTAAATGCTGCTGCCCTGCCCATTGCTGCCTCCCCTGCCCGCGTGATGCTGCGTCATGGCCAGGTGGTGAGGCGCTGACGCCCAACCTGGCTGAGGCCATCTGCGCCACGCTGCCGGGCCTGCACATGGGCGGCCTCTTCAACAGCTACGGGCCAACAGAGGTCACCGTCACGGTGGGCAGCACGCAACCAATAGTTGCAGGGACATCAAGGTGTTGCAGCATCGTGTCGCTGTCCTGCCACACATCAACAGAGGTCGCAGTTGCAGCAAGCCGGCCATGCATGCAGCGTGTACACATGTTGCGCAACTGAAGATACTTGCTACGACAGCATGGTGTTGTTCTGTCACGTCTGCAATGACTAGTGGCATCCCTGAACAATGTATCAGCCTTGAACACCAATGCACCACATCCGCTGTTGCCGCGGTGGCTGAACGTGCTGCACTGCTGCTGCTGCCTCCCACCTCTCATTGTCCATCATCCACCGCAGACCATCACCGGCCACATCAAGGAACCCTTTGACCGCATCCCCCTTGGCAGGCCGGATCACAACGTGCACACCTACGTGGTGCTGCCAGACCAGCCATCAATCAATGAAGATGACGGTCACCCAGAGATCACAGCAGCGTACGGTCAGAACCCTAGCCGGTGGCGCCTGGCAGAGGTTGGAGAGCCAGGAGAACTGTGGCTGTCGGGTACGAGTTGAACAGCTCGGCACTGCAAGCTGCATGCTTTGCAGTGGAGCCGCTGAGTAAACGTGATGTCGGTGATGTGGCTTTTCAGCTTTGCTCATGCTGTGCATTGCATTACCAAATGTTGCATAAGGGCAATTCGAAATAGCACGCAAGCCTGGTGAGTGCCACCCACTATCCTGCTGTATTTTCATCGCCCGGCCTTCTTGCTCTGGCAACGTCTGTTCAGGTCCGCGCCTGGCGCGAGGCTACCGCAACCGGCCGGAGCAGACTGCCACCGCCTACGTGCCCAACCCATGGTTTGCAGCCGCAACCGCCGCCCTCGACTGCAGCGACCCTGCTGCTGCAGCGCTGCGGCAGCAGTACCGCGTGGCGTACCGCACCAGCGACCTGGTGGTGATGGGGGCTGATGGCCAGCTGGAGTACCTGGGGCGCGCTGACAGGCAGATCAAGATCAACGGCGTGCGCATGGAGATCAGCGAGGTGGAGGCGGTGCTGTCGGGGGCAGCAGGTGCGGCCCGCGATGCGGCTGGGCTTGGCTGGGCTGCATTGAGTCGGTGCACTGCAGTGAAGGTCCTGTGTTTTGCCATCTGAATGTGCATTTGGACATGAAGTGGCTGTTGCTTGGTTCACCTGCCTGGTGGACACGCCTGTCAGTCAAGACTCTGTCTTTATCCTTGGTTGGCGAGACCATGTCACGGCCCAGAAACATATCTGTTGCTCACTGTGCAGCAACGCAACTGACCTGCCACCTTTCACAGATGACGCTGTGATCATTCCAAATATGTGCTGCTGCTGCTGCTGCTCCTGCTGCTGCTGCTGCCACAATCGTCTGCTTCTGCTGCTGCTGTTGCTGTCACCCTTCCCGGCTGCCTCCAGGTGTGACGCATGTCGCGGTCAAGCCCTGGAAGGACGCCAACGGCTGCTACCGCCTGGCCGGCTACGTGGCGCCGGACAGCGTGGACCTGGCAGCTGCAGAGGCACACTGCCGCGCAAAGCTGCTGCCAGCGATGGTGCGCCCCAATTGCATGCATGCATGCATGCATGCATGCACGTGGCGACGCTGGTTGTGCACCTGGCAACATGTTTTGTGCATACGTATTGCTGCCTGGCACTACTGACAGGTGACGCACAGGCCAACTGCCGGTTTCCTGTGCATGTGCCTCACGTTGGCGCTCAGCGGTGCGATGAGCTAGCAAGCATCATGCATGATGCGGTCTGGCATGTCTTGTCTACCCAGTATGTCCCCAATGGTGTCACAATGTGTATGCCCGTGTTTTTGCTCCGTCTCGATCATGCATGTAACGTGCTGCTGTGCCTCCCCCTACCCGTCACCACGGCTAACTGTGCTCTCACCGCCCTTTCTCGCCACTCCCCAGGTGCCCGCCAAGCTGGTGAGCGTCCCGGTCATGCCGCGCCTGCCCAACGGCAAGATCGACGTCAAGTCGCTGGCCGAGCCCGAGTGGGCTGCTGCGTCCGGCGGCGCCGACGGTGGCGGGCCGGCTGCTGCCCCCTCCACAGACATGGAGGAGCTGCTGACAGACATATGGGCAACTGAGCTCAAGGTGGGCGGCGGGTCAGGGTCTCTCTGGGCGGTGCCGCCTGTCTTCTGCACTTCCGCCGGCCGACAGCCATTGTAGGTTGGCATCAGTCTGCTGCAGGTGACTCACCTGTCTAACATGCGCCAGGAACGCTTCTTGTGCCATGGCAGCCACATACTAGTAAAATTCGAAAGTGAGAATGCTTCCTTGAGAATGCTTGCAAGACGCATTAAGAAGCACCACAGCCACAGGTTTTTCAAAGCCACTTGTCGACCTGCTTACACTTGCTGTTGCTCCCGCGCAGGTCCAGAGGAGCAGCTTCAGCGTGAAAAGCAACTTCTTTGAGCTGGGCGGCAACTCGCTGCGCGCCGGCCTCATCAACTCCAAGATACGCCGCGCAACGGGCGCAGACATATCAGGTGTGCGGGTGCATGGGTGCTGTGCGGGATGATCAGCAGGCACAGGTCCCTGCTGTGGCTGAGTTCCGTGCGCGCAGGCTGACAAGCATATGCGCAGTGATGACGCTGCTTTTGCGGGCATATGCCTGCTGTGCAAACCGCGGCTGAAAATCTAGTTCAGATGCAACTTGTGGCACGCAAGTAGCAACATCAGCGAGAGCTGTGCAGACCCTGTCACGGCCAACATGTATGTACAGCAGCATGCCAGCCAATGTGGTGCATGTTGGTGACAGCAGGGTTGGGACCGGCAGTTGATGTATGCTGCTGACGCAACCGCATCTGTTTGGTTTACTAGAACCTGTTGCCTCACCCCAATGCAACCTGTCGTGCAGGTCTGCTGATCTACCAGCACTCCTCGGTGACAGCCATGGCAGCAGCCATCGAGTCACAGTGCGGCAAGTACATCATCACAGACGTCGCCTCGCGCCAAGGCAGCTTCAGCATGATCGGCGCAGGCTCCATCTACCAAGGCTTGGGCGGCAGCACCACAACCAGCTTCACAACGGCTGCAGGGCGCCCAGACAGCAGGAGCAGCTGCCTTGACAAAGGCTGGGCAGGCATGGGCCATGCTGCTGCTGCTGGTGCTGGTGACCCAGGCAAGGGAGCTGGCAGCTACGCAGCGCTCAGCAGCCGGGGCCTGCCGGTGTGGCTGGCAACGCTGCTACAGATCGGCGGGTTGTTCCTGCTGGGCATGCTGGGCTATGTTATCGCTTGTGGCTTCCTGGAGGTGAGGTGCTGGTCTGGTTGGGAAGCTTATTGCCTGCAAGTATGCAAGCATTCAAGGCAAAGCAGGGCAGCAAACCAGCATGGTATGCTCGTAATATGAGCTGCCTCCCTGCCAGGACGCATTTTGGTTGCTGAGTTTCACTCCTGTTGGTTGCCATTGTCAATGCAGCCATTCTTGCTGCTGATGCTGCTGCTGCTGCTGCTGCTGGCTGCTGCTGCTGCTGCTGCTGCTGCTGCTGCCGCCCCCTCCATTCCCTTTTCCGGCCTGATGCTTGTGGCAACAGGTTGTGTACATGTTCGCCCTGCTGCGCCCACACATCTTGCTTGTGCCGGCCTTGCATTTAGCCTGGCTACTGGTGGGATGTTCACCCTGCTTGCCTGGTCGATTGGGTTCAAGTGGCTGCTTCTGGGCAAGCAGAAGCCGGGCGTGCACGCCATCTGGAGCCTGTACTACGTGCGCTGGTGGATAGTGCGCAGCACGGTCAAGTTCACCTGTCCTGGATCTACGTACTTGTGCGCCGCACACCCATGTTTGTGTGGTATCTGCGTGCGCTGGCTGCAAGATCGGCAAGAACGTGGCCATCGACTCGCCCAACATCGTGACTGGGACCTGATCGAGATTGGAGACAACACAGGTGGGTAGTGCAACAGCCTGGGTTGGCTGACCCTGTGTTGAGATATGTGTGGCCACAGGCAGGTGTGTGTGAGTGACGTTAATGATTCAAACACACTGCCTGACCATACACCTAAAAACAGGGTTAGCCAAATATGTGGGTATCATGCACAACACTCAAGCAAAGTTCAGCTGACTCTATCCTGTCTTTCACCAAGGAGGCCTTACCAATGCTGCTAATGCCTGCTTGCGGTCATGGCTGCTACTGCAAGGTTCATGCGGCTTGTCAGGCCAGGCAACTAGTCACTTCAAGTCCTAGCTGCGCTTGCATGCTGCTGCCTCTGGCTGTGCCACTGCTGCAGTCATTGAGGCCGACTCCTTCATCGACGGCTCCAGCTTCCATGCATCGCCAGAGCCAGGAGGCAGGGGGACCATGGTGAGCGCAGCGCTGCATGTAGGCGCGACGAAGCAGCCATACGAGCACATGAGAGCTGGTGGCACACCCACGTCCGCATGATTGCTGCGAAGTGTGTGCACATCTTCAGCTTGTGCACGCCTGCATGCTGAGCAGCAGGCCGTGGCTGCGCACTGCAGGTGGTGGGCCACGTCAAGCTCGGCAAGAACGTCACGCTGATGCCTACAAGCATCGCCAGCCACGGCACCGTCGTGCCCGACAACTACATCCTCACGCCGGGCACCACATCACAGCGGCTGCCAGCAGGGCCTTCAGGTGGGTTGCCTTATGTCACAGAGACTTTCAGGCAGCGGTGCCTGCAGTGACTGAAGTGGCTGCCTGCAGGACCTTCAGGTGGATAGCGCTTGCTTGCTTGCAGCCGGACAACTCACAGGTGTCTGGATGCTGAGCAAACAGCAGTTGCTTTTCAGTCATGCCTGCTGCCATGCCAGCCATGCTTCCTCGCCTGATGAGCGTGTGTATGCACGGACCCCGCATGTCTGCTCGCACGCATGCGAGGGCTCCCACACCAGCTCCTCCTGCTGCTCGTGGCTGCTGTTCACCAGTGCAGCATGCATACCGGCATTGCCGCCTCTTGCTGCCAAGTCCCAACATCAACCTTCCCTGCTTGCTGCTCTTGCTGCTACCGTTGAAACAGATGCTGCCGCTCATGCCAGAGTGCGCAGCGAGCATCAGGTGCTGCCGCTGTGGCTGTGCATGTCCACAGTGCTGCTGCTGGTCTTCATCGAGTCTGCCGTATGGCTGGCCATGGTGCCCAGCATTCTCGTGTGGTGAGTCTCTGCGCAGGCTGCAGCAGGCTGTGTTCAAACCAATCGCCAATCCTGCCCTGTCTGCTCCAGCACAAGCTGCCACAACAAGCACTGCAGAACATATCAAAACACGTGCGACCCACAATTGTGCAGTCGTGTGAGGTGGCAGGGCGCTGTACATAACGCTGGCTGTGCTGTGCGACTGCATGGATGACTGAGGTGCGGTTTCTGTCCCCTGCAGGCTGGAGTTCATCGAGAACTTTGTTGGCACGCATTTCGACACGTGGGACGACGTCATTGTGGCCTCACGCAGCTGCTGGCTTGGCGGCGCCTACAACGAAGGCCTGGGCACAGCCGGCCCCATCTACGACACCTGCCACAAGCTGTGGTGGACCATGGCTTTCTCCATGCTGATCGCACCAGGCGCTGCCTTTGTGAGTGCTTCCATATACATGTGGAGCATGATCCCACTGAAGTGGCTGCTGGTGCCCAAGATCACCGAGGAAAAGATGAAGACTGGTGAGGGACAGGCATATGCAGTTGCAGTTGCGTACCTGGGCTGCCAGGCATAGCATGCCTCTGCATTGTGCTGTCACACAGCAGTGCAGTTGGTTGTAGCTGTGCTGTGAAGGGTACATCGGTGCTGCACAGGATCTGAACATGTGCATTGTTGCATGCCCACACTTGTGGGACCTGCCAGTGCTAGGCGTGTCCAGCGTTGTTGGGATACATGTGATTTGCTCCATTTCCTGCGTGTTTGCCGACCCCGTCCATGTGCTGCCACCTGCCTTGCGCTGACAATTCTGCATCTGCTGGCCGGATCGGTGTGTTCAGGCGGCCTGTGGCTGGCATGGCGCCGTCACGTGTTCAAGTGCCTCGTTACGGGCCCCTTCCAGTCCATCATCTGGCAGTACACCAGCACGGAGGTGTACAACACCTGGCTGCGCGCCCTGGGCTCCAAGATCGGCCGGCAGTGCTGGCTCAGCGAGATGTTCCGCTGCAGCGAGTTTGAGCTGTTCCACGTTGAGGACACTGCGAGCATGTGCAGGTGCGTGTAAGGCATGTGATATTGATGCTAGCTGTGAACTATGCAAGGCTCTCTGGCAGCTTGCGTTGTGTTGATTTGAAGGCATGACCGGCCTGTAAGAAGCACTCTGCCCACATCATTTATTGGCATTGTTTTGCCAATTGCGTGCCATGACATCTGTGCTATCTTGCTGTCAAGACGTTGCACACACATTGGCACTGAGGGTATCTGCTGTGACCTGATGCTAGCTGTTATCTGCCTGCTGACCACCACGAATGACGTCCTGCTGCCCGCAGCATGGTGACCGTGGTGGGTGCCACGTCTGGCCGCACCGCCCCCGTGGTGCTGGGTGAGGCCTGCGATGTCACCAACGACTGCACGCTGCTGCCGGGCACCAGTGTCGGCAAGAACGCCTGCCTGGGTGTGTTCACGTATGGCGCGCCTGACCAGCACTTTGACGACTACTCCATCACCCTGGGCAGCTTCAAGCTCAGGTGGGGCCGCTGCTGCTTGTTGAAGGTGTTTGATCGCACATTGTCAGCAACGCGTGTGCTGCTGCCCTGTTACTAAGTTATCAGAGAAAGATGGAGTTGAAAGTAGGCCGTTTGCCATCTTAGATGGCATGCACCACACAAGTTGCATATATATTCAAATCTGGGTCATGCCTATGTGTACAAACCATGACACACATTGCTGCATTGCTGCATTGCATTCAGGGACACACCCTGCAGCTGCTTGACACATGCACTGATATTCAGCTCACCTGTGGCTTGCTGCAATTATGTGCACCGCAGGGCTGGCAACTCTGGTGCTGACGTGGAGGCCGGCCTGGCGTCTGGCAAGTTTGAGTCGGTCGCCTCCCGGCTGCTGCCCCGCTGGCAGTACGCGCTGTACAACGTGCTGTACATCGTCTTCTCCAACATCATCTTCACCACGACCAACACCATGATGAGCCTGCCCGGCGCCATCCTCGGCTTCTACGTGCTCTTCCACTACGGCTACTTCCTGGGCGCTGCCTGGGCGCCCTTCTTCCTGGTGTTTGGCTTCGTGGTGTTCCTGGCCTACCTGGCGCTGCTGAAGCGAATCCTGATGCCCAACAGCGCGGGAATGCGCCCCATCTTCAAGAGCGTTGGTGCAGCCTGCTGGCAGCTGCTGTGCATCAACTGCCACCTGTACGCGGACTTCAACGGCTTCAAGGGCTCACTGGTGACTGCTAGGGATGCTAATGTTCAGCTGCCGGCCTGCATGTTTACGCAGCAGCGCAGCACTCACCGGCTGCTGGCAGGCGGCAGCCTCACCCGCCGTTACTGCCATGCTTGTTGCCACTAGCAGCCTGCTGGTCAGCATGCGAAGTCAGGCTCACTGCCCCATACCTTTGCCACCAGGCTGCATTTGCCTGCCCAGTTTGAGAATGTGGTGGCACAGCCTGCTGACTGTTTTGCAAACTTCACTCAGCACATGTAGGGCTCACCTGTCCTTGGCCCTGCCCGGCGTTTTGCTTCCCCCTGCAGCTGTACAACTGGTACCTGCGTGCCATGGGCGCCAAGGTGGGCAAGGAGGTGTTCTGCCTGGGGGGCGTGGTGGCCGAGTACGACCAGGTGACCATCGGGGACGGCACTGTCATCAGCGATGGCGCCTTCCTGCTGACGCACACCGTGGAGGCGCGCCACGTGAAGGTCCGGCCCATTGTCATCGGCAAGCAGTGCACCATCGGCGCGCTGTCCGCTGTGCTGCCCGACGCCTGCATGGAGGGCCACGCAACGTTGGACGAGATGTCACTGGTGAGCAAGGGTCGGAAAACATGATCAAGTCAGGCCATCAGTTTTTCAGCACATTATTAAGTCAGCATCTGGGGTGGCTATGTTGTGAGAAAGCCGCCTCCTGCTCCCTCTAAGGCGCTGAATTGATGATGTGCTGACACCACCTGCAAAGATGCCGCCTGCGTACGCTGCATATGCCCGATGATGACAGCAGTGCATGCGACACCTACAATACCTTGTCAGAACTGAGACGTGTCCTCAGGCACCAGTTCAGCAAGGTGAAACTGCTGTGAGCTATGATAGAGTCGACACGCTGTACCCAGCAACATGCATCTTACTGTCTAGCTGACTGGTGTGCCTGACGCCGCCCATGTCTGCCGCAGGTGATGAAGGGCGAGACTGTGCCGCGTGGCGCCACCTGGGCGGGTGTGCCTGCCAGCCCAGCAATGCCACCGCTCAAGTTTGCTCTGTAAAGGACGCCGCCACCACGGCCAGCGCCGCCGGTGGAGGCGACACCTGCCAGAACGCCCGTATTAGGCCGGTGATGCTTGCTCATGATCAATTTGCAAAACTTGTGGTGTTGATGTTGTGTGTCAGCTAGTACTGCTACCAAACATGCCATACATGCCTACAGTTGGTCCATAGAGTACTATGCCCTTTGATTTTTTCCAGCTTTTGACGACAGCACTGCATGTACGTGCTCAGCAGCCTGCGTGTCGCGACTATGTCTGCATGCCTTACCGTCCGCTCTTGAAAGAGGGGTACCTTGGGCTTTAGGATCTGCAAGTGATTGCAAGGCTCGAGTGAACATGCAGACGACTTTGTGCAGAACCGATGCATGCCAAGTCACAATCTGCCTGAAACGCAAATTCCAGTCAGCTTACGCTGCATGAAGTCGTGGTTTGAGCTGCTTTTCCGCATTGTCGATGGATGATTGCAAGCGTGATGGTGGTTGTTTTGCAGCTGATACTACATGAAGCAATGCATGCTGGAGGCGCGACTCACCGCATGCTGAGCTGGCCGCTTTCATAGCACTGGATGTGCCTGCGATAGCTTGGACACACAACCCAACCATGCCACCATCTTGACTGTGCAGTAGTGATGGGTGGTGCTCTGGTTTGCACCCACTCTGCCGCGGCGGGTGTGCGTGGCCTCAGCCGCCTTGTTTGCTGCTGACATCAGCAACGCAGTGGCTGCCCTGTGCAGACTGCCTCGTGAGCAACCCTGTGCTTGTGGCATGTGCACAGGCAAGTTTTGCAGCTGGGCGGCAATCCGCCTCGATGTGCCGTGTCGTCAGTTTGATGTACTGGCATGTATGTACCAGCCACTGGATCCAGTTTGGTCGCACTTGCTTCAGGCCCTTTGTGGCGCATACTACTGTGGAGTGCGGTTCACTTTGCGCATCCGCCTACTGCTACACTAGACCCAAACCTACGCGGCGCTGCTGGGCAGTGCCACTTTGAGGCCTTGCACACGTACACTGTTGTGCGGCAACGCCACTGGCTCTGCCGTGCCGCATCAAATAAAACATGCTTACTTTGCTTTACATGCTCCACCCATCAAGGAGTGAGAACCTCATTCAGGAGCCAATGCTAAGTTTTACCCGTATCCTGGCAGTCTGCAGACTAGCTGGTGCTCCCAGGCATATACTAACCCCATGCATGGCCACTGCAGCATTTGGCAGCGTGCTCTTGGATGAATCACACCTGCTTCTGCTATGCTGCTGGCATCACCACCAAGTCATACTACTAGTACTGTTGCCGGTGGGCTTGGGCCTCGTGCGCCATATGCAGTACTACCACGTTGTTTAAGTAGGATTTGTGGTCCGATGACGGTCAAGCCCTAGTTTGAGCAGCATGCACCTGGCCTTTGCACCTTGAATTGCTCCTTGGAAGGTGCTGCAGCAGAACCTGTTTTTGCTAGTTTTTGTTGCTGGGGTTGATGGGCTGTGTGTCTAACAAGACCTGGCGGTCATGCGAACAGCCGACTGTGGTTCCAACAGAGACAGCTAGTCAGCAGTAGGCTCAAGTGCCTTGCAAAGTGGCACAAGTTTCCATTGGTGTGCTTGGCGGCTGCGAACACTGCATAGTCTGCATGTGAGTCGTGCCTTTGTTGTGCGCGTGGTGCAGGTGTCAGGATTATGGTGGTTACCAAATTACCGAATTACCAAAGTAGGGCCACTGGCCCACCCGCAAAGGAGCCAAACAAGGCTCATGGGGTCCACAAAACTCAAAAGAAGTTACAGCGGTCACCGTCAGGAGATTGGATGTGTGGTATCCTTGCTGCTGTCTCATCATCATCATATTACCCATTCAAGCCATAGCATCAGCGCCATCGGCCCCGCGCCCCACCGGGGCGGAAAGAGGAGGGAGCACTGCTCCAGAATGTTTGCATGCATTGCGCACATCCCAAGACTTGACAAGAAAAGCAGCAATACACGGTGACACCATCAGACATCTTCCAGAACTGCCCCAAATATCATCAGATACAAAACGCAACACCTTGATTGACGAATCAGCCATGGACAAAACGCTGGGCAACTTTTCAGCGCAACCAGGCAGGGATCTGATCTCAGCAAACGTATCATCCCTCTGAGCAGAAATGCTTGCTGCTGTCTGTTACTGCGTCAGTGAAATGTGTTCTATACTAGAGCTGGCCCGGTATGAGACGGCAGCTGACAGCCAAGCGCCTGTAACAAGCTGCAGCGTTGCAGCGCTGCAGCGTTGATGCCTGCATGCAGTAGAGATTGACTTGCTACGTGTACTGCAGCCTAGTTTTGAAGTGGCGGTGGGGATGAATGCAGGCACAAGGTTAGGTTACCAGTCGGCGAGGCTAGTTCCCAGTAGGCTGTTGCTTCCCTGCCTGCCTGCCTGCCTGTGTAAAGGCCTGCCTGCATGTGTTTGGGTGAGGGGGTCCACTAGCATGCAGCAGTACTTAAATTTCCTGTTGAACAGCGGTGCATTGCTCTGAAGTAGGCAACATGGGTTGTGTGTCATGCCCTGCCTGCATTAGGTTGACCTCAGGATGTTGCTTGTTGGAAAACTGGCTGCACTGCATTTGTTGCTGTTGTCTGCCTAGTTGGATGTTGATGAACTGTGCATGCATGGTAAGACCAGGATGGTGTAGGACCTGCATCAACTGTTGACCGGCCAACTCTGGCTGAGTGAATTCTGGGCAGATCTTGGAGTGGAGTGTAATAGCACATAGCACTGCATGCAAGCAAAGGAGTGGACAGACGTTGAAGTGTGTGCACAGGGAGAACTTGTCACCTGGCTCCACAAACTGGGGTACACCATGTGACACATTGGATTGAGTGCTTCGTCTTCTTGACATTAAATCGTGGCTTGCTTCGACAGGTCAGGGTCTGCTGACTGTATAAAGATCGCAATGGCGTGAAAAGGAAGAAGGCAGAATGCAGCATGCAAGCAGGACGCTGAGAAAGTACCCCCCGCCCCTGCATGCATGCAAAACATATGACCGCCTACTGCAGTATGCCAAGTCGTGCTGCAGCTTGTTACAACGTCCAGTTCACGGAGCATGATAATCATCATCATAATATTACCCATTCAAGACATAGCATCATGTTGCCCAATCAAGCCGTAGCATCAATGTCATCAGCCTCCCGCCCCACGGGCGCACCCACGGGAGAGGAAGACGGAGCACTGCCCCACTGTGTTTGCACCCCAACTAGCTGGTGCTTGATAAACCCGCCCCTGGCCAATGCGGTCGCTGAGCTTGAGTGACCATCAACTCCATGCATGTATGTAACAGGACACAGCACTGCATGCATGCAAAGGAGTGCCCCACAGCCTACAACCCTCATGTAAGTATATGCAAAAGGACACAGCCCTAGCATGCAGAACACTATAAATACCCCGCACCCACACCCTCCCCCACCCAAGCAAGGCTAGCACATGCAAGCACTGCTGCACACCCAGTGTGAACGAGGCTGGTACTGCTGATGACAAGCAGACTGCAGCACGTCCAGCTGCAGGAACTCCAGGGGCACCAGCACGCACGCCTGTGTGTGTATGTATGTAACAAGCTGCTGCCCGCAAACTGACACTCTGTTGGCACTTGTCCAGCGTAAAGCCTGTCACAGCAACACCTGTCACCTCTACAGGAAACAGGGCCTGTTAAGCTAGTAGACATGCACCTGCCCATGCATATCCAGCAGCAGCACTAACACGCACACAAGACACGCGTTTGTGACCACTCCACACGACACCTCATGTTGGTACAGAACAGCTCTGCAAAGCCATACATAACTGACAGCGCAGCATCAGAACCCAAAGTCTCTGTCGGGGAACATCGCAGGCGCAATCAGCGTCCAACTGTACAGCAGACCAGTCACCCACTCGGCCGCCGTCTTCACCCACACGCTCGTCCACCCCACGTCCAGCCTGTCCCGCTCCTGCTCCACCGCACCCCAGCCCGTCATCAGCATCGCGATGTACATGCTCGCCAGCGCAAAGATGAGGTGGAAGAACGCGTAGTTGTAGCTTATGGGCGCGTAGTCTTCAATCGCAGCCCTGTCAGCAGCGCTGTCCCTGCTGGCGCTGACCTGGCCAGGCGCTGCCGCTGACTCAGCTGTGCTGTTTGCGCCTGCAACTGCCTCGGCGTCAATCAGCGGTGTGCCCATTGCCACGTCGTCGCTGGCGTCATCTTCATCCAGCATAAACAGGCTGGTGTTTGAGCCTGCAGCAGCAGCAGCAGGATTACGGCAGCAGCGTCAGAAGCAGGCAGACTAGGCGCAAGCACACCCAGTAGCACCCGTGGCTGGACCTGAATGCAGCGCAGCTGCAAGCATGGCGACGCGCCGCACTGCAACCATCCAGCCATCTCTGTACTGCCGGGACTCATCATTCACCCCCGTCCCGCCCACCTGCGCGCAGCGCGGAGTACACTACTGACAGCAGCGTCACCAGCATGCCGATCACCAGCGTGCTGCCGCTGGCCGCGTTCAGCCTGTGGCCCAGCCCGTTGCACTCAAAGTCCCGCGGCTCGCTCTGCAGCGCCGAGTAGCACAGGTACATGATGTACAGCGCGGTGGTGCTGCTGGGGAAGAGGCTGCCGTTGCGTGCCATGGGCAGCAGCGACAGCAGTGAGAAGCCGATGCACAGCAGCAGGCTGGCAGTGATGAGGAAGACGTTGAGGGAGCAGCTGCCGGCGCCGGACGGCTTGAAGAAGTAGAACAGCACTCCTGCAAATTGGGGTGGTCACCAAGGCACCCGCCACAGAGGGTGAGGCAGAATGTGCGGGCAGAGGTGCCGTGCGCAGTCGTGCACGCTGCGAAGACATTGCAGCGCAAGCAGAGCGCAGGCATGACAGCAACTGGGAGCCCGCAGCACCACGCGCCTCGGCATGTTGTCACAAAACACATGCCACAAGCTAGCAGCATGCAGCGCCCGCAGCGGAGGCGCCACAGCAGAGGCACGGCTGCACATGGACGGCAACTCAATTCAGCCGGCAGCAGGATGCGTGGCGCACCTGAGATGCCCAGCACGCCAGCAAAGCACGTCACGGTCAGCGCCAGCAGCCCGTACAGCCAGCGCTCGTCCTGCTCCCCGTTTGCCACCCATGCGTCGTTCCAGGACTGCGTGAAGTCCAGCAGGATGATCATTTGGATGACGAGGAACAGGCCGCTGCCAAAGCGCGCAGCCCAGCCTGTGGTGAGGGCATGGATCAAGGGGCATGGATCAATGGGCAGCAGCGCACCCGGCAATGAGACACAGGACATGGCGTGCCACAGCAGCCGACCAGGGCAGGGACACACTAGCGCAGAACAGAGCACGATGCATAAGGGCGACTGCCACAAACACGAGTCAACACGTCGACTGCTGTATGGTCAGCAGAGCCGGGTTGGGATGGGCCGTAGCCAAGCTGCTGGTTAGGCTGCTGCAGCTGCACCTGCTGCTGTGGTCTACGCACAAACGTGTGCTGCTGGCGCTGCATGTGCCGAGTGCCATCAAGGGCCAACGCAATGCTGTGTGGTCAAACCAGTGCATTGCTACACTGCTACTGCATTACGTACCTACCCTGCTAGCAGCGACACAGCTGCTGCATCAAGCTGCACGCACACCTCGAACGTTCAGCTGAGTTGACTAGCACTCTTGCTGCTGCGCATACGCCTCAACATGGCTGCACTGTGCTGCTGCGGCTGCGGCTGTCGTGCTGCTGATACCGCCAGGCGCCTCCACGCACCGTAGGCCTGCACCATGCCATTGGGAAACAGGAATGGCAGTGCATTGAACAGGATCCACACCACCAGCTTGATCACCCAGTTGCCATGCTGCAACAGCTGCCCGCGCCTCTCCCCTTTGTACTTCACGCCCAGCAACGCCAGCGACATGCAGCCAAAGAACAGGAAGTTGCCCATGCTGATGCGGTAAACTGCCTGCTGCCCAAACCACTTGTCGCTGGGCTCAAAGCCAGTAGCAGAACGCATGATCCCTGCAAGAAGAGTTGAAAGCATACCCCATCAGCAAGTGCGCACTGAAAAGCGTGCAGGGGTGATGTTGGAGGTGATTGCTCGGCTGCTGCAATATGAAGGTACAGCTGCTGAGTGGAACAAACTGGTCTTGTATGCAACGACCAGCAAGCATCAGGCAAGGGACACCTATATGCATCAGGCAACATCAGGGCAAGATGATGATGTATGATGATTATGCAGCAGCAGCTACGTAGGGTGTCAGCACAACATGCAGAAGAGCAGCAGCAGAGAAGCGGCAGGGTAGGTGCCTGCAGCAGAAAGGAAACTTACATGGAATCTTCTCAATCAGCGGCCTGGCAAAGTCCCGCATGATCCACGAGATGACGATGGCCAAGAAAAAAAGGAAGCTGTAGGCCACCCGAGCGCTACGCTTCATGCAGGCCTGGGATACGCTTGTGCATGTCCAACAGGCACAATAGCCTGCCATGTTGGCTGCACATGAGCCGAGGTATGTAGCCACGAACATGGTCGCTCCCCAGGGCCCGCAGGGCCCTGCGTGCTGGCGTGGGGCAAACCAACAAACGAACAGTCAAAAGTATCACTGACCAGCTTCACTGCACGCCTCGGCAAACTACGGTTGCGGTGACTTAGCAGACTCTTTCAGGTCCCGTGGGTGATGTTTGGTATAGCTCAGCGCATGTGGGTATCTGCCAACGTGCCCCAGACAGCATTCTTGCGCACCAGATCAGCAGAGGTCAGGAGCCCCAAGCTCTTGGCAGAGTGACAACCCTCAGGACCTAACCCACCATGCCAGGTCACTCCAGCGTGGTAGCTCACATGATATCACTTGCAGTGCTTGGGGTACTTTAGCAATGGTACGCGCAAGTCCAATGCACTGCTGTTGTACCATCTTCTGTCTTAGGTTCAGAGGCTGCAAGCACATGTCCCAGAAGGAGCAGCGTCACTCTTGCCAGAGGTGAGCTGCCAGTTCCAGGCTGCCACGCCATCACCTTGTCACAAGCCGCCGACTTGGCATCACACGAACCCACATGAGCATCATGGCAGCGAGGATGACAGTAGAGTGGCCCTCAATTGCAACCAAGCTGACCGTAGGGTTGACAATACCCCGATGAAGAGCCAAGCACACAACGGAGATGACGCCACCTCGCACGCCATCATAGTGATGACGGTCATCAGTGCCATGTCATAGGCTATGTCATCAGTAGCCCCACCCCGCCATCACGAAGCATTGCTCAAGCCTCACCAGAACCGCCTGCCGGCATGCCCTTGTGCATCGGTTGGCATCATGCTCAGCATGATTGGCCAGGCTGGCGGCACCTAGCGTACAGCTTGCCAAACGTAGCTGCTGGGACACCTGGCAGCTGCAGGGCACACCAAGCGGAAACCATACATGCCAAGCAAACGCTACACGGATTGTGTGATGATGGTCATCACGCTGATGCTGAACTCAGCAGGTGACCAAACAGGGGTGGACACGCCAGTGCACCACAAGCATGAAGCAGATGTGATGCACATGCGATGCCCGACACCCGTCAGCTGCAGCCACTGCAGTGGCGGCACATCCTCGTCATACCATGAACCCCAGGCAAGCAACCCATGCACTCCTTCGTTTGCATGCAGTGCTGTGTCCAAACACATGTGTGCTGACAAACCTGCTCACGGGTGAAAAAAGCACGGCGCCAGAGTGCAGCAAGCTGCGCGTCACATCAAAGGGCGGCGTCTGCCTGCAGCCGCCTGCACACCGGCTTGTGCAGCCGCCACGCAGCCAGCTGGCACTCCCTGCTGCAGTAGTAGCAGGCCCTGCAGCCGCTGCACCTGCTGCCTGCACCTGCCACCAGCTCTGCCTCACTCAGCCCGCCCAGGTTGAGGCAGCCAGGGTTGTTGCAGCAGTGACGCAGCGGCAGTGCTGCACACACACCCTTTGCAAACTCCTGCACATCCTGCTGCTGCTGCTGCTGCTGCTGCCGAGGGCTCACGTCTAAGGTTGCAACCTCCAGCTTGGCGTGCTGCTTCAGCAGCTTGCGCAGCTGAGGGCTGCAGCTGGCTGGGCCTCCTGCCACATCTTCAGCATGCTCTGCTGCTGGTGCTGCTGCTGACATACGCTGGCCTGACTTGGCGAGCCCCTTCACCTGCTCGCCTAGGATCGTAATGCACAAGGCAAGGTTGCAGTTGATGATTTGCATCAACTCCAGAGCTTCTGCAGCTTGGTCATCAGGCTGCTGCTGCTGCTGCTCATTTGGCTGCATGCCAACGGCATCACATGAGCCTGCCCCAGCTGCTGCTGAAGGCATTGCTGCTGCTGCTGCCAGGTGCTTGCACACTGTCAGCGCAGTGCGGGCAATCACCACAGGCCAATGGCTGTCCACAGTGTTCACCCCCAGCTGTTGCTGCTGCTGCTGCTGCTGCTGCTGCTGCTGCTGCTGCTGCTGCTGTGCCCGTCACTGACATTTAACGTCGTGCTCACACTGCCGCTGTCGCTGCCTGTGTTGCCGCTTGCTTGCTGTAGGGCTGCCATGCAGCTGCACCTGATAGTTGCCCGCGTCAAATTGGTCAATATGATGTCCAATGTGTGTGACCCAACCCAGCTGGCCAGTTGCTGACACACCTTGAATGCTGTGAGCAGCAGCCCATGTAAGTGCTGCGCTGTAGATCCTGCCTGCCAAGCATAGCCTGCTTTGTCAAATGCTGCTGCAGCCACGTTGTGCAGCACCTCACCTGTCAGTAAAGCCAGCGCATGTAGTTCAATCGCGTGCTCTTTGCCTGCGCTCACCCTCAGCGCTGCTTCCAGCACTTTGACACTTTGCTTTGGTTGCTCCCAAAAAACAGCAGCAAACACGCCTGAGCCCTCCAGCCAATCTGCAGTTGTTACGCCAGCATTATACAACAGCAGCAACAACCAGCAGGGCAGCAGGGCATTGGATGAACACCGCATCATTGGCAGCACTCTGCACCTACTGAACTTGGTTCAGGCTGTATTGTTCACCTCAGTCATGTGCTGCAAGCTAAAACATGTCACACCAAAGCTTACAACCTTGTTTGGTTGAGTTTTGAGGCGTTTACGAGCTGCATGCACCTCTGAGAATCTCACCTGCAGAGAAGAGCGTTGGCAGCAGCCTGAAGTAGCTCATTTGCAGCTCACCTGCAGCCAGAAGGGACTGCTGCGCTTCCGCTTGAACCGGCAGCGGCTGCTGCTGCTGCTGCTGCTGCTCAACATGAGCAGCAGAGTCACTCACTGCTTTCAGCACAGCACCTCCTAGGTGATGCAGTAGCACCCGGGACGACTGCTGCCTCGATCCCTGGGCCTGGTCATCCAGCGCAATAGTTGCTGCATCCTTTGCCGCTGCTTTAGGATCCCATGCTGCTGCTGCTGCGCTGCTGGTGCTGCTGGTGGCAGATTCCCTGCTTCTGCTGCTGCAGCCGCTGGTTTTGCTGCTGTCACCACCTCTTCTGCTGCTGCTGGGTTCCCGGCTGTTGGTGCTGCCGACCCTGCTGCTGCTGTACCCTTTGCCGCTGCGGCCCCCGGTGCTGCATCTATGCAGGATTGGCACAGCTCTACACACTTGGTAAGCAGGTCCACCGGCGCCCTCTGCTGATGTGGGTGTTGGCTGCCCTGCTTCTGCTGCTGCAGCCAGTGGTTCTGCTGCTGTCACGACCTCCGATCGTCCTCCTGGGTCCCCTGCCGTTGGCGCTGCCAACCCTGCTGATGCTGTAACTTTCACCCCTGCTGCAGCTGCTGCGGCGGCTGCAGCAGACCGTGCAAGGTACACTCCTGCAGTGAACCAAGAGCTGTACAGCTCAGCACACTTGGTAAGCAGGTCCACCGGCGCCCTACCAGGTTCAGGCCACTCCACTGCCAGCTGAAAGACCGTTGTCAGCAGGGGCACCAGCCATGTCGGCGGTACTGTTCCCAGCCTGCTTGGCAGCTCTTGAGCTGGAAGTAGTGCTGCTGCTGCTGCTGCCCATGCTGCTGCTGATGTCTGCTCTATGGGTGACAAAGTCCCTTACCAAGTCCACTAAACAGCAGCACCTGATACAGTCACCAGGAAGGCTTGCATGGCTTGCCACACTGGCTGTCACCTTGGACAGCAGCTGGGCCTCAACAGCAGCCAGGCCCAGGGCATCAAGCAGCTGACTGCTGCCGCCGTGCCCACAGCTGCTGCTGCCACTGCTGTTGCTGCTGCTGCCGCCACGACCGCTGCAGCTGCTGCTGCCGTCATTGCTGCTGCTGGGTGACTTTAATGCCTGCCTGTTGAGGCCCATCAGTGCCACGCGCAGGACACTTATCTCCACAGCAACCTGGCAGTGTGCCAACGGGCAATCATGCCAAGCGCGAGGATTGGTGCCAACAGGCCAGCCAGCTGCTCCTGCACCCTGTCCAGCTGGCGGCAGCTGCTGACTGCTGACAGTGCTTTGGTGTGTGTTGCCGCCCTCCTGGTGCAGCAGCTGCTGCTGTGGCGCCTGTGTCAGCGCAGGGTGCGCTGTGGATGTGGGCATGCCAGCCGGCTGCACGCTTGGCGGCTGCAGCCCGGAGCATGGCGGCGGTGCGCTCTGCACCTGCGTGTGCTGCTGGCCCACATGCGCCTGCCTCTCACCGCCGGGATCGCCCTGCACCTGCTGCAATGCTGGTGGCACCTGCTGCTGCTGTGTCTGCGTCCAAGCCACGGACGCTCCATTGTTTTTGCCGTGCTGACGTGCCATGTGGATGCGCTGCATCGCCTGTGCCACCCACTGCTGCCGTCCCGCAGAAGTTTCGTCTTTGCTGCCGGAGTGGCGCTGCAGATGCTGCGTTGCCAGTGCCAAAAGCTGCTGGTGTGTAGGCATCCCGCCCGGTACTGTATCCTCTTCACTGCCGTGCTCATCAGCATCGTCTTGACACTGCTGCCATTTTTGGCAGCTGTACTTCCACTGCACCTCCACCACCACGCTTTCATACAGGCTGTAAGCTGTGTTGAACGTCATTCCTGACACAGCACTGTCCAGGGTGTGGACCACACGCAGCAGCGGCAGCACCAAGCAAGCTGCTGCACGAGACAGCTCTGCAGCAGTAATGTTGTCAATTGCCCGTTGCTGACGCCTCATCAGCAGGCCGCAGGGACCTGATATGTGTAAGATGAGTTCTACTGTGTCGTGCATGTCAGGCGTGCATGTGTTGTTGCCCTGCCGTTGCCGCTGCTGCTGCTGCTGCTGCTGCTGCTGCCACTGGTGCTGCAGGCGTGCTGCTAGGCCGTGGCATGCTGCACTGACAGCCGCTGGCAGTCCTGTGTGTCCACGGACAAAGAGCCAATAGCAGTATGACAGGAATGTGTTGTGGGTATTTATTGAGCAATCATTGAAGCAAGCTTTGCTGTGCATCAACACACACAGTAAGACGCTGGCACGCCAATGCTGACCCGTGAGGCTGACACAGATGCTGAAAAAACCACAACCCACAGTGACTCTTTTGCTCTTTGCCCAATGAGCCTGTCATTGGCTTCCCAAACGGGCAAAGCTACCCATGTGACTTCCAAAATGTGAACATGTGAATATGTGACTGCAGGGGGGTCAGGCCAGGGGATCAAGTGGGCGATCAGTTGCAAGCCTGTGTCTCTGCAAGTAGTTGTGCTGCCCAGGCTGTTGAGTACGCAGCACTCAGAGCTAGCAACCACCGCACCACTTGACACTGTAGGATTTACTGCTATGGCTGGAGGTCGCTGCACTTGGCACTAACCACCAGACCCTACAACTCCAGCCAGCTTCACTTTAAAAGCCCCGCTCAACTCATCATGCACCACTCAACTCATATACATGAGAGCATACAACTCCATTCAACCTGAATTGTTGTGCACCACCGCCTAGAGCCACTCCAACCCGCAGCATCTGACCTGCAAGGTGTGTGTTGCTCACCCGTTTGCGTCACCTGCTTGCCCAGCTGCTCTCTGTTGGCAGCAACCACATCCAGGCTGCATGATGCCAGCATCAGCATGAGCTCCCCGATGCATTGTACAGCATCTCTTGGCAGATCCACCTCCTTGTACAGCATTGGCTCTGTCTTCTGCAGTCCGTTGCTTAGAGCAGCTGCCTCCAGCAGCAGCTGTTCTGTACTGCTGTTGGGTAGCTGTCGCCGAAGCTGCTTCACTCTACAGTATCTGCCTGCGAACATGGCTAGGTCTGGTGCAGCACCGAGCTGCAGGAGCAGCTTCTGCAGCTGCTTCGACCGTGATGAGGTACTGCTGTGTGCACTCATGCTTTGGCTCAGCTGCTGGCTCTCGCTCAGGGGTTCCTGCTGATGAAACTCAACCACCTGACTTCCTTTCCAACCACTGAGTGCATTCGTTGCCTTTGCGTAAACCAGCTTGTGCCTATAAAAAACTAGCCGAGTTGGGCGGTAGTAGTACCGGCGTGCAGCGCCGCGGGCAAACCATCTGGATGCATTGCACGGCTCTAGGAGAGAGTCAACAGTCACAAATATATGGGGAAAACTCTTAAGTCGTATCTTGATGTACTGCATGGGGCTGTTGCCGGGCCCTGCGCTGAATTCGGTTGCATACGCTGCAACCTGGCTTAAACATGGTCCGTCTGTTGCAGCAGTAGCCCCTGTGACCCTTCGCCTCCAGAGTGACACCATATGCACCGCCATTGCTACTGGAGAGGGTGCTTACATCCGACGCGTGTCCAACCTATCTGCCAGATGTTCGGCGTGCGCTCGGTTGTGGTCACCACTGAGAGAATTTGCAAGTACGGCATGGCAGGCTACCAGTGCATGCATGTGATACAGCCTGTAGACACCAGCAGTACATAATGAAGCGGAATTGAACATGCACAGCGGGGCCGGCCCCTTGCAGTGGCACTGCAGCCATGCACACCTTGTGCAGGCTATCAAAGCATGATGCTGTCACGTGACAGCTGCGGCAGGCCTGCACATGTGCCGCATCGACTTTAATGGGCGCCTTGCACTGCCTGGGACTCTTGATGAGCTGGTACGGACACTCAAATCCCTGTGATCACCGAATAGATCACACCACTTGCCGCAGTGGGTAACCACTGAACATATGTACAGTATTTGAATGTGAACAGATAACACCTGTGTCTTAGGTTTCGCCACATTGCTCCGCCCTTCCTCACCTCTCCAATGATTGATCCCTGAAAAACATTGCACCCAGCTACATCACAGCTGAATTTGAGACAGGGCAGAGCTCTCTAGCTTTCTAGGCGTCCTCTTGCTCCAGATCGCTGTTTGCCCATAGCAACAACGCACTGATACCGGCTTGGGACAAAAGAAACATGATGAACTCGTGGTGATACACACAGCGGCAGCGCACCACTCGGTGCAAGCCAAAAGCAACATGGACACGGGCCAGGCCAGGATTCGCGAGCTGGAGGGGCAGCTTGCTGCTTCTAGAGCAGAGGTATGAATATAATCGATGAAAGTTTCTTGTGCTTGCAGTTCATCTTGATGCACGCTGAGCAGCTGCTGAGGGTCACCTGCTGCTGTTGGTGCCACAGGCAGATGCTGCGAGGATCACCACAGACAACCTGCTGGAGGTACGGTTCATGCAAAACTGCATGTCAGCATGCTCTTAGGTGGCAGTGCAGGCAAGAACATATACCCAGCGCGCGCTGCAACAATGGTCCCTGAACAGCAGCAGCAAGGCAGCACAAAGGAAAGCTGGCAGCAAGCATGCTGCAAGCCTGATTGGTTTGTTGCTGTGTGTTTATTAAACTGCAGGACTACGAGCGCCGTTTTCAGGTGCTTGTCTATGACTTTTCAAAGCTGCAGCAGGAGCACAAGCAGCAGGCATCGGAAGTGGAGGTACTTTCCAAGGTGAGCAGCTGTGCTGCGGTTAAGTGATGAATCTATACCAGCTGATAAAGCAACAGGGCCCTGCAGCAGTTTCCAGGCCCATTTCCGGCACTTGCCCATGCACTGGCCAATGGAGACGACAGCAGCAGCAGCAGGCATATGCCTGGCACATCATCCTGGCACATCACTTGCAGATGATCGCTGTCGTGGGCCTCACCAACATGATAGTCTAATGCTTTGTAAACTGTGTCTGCAACCATGCTTCTCCCTGTGCTGCATGCTTTCATCGCTTGTTGCTGCGCCCTTGCAGGAGCTCTGCAGCCTGCGCGCACAGAACAAGCAGCTGCAGGCACAGGCCAGCGAAGCCACGTCAGCAGCGCAGGACGCCAGCACCCGCGCCAGCAGCCTCGCCGCAGACAACCAGAAGCTGCAGCAGGCGCTCGCGCAGGCGCGCAGCAGCAGAGATGAGCAGGTGGAGCAGGTGGCGAACCTGCTGACTGAGGCAGCCAAGCTGCGGTCTGATGTGCTGCGGGTGGAGAGTGAGCGGCAGGAGGCTGCAGGCAGGGCTGCACAGTGGGAGCACAAGTACAAGACGCAGGAGCAGGTGCGGCGCTGGCGGGTTGCGGACTGCTTGGCTGCTGAAGATGCCTGGTGTTTGAGAGGGCGAAGTGTGCTTGGAGGTTGGCGGTTGCAACGCCCGCCTGCGGCGGCCTATGCTGGCCAGCGCATTCGCACTTTTGTGGCAGGCGCCTTGCCTCCATCAACCACTGCTGGCCCTTCTGCCGCGAAACAGCTGCGATCACGACATGCAGAACCTCACTGCACAGAGCTGTGCTGCCTTGTTTCCGCAGCGCTTTGCCCACATCGAGGAGACGTACCAGCAGCTGATGGAGCAGCAGCAGGCTGCGCAGACGGAAGCGCGGCAGCTGGGCAGCAGCCACGCGGTCGAGCTGCGGCAGCTGCGGGCGCAGCTGGCTGAGCGCGAGGCTGACTGTGCACGGCTGACTGCTGCTGAGGCCCTGTACAAAAAGCGCAATGAGGAGCTGTACAGGCAGGTGTGTGTGGCGCAGAGTTGCAGCGACAGCAGGGTAGGAACAGGGGCAGTCTGGCCGTGCCGTCCACTGCGCAGCATGTCTTGTCAACCAGTCCGTGGGCTGCGCCTGTGTTGTGCAAGGACTTTGACAATGAGTTGCCGTTGCTGTGATTGTGTCTAGCGGCGCGGCCGAACTCTCTGACCCCCCTGCGCTGCCCTGCACTCGGCCCGTGTCTAAACATGCTGTGCTGCGCTGCTGCAGTACACGGAGTTTGCCACCAGCCAGGCCGAGAGGGAGAGCCTGCAGGCCAACAGCCAGGCCAACATGCAGCAGCAGCTGGAGGCGGCCCGCGCAGCAGCGCAAGTGTGAGTGCCACCGGCTGCAGAAGGACATGCCATGGCAGCAGCAGCAGCAGCAGCAGCAGCAGCATGATATACGGCAGCATTGTTGACATTGTGTTGCCTTGACCAGCATGATTGACGCCACATCATGCAGGCCACCTTCATATGACTTTATGTAAGCTCATGCGCTTACCTTTGTGGTTGCAGGTCGAGTGAGCAGCTGGGCCAGGCTCAGGCGCGCATGGCTGAGCTGGAGCAGCTGCTGGCAGCAAGCAACGCAGCGCTGGCGACTGCTCAGGTGCGACATGTGGCTCATACAGCTAAGGAGTCGCACTGGCAGCACCAATGTGCAGCACTAGCAGCAGCAGCAACAGCAGCAGCAGCAGCAGCAGCAGCAGCATGATCATCTGCCTGTGCATGCTGCTGGCCACCCGGCATAGTTGTGCATGTGCATACGACCCACACATGCTGTCAACCAGGGAGTGGTTGATCCTTTTTGCATTTGCACTGTTGCCTTCTCGCTGTCACCTGCTCCAGTACTGCTGCTGCTGCTGCTGCTGCTGCTGCTGCTGCTGCTGCTGCTGCTGCTGCTGCCTGCGCTTTGCTCCTGCAGGCCAACCATGAAGAGACGCTGCGTGCCTCTCAGGAGCTGGCAGCCAAGCAGCAGGAGCTGGCTGAGGCACGCAAGAGGCAACTGGAAGCGATGGGAGGCGCAGCAGGTGCGCTGCAGGATGCAGTGCAGCGCACATGCTCAGCTCCGGGTGTGGCCAATCAGCACAATGCACAATGGTGGAGACGTCGTGGGCCAGCAGGAGTGCATGTGGAGCAGGGTGGAGGCAGTTGTGCAGCCAGCGTGCATGCTGTGCTTGAGTGACAGCACAGGGTTGCAGCTGAGCATGTGCCGTAGCTCGTTGTCATATCATGTAAGAGCCCCTACTTATTGGTGACACAAGTGCCTGGACTGCTGTCTGCCATCCACGCATCATCACACAGGTGGAGCAGCAGGTTACTGGCGAAGCTCTCCAGGTTCACTTGCAGCGCCAGGTGGCTTTGGTAGCCCAGGCACCCCCAGCTTTGCAGCAGCAGCAGCAGCAGCAGGCGCACCCGCAGCGACACCTGCAGCCCCTGCAGCAGCTGCTGCAGCAGTGGCCAGCCAGGCGCCGGCACAGATTGCTGCTGCGCTGCATGCGCAGGGCAAGACGTACGAGGACCTGGTGCACATGTATGCGGACATGGTGGGTCTTGAGGCGTGTGACGACACTGCGGTGCATGCGCATCCATGCCGGCTGCTGCCATGTCATGTCGTGCGCAATGTGCCTTCACAGCAGAGCCCTGCCCATGCCCGCGCAGCTTCGGCGCGTGCATGCTCACACATGTATGCATTGTTGCTTACCTGCACACATACATATGTACGCCAACCTTTACAATACGATATAATACAGTAGTACAGGACTGAACCTGCCTCAGGCACTAGCCCAGCGAGCCGTCGTTCCGCTCATGAGGGTTTACGATCCTGCATGACTTTGCGGTTGCGCAGGCCGACGCGTTCCGCTCAGAGCACGCGTCACGCCGTCACCTGGAGCAGCAGCTCGACCGGCTGTGCAGCAGCGTGCAGCGGCGCATGGCGCAGGCCAGCCAGCAGCAGCAGCAGCACGAGGCGCTGGCATCGCAGCATGCAGCGCTGGAAAGGGAGCTGGCCGAGGCACAGGGCCAGGGGCGGGCGCTGCAGGCACAGGTCCGCAGCAGCACAGCGGCAGCTGCCACTGCCGTGCAGTGCAGTGCAGCGCCTCATCTGTTGTGCTTGCTTCCACCATGTGTTACCTCAGACTGCATCCTCGCCAACACCTGTGCCGCAACATTGGAGCCTGTGAAGCGCACATGTTGTACGTGGTCGGTTGTGTTAACGCCACCCAGGTGACACCTGTGTGGCGTC
Organism: Scenedesmus sp. NREL 46B-D3; assembly: GCA_014080715.1. Taxonomy (NCBI): domain Eukaryota; kingdom Viridiplantae; phylum Chlorophyta; class Chlorophyceae; order Sphaeropleales; family Scenedesmaceae; genus Scenedesmus; species Scenedesmus sp. NREL 46B-D3. The sequence goes on along the minus strand of JACERP010000003.1, from coordinate 402,292 downwards.
GATCGCCTTGCTCATGCCATTTACATCACCGGCCGCTTTGAGGGAGGTCTGAGCTTGCATGGCTTCATGATGGCATTACATCATGCGCCTGTAACCTCCCTGTGTGGGCTCTGCGCGTTACGCTTGCAGCTACGCGAAGCCGCGGCGGAATCATCCGTGTTGCAGCGTGAGATTGGAATGCAGAAGCAAGCTCTGGCGGACAAGGAACGTCAGTTGGCGGTGCTGCTGGCAGAGACGGAGCGGCTGCAGGGCAGACAGGTGAGCAGCAGCAGCGGCTGCGGCACCAGCGGTAGCAACAGCAGTATCGGGGAGGTATAACATTTGCGCTGGGCAGGGCAACGGCAGCAGCGGATGTGATTTGTGTATGGCATCCCGCAGGTTGCGGTTGGGCAGTGCCAAGGCAGGCCAGCAATATGCCTTGAGGGAGCTCTGCGGCATGCTATATATGCATACTGGACAGGTGTCGATTTTGGCACGCGCTGGGTGTGTGTGACTTGCTGCATTGCCGCCTGCAGGTGCAGATGCCTGCTGGTTTCACGCCACGGCACGGTGGCCACTTGACGGCGCAGGACGTGATCAGCAGGGACCTCATCACCTTCAGCAGCATGCAGGTGGGCAGTGAGAGGCCATGGCTAGGGGTGGAGTTGAAGCCTGTCCTCTTGGGACATGAAACACCATCCTATGTCACACACCTGGTGACAACCCCAATACTGTTGGCCCAAGGCTGAGCTCAGTGGGCAGCAAGGCCCATGGTGCTGTTTGGCATGTTGTGCCCGCGCATTGCGCCCTGGGCACTTGTCTCACCCATTCGTTTGCAGCGCGTCGAGCGCGCCATGCGGTGTGTCGATGCACACACCTACAAGCGCATGTGCGGGCCGCATGCAACGCTTCACTGCCTTGCGAGCACGTGTGGCCGCGCCAGGTGGTGCATGCGCAGCCGACACACGCCCGCCTGGGTCTGGCAGCGTCAGGCTCAACTACAACCTCGGCTGAATCGGCATGGCTGAAGTAGGAATCAATGGTCTTGTGTCTGGCTGTTGCGCTGCAGGAGCTGGTGGCGGTGAACACCAAGCTGCAGGTTGTTGCGCGCTCGGTGGCTGTCGAGGCTGAGCGCACGCGCGAGGAGGTGGCAGCAGAGTACGGGCAACGCTGGCAGGGGGAGCAGGCCACGCTGCAGGCAGAGACGGAGCGACTGAAGCAGGTGTGGTGGACGGGCTGCGCATCACGAGCGCTGCCACTTGTTTTGGACTTGCCATTTGCCATGCATCCTGGAAGCGAACGGCGGGAAGGGGGATGGGTGGCTGGGTGGCTGTGCTGCAGTTGTGGTGGCGCACCGTGCGCCGGTTGCGACCGCGCACTCACTGAGCATTTGTTCGCCTGCGCAGGCTCGCGCGCACCCATCTCTTGCACCCACATGTGCACACGTGTAAGCGTGACGCGCACGCGTGTGGGAATGCGTAAGGCTGCCTATGTGCGTGCATGCGATGTGCCTGCACATGCTCCTGCATGGCACATCAACCCGTCACATGCTGCTGTCCGGCTGCTTCCTTGCCTGCTGCTCCTGCGGCTTGGCTTGCATGCAGTTGTGTGCACGCCTGACAGCAGAGATCGAGCAGCACAGGTCCCGCCCAGCACAGCAGCAGCAGCGCAGCCCGGGCGGCAATGGCGCCGGTCCAAGCACAGACTCTGCAGCAGCAGCAGCAGCAGCAGCCAACAATGAGCAGCTTGCCACGCTGCAGCAGCAGCTTGTGGATGTGCAGCAGCAGCTGGAGAGCACGCATGCAGATGCCAACAACACGATAGGTCTGCTGCGGCAGCAGCTGGCGGAGGCGCGCAGTTCTGAGGCTGCTGCTCGTGGGGAGGCTGCTGAGGCGCGCGGCGCGTTGATGGTGGAGCAGGCGCAGGTTTCAAACTTGAAGCTGCGGATGGATGACATGAGGGGGCATGAGGAGCACATGCGGCAGGTGAGGCTGGCTGCCTGGCGCTTGCGCATGGAGGCTTGAGTACAGGACTGGCTCCTGGGCTACTTGCCGTGCGGTTGCGCCAGGCTTTGCAGCGGACTGGTGACCAGCAGCATTGCAATGTCATGGCAACGCTGTGCACGCATGCTTTCGTACGTGCCCCGCCTTCGTGCATGCGTGAGCTCCTACCTGACATGTGCATATGCATGCGTTGAAGTTGCCAGGATGTGGAAAAACAAAAATGCATTCATACGTGCTCGCCTTGCATGCGTGAGCTCCTACCTGGCATGTGCGCGTGCATTGTGCGTCATGTGCAAGTTGCCAGGATGTGAAAAAAACGTCATGTTGTCGGTTGATCTGCCGGCTTGCCTGGCTTGGCGCTCACGTCTCGGCTGCGCATGTGCCTGCTGCAGGTGAAGGGCAGCATTGAGCGCTCCAACGCGCGGCTGCGCGAGGAAGTGGATGCGGTGAGTGCCGGCTGGTCTGACGGTTGCCTTGCAGCACAGTAGGCGTGTGTGGTGCGTGTGCGGCGGTTTGGCGGGCGGTGTGCGCAGCCTTGACATGCGTGTCATGCGTGCACATTTGTGTAGATGCTCTGCTATGCCGTGCTGTTCTGCTGTGTTGCGACCGGCAGCTCGATCGTGTTCATGTCGCAAGGCCGCGGTCGATGCGCACCTGTGCTGGTGGCTGCTGCTGAGCTTGGCCTGCCTGTGTGCTGCAGGCGCACGAGAAGCTGCGCCATGTGCAGCAGGGGCTCGAGGCATGGCTGCGTGCACACATGTGTTGATGCGCTGCCACGTCGTGCTGTGCTGCTGTGCGCAGGCGCACGAGAAGCTGCGCCATGTGCAGCAGGAGCTCGAGGTGTCGCTGCGGCAGCAGCTGGTGGCCACCACGCGCCTGAGCCTGCTGGAGTCGGCCAAGGGCGAGGCCGAGGTGGAGGCGCGCAAGGCGGCCGAGGGCCGCACCGCTGCGCTGACGGAGCTCGCAGCCCACCAGGCAGTGGCAGGCGAGAAGCAGCGGGCTGCTGAGGCGCAGGCGGCTCAGCTGCAGGTGCGGGCGCATGTTTGCGGGCGTGTGGGGCGCGTGCACAGGCGCTGGAACAGTATCTGCTGATGGTACGCCTGCACTATGGTGTGTCCCTGCTGCCAGTCGGGGATGGGCGCGCTTGAGCAGCTTGCGGTGATGTCGTGCATGTGCTGACAGGTGCGTGTTGTTGTGCTGTGTGTGTCTGCCTGCAGGCAAGCGTGGCAGACCTGCAGGGCTCGCTGGCGCGTGAGCAGGCCACGCTGCGTGAGGCGGCAGCCAGCAGGGCCAAGCTGGAGTCGCTGCTGCAGGAGCAGCAGGCGGCGGCCACGTCCGTCAGCGGTGCGTTTAGAGCGGCTGCGAGGCTGGTGCGGCAGCTTCAGGGTGGTGCGGCAGCTTGCCGCCGTGCGTCGTTGAGCAGCACAGCATGGGCTGACAGCCGCTGCATGTTGGCCTTGCCCAGTGTTTCTGCTCACCGCTGCAGTTGCTTGTACACCCTCTGGTACGGGGTTGCTGTGTGCGTTGACAGCAAGTTCTGGCTGCTCTGGTGGTGTCGCCTACGTACCAGGGCGATGGCAAAAATGCTGCATCTTGGCACTGGTGCTGCTGCTGCCACTGCTGACTTTGCTGCAGGCAAGCTGTCAGCTGCAGAGGCCCAGGGTGTCGAGCTCCGCAAGCAGCTGGATGCAGCGCAGGCTGCTGCGACAGCAGCTCAGGCAGAGGCAGACAGCGCAAAGCAGCAGCTGCAGCAGGAGCGCCAGCAGCAGGTGCGTAGTATCACAGGACAGGCTGGCAATTTGGGTCTGCTGTGCGCTTGTTGCACCACATGGTGCTTGTCCTGCAAGCACTTGACGCCATGTCAAGCAGCTACCATGCGCGCATGTGGCAAAGACCTGCCTCTGGCTCACGCGCCTGCGCATGGCTGCTGCCTGTGGTGGCGGGGTACAGGCTGCGCGCGCCGCTGCATCGCCGGCGGGCAGCCAGCAGCAGCAGGAGGCGGCGCTGCAGCGGCTCGAGTCGCGGCTCAAGGAGCGCGGGGCGTATGCCGCACAGCTGGAGGGCCGCCTCGCTGAGAGCGAGAAGCACAAGCAGAACCTGCGCGAGGCCGTCGAGGTGCGCCTGCGACGAGGGCAGTGCAGTGCAGTGCAGCAAGCGGCTCGGCTGCAGGCTTGATTCATTGATTGCGAGACTGCACATCGTTTAACCATGCGGGCGGCAATCGATGTGGTGCTGAATCAAGGTGTGCAGTGGGACTAGGTGTGTGAATTTGCGTGGGTCCTGCATGCCTGTGAGTATGAACCGGCAGGGCGCACTCATGCGGACGTGCAGGCCTGATGCATGAGCAGCTGCTTGTCCTCGATGTCACGAGGGTTTGGTCGTCGGTGTGCTGCTGACACAGCTGTTCACGCTGCTGCGCAACGCATGCAGGAAGCAAGCAAGGCGCGTGCACAGCTGCAGCAGCAGATGCAGGAAGCGCAGGCGCAGCAGGCGGAGGCGCAGCAGGCCGCAACGCAGCTGCAGGAGCAGCTGCAGGGCACCGAGGCGCGCCTGGCTGCAGCAATCGCGGTGAGCTGCGCCCACATGCCTGCGTGGCCGCGCTCCAGGCCCTTGCACCCCAGCCCAAGCGCATTTGTTTGGCATTGGCTGGCTTCTGTTGAAATCCTTGATGATGTCCGGTGCGCGTCACCAGCCTCATCCTTGAAGAACATCGCATGCGGCCGTCGAGCCTGCCTAGCCTGCGGCAGGGGTGTGGCAAGGGCCATGCGGCACGACACCGGCATCAAAGCAGTGCTGCATGCTGCTGTTCTGCTCTGGTGCCCTGCTGCAGGAGCGCACGCAGCTCAGCGCCACGCTCGAGGAGGTGCGCGCGCACAGCAGCAGCGAGGTGGCGCGCCTGACGCAGCAGGCTCAGGCAGCGCAGCAGCAGGCGGCCCAGCTGCAGACACAGGTGGGCGCGCGCACTGCTCGGCGGCAGCAGGGCTGCCATGCTTGATGCTGTCTGAAGGACTGCATCCACGACCGCTGCGATCGCGCGATCCTGCCTGAGTTGTTTGGCTGTCAGTTCAGTGAAGGACAACTTGTGCTGCTTGATTGGCTCTGCATCGCTTGCAGCTGAGCCGCTGCTCCTGCGTCGCCTGCCGCGCCCTTGCTTCCGTGTGTTGATCCGCCCACCGCGCCGCAGCTCTCCCTGGCTCACTCAGACCACAAGAAGCTGCGAGACCAGTACTCTGCAGAGATCCTGGCCCGCAACACGGACCTGGCATCCCTGGAAGCAGCAGAGCAGCGCGCAGCGCAGCTGCAGGCGCAGCTCACGGCAGCCCAGGACGCGTCCACGCACGCGCTCGCAGCGCAGCAGCTCGCAGCAGAGGAGGCTGCCGCGTCGGTTGCTGCAGCTGCTGCTGCGCGCGCCGAGGCGGAGGGGCGGTGCGCTAACCTGCAGTCTGCGCTGGATGCCATGAACTCGCAGCTGCGGCAGCTCGCGGAGGCGGACGCTGGCGGCTTTGCTCTCAGCGCAGACAGTGGGTTTCATGCAGCTGTGCTGTGTGCGCGTGGGCTGGAAGCGGCAGGCCCGACACTGTCAGGCCAGATCAGTGTGTGTGTGTGTGCGCGTGTGTGGCTGCTCTCGGGTGTTTGCTTTGATAGACACGTGTGCATCTGCAGCTAAGTTTCAATTGCAGCACTGCCTGCATGGTGCGTTGTACGGCGCGGTGCTGGCAGGTGTGCGGAATGCACGCATGCGTGCCTGCGTTTTTGGAAGCTGTCTGGACAGGAACGTGAGTGCATGTTGAGAGGCAGGGAATGGGAGCCGAACTCCTGCATGCCGCACTTCTCCTCACATACCTGCAACGTTGGTGCCGCAGGCGAGGCCGTGGTGAAGGCGTTGGAGCAGGCCACGCAGCGCGCGCAGGCAGCAGACCGGCTGCGGGCTGAGGCGCAGGCCGAGGCGGCCGCAGCAGGCCGGCTGCGTGACATGCAGGCCAAGCAGCTGGCAGCAGCCAACGGCATGGTGTCAGACCTGCATGCGCAGGTCACGCGCCTGGAGCGCGACAGCGGTGAAGCTGTGAGTACACCTGTCATGGCCGCGTCTCCTTGAGGTTGTGGCATTGGTCGTAGGGCCTGAGACGCCTGGCTTGCATGGCTTGCATGCACAGGTATCAGGCCTGGAGGGCAAGCGTGGCGAAGCCGTCAGAAGACTGTTCCATCATGGGGCGTGCAGCATTGCCCTCGGCTGCGCAGCTGCTTACTGTGTCAGTCGGGGACGCATGCCTGCAGGTGCATGTTGCCGGCTCGTCTGCGCCATTTCGCGTATGCGCAGTCGTGTGCTGTGTTGTCCCCTTGCCGACCTGCGGCTGCCGTCTGTCTCTGCATCCCGCGCAGGTGCGGGAGCTGGAGCAGCTGCGCAGCAAGCTGGTTGCTCAGGACACCGCCAATGTGCAGCTAATCCAGATGGAGCAGAGGGCCACGGCGGCAGCTGATGCTGCGCGCACGCAGCTGCGGCAGCTGCAGGACTCCTTGGCACCCAACCAGGCCCGCATCAGGTGAGCAATCCTGGTCAACCTGACTGTGAAGCAAGTGTGCGGGCGGGCATGTGGCGCTGCTGAATTAGACAACGGTGGTCGCTCCAGCATGTGTATGCATTGCTTGTGTGTGTGCAGCTGTGCTCACTCAAGAGTGGGTATTTGGCAACGTTTGCATCGGAATACGCACCGCGCATGAATGCACGCGTGCGTGCCCATCCAGGCATGTGCTCTTCGTGGAGGTCTGTGCACTTTCACCAGCATGCCTGCTTTCCTGTGGCCCAAGACAGCAAATGACAAGACTCAATGCCTTCCACACAAGAAGCTCCACAATCAAGCATGCGCGCTGTACAGACAGTCTGTCCTGCATATTCGCCTGCAAACTTCTGGCACACTCCGTTTGCTGCTGGCAAAGTGAGCTGGAGGGTGCAACGCATGCGCATGCTCGCGTATCCCACACGGTTGCTTGCCTTCTTTTGGTGCCCTCCTCTGTAGTCTACACAGAACAAATCCATTGCCACAGCGATGTGCACGGCTCGCTGCACGTGCTTGCTGCTCTACTGCCAATCATGGTCACGCCTGCGGCTGTCCTGCCTGCCTCCCTGCTCACATACCTGCCTGTCTGCCTGCATGTCCGCCTGCCGGCTTGCGCACACCGTTTCTGCTGCTGCTGCTGCTGCCTGCTGCTGCTCCCTCTCCTGCTCTGCTGCTGCTGCTGCTGCTGCTGGCGCAGCGAGCTGGAGGTTGCATTTTGCCTGCCTGCTTGCATTCTTGCCTGTCTGCCTGCACGTTTGCCTTCCTGCTTGCACACAGTGCTGCTCACACTGCTGCTGCTGCTGCGCTGCTGCTGCTGCTGGCGCAGTGAGCTGGAGGGTGCGCTGCATCACGCGCGCGGCGAGCTCGAGCTGGCCAAGCGCCAGTGTGACACCTGGGAGCGCCAGGCCACGCACCTCACGCGCAAGCACCAGGCAGTCGACAAGGCACTCTACGAGACGCTGCAGGTGTGGGCACAGGCAGGCTGTGCACGGCGTGGCGGGGCTGGCTGTGGTGCTGCCGTGACTGCGCCGTTGGGTGCTGCTGGTGGCTGAGGGTCTGGCCATGCGCGGTGCCGCATGCGCAGCTGCACGACGTGGTCTGTGCTGCTTGCGTCTGTGCGTGCAGCGTGGGTGGGCCTGGTGATGCGACGATGCTGCTGTGCGCCAGCAACAGCTGCTGGCCATCCGGTGCACGTGGCAGTCCGTCTGTCGTGATCTGACTTCATGCTCACTTGCTGGGGCCCCACTGTAGCTGTGCTGAGCATGGCTCTCTTCTGTGCTGATTCCTTTCACCAGGGAACAACCATGTACACTTTGGATTTTCCCTGGACTTGCCACAAACATCTGCTGCTGCGTGTCATCTCCTTGTGTCTCCATCCAGGCCGACCACGCATCAGCACTGGAGCAGCTGTCAGCTGCGCGGCAGGAGGCTGCAGCAGCACAGGCAGATGCAGCAGCAGCACAGGCGGATGTAGCAGCCAAGGCCTCTGCGCTGGCTGAGCTGCAGAAGCAGGCCGAGTCCAGTCAGCGCGCCCTGGCTGCTGAGCGGCGCCAGGTCAGCACACTTAGCAAGGCACAGGAGGCGCTGGAGACGCTGAAGCAGCAGCTGACTGAGGCGCAGGTGAGCCTGGGGCGCGAGGCATCAGGGCTGGTGAGGGTGATTTCAGGGTTGAAGCACTGGGGTTGTGCGGTTGTAACAGCTTGTGCAGGTGTGTTTGGAGCTGGGTGTCTGAGGTTGTGGGAGCGGCCGCATTCGGGCCACACAGCATCAGGTACTGCTGAACATGCTGGGTTTGCATGCTGCTGCTGCTGCCAAGCAGGCTTGTGCTGTTGTGTGATTTGATAGTCATGTGTGTAAGCTGGCAGCCATCACAGCCGCTTGCACTGGTGCTGGTGCTGCTGCTGCTGCTGCTGCCAGGCGGCTGCTGAGCAGTCGTCTGCTGAGCTGGAGCGTGCCAAGGCGTCGCTGGCGGACCTGCAGGCCAATCACACCGAGCTGCAGGGCAAATTCCGCCAGAACACAGCGGTAGCCAAGAGGATCCAGGCCAAGAGCCTGGCCATGAGCAAGGAGAAGGCTGAGCTGCAGGTGCGGCCTGTGGCACAGCAGTACCTGCTGCTGCTGCTGCTGCTGCTGCTGCTGCTGCTGCTGTCACTGCTGTGTGGCTTGCTAATTGCTGCATGAAATGGGCGGTGGCCTGATTCCAGTGGTGTAGGAAAAAAACACAGGGCTGCATTTGTGTTGGTGGAGAACCATGCTGCTGCCAAGTGTGTATTGCTGCTTCATTGCTGCGGGCAGAGTCATCACCCCACTGGCATGTGTACTTGTATGCTTCTGGCAAGCCACACTGGCATCTCTGCTGCTCTGCCTCGCTGCACCTGCTCTGTGCCGCGTGCTGCGCTGCTGTCGCGTGTTTTGCCACCCGCAGAAGCAAGTGGAGGAGGTGCAGGCGCAGCTGCAGGCCGCGCAGGCAGCCAACACCGCCTCCACGGCTACAGCGGCACCCCAGCAGAAGCAGCTGCAGCTGATGGCCAGCAGGCTCAAGCGGGAGAACGAGGCAGCCAAGAAGGTGGGTCAGCAGGGCACGGCGGTCGGCAGGAGCAGCTGTGGTATTGCTGCTGTAGATGCGCACCAGGTCCGGGGTTCTGCGTGGAGCGCCCTGCCCATGCACTGCTTGCGTCAGTGCGTATGCGCAGCCTTACTCAGCCAGCACTGCACACAGGTTGTTGAAACCATGATGTATTTGACTGAGGTCAGCGTGCTGCGCTTGACTGCACGCGTAGCAGCAACCAGATGCACCAATCCAGCTCTGCGCTTGGTTGTGCTGCCCTATCCCATGACGCATCATGCTGTACTAATGCAATCTGCTGTTGTTGTGATGTTGAACCATCGTCATAACAGGAGCTGGAAGAACTAAAGGGCCAGCTGACAGCAGCAGCCAACGCCAAAGAAGAGGCAGAGAAGCAGCTGGCAGCGGGCAGAGGCAACCTCAGCAAGCTTTTGAAAGACGAGAGGGAGAAGCATGCAGTAGCGCAGAAGGAGCTGCAGGAGCTCAAGGAGCAGCTCACAGCAGCACAGCAGCAGCAGCAGCAGCAGCTGCAGCGCGCGGCGGCGGTAGCGAAGCAGCAGCTGGCAAAGCAGCAGCAGGAGATGCAGCAGCTGCGGCAGCAGCTGGATGTGCTCAAGCAGCAGCTGGCGCAGTACGAGTCGATGTTGGCGGCTGTGCGTGCGGGAGCAGACGTGCGCCTACCAGCAGGGCTGGCTGCAGCGCCAGGAGTAGCACCACCTGCAAAGGCTCCGGCAGCAGCAGCAGCAGCAGCAGCAGCAGCAGCAGCAGCAGCAGCACCGAAGCTGCGTGCAGGTGCAGCTGACGTTACACCAGGTCTAGCTGCGACGCCGCAGGCAGCAGCAACTGGCCAGGCGCAGCAACAGCAGCAGCAGCGGGCACCGCAAAAACCGGCAGCCAAGAGGAAGATCAAGGCAGAGGCCGCTGAGGGTGCTGCAGCTGCTGAAACTGCAGAACCAGCAAGCTCTGCACAGCAGCCTGCAGCAGCAGCTGCTGCTCCTGCAGCGGCGGCGGCTTCTCCTGCAGCTGAACAGCCAGCTGCCAAGCGTGCACGTGTGCAGCATGGTACTGCGGAGCAGCAGCAGGCGGAGCCAGAGCAGCCGCCAGAAGACGAAGCTGCTGCTGCTGCTGCTGCTGCAGGCGATGACGCGGACGGCATGGATGTTGATGGCCAGGAGCCAGCTGCTGCCGCTGCCCCCGCTAGCACACTGCAGCTGCAGCAGCAACAGCAAGGTGCCGCTGCTGGTGTAGGGGAAGAGGGTGATGAGCAAGAAGGTGAGGAGCAAGGTGAGCTTGCTGAGCACGAGCAACAAGAGCAGCAGCAGGCAGAGGAGCAGGCTGCTGCTGCTGCTCAAGAAGATGAGGATGAGCTGGCCGGCCTGCTTGATGAGGCAGCAGGGGAGGAGGACAGAGCAGCATCTGCACAGCCAGAGCAGCAGCAGGATGCAGAACAGCCTGCTGCTGTTGCTGCTGCTACTCCTGTTGGCGCGGAGGAGCAGCAGCAGCAGCAGCAGCAGCAGGGTGAAGACCGTGATGGGGAGGACGGCGAAGTGCTCAGTGCAGAAGAGCAGCAGCAGCAGCAGCAGCAGCAAGAGGAAGAGCAGCCAGAGCAGGAGGAAGAGGAGCAGCAGCAGCAGGAGGAAGAGGACGAGGATCTGCCCACCGAGGGTGTTGCAGAGGACGAGGAGCAGCAGCAGCAGCAAGATGAGCAGGACGCCGACGCTGATCGGCCAGAGCACCAAGCTGCAGCGCAGGACGCTGCTGAGGAGGGTGAGGAGGGCGAGGAGCAGCAGCAGCAGCAGGCGGAGAGCGAGGAGGATGAAGCTGGCACCGAGGCAATGGAAGGTGGGCAGGGTGGTGACGCAGCTTGACCTGCATCCTCGGCGGCCCCACCCGCAGTCTTACTGACGTGGGGTGCACCACAGCAGTGGTTGGACTTGGGTGCTGTGGTGCAATCGGGCTGGGAGCTTGGCAGGACACAAGGCTGCTTGCACATCAGCAGTGTCTTGCTTGCCATGGTGGCTGGTTGCAGCGCTGCTTTGAAGCAGTGGTTCTGCTGCAACCTTGAAGCATCACAGGTACGGCTCTTGTAAAGCCTGCTGCAACGCACTTGTGCCTGCGGTCTCACCTTCGCTGAATGCCCTGTGCTACTGCTGCTGCTGCCGCTGCTGCTGCAGAGGATGCTGCTGTTGCAGAGGATGCTGCAGAGGTTGCTGCAGGTGAGGGTGGTGCTGCTACACAGGGCGCCTCGCCGACACCAGAAGCAGCAGAGGATGAACAGCCTGCTGAGGAAGCAGCAGCAGCAGGTGCTCGTGATGCAGAGCAGCAGGAACAGCAGCAGCAGCAGCAGGCTCAGGATGATGACGCGGATGAAGATGGTGACGAAGATATGCCTGGCAGCGACGACCCCGGGGAAGACGGCCCAGCAGGTGCTGCAGCTGGTGATGAGGATGAAGGAGCAGCGCTGGAGCCCACACAGCAGCTCGAAGCAACACAGCAGGTTGAGGCAACACAGCAGCAGCAGCAGCAGCAGCAGCAGCATGGTGAAGGTGTTGCAGGCAGTGACAGGTGGCAAGCGGATGACGGTGACGACATGGAGCTGTTTGATGGGGGTGATGAGGAGGAGGCTGCTGCTGCTGGTGGTGGTGGTGATGACGGCATGCAGCAGGATGCTCAGCACCAGCAGCAGCAAGATGCCAGCAGCAGCAGCAGCAGCAGGAGCAGGAGCAGGGTAGGGGTGTTGCTGGTGATGATGATGCATGCAGCAACATGCTCAGCAGCAGCAGCAGCAGCAGCAGGCAGATGCAGACCCAGCAGCTGATGCAGCTGCGGAGCCTGCTGCTGTGGGTGGCAGCAGGGATGCTGCGAGGTCCTCTGAGCAGCAGCCTGAGGCAGCAGCGCCAGAGCCGGTGCCAGCGCCAATGCCAGCGTCGGTGCCAGCGCCAGCGCCAGTGGCAGCGCCAGAGCCAGTGGCAGCGCCGGTGCCAGTGGCAGTGCCGGCCAAAAAGGTGATTAAGGCGCGTAAGCGCCAGCCTGCAGCAGGTACGCCAGCAGTGACCGAGGGAGCGAGCAGCGACATCACTGCAGGCGGTGGCACTGCTGCTGCGATGCGCAGCAGCAGCACTGGCGGTGATGGGCCGCGCTCGCCGATTGCGCGCCCGTCTCAGCAGGGTGGTGGGGTGGGCCGCAGGCATACTCCCATTCAGTTTGCACTTGCTGGGGCGGCTGCAGCTGCCGCTGCAGCAGCAGAAGCCAGCACGCCAGCGGGTGCAGATGCTCCTGCTGCAGCCGCAACGCCTGCCACTGCTGCTGGCGGTGGTGCAGCAGCAGCTGCTGCACCAGGCAGGGGTGTGTCGCCTGCTGCTAGGGGCAGGGGTGGCCGGGGTACAGGTGCTCCGAGGGGCAGGGGCAGGGGTAGGGGCCGCATGGCACCCCCGGGGGGTCCAGCGTAGGGGACAGACTTTCAACACAGGTAGCAATGCTGAATTGTAGTGAGGAAGGTCGACTGGAAGTGTAGCTTGCATCAGGCAACTTGAAGGCGGCAGTTGTTCAATCATGGACGTTGGTTGGCAGGTCGTGCATAGTGCTGTTGTGTTGAGACACGCTAGGGCGCTTGTCTGGTTTGGTATCGACATTTTCAACGATCGTTGAGTACGAATGGTGGGATGGAACCACTGCGTCATCGCTGCTGTGTTTACGTACTGCGGCAGGCAATGCCAGACGACGTGCTGTCTTGTGACAACGCAGATTGTGATGATCAATGAGACTGGGCTGGCATGGGTAGGAATTTTTGTCCGCAACACGCTGGGAACACAGTCACTGCTGTAGAGACATGGCTGGTGACACAGCGAATGTTCCGCTTGACGATATGTGTGGCGGCAACAGGCATACGAAGTGAACAAGCTGACATCGTGTGTCCATCGATCGAATTGTTCCGGCTGCTTTAGAGCATGGCGGTGAACGATGAGGATACGTCCGAATGCGTACACAATTGCTTTGACGCTCTTGCTGTGCTTGCTTCCTAATGAGCGCGTAGTGTTTGGTCAGGAGACATGTCCGGTGCAATATGGGCTGGGCAGCAAGCCCATGCTGTTTGGCGGGCTCTATGAAGCAGGGCGCTGCACAAGCTTCTCAGGCTGCCAGCCCCGTGACGACTTTTGGTGCGGAAGGACACCAGATTCAGCACCAAATGCAGATTCTGCAATAGTACATGCGTAATGCAGCTTAATGTTTGTACTTTACAGCAGCAGCAGCAGCAGCAGCAGCAGCAGCAGCAGCAGCAGTGCATGCTGTGCAGCACCAGCAGAAGCAGAGACAACAGTAAAGCCTCAGAGTGGTCATACGCATGCCCCATGCTGATGGCACCCCGCCAAACGTACCAACTTAAGAGTGAGTGTTGTTTGCTTGACAGGGGCAAGAAGTGTGAGTTCAGGCCTGGCTCAGCCTGGGGTGTGTGCACAACAGCGCAGACAAAGCACAGCTATGGTGAGCTAACAGCAGAGCGGCTGCGCAGCAGCTGTTGACAAGCGGTAGTGAGCATTGGTTGCGCGGTGCTTACATACGGCACAGTACTGCACAGTACTGTTTGCGCACAAATCAGCGCTTGCACCATTGCCATCAGAGCTGCCTGCTGCACAGCACGTGTTGACAACCACCTCTCCCTGGTTCTTGAGCCCTGGCAAACTGCCCTGAGCAGCAGGCACAAACCGCAATGCATTGCAATGTTGCTTGTTCGCGCCACCCCAGCTCAGCTGCGAGCCACTCATAGTTGGAAGACAGGTGGAGTGTGGCACACAACGGCACACAGCGCTTGTCAACACCTACACAGCTGCATGGACTCTTTCATTGTCACTGCTGCATGCCCCTGCTCATGCAAACAGACCTCGTGAAGACCTTAGGGGGTGGCAGCATCCTGGACCTCTCCCCCTGCGACATACTCCCGTATCTGCGTGGCAGAACCACGTGGCTCATCGGCGACTCGCACAGCAAGACCTTCTACTGGGCCCTGCAGTGCTTCCTCATCGACTTCTGGGACCATCGGGAGTGCCAGGCCAGCTCGCTGCCTGAGGCTAGCATGCAGCTGCGGCGGCAGCCGGCAAAGCAGGGCCTCAGCAACTGCATCCACCTGCTGGGCCGGGGCGGCGGCCGCGTGTGCATGGTGGAAGCCGTGCTGGGGACAAACCTGGTGAACAACACAGAAGTGCGCGCGCAGAGCATGCTCTTCTTTTACACCTTGTCAGATACGACTTGTTGAGTGCGCATATAAGCACGTGGTGTTGAGCCCTGTAAGCACGTGGTGATGAGCAAGTCTAGCCATCTTGCTTGCTTTGTCACTCTCTGTTTCTGTTTTTGTGCGTTGCTGTTCAGAGTGAGCAGTTGTGAAACTGCCCTCCGTCATGCGCATTCTCTCTACAAATGGCCATGTCCTTTGTGGGTTGTGTGAAAGCTTCAACCACACATGGTTGCTGTGCTGTATTGCAGCATGGGTGCTTTCACCCGCCTTTCTCGTGGTGGCTGCTTCATGCATCGTTTGTTGCTGACCCCTCCGGCTGCGCTGCATGCTTGTTCTGCAACCTCAACCTGCAGATTGCAGAAGGCGGCGTGCTGCCGCTACTGCGAAAGAGCTTTGCTCGAGAACACGACGTATTCCTTGTAAACTTTGGCTCATGGCACCGCCGCAGCAGCGGCGACTGGACTGATTACTACACAGCACTGCACAATCTGGGGGGTATTATCAGGTGGCCATAAGCAGAGTGAAAACAAAGGCTGTCAGGCACACCCGCTCCTTTGACGTGTCGGTTTTGTCTCCAGCAGCAGCAGCAACAGCAGCAGCTGCAGCTGACGGCAAATCCCAGCAGAGTGCCGCACCAGTTGCATGCGTGTTTTCAGGTTGCACTGCACACGTTGCAGTGTCGTTGGTACGTGCGCAGATTGGCTGGCCATGTTGCTTGCTTTGCAGCTGCTGCTGGTGCTGCCGCTGCTGACATTCACAACATGACATGCACAAAGCTCCACCTCTGCCACTATGCACACTCCGCTCAGCATCTGAAAAATGGGCATGGCTGCTGCTGCTGCTGCTGCTGCTGCTGCTGCTGCAGTCCACCAGGGACGAGTGGCCCCACCTGCTGTTCAGGGAGAGCTCAGCAAGCCACCCTGCCAACAGGACCAACAAGACGTGCCTGGCACCAGAAGGTGCGACACAACACCAGCTTACTAGGGTGTGCAAGCAGCACCAGAGCACTTGCTGCTCACCATCAGCAACAGCAGGGCACACACTGCCTGCTGTTGTCGCTGTCTTGCTGATGTCCCCTGCTGTTGCCGGTTTGAAGTGGCAAGTTTCACTGGTCACAGTGCACACCAGCATGCCCTTGTATGCATCTGTTTGATGCTGCAGATGATGCAAACATAGTCTAAGCTCGACAGCACTTGCAACCTCAGAGAAGCATTGCAGCTTGGTGGGTCGCACACACCTGGCCAGGGCCGGGCTACTGATTGAGGTTAGTCACTAGTTACAGAGGTGTGCACGTCGAAAACGGAACTCTTCGAGGACTGCAGCTACTGGGTGTCGAAAGGCGCCCTTGTTATGTGACCAGACGTCTCCCCCGAGCGCAATTTGGTCTTGACGCCCTTCTCTCTTTAATTGTTTTTGCAATCAATGTACCTGGCTGCATGCAGCACAGACACCCTGCGATCCATGCTTATACTGGTTTGTGGCGGTCGATTACCGCAATCTTGCTGCATATTACAACTCCCAAGTGACAGTATCCGACTTGCAAGGTGCAGGCCCACAGCTGAGGAGCTCATGTCGCGGCACAGCTGCAGGTGGCGCTTGCATGCAGCACGTAAGCGTGCGTGCTCGACACCACCTGTCCTTGGGACTGATACGCATATGACACAGCAGCAGTTGAGGCAGCAACACCCAGGGGTTTCAACTGATCAGCACTGCTAGCAGTCATCAGCAGACCAGCAGCACATCTGAAAGCACTTGCAAAGGTCAGCTCGCCTCACCTCCGGACATCAACATGCAGACTACAACCCGTTCACGTAAACTTGGTTGTTCTTTCAAATCTATACATACATTCCTTGTCGCCTCACCTTACACAGCAGTTGTGACAGGTCAGGCTCTTGGTCCAGCATCAGCATCTACATGACATGCAATGAAGCTGGTCCTCACAGCTGCTCCTCACTGTAACCACGGGTATGGTTTGTGTATGTTGTATGCTGACCAAAGCACATGCAGCTATGGCAGCGTGACGGCCAGCAGCATCGATTTGCGCGCCCTGCATGTTTTACTTGTAATGTAACCATCGACGTCGCAGGAGATACGCCGGCACACGGCGGTGCCCCATTAATGGACCACAATGACGATCCATCAATAATCACTTCTACTATCTTGGGAACACCAAAGTACAAAATGGATACCCTCCGAATACTCATTCCAGTGCAACATTGGAGAACTGGGAGGCGGCTGGCAAGACAGGCAGGGTGTAGCACTGTCATGCTGCTGGCTTTGCCTGACAGCTGGTCTGTGTGCATTGTGACGTCCTGCAGGCTATGCCTACTCAACTGACACCGGAGAGCTTCTGGCAAGCGAGGCTGCTGCAGCGGACAAAGCTGCGCGGTGGGCGCTGGGGACTCCTTTGGTGGAGGCTGCTGCTGCGGTGCTGCCAAAGTAAGAGCCCTGACTGCGCACCTGTGTTGGCATTCACCATAATCAATGAACTATATCACAGGGCATGGCGCCGTTTTTCAGTTGGGTTCCTCTGGACAGCTGAGCAGGGGAACCCTGATAGACGTATCGTGCGCATTGGTTGTTTGTGTTTGTGCTGATTGCTGAGCACGGCTGGCTGCGGCTGGAGTTCAGGCGCTGCATGGCGCTGTGCCCTGCTGCTGCACTGCTGCCCAAGCAAGAGCCATGCCGCTGCCATTCCAGTGCTTGTTACATCTACAGGGCACAGCATACCAATTGTAATCCTTATGGCAGCCAGAGCGTAGGCAGCTTGCTACACCACTTCACAAAAGCTGCTCCACAGCCAGCATCAAAGCACCATACAAGAAGATCAAGTGTCAAGCCTGCGTTTCTGTCCCCTCTGCGACTGCAGGTATGACTTGCCCATCGTCCCTGCCGGCTTCAACATGAGTGTGCTGCTGCACGATAGCCACCCTGGCAGCAGGTGGACCGCACAGCTGGACTGCAACCACTACTGCCACCCAGGACTGCCAAGGTAAGCACAGACACCTGTGATTCAATGTGAAGTGTTGGTAGAACTGCGTGCATTGTGCCAGCTGGCAGTGCTGCTGCGGTTGGCGGGCAAGAGCCGCATGGCAGCTGGGAGCTGGACTGCAGCCTGCACTGTCGCCCAGGCCGTCCTGAGGTTTTGCTTTGACAAGCACCTTGTCATACATTCCCGCTGTCACTACAGCATGCATGGATCTGGCTAGGCACAGCTGTGGGGTGCTGGCATTTCTGGCTGATAATGGCGAGGTTTGAACAGCGGCGCACCTGCCATTTGGGATTGCATGAGGTGGCCGAGGCTTGCCGCAAGCAAGCAAGCAAGCACGCAAGCACAAGAACATCCTGTGAGTATAGGCTTGCACTGCCTGGAAAGCTGCGCATGCACCTGCACCACTGCTGGTAGTAGGAGGAGTTACTCCTGCACTGCTCAGTTGCTGCCCTGTGCCCCCGTGCCCGGCTGTGCTGCCCGTGTTGCTGCTTGATTATTCTGCAGGCTTGGATCTGGTACTTGTACGAAGCCATGCGCCAAGGCCGGGCAGGCATTCAACCCCTGCAGGTCCTGCCTCTAACAAGAGGGCCAGCACCGCCAGCAGTGGTCACTGAAGTGGCATCAGCATCAGCAGCAACAGCAACAGCAACGGCATTGAAACCTGAAGCAGTTCAATCAACATCCCCTTCCCCAGCCGTAGCAGCCAGCAGCAGCAGCAGCAACAGAAGCAACAGCTGTGCCAGCTGCCACAGTGTCACCGCCACCAACAGCAGCAACAGCAGCAAGAACACCAATGCCGCAAGCTGCTCTTGCTGCAGCCTCATCAGGGCAGATACAGCAAGCTCAAGCAGCAGCAGCAGCAGCAGCAGCAGCAGCAGCAGCAGCAGCCACGTTCGGATCACCAGCAGCATCACCAGCAGCAGATGCAGCGGCAAGGATGCCCATGCCACTAGCAGTGACGCCTGCAGCAGCTGGCCAGGCGCAGCAGCGTGCAGCAACAGCTGCACCACTGCTTCCTGCGCCAGCAGCAGCAACAGCAGCAGCAAGGTGGCCTATGTCTCAGCCTGTTGCCAGGGCAGCAGCAGCTGGTCAGAGCTCGCAAGCTGCAGGGCCAGCAGCACCTGCTGCATCAGCGGTGGCTGCTGCAGCCGGGGCAGCAGCAGCACGAAAGCCGTTGCAGGCTCGCAGCGCAGTGTACGTGTACGATGCAGCAACTGCCGGCGCTGCCGGCACTGTGCCTGTGGGCACCTACAAAGCTCAGCTGCAGCAGCAGGGCAATGAGCAGCAACAGATTTACTACCCTGGTGTGATGGACCTGGGGCCCGGGACTGGCCCTGCAGCAGCAGCAACACCAGCGGCACCCACAGCAGCAACAGCAGCAGCAGCTGGTGAGCTGCTTGATACGGCAGTGGCAAGTTCTAGTACTGCAGGAGTGGATGCAGGACCTACTGATAGTGCTGATGTGGCAGCTGATGAAGACGCTGCAGCACCTGCTTTGCTTGCTGCTGGTCAGTATGTTTGCCTACCCAGCAAAGTGCGGTTTTAGTTGCTGGCCGTCACAAAGACAGCAACAATGCACATTTGAATTCATTTCTTGTTATTGTTGTTAGAAGCAAACACCTAATGTGTTGCTATGCATGTATGTGATAGCCCACTGGGAGGCGCAGCTTGTGGCCGTCATCAGAGTGGCCATTGATGCAGACACATTGTCTTGCATGCGCTGTGTTTGCTGCCAGGCAATCTTGGGGCAGTGCTGATCTGTCCTGCAGGCGCTCTGACTGCTTGGAATAGTTGCAGAAATGCACCGAGACACTGCAAGCTTTGCAAACTCAACCATCCACAGCAAGATCCTGCTGTTGCATTTGTACTTGCATGGCGAATGGAGCCCTGCTGCTGCGCATATTATCGCCGCCTCCTGTGCATACTGTGTGCATACCTAGAGCCAGCCAGCGCGTTGTTGATGCCACTAGCAAGATGCTAGCTGGATGTTTGATTACCATGCTGTCCACCGGGTGTGGCAAAGATAGGATTACCATTGAATGTGTTGTACCATCCGAGTATGCAGCTCCTGCATGCAGCTCCTGCAGGATGCTGACTCATCCGTAATCAGAGAGCAGTGGGGCGTCATTGCTGCAGGGTACGCGATGTTGCAGGGTGCTGACTCATCTGCATTCCTTGCAGGATGCAGTCGCTGGTAGCACCCGCTGGTTTGTTAGTATGCTGGCCCTGTGCACGCGTGCTGCAGGGTATGCACAATTGGCTTTGTGTGCTTTGTATTGTGCCTGCCAATTGCAAGAAATGTCTGCAGCAGCGGCAGCAGCAGCGGCAACTTTGGTGAAGTGAGGATCCAGGTTTTGGCATATGCACCTCAGGCAATTGCTCCTCAACTGCAGCGCTGGGACCACAGAGAAGCATGTACATGTATGGTGAACATTCCCGGGACACTTCCCGGTTATACCTCGCACCAGCTCTCACATGCTTTTGAGTGGCAGTGCTGCAGCCTGCAGGCAGTCTGCTGTGCAGCAGCAGCTTGGCCCCGCATACGTGGCAATTGACCTCAGTGCTCCTGCTGATTGAAACAGCACTGGCATCCAGGCAACTGTCAGCATCAATGTGCATAGCCGGCATCAGCCAGAGTCAGCGACTCAGCGCATCGCATGGCTGGAAGAGTTGTCCAAACAATGCAGCCAAAGAAGGCACTCCTTTGGAGCAGTGGTTGCAGCAGCTGGTACATGTTTGTATGACATTGTTCAGATGTTTGATCGGAGTCTGCTTGGAAGTGTCTGTTGGAGCCTCCTGCAGGAGAGCAGCTGCTCAGTCTCCTGTATTAAAAACCTACTTTGAGCTTCAGCTCTTTGAAAAGTTGAAAGCCGATAGCAGTGTGGCAACACACAGGAGCAGGCATTTCAGGCCCTGCAGGACACAGCTGTCATGGTCAACGATGTCTGTGCACCTGCATAGCATTGCATGCCTCTTCTGCATTTGCCAATTGGCTGGGCACCCTGACGTGACGATGTGTGCTGGGTGGCTGGATTGCTGTGTTTTGTGTATGTGCTTGTATGGGGGTGGCTGAGCTGTGTCAATGTGTTAATGCATTGGCCTCCTTTCGTTTTCATGTCTTGTGTTTTGGGCTGTGTTTCATGCAGCGAGAACTGTTGGTGTGAGTGTTGCCATGTTGCTGGCATGTCCAGTTGGAACAATCACACACCTGCTTGCATGCGTGAGGCTTGTTGGGGGGTTGCTTGTGCCTTGCCAGCAAATGACTACTTCCCTTGGCACATCGTGCCCTATCAGCAGGATTGTCTCAGGTTTTGTCACACGATTGTTGCAATGCAAGATGTGTCCTGCCAATATGTGTACTACGGCAGCAGTTCATACATGCGGCTGCAGTTCTCCTGCATGCCTTAGCGCCCATCTGGCAAGCGCTAGTATGTTACGTCAGTGCGCACTGCACGCTGGCTGCGGGCTGCAGGCGCCTGCGGCGCCCGCCTCTGGCGGGCAGCTGCCTGCGGCTCAGCTCGCGGAGGTGGGCCAGCTGCTGGGCGAGGTGCACGAGCTCAGCAGGCGGCTGCAGACGCCGCTGGCGTACGCGGCGGTGCCAGGCGAGCCGGGTGCCACTGACAGGATGGAGTCGAGCTTGAGGGTGGTCTTCAACGAGGCGCCAGATGCAGTGCGGCGGGCGGGGCCCGTGCTGCTGCGCCTGTTTGCGC
The DNA here is from genome assembly GCA_014080715.1 of Scenedesmus sp. NREL 46B-D3. Taxonomy (NCBI): domain Eukaryota; kingdom Viridiplantae; phylum Chlorophyta; class Chlorophyceae; order Sphaeropleales; family Scenedesmaceae; genus Scenedesmus; species Scenedesmus sp. NREL 46B-D3. The sequence goes on along the minus strand of JACERP010000003.1, from coordinate 381,256 downwards.
TGGGTAGCCTGTTGGGCGCGCGCTGTCTCCCATGCAGCTGCTGTGCGCACGCTGGGCGGCAGCTGGCGCAGCGCAGCAGCAGGACCAGGCACTTGCTGCAGCAGCAGCAGCGGCGGCATCTGCAGAGGACTGTTTGCAGACTTAGCAGGTGCTGCAGGCGTGCTGCGGCCCCACTGGGCTGGCTCTGGTGACTGAGCTGCCGGTGTCGGGCTGCTGCAACAGCCCGGGCTGCAGGGAGCTGGCTGGCGCGAGTGAGGCTGAGCTGGTGGCTGGCGGCAGGGGCAGGTGCTCCGGCTGCAGGGCGGCGTGGTACTGCAGCAGAAAGTGTCAGAAGGCGCACTGGGCGCTGCATAAGCCCACATGCAAGCGGCGGAAGGCGGCAGCAGGGGCACACGTATAGCTGTACAGCCTATAGGCTGTTGGTACTGCATGAGCCGCAATGCATGTGAGTTGTGTGCCCATATCATGAGTTGAGGCGGTACGTGGGCAGGGTTTCTGGGCTCAATTTGCCGTGGACGCAGTACACATGTCATGTGTATTTCATGTGTGTTACCTTCTAATGTATCCACTGCTGCAGCTGTTCAACAAGTTGTACAACCAGAGCTGCTGACAGCATGCACAAGTTGCTTTCGATATATTTGCCTTAGTGCGTAACCGTCAACGCGTGTACAAGCCTTAGATGTGGTATGCAAGGTTTGACACGCAGTTCTAAGGCCCGTCGGGTGAAGTTCCAGCGACCTGGCCGGGACCTGCATGAAGATGTTACTTGGGTTATTTGGCCGATTACTATCCACCGGCCACATCTAAGCACTGCAAGCAAGCGCTGACAATAACCATAGAACATGCTATAAATGCGAAGCACTGTTGACAACCCGTCACAGATGCATTGAGAGGCAAAGCAACACGCGCGCCTTCCGCAACAAAACAACTGGCGAGCACTGAGACAAATCGTCAATAGTCAAGGCAAAAAATAAGTTTTAATTCATCACTGGCATTACTTACACCAAGCCACATCTCCTCTGCACGCACGAGCAAGCCTGGTCAGCATGGCCCTCAGGTCGTCGTCAGCCCTTGCTGCCCTAATGCTATGCAGCCTGACCTGCTCGCCGCGGCAGCCAGCCCGTCGCGCATAGCACTTCACGCAGGTGAGTGCAGCGTCAGTGCAACATCTTTTTGCGCTGTACATGAGTTGTCTCTTTGGCAGCTGAACTGCCAGCCTCACTGTTGGTCCTTAGATGCACAGCTCATGTGTGCATATCATTACTGCACGGCACGTGCTGTCACTCACCTTGTTTCGCATTTGATCATTGCAGGCTACCCTGGTACAGCAGGCTGAGCCTGTGTCACCAACCACTGGCAAGCCATCCGTGCTGCTGCAGCGCAGCGCTGCAAGGAAGCTGCTGGCCAGTACCCCCACCTTTGACAGGGACCTGGAGGACCGCTCAAAGTATGCCACCAACCCACTGCTGGAGTCCGCCTACAAGAGTTTCCAGGTGGGTATGTTTTGACTGTTCACTATAAGATGCAAGGCTACAATAGCGCGGCATCGCTAGCAAGACATGCCAGGCCCTGCCGTTGCAACCAGTGTCAACCACACCTCAGCGGACCCCCTGAGCCTTGTGCACCTGCTGCTACTGCTGCTGCTGCTGCTGCTGCCGCTGCTTCGTTCAACTCCATGTTTTGCAAGCGTAGGCCGCTGCTGCCACTGGCACCACCACTGATGACAGTGTCCCGTTCATGCGGCGGCTGTCTGGCAGTTTCTACACAGACAGGGACCTGGAGGACCGCCCAGCGCTAACCACCAACCCCACCCTGGAGGCTGCCTACAAGCGCTTTGAGGTGAGGACCAGAACGCTGGCAGGCTACCTGTGCAACAGTATGCTTCCCAGCCGCTGCCTTTGGCGTCTTTGAGCAGGCCCTGCTGCAACAGCATTGCACAGCAGCTGCTTTGATGTCCTTAGTGGTTCGTCATGCAAGCAGAATCAGGCTATTCAGGGTTGGTGTGCTGACCTAAGTAAGCTTACTGCATGTATCGATTTGGCAGTCGTGGTTGTACCTTCTTTTGCCACCTTGTAGTGGACCGGGTACCCTAAGCATGGGCTGCCTTGGTTTGCTGGCGTACAACCATTATGTTGCCCAGCTGTAGCACAAAATTAGGCCCAAGGATAGGCCTCAAAGCTGCTCCCTCTGCTTGCTGCTGCTGCTGCAACGTGCTGTCTCCTCTTCTGCAGGCCGCTGCTGCCGCTGGCAGCGCCGCTGACGGCAGCATCCCCTTCAGGCGCCTGCTGGCCAGCAGCCACACCAGTGACAGGGACCTGGAGGACCGCTCCACCTTCACTACAAACCCCACACTGGCTGCTGCAGTGAAGAGGCTGGAGGTGTGTGCCGCACTTGTTGTCTCAACACCTGTGTATGATGCTGGCTGGGCTGTGTGCAGTTGCTGCTTACAGCATAGCCAGCACGTGGTGCCGTCTAAGTATGGGTATGTTATGCATGCACTGCTGTGGCCAAACAGGCATTGCCAGTGTGCAGCACAGATGAAGCAACATTCAAGACCACCTCCTGAGCTGTGCCTCACTTCTTGCTGCTCATGTATGTGCTTTCCGTCCGATGCTTGCAGGCAGACGCTGCCGCTGGCGGCGCCGCTGACGGCAGCATCCCCTTAAGGCGCATGCTGGCCAGCAGCCACACCAGTGACAGGGACCTAGAGGACCGCTCAACGGCTGTCACCAACCCGCTGCTTCAGTCAGCTTATAAGAGGTTTGAGGTGAGTGAAGGCCGCGCCTTGGCAGCTGTGTATCACACGTATTGTGCTGCGTATGCTCATGTGACGGCACTACGCAAAATGCTGCAAGGGCGATCATTGCTCGCCTTCAAGTAAATGCAGGTGGCTAGGCAGCAAGATGCTACAGACCATGCAGGATGGCCACAAATCGCAGGCTAGTTTGCACCTGATGAGCCACCACAGCACCCATCCTGCTCTGAGCAAGAATCGTGCAGCATATTCTGACACACACATGTTCTGCTGTTGCTGCTGTTGCTGCTGCTGCTGCTGCTGCTGCTGCTGCTGTTGCTGCTGCTGCTCCTGGCCAGGCTGACCAGGCTGCTGACGGTGACAGCGAGGGCACGCCCTTCAGGAGGCTGTTGGCTGCTGCTGCAGGCACCGCCCAGGACCAGTCAGCTGCTCAACCAGCCACCAGCCGTTGATGAGTGGTTTTTATGCTGCTAATGTACAGTTTTACTTGTTGGGACGCTGGCTCTGCTCAGTTGAAGGTTGCAAGCAGAGCTTGCTCTGCAGTGTACACGCACAGCTCCAACAGCCGTGAGGTGTTGCGTGCTTGGATCAATGCAAGCCGCTGCCTGATTTCATGGATGCCGCCAATCTGGGCATCTTGTGTGTTGCTGCATCGACACAGCAGTTCCAGCAGCGGCGTTGTTCCAGCAAGCTTAGTTGGTGGCAAGTTGCCTCAAGGTAGGCTGCAATGAACTGCTGCATTTGCAGAACTGTATTGTTTAATCATGCATTCGCATTGCTTATCAGCTTGTTGTTCACAACACGTGTTGTACCATATGTACATTTCAAGTAATACAACCATATGCATGAAGTCGTATGCGTAGTGCTTGATGAAGAGGTATGCGGCATAAATTGTGCCATGCCAGGCAGCGCCCCGCAACCGCTGCAGTCGCCTATGCTTGCTGAGTAGCTGCTGCATGTCTTGCCGTGCACAACTTGACAGCAGCACCTCCGGCAAGTGCAGATGGTCGCCATTCAGGCAGGCTGCATCATGCAGGTTTGGCTCTGGCATAGGGTGCTGCTGTGAGATGCTTGCAAAGTGACCGGCTGCTGCCGCCGGCGGTGCTTTGAATTGCCTTGAAGATTGCAGAATGATGGGCGGCAGCAGCATTACCTGTTGATACATTACCTGTTGATGGTATTTATGTGGGGAGCCCTGCAAATTGCCTTGCTCGGTCTTTTGTCGAGATTGTTTGGATGCTGGCTTCTGATATGGGTGCTGCACTTTGTGTCTGATGGTGTTGTGGTCTTGGTTGGAGTCAATATGTATAGCCACCCTTTGAAGGCCTCTTGATGACTGTGTCGTGCAGCTTCTAAATTTTTGCAATGCACCTGCAAACTGCAACAACACTGGAGCAGGTCTTCTGCTGCCTCCCTCAGAGGTGTGCGGGGTTCAAGGCATTGCTGCTGTGGAATAACATGATGATGATGCAGTTGTCTGGTCTCTCTTATGAATTAATGGTATTACACAGCTGTACACAGCCTGACGGCAGCCGCTGCAAGAGTGTTCTCGGCTGATTTGGACGTCATTTGTGGTTGCTTTGTGCCCAGCAAGGGCCAATGATTAGCCCTGGCCAAGTGGGGTCGTGGATTGCTGATGCGTTAGTTTTATTTGCCGGCATGCTCTGCATAGCATGCGTTCAAGTGCGGAGCAAGTTGCTGCGGTATATCCGTATGACGTCAGGAATCTGGCATTGGTGTCTTGCTGCCTGGCACTCAGCGGCTATGAGCCGGCTGGGTGCCGCCCCTATATCCAAGTTGTAAGCTGGCTTGACATGGCTTTGCCACAGCTGTTTCACTCTTGCTGTTGAGCTTGTAATCAGTTGTCGCACATTTCTATGAGAAGCCTTTGGCAGCCACCATATGGTGGAAGCATGTAGTCTTGCGCCACCAAAACGTGTGCTGCCTGCTAGCAGTGGACAGCTGAGGCCTGAACTGAACGCCTCAGGTCTTCAGCACAGCTCCACACTACTGCCCTTGCACTGCAATGTGCGCGTCAAATGCACCCATCGTTGGTGAGCTGTGCTGTCAATGCAGCTCAGGCTGCCGCCCGACTGCAAAGCATACCACCTGTAGCCTACCAGGCAGATGTTGCAGCCACAATAGGCTCCATTGCCGCAACTTCAACGTTCCTGAAGCCATTGATTGGATCCAATAAGCCGTAAGTGGCAGCAGCTATGCTGAGCGCTGCGTCTGCATGATAAAATTGTTCCTTTGATCAGCATGCACACCCAACAGACATTGGGTGGGCGGACAAACTCAAGCAGCGCCTTGTTACTTCCATTAGGTGGTGGTGGTTGGGTAAGGGGGCAGCTTGCGGCAAAACATGCCAGCCTGTGCAACCAATGTACCTGCCACAGGATGCCTGACAGCCATCATCATACACAATGTGTAAACACCCATTCAGTCTAATCAAAAATACCCGTCAAGAGCAGCTGCTCAGCTGCACCTACTAGGCCAGTCGTCCCTCAGGATGGATGCATTGTGTTTCAGTAATGCTCACAACAGCAGCTTCAGACTACGCTACTACAAGGAAGGGTCGTGCAAGACACAGCAATGAGCTACAAACAAGGCGCCTAACAAAACTATACAACGACAAATATCAACTGCATGGTGCAGCTGGCAGTCTGCCAGAACAGCACAGCAGCAGGACGCTTTAAGAAAACTGATGTGCAGGCCATACAGCAACACACAGCGCAATATTTTCCAGTCGACCGCCAACACATTGCATTCTTGAGTTGCACTGCCGTAACAACAGGGCATGCCTACTCAGTGTCTCCAGTAAGTTGGCAGCTCAGGAGAAGGCTCATAACCGCAAAGCTGCTTGGTTGTGTTTCATCAAGTTCGGCCGCAGCCTGCAGAAGTATTGGGTTCAAATCCTTTCACGGGCATGACCACGCCAATCCGCCGTGTTAGCCTGCCATGCTGTGCAGGCATTGCAGCCCTCTCACAGGCATTACAACCCTCTCTGCCTATAGCCGCATACATAGCGCCATAGGTTGTTAGCAATGATGCACACAACTGCCCACACATCCTCACTTGCCCTGAGGGCCGAACTTCACACTGAAGCCGAAGCCGCTGCCTTTGTCTATTGAGAATGAGAACGGCAGGCTGAAGCCCTTTTCCTTGCTTTTCAAAGCAGCAGCCAACGTGCCTGCTGGCTTGGACAAAGCAGCAGCAGTCTGGCGTGCAACAGCAGCAGCGCGCATTGTTGCTGTTGCGACAGGGTTGACGTTGAAGAAGTGCTTTGAGAGCCAAAGTGCAGAGCCCTTAGGGTGGCGGGCCAGGTTGTCCTTCAGGTCAATGTAGATGATGCCAAACCGCTTCTTGAAGCCTGCACGTGTAGGCAGTTGTTGAGGCAGAAAAAGGAGGGGCAGCATAAGGCGCAGCATGTGTTAGCAAACAGAGGCAGCAAACAACTTGAGGCAGTAGGGTGGCAGCCACACTATGTATGACATCGCCAAAGCTTATTTCCTCAACAGCTGGTGTTTGGTGTGCGTGCCCTTTTGCAATGACACCAGCAAAATCCACAGCAGTAAACTTATCATACAGAATGCAGCTCAGTGAAGCGCTCTTCAATTTCAACAGTAAGTCCAGCCTCTGCTGATTGTCAGCAATTCCTTGCAACTGTTGTGTAACGCACCGTCACGCCACTCAAAGTTGTCCAGCCAGCTCCATGCATAGTAGTTGCCAACGTTGACGCCGTCCACGCTCTTGGCCAAGCACAGGTTCTCAAGATACGTCCTGCAGGAGCAGCAGCAGCAGCAGTGTTACGTCACCACGCTGGTGCTAGCAGAGCTGCCGTAATTGGTTTGCCGCATCAGGCGTACGTTGGTGCTAGCAGCGCTGCCGCGATCAGTTTGCCGCACATGCAGCGCAAAGCAACAAAAGCAGGACCAGCCAAGCTTGACTGTCAGCTCTGCAGCCAACGCGCTAGCTTGTGTTAGCCCCGCATAAGAGCACCATGCAGCACAGTTGCAATGCTTCCGCGTCATCCCACACAGATCAGCAAGCTAGCCCAACAGCAACAAGCACACAAAACGTTAACCACCGTACTATGTGCATACTGACTTGCAGGTGTCCCGCCAGCAGTTCATGCAGCGGCCTGCATTTTTGTTCATAGCCAGGATCGCCACGCAACACGCCTGTACAAAGCACGACTCAGGTGTAGGAAACACCACCAAACCAGGTTCAACCACTCACTTGTAGTAGTCCTGCCTGTACACATCGTCCAGCACAGCAGGCAGCGGCTTCACATCCTCCTCCGGCCCGCTCACGCCGTTCTCGGTGATCCAGAACTCGGGGTTGTCGTAACGCTTTGCCAGCCACTGCAGCGTGAGGCGCAGGCCGTCTGGCGTCTTGAACAGCCATGGCGCGTTGGAGGGGATGCCCGGCGAGATGAACTGGCCGCCGGTGTTGGCGCCGACGTCGTAAGTCTGCCGTGGAAAGCACAGCCGAGGGGAAGGTGAGGCAGAGCATGCAATGTGACGTCATGAGTTGCCTGGTTGCCTGGTGAGATGAGTTGGCGGCCAGTGCTTGCGCCTCAGTTGAACATGCCTGCAGGTTAGGGCTTGGCCGAGGTCGTAGACAGTCAGCATGCTGGAGCTTAGCGGCCGGCAAGGTCCTTGCTTGGCCTCATCAGCATGCTGTGCTGCATGTACAGCCCTGCGCCAACCCTCAGGTACCAAACATTGTTGCACAGCTCACTCACCAGTTCCTTGGGTGAGCCTGGTGCTGGAGCCCACACGTAATAGCCGCAGTAGAAGTTGACCGAGAAGAAGTCGATTGTGGTTGACCGCAGCAGCTGGATCTCCTCGGGGTGAACTTGGGCAGCAGGTCCCCTTGCGTCTCTTTCATGACCTGCACACACAGCAGTGTTGACGGCGTTGAACTAAATCTGTACATATTGAAGAAAGCCTTTGGCAGAGCATGCAGCAACGCTTCTTGCCTACTTGGCAGCTGTCTAGGCAGCTCATCTTCCTGGTGCAGTGCAGTCACAGCTGGCTGGAGTGCTGGCTGCAGCAGCGCACGCGTGTGCATGACGCACAACAAACAAGGATGTGTTACGCCGTCCTCACCGCAGGGTAGTCTCCAAAGTAGAGTGGGTCGGCCATCCAGGCATACTGGAACACCATGAAGTTCTCCGCAGCGGTCACGTCTGCAAGCGCAGACATGATGCCAGCAGCAGCAGCAGCAGCAGCAGCAGCAGCAGCAGCAGCAGCAGCAGCAGCAGCAGTGAAGTGATGATTGTATCAGGCGTGCGACGAGGACATGAAAGGCAGGCATCCTGCGAGAGCCTGGGGCTCAGCAGCAGCAGAAGTGGCTGTGCCTGGACGAGCAGGACGAGGGGCCAGCAGCAGCACCAACCGCCGCCTGATGGGCACAACAGAGCAACTGCAAAGAAACACAATGAGTTTTGGAGCAGCACAGGCAGTGTATTGGTTCCAGCAAGCAGCTGCCAACGTATCTTCGAGGTAAGAGCTTGCTGGCAACTGTCAAATGTGAACAACAAGTCATGGCAGCCCCATGCCATGCACCTAAACCCTTGCCGTTAGCTGTGAAAGATACAGCCGATCATGTGGCTGCTGAGCACAGTGTACTGCAGGGTTGCCCCACGTCATGCCTTGTCAATCGATACTCAAATGACCAACAGCTCTGCAGCTGTCCTTAACAAGCGAGGTTTCAGAGGTCCTCTGGGTGACACCAGTGCCATGTTGTGTTTGCTGCTGGTGATGTTAAGAACGCATGTGTATTTGTGTGGAAATGTGGGCAACTACAAGTCAGTAACGCCTCTCATGATCACCTGCAGGGTTCTCTGGGTCCTTGGGGTAGCCCCACTTGCCAACCAGTGCAATGCTGACGCGGCCCTTCTGGGCAGCATACTTGGTCCTGCAAACGCACAGGTTGGGGCAGCAGACAAGCATGTTGGTGCATGTGGGGGGCGCAGCGGGAGGCAGCGCATTCTGGTCAGCCGCCTGGCAGCACAACTACCTGGTCGCAGACATCATACACATGGGTTGTGACAGTGTGCACCCATCAGTGCAAATCTGCCAAGGTATCACGTGGTTTGACACGTGTCGGCCAGCAAGGCGGTGCAATGGCAGATGGAGCAGGTCCAAGCTCGTGCAAGGGATGCATGACAACATTGGACAGACGGAGCAGGTCCGAGCACGTGCAAGGGGATGCATTTCAACAGTGGACATACAACTGTGGGTGCAAGCTTGTTCTTGCGCACCATCATGACTCTGCATCCAAGTGTCATGGAGCGCGTGCAGCCAATCTTCACTAAATCATCGGCGCAAGCCCACCCACCTGTACAGCTGCATCGTCTTGGCGTGTGCCAGCAGCAGGTTGTGTCCGCACGTGTACTTTGCGCCCAGGCCCTTGTTGGCCTGCGGCGCAAACACGTCCACCTGGTAGCCCAGCTCGCAGATGGAGATGACCTCGTTGAAGGTCATCCACTGGTCGACGATGTCGCCCAGGTGCGTGAAGAGCGTGTCGGCGTAGTACACAAAGTCGGCCTGAATCTGTGGGGACAGGAATCCGCCGTACTTGTCCTGCAGCACTTGGGGCAAGTCCTGCGGCAGCAGCAGCAGCAGCAAGGCAGCATTACATAATGATCAGCTTGGCAGACGGCCACTGCCACTCTGCAAGACTCAATGATTTGTTGCGCTCGCTGCCGCTGTCTGGTGCCGCATGGGCGCAGCGCTGGGTGCCTGGGCACCTCAAGCGCCGCCCACTGCTGGTGCTGCCTAGTTGCCCTGTTCCTGGCTACGATGCAGTGACACCAATCACTGCTGCCGACGTCCTGCTCTCGGCAACCAGTTTGCCTAGGTACATAGCTAATGCCTGTATTGCTACCACCCACGCTTGTGGAAACATCACCCAGACAAGGAATTCATTATCAAGGCTGCTGCTGCTGCAGCCTCAGCAGCTGCTTCGTCACTTTATAACTTTGTACTGAACAACACAAAAGAGTTTGCTGGGGCTGCTGTTGCTGCTGCCGCCACCGCTGCTTCTGTTGGGGCCTGGAGCTCAGCTGAGCAAGCTCCCCCCCCCTTGTGCACAGTCACTGCTGACCAGAGGCCTACCTCCAGCAGCCCAAAACGCTCACCCGGGACGCTTGCTGCTGCTGCTGCCGCCGCCGCCGCCGCTGGTATGTTCAGGACTCATTTCATAAAGTGGAACATGGTGTTTGCTGGCCGAATGCCGGCATTCAGCAGTCCAACCCCACTTACATGACGCCTGCTGCTCGTGCTGCTGCTGCTATGTGAATGACTCTGTTCACCCAGTAGCGCATGGTCACTGCTGGCCACACGCTTGTCTGTGCCAGCTCAAGACCAATACACCAGCAAACGCTGCTGCTGCTGTCGCGATCACACCGACCACGCTCACCCAGTGGTACATGGTCACTGCTGGCCGGATGCCTGCCTCCAGCAGCCCCTTGATGAAGGTCCTGTACCAGTTGACGCCCGCCATGTTGACGGCGCTGCCCGCAACCCCGCCAGGGATGATGCGGGCCCACGCGACGGAGAACCTGTAGTGCTTGACGCCCAGCCTCTGCATGAGCGCGATGTCCTCCTGCCAGCGGTTGTACATGTCAACTGCCACGTCACCGGTGGAGTTGTCTGCGATCTTGCCTGTGCCAGCAGCAGCAGCAGCAGCAGCAGCACCAGCAGCAACAAGAGTCAGCTCACACGTCAACATGGGCTGGCACCACATGAGGACATTATTTCTTCTGGGTGTACCAGCACAGCAGCAACTGCAACCGAATTGTTGTTCACACATGTGTTGCTAAAGATTCATCAGTAGACTCTCAGCAACCGCAGCAGACTCCGGAACAGTAACCAACCAGAGGTTGCCGCAACCACAACACATGACTAGTTCAGACGCGTCCTCCCACCCGCTTGCAGGTGCCCAACGAGCTGCGCTGCAGTGCAAGTACAGAATTTTTGCTTTGTTAAGTACCTGGCGTTTGTGCAAGGGTATCCCAGATTGAAGGGGATTTACCGTCAGCGTCCCACCCGCCTTCAACCTGCACAAGGAAGGACAGCAGCAGCACAGGCATCCTCAGTTTAGCAGTATCATGCCCCTGCTGCGTTGCCTGCAGCGTTAACGTAGTAATTGCTTGCATGTGCGTGCATCCGGTGGTCCAGTCAGCACTGAAATGCACAGACAACACGCTGCAGAGGGTCAACCAACTGTCACTGCTGCTGCTGTGCTACTGCTGCTGCTGCAGCTGCAGCCACCATACCTGATATGCAGATGTTGCTGTGCCCCACTTGATGCTGCTTCGAACTGCTGCGGTGCAAGCATCCGGAGACTGCATGCCAGGCAGCAAGGGCAGCAAACATGTCAACGGACGTATGCTGCGGTGCCTCCTGCCAAGGGCACCGAACAGAGGTGTGGGCAACGTCAATAGTTTGTCAAATTGTTCAACAATCCATATATGCTGGCGTATCGCTGGCCAGCTCTAAGGCAGAGTTCCACAGCAGGCAACTCATCAATTCGCGCTCAGACGGGCCTGTGACTGCTCGCTGCCTACCTGTGCCAGAGCTATTCCCATTGATAACAGAAGCACTACAGCACAGGTAAGCCTGCCTCCAGCAGCATGGCGTCCCTCCATCCTCTATTCAAGTTGATCTGCAGTATATAGATGTGCGAAGCGTCTGTGAAAAATGCAAATGAGTATTTCAGGCATTCATATTATATGTGGTGGACCGATCGCTGCGGTCAACGGATATCAGGACACCAAAAAAGTGTCACTGTTCAACATCACGGTGACCTCGCAAGAAGGCGATTACCTCTGAGCTAGTGACATCAACCAGCTAACTGCCCTTTCACACGAGTGATTGTATGCGATCAAGTATTGCAGTGGATTTCATACTGGCCACGGTGTGGACTCTACCACTGCAGGGCATGTTCATCGTGACCCACCTCAGTCTGCAGCAGGTGTTGTCACACATGGCCACTAGCAGCCACAAGATGCAGCAGTCATATGAGAAGCACAAAAGGCTGCCACGCCTGCCGTCATGCCATGCTGGTGGCTGCAGCCACTCAGTGACTGGCGCTGGCAGTGGCCTATACACACATGTGCTTGCTGCAACTTAGGTGAAGACATAAACTACACCATTCCTTAACTGATGCCATGTGTACAGAAGACTCAGACACAAGGTCGTGACTGCCATGCACTTCTCAATACACGTCTTTGTCTCAGGGTCCTACGTCGAGCTGTGACGTCACAGCGACCTGCCAGATACTAGTGATGGGACACAGCTCTGCTGGCACGCAAAGGAGTGCCACGCAGCCTACAAACCGCCTGCATGCAAGCTCTGCTGCGTGCTCGCACCCACTGTACATGATGTTGCAATGTCTTCGTCAATTGATGCTTAAGCACTGTGAGAAAGCATGATCCCTACAACCTGCTTACAATCAGTCTACAACACATGTTGTAGCTCGTGTTGTAGGCAGAGGTTGTAAGACCTTACAACCTTGTTGTAATTCGCAGTGTGTTCAGGCCTGTAACGTTGTTAGAAGCAGCGTTCTTGCGCGGATAACTGCATGTATCTTGTATATATTGATTGTTTAATGCATTGTAGTGCAGCCTTTGCAAAATGGCCACGATGCATCTGGTGTGCTGCAGTCGTGCGACTAGTCGTGGTTGCCGGACTTATGCATGACCTCTCAAACCTGTGGACACGATGAGCAAAGCTTCTTGGGTCTTTTTGGATACGTGATCAGGCTCGGAGTGTAACCTGATTCATTTGACACAGCAACGACCGTCTGCAGTAACTCGTATGTGTGATCACACAACAAGGGTTGCAGGAAGAAATGTAGTACACATTTTAATGCAGCAAATGCACACGGTGCATGTAAGAAGACACATCACCATGGGTCATGTCTGCAGCTGTCAACTCTATCTGAATGATAACAGCAGTTGCTTGACTCCTGCAGACTGGTCCAGCGCGCATCATGAACCCAACAAATGCATGAAAAAGAACACTCGATCAAGCGCAAGACAAACAGGGTCTCTCTCATCCTGACAAGTGCATGCAAGCAAAGCCAGTTTTGCAAGCTGTAGCAAGCTGCTGCAGCACTGTCGACCCCATGAGGCAAAGCCAGCGCTGCACACACCCTTGCTGCCTGCTGCTTTCCGTCCAATGCTTGCACAAACTGCACTCCCAAACTGGACAGCTGCAGGGCAGCTGCGCCAGTGCATCCACAACATACATTATGCAAACCATGCTGCACACCAGAACGTCACATGCTGTGAAGTTTACATGCACCATGCTTGAAACACTGCACAAACACATGTGACGCCATGACAGAAGGCTTGACCCTGAATCGAACAGGGCAAATCCCTAAAGGGATCGGGCAGCCAGCCCTTCAAGCCAGGTTGGTTGTTTGCCAGCCCATGCTGGCTGGTGATGCAAGTCAGTAAGCCCTGTCAGCTCACAACATGTTGTACAGTATGAAACATGCATTTGTTCCACCAGGCACTAGTGCTGCCACATGCTGATGTTGCAGTTCGTGGGCCTGGAAGCACACAACATAGCTTGCATGTGTTGGCTCATCAAACGATGCAGTATGCCACAATACGCCAACAGCTGCAGCTTGCTGCTGCACGCGGTGCAGCTCGCATACAGCAAATCACAGATCTATGAGCAGACAACTTGACAAAAAACAACACATTTGCCATGTAGGTAACCTCCACAGCAGGTGGTGTGCCCTCTCTGTACTTGACAAGCACAAAGTAAGATTTCTTTGCGTTGCCCGCAGATTCATGGTTGAGTGCAGCAACTTGCACCCCCTGACATCAGCATACTTGTACAACAACACAGTTGCCACAGCTGCGTTATCAGATCCCAGATCACCAGGGAACCAGTCTGCAGCTCAGTATCATGCAGAACAGCGGGGACAGGGACAGGGTCAACAGATGGAGCTTGCTGTGCACAGCACGTGGTTGCTGGACACACTGCACTGAGTCGTAGCACTGCCCAGGTGCACACTGCACTAAGGCCCGCACCTGCTGCTGCGCTGGTCTCCTCAACACAGTCCCAAACACGGTCAGCCTCAAGGGGACAGCCAGCTGCCGCTGCAGCTGCCAAGATGTCGTCAGCAACCTGCTGGTAAGGGTGCGCGCTGCCGTCGTCGCTGATTGCGGCAGGATCGAGATTGGACGCACAAGAATTGTCGTCGTGGTGGTCTCCTGCCCCATCCAGCTGCTGATCCACGTGGTGGTGTTGCTGCTGCTGCTCCTCATGGTTAGATGTTTGAAAATCTGGTGCTGCTGCTGCTGCTGCTCCTCACGGTTAGATGTTTGATAATCTGTATGGCGTTGCTTCAAGCTTGGGTCAGCCAAACCAGCAGCCTGCTGCTGCTGCTTGTCTGCTGCTTCGGTGACAGGCTGCAGCTCGCAGGCGGGCAACTCGCTGTTGCATCTGCGCTTGGGTTTTGGATACTTCCATCCCCTTTGTACCGGGCGAGAGCACTGCCACTGCCAGCAGAATAGTCACAAGAACGGCAACATGCTGCTCGCGGCCTCGCTTTGGCCATTGCGCCGGTGCATTGTCCACAGCAGCATTTTGCAAACAAAGATGTCAGATCTCGGTGTCAATCGCAGCAACAGCGTGCTGTATCCACCAGCACCGAGACCGATCTGTACCCTGCACCCCAGTGGCTTCAAAAAGCACAGACTTCCTCGTGGATGTAGCTGGATCGCGCCAGATCGCTCGCCAAATCGTGCTTTACCCAAAGCTTCGGCTACTATGCACGCTTTCAGGTTGCTGGTGTCCTGTTTGGTAGGAGAGCAGCAGCTGCACTTGTGTGAAGAGCAGCCACAAGAGGTTGAGGTGTACGCTCAGGATGACGAAGAATCGCTGATGCTTAACATTTGCGATCAGTTTGATGTTCCTTACAAGTCTAGGCTACTGCTGTACTATGAAAAGATAAAGGACGTTCCAGACGACGCCACGGAGTACCAGCTCATCAGCGCACACGCAGTGGTGGGGAAGGCGCATCAATACCCGGAAAGCAGGAACGTCGGTGTGCTCATGATGCCTCTGCAGGACGGCGTTCTTCAAGGCACATCAGCTGCCAGCACCAGCAGCAGCAGCTGGTGGCTTTGGGAGCCTGTGATCTCGTCAGCTGCTGCCTGCAACACTGCCGAGTTCGGCTGTGTCGGGGAGGGGGCATCTCTGGCAGCAGCAGTGGGGCTGGGGCACGTTTGCGCACAAGCAGCAGCGCAGGAGCCAGCATGAGCTACAGCCACATTAAGCGTGCCAAGAGCGAGGAGCGCAGGAAGCAGGCAGGTGTCAGCAGTGCTTTGGATGCGGCACCTAGCCCTGTTGGTCGGGGCAGGGGCAAGTCGCGTGAGCAGGCTTATGCGTTATGCTGTCCAAGCTAATTCCTTTGACGCCACTCAGGGGTAGCAGCAGCATCAACTACCTGCGCACTGATCCAGTGCGCGCGAACCCAGGTGCGCGCAATGTGCCAACACAGCAGCAGTGATCAGCTTGCTGTTCTGTGCCGTATAACCCGTGTAAGTATGATGTTGCAACACGTGCTGTTTGCTACAGGATTCCACAAGGTCAAGAACCGTGCCTTCAAGGACACTGAGAAGAAGGTGCTGATGAAAATCCTCAGTGCCACAGGAGCTGGTGCAGGAGGTGCTCAACACGTGAGTGCCAACTCAGCCACAGCATGGTGCGGAATCTGCCGTCGTTGCTTTTATGCAGGCTGGCTTTGGTAGCGCAGACTGCAGCACCAGGAACACATCAATGCACAGCCTGCTCACCTGTTCATGTGTATGTATTTGCTGAAGGGTTGCTATTCACAACTGCCATCTTGCTTGTTCCTCCTTTTGCACTCCTGTCTGTGGATGTGTACCCTCAAAAATTTTCAGGCGGCAACTACGCTTGCAGGCGGCTCACCCGGCTGAACGCGGCGCAGCACAGGTGGAGGCAGCCAAGAAGCAGAGGGCAGACGCACGGCTGATTGCAGCTGCTGGTGCCAGCCAAGGCAGCAGTGCAGCAACTGCAGGTCGTGGCAACACAAGCAACGCGCAGGATGCCAGCCGTGGATGCAGTGGTGCCGGCGGTCGTCGTGGCAGCAGGCACACAGCTCTTGACAGCAATACGGTGAGTGCACAATGCCATGGTCACAATGTAAGGATGATCTGCAGCCGGTGTGGCATAAGCACATCTGCTACCAACCTAGAATGGCTGCAGACATGGCTGGCTCTTGTGATGTTGCAGCACGCTTGATGATGCACAACCCATCATGCACACTGTTGGCACAGCAAAACTTAACCGCGATTCATAGCAGGTCAAATACAGTATGCTGCAGCATTTCCCTTTATTGCAGCTTGCATTCATGGTGCCCACATATCTTTTGTATATGCCCATGGCAGATCCTGCGGCCGCACTGCAGCAGCAGCACATGCAGTATCTGCAGCTGTGGCATCATCCATGGCAAAACCTCAGAGGAACAACAGAGCACGCAGTGTGCAGGCACACAATGTCTTGAGCATATTCTATTGTCCTGCCTGCTCACTGACCCTGCATTACCAGGCTGATGAGGACACAGATGACGATGACTTCAGCGATGACGATGACGAGGATGACGAGGTAGAAGCAGCTGGTGCGCTCACATCCATGCGCGCTGCAGGGCAGGCAGCAGCAGCAGGTGGCTGTGGACCAACGAAGAGGCAGCAGCAGAAGAAGAAGCAGAAGGCAACTGCCAAGCGGGCACGTGTGGTGGCCCCTCCAACGCTGCCAGAGCAGCCAGGTGCTCCGCGACTGAGCAGCAGGGAGACCCGGCCAAACCCGAAGTACACTGATTATAATGTGCAGGGATCATCATCATCATATTACCCATTCAAGCCATAGCATCATAATGTGCAGGGATGTGTGATGGAGCCGATGAAGTGGTCATGTGTGGCGTGGCATGGTTGTGTGCAAGCATGCATGCTGCCAATTCGGGAGTGAGCAGGTGCTGTTGGTCCTTGGTGACTTGGCTGGGTTGCATGTCAGCATGTTGGGAGTAATTCAGTATTTATATCAGGCTATTCAGACGCCTTTCATAACTGCACGCACGGCCGAGACATCTTGGTTTGGCAGCGGCTCATTATGGTGTGCTGCAGTCCTGCAGCATTGTGGTTGTATGCACTTGTTGTTGTTGTTGCTGACAGACTGTGCAAGGTTATGGCAGCATGTATGGGCTATACAAGGCACAGCACTCATAACTACAACCATTTTTGTAGCTGGTACTTGACTACAACTACACTACAACTGGGTTGTTACAACCGCACTACAATTCCCACTTTACTACAAAAAATTACAACACACAGGCTACAACCTGTCTACAACCTCACAACTACAACCATTTTTGTAGCTGGTGATTGACAACTACAACCACACTACAACTTCACTACAACTGTGTAGTTACAACCGCACTACAATTCCCACTTTACTACAAAAAATTACAACACACAGGCTACAACACGTCTACAACCTGTTGCACAACAGGGCTACAACAGGGCTACAACAAGGCTACAACAAGGCTACAACAATTGAATGGGTAATATGATGATGATGAAGGCTACAACAAGGCTGTTGTTGTAGTGCGGTTGTAGGATCCTGTATTTGTTGCAGTGAAGGCACAGTGGACACATAGTACACCAGTCCAAGCGAGCCGCTTCAGGGGCACCAACCCTTCCATGTCCTGGGAAGCTTACGAGGTTGATGGCTGCTCACGCACGCACTTGGCATCCCCTTTGTGTTACCTGAAACTAAGCGGAAGGTCAGCGCGGACAAGCACAGTATTAGGTGGGCTTGTGCCAGCCACACCCAACGCTTATTGTTCCACAACGCTGTAAGCTGCAACTGTAAATTGAAGCAGCCATAACGTGGCGTCAGAGGTGGCTGACCAGCGGTGTCAAGGGGCGAGTGTGACGTGGACAGAAGTTGAGCAGGCATCAGTGCATTCACAGCGGCAACCTCCTCGCTTGGCCGTAATACTCATCATTTATGGCAAGGACTCAGTGCATTTCAGAGCACCAGGGGCCAGGCAATTCAACGCACGCCCACCACCATTCGCCTTGAACTCGCCAACTCACAATACAGTACTGGGCATCCCCCCTCGAACCCTTTCATATGAAATTAACAAGTACTTCCGAGCACTGCTTGACGCGAGGAGGAAGACTTGTAAGACACCTGCAGATGCACTCTTCGGCAACAGCGTACAAGCAAATTGCCTGCGCCATCGCGCCACTCTAGCGCCTAGTATTTGCATTATTGCTGCAACAACGCTGGCATGTGTTGATGCCCTGCATGACGCTGCTATCAGCTGTCAGGCCAGCAACTGCTGTGCTTACAGGCTAGCATGCTAAACCTATAGCTATTGCTGCTGCACTGCTGCCTGCCTCGTGTCGATGCCTGAACAGTCTCCTGCAGCTAGACGCCTCAGCCGTCTACGCGTGCTACGTGTAAGCAATGCCTTCAAGAGGCCAGTGGTGCAGCCACCTGTCGTCACACCCGAGGAGAAGACCCTGCAGTCTGTGGTGGAGACTGGCATCAGGTGGGGATTGTTGGTGGCAGAGCAGCAGGAAGTGCACCCTTGAACCAGCAGCAAACTCACTTGATACGTTTAGGTAGACCATGCTGTCTTGCTGGCTGCCGTCTTGTGGTACCGGTAATGTCCTGCAAGCAAGGATACTCAGCACAGCGAGCAGGCTGCAAGCTGGCAAGCACTGTCGGGGTTAGTAACTTACCCTTGCCAACGGCAGGTGCCATTATCACTAATATGAAGCATTTCCTGCTCCGTAGTAAGTTGATGTACTCAGTACGGCAGTAAGGGCCTGAGTCACCAGCCTGCCGTTTTCCGCACAGCAACAACACGCTCTGCTTCTGGCTTGCAGGGGCAGCATCGCCATGGCCGCAGCCTACACCCTGCACCTCAACCTGTTTGCGCACATGCACTTTGAGGCGAGCCACATCCTGACAGGCATACAAGCAGCCACGCCCTGCCTGGCGATGGAGGCAGCACTGCTGCTGATCAGCAGCAGCCTCCCAGCCACCAGCAAGACCAAGCCAGCTGCAGCAGCAGCAGGTGTATCTGTCGCCGCTGTTGCGGACGCGGTGGAGTCGGTTTACCTGCACAACATGCGGTACAGCCTGATTGGGGCAGCGGGTGGCATGCGCAGGGTGCTGCTGGAGGCTGGCGCGCAGTTGTCGGATGACCTGCTGGCTCGCGGCGTGCTGCTGGGCTGCAGCAGCGCATGGCTGGCTTCAAGGTGAGGACGGCACACTTTGCAGCGTTGGCCACAATAAGCTTCTTCCAGCTGCGGTTTGGAACTGCTGGGTGGGATGGCAGTGTGCCTTGTGCCAGATGCCACATGCACGGCTGGTGTGGGGGGTGCTGGCTGCAAGCTGAGGAGGAGCGGAGTTTGCTGTGCGTGTGATGAGTGCCCGTGGGTTTACGACGTTGTCTCTGTGAGCTGCCGTGGAGTGCCAGTGTGGCTATCAGCTGTGAGTGACTTGCTGGCACGAGGATTGTTGCTGGGCTGCAGTTGGCAGCAAGGGACCACAGCAAACTCTGCTTGGCAGTTACAGATGTGTTTTTGTGGATGTGAAGACTACGTGAGCTGCATGAAATGACAATGCGTAGTACTGTGCCTTGTGCTGGCTGTCAGCTGTCTTGCTGGCAAGCAAAATGCTGCTGCTGCTGCAAGGTGAGGTGGTGTGAGGTTTCACGCATATGTTGAACGGACGCTGCCTAGGGGCTCCAAGCCCCTCTTTCAAGTATTATTGAGCCATCAGCCAGATGACCTGTGGCTGCAGCCCTGGCCAAAGCAGTTGCTGTCACACCTTGCGGTGCTCTTGTTGCTGACCAACGGCGCATTGCAGCTCACAACTCACTATCAGCGTGTCTGTAGATGCAAATGCACCCAGCACCTGCTGACGTGTGAACATGCACTCAGGGAGTCACAAAACATGCGTGCTTGTTGCCACTGCCACTGCATAGGCTGTATGAGGCGGGTGTGTGCGAGCAGCCGCTGCTGCCTGGCGCCACTTTGCCGGCTGCTGGCAGTACGTGCGGCCTTGGCGCAGAATGGACGGCAGCAGCTATCATCTGCTGCATGATAGCGACGCGCTACAACTTTCACTCCAAGAGCAAGGCATCAAATTTGCAGCAGCAGCGGCAGACGGCAGCTGCGGAGGCGGCCACAAAGCAGCAGCTGCTGCGCTATGAGCCCAAAGCAGTCCAGGATGCAGCAGCAGCTGCAGCAGCAGCTGCAGCAGCAGCAGCTGCTGGTGACGGCAATGGGATAAACCTGGCTTCAGCAGAGGAGGAGAATGAAGAGCTGGTGGCAAGGTTGGTGCACGGCTGGCTGGGTGCACGCTTTGTGGTTGGTCAGGCGTCCATGTTTGCTGCGTTCATTGCAACAGACAACCTGCTGGCGTCGTGTGCCGCTGGGCTTGCCATGACGCTGGTGGCTAATGCATGCTGTGAGCGATACCTGCACCACAGCACGTGATGCGCCACAATTGAGCGTGCAGCTACGACGTTGTGCGTGTGAGCGCGCTCTGTATGACATGCAAAAGATTGACACACCACGCGTTGCTGTGTCACCACCAAGGGTCTGTTGGTAGTCCAGTGCATGGTGTAGGTGAAGCTGATGTCTACACCGGCGCTTGGCCGATGTGGTCTACTGGCTGGCTGGCTAATTAATAGCAGTCTGACTGCAGTATGCATAACCATACTTTATGAGACAGGCGATTAGCAGGTTTGAGTGAGTCTTGTGGTTGTAACAAAATGGCAGCTGAAGTGTGAACTCGCGACCCCTCTGCAGACGGGTCTGTCTTTTGTCCTGTGACCACGCCATGGTGCAGACGCGGGGGGTTATCATGGCAGCTGGCGCTGGGTGCATTGTTACATCGCCTTATTGAGACGGTTCATGTATGACAGGGGGCGGGGGCGTTTCGTTGATGCTCACTTTTGTCTGTGCTTGGAGTATCTTTATGCCAGGTGTGATCTGCAGCATGTATATGTACAAAGAACAACAAGGTCTTAGCACTACTATGCACTTGCGATTGGCGGTATTTGGCACTGCTGTTGACGCACGGCGTTTTGACACCCATCAGCATCTCTTGTTGGGTTGACATGAACCCACCACTCAGCTCCACAGAGCATGGTGTGATATGTGTGACAACATGCGCACATGTGCTACACACATGCTTATTATTCATTGGGCCAACGGCTGGCGCCCTGCATCTTTCCGGCTGGGCAGGCATGGGAGGAATCAGAGCCTCTGCCCTTCTGGTGAGTTCACCGTATACCTGGGTGGTGTTCTGCGTCTTGTGCGAGGGTGGTATGGGGCACAAGCCCTGCAAAGCACATGCACATTGCATGCTGGGCAGATGTTACTACTGACCGTACTCAGCGCCCACAGCACGACACGCGGCCACAGCTGCACACACGTCGCGTGCTGTGGCCATCGCATAGTTGCAATCTGCTTCGGCTGCCTTAACTGTATATATTGTTCAATACACCACACGCTGTGTATGGCTCAGGATGTACCACTATCCCACCTGTGGTGCGGGTTGGTTTCAGTTGTTCAGTGGGGTGTGAGGCAGCGCATAAGGAGTCTGAGCTAGCGGTGGCAACTGCTCCGATTGGGAGCATGCTTGCACGGATGATCATTGGGTTGAACCGATACTGCTGGTAGCAGTGCTGATATCCCTGGTGCCACGTGGTGTGCATATTGTAGCACAGTATGTGGCATGCTTCTGCTGTCATGACAGCACCCTGATCAGGGTAGAGGACGGCCTGCTTTCCGGCGGTCTCAGGGGGTGGTCAGTCCTGAGCATGCTACCAGTAGTTTTGCCAAATGGTAGTCAGTATTGTTGCATCCCTCCGCGTTTGCTGTGTCTGACCGTCGGCCTGCATCCAAGCTGATTGGCAGGGTTGAGCAACCAGTAAGGTGTGCCTCACCATGGACCCTGGCGCCTCCCGCGCTTGTGAGACCTCTTTTGTGTGTAGCAGGCTGGCATTTCAGTTGGACAAAGCCGCTGTAATCGTACAAAACACACACACTAGTCACAGATCAGACTCTGCAGAGTCTGAGTGACAATGCAAACTATGCCTTGTAGGCGTCGGTGTACTAATGTATGCTGGTGTACACTGGCGTGTACATGCTGCTGCTGCGTTTTGCTGCGAGTGTTATTGTCATGACGGGCTCTGACATGGGGTCTACTGGAGACTACTTCAAGGTGGTGCGCAGGTGTCACGGGTGCCTCCCCGCCCGGGGTGTGCACTCGTTGACACTTCTGCCCTTCAATTCTCTGCGCTACAGGTATGTTTGGATATTTGAGGCCTTGCCGCAGGAATGCGTGCCTGCATGGCAGCCCACTCGGAGCACCAGGAGAACTTGGGCGGGGGTCTCCTGGTCCAGCATTGCTTGAGGTGCGCAGTTTTGCATTTACCTGGAGCCCAGGAGCCGTTGAATCCGTTCTTTTACACTGGCATCGTGGCTGCTGTGCAGCACAGTGTGTTGCCCACGGTCAGCCGTCTGTTGTCACATGGTCAAGCTTCAAGCTTGCGTGTGACACGCAACCTTAGCTGCTGATGGACGTCACGCACATGCATGCGCCGTGGTCATGGAATGCGCGCACGCCTCATGAGGCCTGATCAGGCCTAGGTGAACGCACCCATGGGCGGTGGCCACCACCGCCACTGCATCTGCTGTTACCTGCAGTGGCTTGCGAGCGTAACTTATCACAAACTGGTGGCAACACCAACGCTACAGTGCTACACTGACATCGCTTCTTGCAACAAGACGAGCAAGATGCCGTGTGAAGGCTGTGAGGTGTTACGTTTGACGGCCGCAGCAACTTGAAGAAACACTGCAAGTTGTCAAGCAGGGCTCGCAACCACCAGTTGGCGATTTCGGCCATTCACTCGAAAGGCCTTGGCGAATATCGACCAGGTTGCCCTCAATGGATCTGTCCTGGGGCGACAGGTGCATTTGGCGGCAGACCTGGTAGAAACGGCCCCTGGTTTGCCGCCAAACTTTCGACCAACCGGTCGAAGCCCATCTCCGTTTTTCGTATAAACGGAGCTCTCAGCTGCTGAAAGTCGACCCGCCGATGTGGATGCGAGCCCTGTTGTCAAGCCATCTGATGACCTGAACTGCTGCATCTAGCTCAAGTACTTGAAGGCGGACCACTCGGACACACTAGATTGGCTTGATTTCCCGTAAGGTTCAAGGCACAGCACTGACCATATCATGCGAACTGTAGACCTGCTGCCGTTGCTGCATCTGCTGCTGCACCTTGCTGCTGCTGCACCGCCGGCAGCACCAGCTCGTGCAGCTCAAACTTGGCGAGGCACTGCGGGGCAATTGCCGAGAACACGTTGGCTGCCGTCTCTGCGTCCTCGTACCCCGCCACCGAGCTGGGTGCACCTGCTGCTGCCAGCTGCTGCATGGTGCCCTCGCAGTGCTTGGTCTCCCGGATGACAACTGGCTGTGGAGTGTCGAGCCTGCAGAGCAGCCGCAGTGAAGAGGTTGTGTGCCAAGGGATGGAACCACACGTTGATTGGAGAGGTTCAAGAGCAGTGTCGAGCCTGCAGGGCACAGCAGTGCAGAGCATCCTGCAGGAAAGGTGATGAAGAGCAGCAGCAGCAGCAGCAGCAGAAGCAGCAGCAGCAGAAGCAGCAGCAGCAGCAGCAGCAGCAGCAGAGCCTGCTGTGTTGCGCCGTGCAAGGGTCAGCCGCACGATGCATGGCCAGCTGCAATCCTTCTTTCCTGCAGAGCAGGTAACAAGCTGCAGCACTGAAGCAGCAGGATATGTGTGTACATGCACAGCCCACACAGCAAGAGGTCGGCGGGCAGCTTGGGCGAGTTCCAGTGCTCCACAGCCACACCATCACGCCGACTGCCAGCTGCCAGCAGGCGTTCTGCTGCGTGCACTACCGCCAGACACGAGCAAGCTTGAATGCCCCCTGCAGCATTCTGCACCTGCAGAAGTAGCGCGCATGGTACGGCCACCATGCAGCACACTTGTTATGTTGGTAACAAAAGTGACTGCTGCTGTGACAACGACGCCTGTCACGCCAGCCTGCAGAGGTGGCGCACCTCCTTCAGCCACACCAGGCAGCCATTTCTTAACCTCAGGCCAGGCCAGCCTGCCGACACCCGACACCCCGCACGCGTTGCCTGCCTGCAGGGATGGTGCAGCGCCCTTCAGCAGAGCACCAGGCAGCGGCACACGCAACAGCCAGCTCATGCTGTCACACTGTGGCATACGCTGCAGCGGTTGCCGTCAGAAACCGTAGAAACCTGTCGAAAACTTCAATGAAAAAGCCCTATCATCGCACCCGCCTTCTCTACCTGCTGAAACAGCGCACCCTCTCGGCAGCACCAAGCAGCACCACCCACACCTCCATTCAAACCCATCCTCAAGCCACTCCACCACACGCGCCGTGCCCACCTGCAGAAGTGGCGCACCTCCCTCAGCCGCACCAGGCAACTGTTGCCTAACCTATGCTAGACCAGCTCTCCACAACAACAACCAAGCCAACCACCACAACCCAGCAGCCCACCTGCAGAAGTGGCGCACCTCCCTCAGCCGCACCAGGCAACTGTTGCCTAACCTATGCTAGACCAGCTCTCCACAACAATAACCAAGCCAACCACCACAACCCAGCAGCCCACCTGCAGAAGTGGCGCACCTCCCTCAGCCGCACCAGGCAACTGTTGCCTAACCTATGCTAGACCAGCTCTCCACAACAATAACCAAGCCAACCACCACAACCCAGCAGCCCACCTGCAGAAGTGGCGCACCTCCCTCAGCCGCACCAGGCAACTGTTGCCTAACCTATGCTAGACCAGCTCTCCACAACAACAACCAAGCCAACCACCACAACCCAGCAGCCCACCTGCAGAAGTGGCGCACCTCCCTCAGCCGCACCAGGCAACTGTTGCCTAACCTATGCTAGACCAGCTCTCCACAACAATAACCAAGCCAACCACCACAACCCAGCAGCCCACCTGCAGAAGTGGCGCACCTCCCTCAGCCGCACCAGGCAACTGTTGCCTAACCTATGCTAGACCAGCTCTCCACAACAATAACCAAGCCAACCACCACAACCCAGCAGCCCACCTGCAGAAGTGGCGCACCTCCCTCAGCCGCACCAGGCAACTGTTGCCTAACCTATGCTAGACCAGCTCTCCACAACAATAACCAAGCCAACCACCACAACCCAGCAGCCCACCTGCAGAAGTGGCGCACCTCCCTCAGCCGCACCAGGCAACTGTTGCCTAACCTATGCTAGACCAGCTCTCCACAACAACAACCAAGCCAACCACCACAATTCAGCAGCCCACCTGCAGAAGTGGCGCACCTCCCTCAGTCGCACCAGGCAGCCGTCCACGCGCAGCCAGAAGCGCAGCAGCACCAGCCAGCAGCGCGGCATGACGCGCACCTGCGCGGCGGGAACGCAGCACAGCAGCAGGGCGCAACATCGGCTAGGCAGAAGAGCACGCAGGCGCATGCATGCATGCGTGGTTGACGCGCGAGGGCGTTGCTGTTGTGCAGCATCAAGCCCTCGCGTGAAACATGCTGGCGCCGCGGATGACGAGCCCGCGCCGCAGCCTCACCTTGACTGTCAGCTGGCACACGCCATTGTCATCCAGCTCCGACTCGTACAGCGGCACCTCGGCATAAAACAGGATCGGCTCGTCCTTGCTCATCAGCATGCGGCGGTCGATCTGGCAACGGCTTGGCTGCCATCGCGGCAACTGCTGCTGCTGGGGTCTTGTGCCGGGTGGTGCACTATAAATTGCAGCTGCTGCTTCTGGTGCAGCAGCAGGTTGCTGCTGCTGCTGCTGCTGCACAACAGGGATGCCATCAGCATCTTCATGCTGCTGCTGTGCTGCTGCCTCGCTGCTGCTGCTGGTGCTGCTGCCGAACCGCGGCGGGGACAAGACGATGCTGCCGCAGTATGACGTTGTGAACGTCCAGTCGTATTCCAGTACAACTGCCTGCTGCTTTTGGATTTCATGCAGCCGCGCTGCCTGCCACTCCCTCGCAAGGTTGACCTTCAGGGGCGGCAGATCATCTGCCTTCCATTGCTTCAGTGCATCCAGTGCGCTGAACGACAGCACAACTCCGGACGCATCATGCCTCAGCTGCAAGCTGCTGTTGCCAAAGCAGATTTCTGGCAGAGTGAGGACGCCGCCCAGCTGCTCAGAGTACTGGTCCATCAGGGTGCTGCCTATGATGGGTGCTGTGCGTGCACGGACTGTCCAGCCACGCACGCTGTAAGAATCTTCATGCACGCGACTTGCACGTGCAAGTGGCTCCATGCTGCTTGTGCTGCTGCTTGTGGTGGATAAGGCTGGTTGCTCTAGCAGCTGCAGCCAGCGTTGCTGTACAGAGTAGCCAGCTTATGATGCAGCTGCCGATGTGCTTGTGAAGGGGCGTCCTAACGAAACGATTCAGCTGCTGTATTGCAGTATGGATCACGTGCGATCCTCTGTTTGAGAAGCCTGCCAAGTTTCGAAGTGTACCAGTGCTGCTGTGAGGCAGAACAAGGTTCCGGTGACTGCGCGTGCAAATTGATCTTGAGCATAAACCCAAAACATGTGATCCAGACAATGGGACGAGCCAGCGAAAGAGCCCAGAAGCAGCATTACTAAGGATGCACAGACTTCAAGTTGAAAGTGCCATGTCACTTGCTGCTTACTTAGCATTCCATGGGCCCCAGCCACCAAGAAGAGCGCCGACCTTGGCCTCAACCAGATTTTACCGGCGTGTTACGGTTTGGCTGACCTGTGCTCAAGCGTTGTGACACTAGTGCTTCTCCACCCCGTCGACCCCCTCAAGGGCAGCAAGCGCTGTTCCGCCCTTGATCATTGGGTCACGTAACAGTAGTCCTTCCAGAAAGAGTTACATACGGTCAATTTAGCTGAGCACACTGAACGCTGCAGAGAGCAGCAGTACTAGCAGCACCAGCAGTAGCTTTCGACAGCAGCAGCAGTCACTAGCGGGCCACGTGCAATCAGCAGGCTTCCTGCGTGTGGTACAGGCCGTAGACACCGCGTGGTGCTTTGTGGTGTAGCAAGTACTGGTCTCCTTAGGCAGGCAGCAGCAGCAGCAGCAGCAAGCAGCAGCCATGTCGCTAGTCGGGCTGCTGTCATCCATGGCTCGGACACGTCAAGTGCCAAAGCGGGGCTGGAAGGTGCGCCAACATGACACCAACCAGCACTGATTGCATTCCTGGCAACTGCACTGTGCAGCAGGCATAACACCAGCGCGCAACACTGTGCCGTTCTACTTATCTGCATCAGCACCCCGTCTTTTATGCATTGAACAACCCTGCCACTCAAACACCTGTGACTCACCAGCGCCACAAACACTGCTAGTTTCCTCTGTACCTGCCTGACGTGCTCCGTTTGGCTGCAGGTGCTGACAGGCAAACAGAAGCGGGACTTCAACAAGGGCAAGCGCAGCATGAAGGCAGGCTTCATGGACAGGCTGTCAAACTTTGTGGTGGTGCCCAGCATGCTGCCTCAGTACAAGGTGCCAGACTTCCCCTCCAGCTTCGCGCTGAAGCCGTACGTAGCACGCACACCAGCAAAGGAGGGAGAGGAGGGACGGCGGCGATGATGCAGCACAGCTGAACCTGAATGGTAGCACATGCAGCAGCATCAACACCAGCAGCGGCGGCAGTGGCTGCCGCTCTATAGTTGCGGCAGCAGCACAGGTTGGCTGTAGAGTCGGGCTGTCAAGCTTTGCGGTGGTGCTCAGCATGCTGCTTGTCACAAAGAGCCAGACTTCTCTTTCAGCTTTGCACTGAAGACGTACGTAGCACGTACACCGGCAAAGGAGATGGAGGAAGGAAGGCGCCGATAATGCAGCACAGCACTTGAGGGGGAGGTGGGCAGGCAGCGGTGATGCAGCACCTCTGGCGGTTGCAGTGAGAGCAGCCATGGCAGGCAGGCACCTGCTGAGCGGCAAGGCAGCAGCACCAGAGCGGCGAGATTGGCAGCACAAGCAGCCGCAGCACCTGCCGCAGCCGCCGCCGCCGCCGCAGCAGCAGCAGCAGCAACAGCAGTTGCCAGGATGGGAGCAGCAGCAGCAGCAGCAGCAACGGCAGTGCCACTGGCAGTGACAAGTTGAACACTGGATCTGCTTCCGTTTGCTGAAGCTTTGCAGCAGCATGGTTGCCACCTGCCCCATAGCAGCAACTAGGTTCATGACGGTTGTGTATTTGTATGCTGCGACAGCACCAAATACCGTGAGTGCTGAGATACGGAACAGCAGCAGCAGCAGGGCATGGTGGCGCGTGGTGCTGTGGCAGCAGTGCTAGCGCTTCTGCCGCAGCCTCCTGGCGTGCTCAAGGCTCTCAACAGCCAGCTGCTACAGCCCACCTGTCGTCTGCTTGCAGCCACTGCCAGCAGCAGCACAGGGCTGGGGGTGTGTGGCGGCGCCAGCCTTCAAGCTCTCCTTGATCCTTCAAGCACCAGCAGCAGATCAGGATGCAACACGATTTTTGCCATGCAGCGTGCTTGAATCCCTTCTTCAAAGCCCGTTGCAGCACCAACTTGGTGGCTTGAAGCCACCGTGACCCTTGGACTAGCCTGATCTGTGACAGGCAGCTGGGGCACCCTGGTTTGTTCAACTGTTGTATAACAAATATGACATGATCATCCGGTTGGTGGCGATCCCGTGTGCCAGAGACGGCTGACAGGCTGGTAATTTATTGGCAAAGTGTGTCAAGCTGTAATCGTGACGCCGCATATCATCATCATCATATTACCCATTCCAAGCAATAGCATCAGCGCCATCGGCCCCGCGCCCCACCGGGGCGGAAAGAGAAGGGAGCACTGCTCCAGAATGTTTGCATGCATTGCGCACATCCCAAGACTTGACAAGAAAAGCAGCAATACACGGTGACACCATCCGACATCTTCCAGAACTGCCCCAAATGTAATCAGATACAAAACGCAACACCTTGATTGACGAATCAGCCATGGACAAAACGCTGCGCAACTTTTCAGCGCAACCAGGCAGTGACGCCGCATATGTTGGATTGCCAATGCATATTGGCGGCAAGCCACATCCTACTAGTACCAGTGACACAACGACACAACACTGCATACAAAGCAGACTTGTGACATCCAGCTGGATGCTGCAGCATCCACCGGCCACTGGAAAAACCCGGTTTGAAACACAAGCCCACAGAAAGGCACACTATACGATGTAAAGGGCACACTATACGGCCTAGCACAGTCTCCTCTAGTGCATGCATACACCGTATAGTAACATGCTCGCATTTTTAGTATATGAGGCAAAACGGCATGCATGCCACTGTAGTGAACTTGCACTCAGCTTGAAAACATTCTATATGGCTTGCCAGCGCCACAGCCAGGTGATAACTGCAAGTCACTGGCAGCACTGAGTGCTGCTGCTGCTGCTTTGCTGGAGGTGCTGCACAGTAGTCGAGAAGAAACAGCACGCAGCAGCAAAAGGCAAGCAAGTAAGCAATATCTCCCAACCCCTGCATGCGAGGCTGCGCATGTAGTACACAGCAGCATGGCTCATGCACATACGCTCTGTGTATGCACACGTCAACTGTGCCGGCAACCGCATATCCGATATTCAAAATTGCAGAACCTGAACCCTGCATAACCAAAACACTACACCACCGCCGGCATGATGCTGTGGCAATTGCACACTTTGCAACATGAGATGTGGCAGTGCTGCAAAATGCTGCAGCACAGTGCTTGCCTAGCCAGGGTGCTTGCATCTTCATGCATGATGGAACTTTGCGGTCACAACAAGTAGGCTTGACATGCATGCCGGCAGCCTGCTGCAGCGTCACAGTCATGCATCCGTTCCTCAACCTCACTGTGCTCCAGCTGTGTGCAGGCTGCTGTTGTTGCTGATGTGGCAACTGACTCCTCTGCCAGCTCAGCGGCCAGCCTGCGCCAGCGCCAGCAGCACTGAAAGTAAACACTTGCTACTACCGTCTGCCTCTGCACACTGCTCAACTGCTTCCTTTGCCAGCGCATTGCATAGCCAGCAGATGCAGCAACATGACTATTCTGACGACTGCATCATTTGCTGTCCTTGCCTCGCCGTACTGCTTCCACTGCTTCCTCTGCCAGGTCAGAATCCAACCTGCAGCAGCAGCAGCAGCAATAGGCAGCAGCAGCATACCCCATCAATGCCTGCAAACTTACAACTGCAGATCAACCAGCCATAGCGGGAGCATCAGGTGCAGCTGCAGCATGCCCGACACACCATATCACACAGCAGAGTGCTGTTACTGTCGGTAAATAGCAGCTGAAATAGCTCTCAGCGTGCTGCTAACGAACGTCACGCACGATGTCACAACTTGAGAGCATGCATGCATGCATGCGGCTCCAGATGCTCAGCATGTGCTGCTGCTAGTGCTGCTGCTGCTGCTGCTGATGGCAGCACTCACTTGCTCTTCAGAACTGTATCCACAACCTCCAGCTGACTGTCATCCTCAATCTGCTTCCCAGCCTCCTCTAACTGTGTGATCAGCTCCTCTTCTGACAACTTGCCGTTCTGGGCATCCTCTGCAGCTGCGTACACGGTCTGAATGACGCTCATTGTATGTGGCTTGCAAGGTAAAGCTTGTGAACGTACTTGCCAGCAGAGGGAGGGTGCTTTGAGCTGTTGGCAGCTCACCCTGGTGTTGTGCTCACCCACCTGCTGTGTTATGGCATGGTTATGCTAGACCGCACCTGAAGGTTCGGCTTTTGGCCTCTTCTAGGTGTCTGCCCTTGTCTCAATTTGGGTTGCAGCAGGAAACGTTACACGAGGAGGGTGGTGCTCGTTCTAGGCTGGTGAGCCCCGGGATTCTCGGGAGCAAAGCGAAAAGCTCTGGTCTCGTGAACGCATCGCCTGGAACGATTTCTACCAGTTGATCGTACAGACACCGATACAGCAGGACATCAGCACTGCAGGCGGAGTCGGAAGAAAAAAGGAGTGACTGGGCTCGCCCAAGCAGGGCGCAGCCATGGTCTACGTGAGGGATGGTGAGTTTTATGTGTTGCTATTCATGTATGTCCCCACTGCTGCGGCTTCGTGGACATAATTTGACGGGGTCTTGCCTCTGCTGTCCGGTGCTGCAGCCCACTTCCTGCACACATGTGTGGCTTGCAGTTGTTGCACCTCGTAACTGCATGCACTTGTTACCCAGCCGTAAACGCAGCATGCGTTAGACTACTGAGCACTGCAGCATGAGCATCAGTGGAGCAGCAGTTGCAGTGCTGCCTGCCTGCAATGCTGAGCAAACCCCTCATTGCGTCAGGCTAGCTCAGCCCTACCGTCTGTACCTTTGCTTCAACCAATAAATGAACTAACATACTGGGCTACCTATGGTTGCTGGTGCTGCTGCTGCTGTTGCATGTGCCTGCCTGTGCTGTTGCGGTTCATCCTTCAGGCCAGGTGCTGGAGAAGCGCAGCCCCTGGCGGTTCAGCATGATTGCTGAGCTGTTCATGGCTGCCATCAGCCTGCTGGTTGTCTTGTAAGTGGCAGAGCTCAGGCACCTCCAAACTCTAAATATTTCTACTTTCTTGTCTGTTGACCTCTAGGGTGCATGTTGTGCTGCCTAGCATTTGTGCAGTGATATTCTTTAAGTCCAGCCCAACAGCCTGCAGTGCGGCAAATGCGCCAGCGTGCGAGCAGTTGTATTGTCAGCATCAAAGTCAGCTGCGGCAGCGCACTGGAGGCGGCCTGTACATGTTGTGCTGGCATGCTCCTGTGCATGTTGTGCTTGCATGCTTTGTATCTTCCCAGCCAACTCGCGGATGCTGAGTCATGCACTGCTGTTCCTGTTATATTGCTTGCAGCTTCCAGACCATCTTTGACCCAACAGCCATCAGCAGCGTGCGCAGCAGCAGCAGCGGCAACAGCAGGCGTGGCGGCGGCGGCGGGACTGGCGGCGGTGGCAGCGGCAGGCGTGGTGGCAGGATCGTGGGCATGGACAACCTGCAAGCAGACCACAGTGAGTCTGCATGCAGCTGCAGCTGGTTGACAATGTGCTGTAGCAGTTGATGCATGCGCCAGGCACACACTTAGATGCACACGCTGTAAGCAAGCACACCGCATGATTGGTTGGTCCGTGCAGGTGCACCTGCTTTTTTGCAGCAGCAGCAGCTTGCATGCTTGTGAGTGCTGCTTGGGGGCCTCTGACGTGGCATTTTGCAAGCGGGGTACAGCCGGTTGGCAGCAGCCGTGCTGCATCTGGGTATGTGTGACACTGCTGGCTTGTACATGCCAGTCATGTTGCGGCCACATGCACCTTCAGCATAGGAATCAGGGTGAGCACTGCCACCCGTGCACTGTCACTGCGCTGTGACCTCCCGCTTTGGTGTCTGACGTCTGCTCTGCCCGGTCGTGCTGCCGCATGTGTGTATCGTGTCGTGCTGCTGCAGATGCGCGCTGTGGAGGGGGCGGCTGAGGACGCTAAGGGCACTTGACTAGCTGCCAGCCAACATAACAGCAGCAGCAGCAGCAGCAGTTGCTGCTGTGCAGCAGCGCATGTCAGCCGGAGCTCGGCGCAGCAGCGCTGGAGCCTTCTCGGCTGGAGGATGGCTGTGCTGCTGTACTGCTGTGTGCGCTGGTAGCAGCAAGTGCCTGGGCCGCACGGAAGGTGTGGCAGGGGCACCAGGTCGTGTGGGAGCTGCTGTGCTGATGTGGCACGCCATAGCTGCATGCTGGCGGCCGCAGCAATCCCCTCTGTGGATTACTGCACCTGCCTGTGTGCTGATGTTGCGTGTCACACAGCACCCTGGGGCCTTTTATGTGTTGGTGCAGCTCGAGCAGCGGTCCTTGCATGTGTATGAGGCACTGACTGATATGCATGGCGCGCACCAAACCTTGGTTTCTGGTGCGCACATGCATGCAGCAGTGTATCGTGCTTGCACTGGTTATGAAGCCGGCAGTTCAATGCACCCTGGTGTGCAAGCTGCACGGCGGATCCTTTTACAGTGCAGGCAGCGCATGCTTTGTTTGTAGGACGCTGCGACTTGTGGGTCGGATTGAGTGGGTGTTTGCATGCAGAGGTCGAGGCTGTGGTGCATGTGGTTGCTAACAAGGCCTGTTGTTGTCTGCGTGCTACTTGGGCTGTGCCAATGCACAGCCAGGCTTCGTAAACTGGTGGCTGCTTTATCGACACAGGGCACACAGCTGCGCCTGCTTTCTCTGCCTATGAAGCTGCCAGTGTCAAGCACATCTGCGTGTGCAAGCTGCGCAGTGGACCCCTCCAGAGCAAAGGCTGCATGTTCGTGGTGGCAGTGTTTCTTTTCTTTTGGCCAGAGCACAAGAGGTGCACACGTGAGCTGTGCATGTACTGCTGGATGCATGCTGTGGCTGATTTGGGTTGGTGGCGGGGACTTGCAGGGGAACTGGGCCCAAGCTGTGACGATGCATGGGGTGGTATATTGTGCCAAAGGGTTGCTGCAGCTTGCCATTCTGTGGCGCAAACATGCAGGGACTCAACATTGGCAGGCACGCCTTGCTTGCAGCTGGTGCAGGTGTTTGTGCACTTTTTGATGCTATGCAAGTCGCGTGTGCGTACACAACGCTGTGCAACAGCGAGTGAGCCTGTAGTGCCCTAATCAAGCTGTGGGGTGTGGCAACAAATGCATGACCATGGACTGGCATTTGTAGGGGCTCTTCACCACCCTGCAGGTGCTGTCTACACAATTTGCTCAAATTGTCCAAGATACGCCTACCTCACAGAATCAGCGACAAGACATTATTGAGGGTGCTGTATATGCCAACGTGTGCACGCGATGACTGGGTATTCACCGTTGGCAGTGTTTCAAAGAGGCAGGCACATCACCATGGCATCATGCATGGCGTTTTAGGTTGGCAACCCCACCAGATGTGTGCAAACATTGGGCAAATGACGTTGCTGCTACGGCTTGCAGTATGTGATGCAACATGGCGATTATGTTGATGACAACGTGGATGTAACTGATCAGGTTGGGGTGACTGTTGGCACACCTGATCGATATGTGGTGCTGCTGCTGTGGTGCTGTTGATAGCTTTCCATACAGTGTTTTGGAACAGTAGGCTAGTACTGCAAGCAATGCTCAGACCCATACAGGGTTTGGAACAGTGGACTAGTACTGCAGGCAATGCTCAGACCCAAGGTGTGATTGCTTTTCAACGGGTGTGTAGTCTGTAACAGAACTGAGCTGACAGGCTCAGCCCAGGCTGCCCCATGTGAGTGCACTCAAGTGTGCATGATAGCCAATGCGCGATATAGCAGACTGCTGAGCCTGAGACGCCTCAAGGTTGTCAATAAAGGTTGTTAGGTGTCTACTTGATGAGAAAGCTTTCTCAGGTTAAGCTGCCCCCGCAGAGCAACTGGCGGTACACAGCCACCCCACCAGTGCTGCACCATGTGACAGTCCATGCAGGTTGCAAGGGAGGCCACCTATGTCCTGCTGGACAGCGTCCCCTGCCGAACAGACCGCCTATTGAGCACGAGACCTAGAACCATCCAACTTGGAGTTGGCAACCCAAAACCATCCAACTTGGAGTTGGCTACTCCTCCAGCAGGGCATCTCAGCAGGCCATCCAAGCCATACTATGGCTAGTGGCAAGCGCACGCAATGTGATGGCCAGCTGCATGCGAGTCGCATGCATATGATGCAACGCAATGTGACAGGACACGGCACTAGCATGCATAAACGTTATCACTAATGACTTTGAACACCCCACGTCCACCACCCCCTGCGCACGCAAGCAAGGCCGGCGATGTAGGCGCTGCCAGAGTAAAGTAGGTAGGGAACAAAGCCTTCAAGCTGTGCGAAACGACAGCAGTGCATGAAACACAACAGACGGCACCAGTGCCGCAAACAGCGGCGCCGCTGCTGCACGAGAGTCAGAACGGATTCCGCCCCAAGCGCAGTTGTGCTGACCATCAAAGCGTGCTCAGCGAGGTCCTTAATGGCAGGAAAGCTGAGGGAAAGGAGTCATATGTGTTGTTTGTTGACACCTTCAAGGCATTCCCTACGGTCTGGCTTGATGGCTTGTTCCAGAAGCTGTGGGATAAGGGTGTGCGTGGCAAGATGTTCCGTGTCTTGTACAACTTGTATCAGGGCGCGCAGCGTGTGGTGTCTCATGAGGGTTGCACCACGGATAGGTTCACCTGCGACCTTGGCCTGCATGAGGGTGATGTTATTTCGCCCACACTGTACCTGTTGTTTATCGACGACTTGCTGCGTGACGTGCATGCAAAGCACCCTGGCGTTACCCTCATGGGCCCTCGTGACGAACCTGCAGGCCAAGTTGTGGCAGCCATGCAGGCTGATGACTTTGTTGCTGTCTGCGGGTCTCTGTCTGAAGTTCAGGCTGTGGCTGCAACTGTTTACAATTACAGTTGCCAGTGGCGCTTCAAGCTCCACAGCTTGAAGTCTGCCGTCATGCATGTGCTGCCAGCAAGACAGACCAGCCAGCTGGTCGACTCCGGCATTGTTTGGAACAATGTCCCTGTGCCTGTTGTATCGGAGTACTGCTATCTTGGCCTGTGGTTCAACAATACCTGTACATGGACCACACATTTTGAGAAGATGCTGGCTAAGGTGCAACGTGTGAAGGGTGCGCTCATGCCAATTTGGAAGAGCCGCAGCATCAGTGTGGAGGTTAAACGCATACTGTTGCTGACGTGTGTCCGTCCCATTGTCGAATATGGCAGTGAGGTTTGGTTTCCGTCCACAGCTAGGCAACTGCAGCTGATTGACAAAGTGCAGACAGACATCATCAAATGCGCAATGCGCTGTGGCAAGGAGCGCCCATGCTCTTCAGCTCTCTTGGCAGAATGGGGTGTGAAACCGTTGCACATGTGGCTTCATCAGAGGGCTTTGGAGTACTACTACAGGATTCAGCGTATGCAGGGCGTTCGGCTGCCAAATCAAGTGTTTACAGCTGAATGGAGGCGTCCTAGTGGTGCTGTGGCGGTGACACCGTGGCACAAGTATGTGCAGAGCCTGCTGTGCAAGTATGGTGTGAATGTTGTGACCGCGGAAGGCAGAGCCAGTGCGTGCAAGAGCCATGTCAACAAGCAGGTCAAGACACTACATGCTGAAAGGATTGCATGTGAAACGTTGGAACACTCCACTCTGAGTCGGTATGTGGCTCATGTGCATCCCTCTCATGTTGATGCTATGGGTTTCAGGAGGCCTAGGCCGTACTTACGTTCAGTGGCAATTCCACGTGGTATTGAATTGCTGTTGCGTGTTCGTATGGGTTGTCTGTGTGTACATGAGCGTACTAGTCAGTTTGGCGGTCGCAGAGCTAACTCCACTTCAGGATGTCCTTGTTGTGGTGCAGAAGTTGAGTCTTTGTCACACTTCATGTTTGATTGCCCTGCTACTTCTGCTCAGAGGGATGATATGTTTGCTGAGATCAGATCCCTGCCTGGTTGCGCTGAAAAGTTGCGCAGCGTTTTGTCCATGGCTGATTCGTCAATTAAGGTGTTGCGTTTTGTATCTGATGATATTTGGGGCAGTTCTGGAAGATGTCTGATGGTGTCATCGTGTATTGCTGCTTTTCTTGTCAAGTCTTGGGATGTGCGCAATGCATGCAAACATTCTGGAGCAGTGCTCCCTCCTCTTTCCGCCCCGGTGGGGCGCGGGGCCGATGGCGCTGATGCTATGGCTTGAATGGGTAATATGATGATGATGATGAGACGGCACCAGTGCCGCAAACCAGCAAGGGCTCAAAGCTCATCAATACATACAGCAGTGGATGTAACTTAGGCTTAAGTAGCGCATGCCATGGTGCAGTGTATACTGCATGTTTCCCGCTGAACATCCAAACTTGACCAAGGCGGCAAACTGTAAAACAACCGGATCGATGCCTTTCAATCTTGCCTTATTCTTGCTGGCCCACAAACACGCCGAGTCCCTGACATGAAGTCACTGAATCTTGTGGGTGACAGTTTTTAGGACATCTGATACATTGCAGTGTAAAAGGACGAGTTTTGTGTGTTGCACACACAGCTCGTACTGTACAACATCATGGTTTAGGGTAAGATACACACTACAGGGCTACTGTGTTCCAAACCCTTAAAAAAAACCGGTGCGTGCATCCAAAGGCCTGAAGTATGGTGATGGGTGCAGTGCAAGCCGTGTGACTCCGAGTCACTAAAGTTTAGCAGGCCCCCACAAGGGCATGAGCATGATGCAGGCACACTACATGTTATGCAAGCACAAACAATCTGCCACTGTGAAATATGGCAACGTTATGCAGCATCAGGTACATGTACATGCACACATGACACCAACAATTTTGCACTGCACAAACACAACTACAACCAGAACAACACTGCAACGACACAGCAATATTTAAAGCCTCAAAAGGCCCTCAGGGGCTCTTCATAAATGCCAAACTACAAACTCCCAGTCTGTCAGGTGCTGAGGAGCACAGAGTGAATCAGAACAAAATGGTCCAAGTTGACATCAAATCTGTTTGTCAGCAGGCCGGCACTAATTGTGGGTGTGGGTGTATGCATGCCTCTTGGCACCGCAAGCGCTGCAACAGCTAGCAGGCAGTGAGCACTGAAGTGCAGCACAACAACGTTCAATGCCAGCCATGACATCCCTCACAACCTCAAGTCAGAACGCTCAGTGCCAAACAACACGCTCATGACGCGGTCCCAACACTGTGTAACACCAAGTATGTGACACATTTACTGCCAGGGCGTCACACACAGTACCATGCCACGACGCTGTCAACTTCTTTTACACAACCCTGGCACCTGACATGCCTGCAAAAGTACGCACCGCAACTGACGTGGATATGCACGGCAGCTGACGCACATCTGCATGTGCTGTGCTGTACAACGGCCTGTGCGTGGCCGTGAGCCTCAGCACTGCTGATATGATGTTGCAGCTGGCGTCCGTCACACAGCACAATTGAGCAGTCTCCAACAACGTTTGGGTGATTTAAGATTGAGAAGTTTGCACTGCAGAATTATGCCCAAACCCCGGACTTCAGATGTCGCCACGCGCAGTCATGGTGCAGTACGAAGCCGCTCCACCTTAGCAGCGACAGGGTGTCACTTGTTGCCGGGGCACATGTTGGGGTTCTGCTCATCGCACAGCATCTGGATCTTGACAGAGGAGTCTTGATCCTCCTGCACGGCCGCAGCAGCAGACCAGCAAGCACAGCACAGCAGCGAGCTTCAAACAACCGCATCTCCATGCAGTGCAACAGACTGCATCAGGCGTGGCTAGAACTGTGACAAGACAATCAAGGGTATTCAACCACAACAGCCCAGTGGGGGGCACAACTCTGTTGAACAGGTTGTGCAAGCGCTGGCCCAGCGCTGGGCCAGCCGCTGAGTTGTTTCTGTCACTAACCGACTGAACTGCTCAAGCGGCTGCATGCTGTGCTGCTCGCAGTCCATCATGACTCTCGTCATACCAGCAGCATCCAATGTGGGAGGCTGTCACATGCAGACCCTAAAGCGTGTCCTGGCAGGGCTTGACTGGTGGTTGCAAGGCAGCAGCACTGGCGCTGTCACGTGGCATTATGAAGTTCACGACAGCGTACGCAAGACATGATGCAACGGGAGCAGCAAACAGCGGTCCCACCAACCAAGTGGGGCCACATGCTGCAGCCAAACTTGGATACGGATCGAACAATGCGTGTGCCAAGATTTGCAGCACCCACCTTGAAGTGCTTCCAGGCATCGTCCAGCAGGGGCTGCTGCAGCTGGGTGCTCCCGGTGGACAGTGAGTCGTCAGAGGGCTTCTGCCAGTCGTGCTGCACGTATATGTGGCTGGCTTCAGCCAGCGTCTTCCTGCCAGGAGCTGCAGTGACCTGCGCATGGCGGCGGCGGCAGGCCGCAGCAGCAGCAGCAGCAGCAGCAGCAGCTATCAGCGTAGGTGGCAGCCAGCAGGTCCTCGACATTGAAGCAGGAGCCACACCTGGTATACGAGAGCCTAACACACATGTATAACACCTCCGACAGGTTGAAACGCGTTGCTGACGCCACAAATACCAGACTGTTTGTCACCTTTGCTGCTTAAGCTTAAGCTGAAGGGAAGCTTCCCTAGGCCTCATCTGACTGTGTCGCACTTGACCTCCTCAAGACGCTTATTGTGGACAGAATCAATACACCTTCTCTCTAGAGTGACACAGATAGAACGCATGAATATTGTGTCCGCAGAAGAGGCGCAGATATCATCTGTGATGCTCACCATCATGGGCCGGGTCCTAGCGCCCAGAACAGCCACAGCCAGGCTCAAGAGCAGGGCGGCAAACAGAGCACAGCGTACGTTGGTCTTCATGGCCTTTAGCAGCGACACGGCGGCTGAGAATGGATGTCGGTATCCTTTCCGGAAGTTCCGCGATGAGTGGTGGTCGATCGCGAGAGTCGATGATGACACTTTCAGATGAAATAAAAACGTGAGCAGGTGATAGGTTTGAGGACTATTGACATTATACGTATAGCCGGGTGCGCGCACGTAGGTGACAACTGACTGGACTCTCAGTCCAAAGTTTACAGGTCAGCGTAACGCCGCATCAACGGCGAGCACGGATGCCCGTGGTCATGGTGCAGTTTCTTCTTAAAGAGCTTTCTGGTACGCAGAGTAACTCAGGCGAGCCCAGGAAAGGTCACATGAGACCTCCTGCTGCACCTATTAGCAGTCTAAGTTACACCTTCCGGGCAGCAGCACCGTGGTACTGAGTACCTGCTGGGGTGGCACCCAAGCCCCTGCAGCTGACAACCACAAAAACGGGTGAAGACCCTTGAAAGACTGCTGCAAACACGCAACACCAAGAGTTTGGACGTGCAAAATGCATTACAGGTCACTTTGTAATCCACTGCAGCCTCATGAATTTGGCAGTACGTACTACCATGTGTGTATATACACTAGCGCAGGGGCGATTAAGTTTGCTTGAGCTTACCAGCTGTTGTGCTACACGCTGCAGCGTCTTGCTGTGCCCGCAATGCTACAGGCACCTGCAACAGTATGTGCTGAACAAATGCTCTTAAGGTGCATCATCAATCCGGCAATCTGGCAGCGTAAATTGCTCAAGCCAGCTACTGTCTCTTTGTGTTCCGATACTCAGCTGCAGCATGGGTTGAGCCCAGGGATCACAAGTCTTAAGTTACAAGTCCTACGCATCAGCAGCTCAGAGATCACAACCACCATACATGTAACGTTCGTCCAGCCAATACTATGTATCACGGTGAACCTCTTCGAGAGCAGCGCATGACGCTCATTGCTTTTTAAAATGCACCAGATATCTGGTGGGAAAAGCAGTTGCAGCTTCCAGGAAAAAAAACCGGAAGACTGCACCGGACTTTGTCAGTCCAGGCAAAGCATACTGTTGAATGTGGCAAACGGGAAGTTTCACAATATCGTGTCATTGGCGTGGTTGCGAGGCCTGATAAATCCATCAAGCCTACAGCTTGCGCCCATAACCATACCGCTGTGCACACCATGCTGCTGTACACACTACATGTAGCATGGTAGGCGCTCAGGACTGTGCTTGGGCGGCTGTGGCAGCACAGCAAAATGCCACGGCATGCCATGCCACACCATGCCATGCGTGTCACACCACG
The DNA here is from genome assembly GCA_014080715.1 of Scenedesmus sp. NREL 46B-D3. Taxonomy (NCBI): domain Eukaryota; kingdom Viridiplantae; phylum Chlorophyta; class Chlorophyceae; order Sphaeropleales; family Scenedesmaceae; genus Scenedesmus; species Scenedesmus sp. NREL 46B-D3. Next base: position 340,823 of record JACERP010000003.1, on the reverse strand, counting down.
GTGTTAAATATTCAACACTTGTTGGTAATATCAATGATCAACACATGTTCGTGAGAACCTTAGTTTATAACGGTGGCAGGTAAGCACTGCCTTGGCAAGCGACGGGCAAAACTGGCAGCAGTGAAATACAACATCGGACTTGTGTTCGATTATGAAGCCTCGGTGTGAAGCCAGGTTTGCTTCACTTCCTGCCACGGCACAGTGTGCGGTTGTCCTCACACAACAGCTTGTTCTTGGTTGAGGGATTCAGATCTTCCTGCAGATCATGTCAACAGGGCAGCAGCAGTGCAGCAATGTCTTGTACATTCATGAAAATCCAGTAGGTTGGACACTCGATTGCAAGCTCTTATGCAGAGTTCATCAGAAGATGCGGTTACAGCTTGTCAGGCAGTGTACTAACAGCTGACCTTTTGTAGCGTAGGCAAGCTAGCCCAAGCACTTGGGCAAGCTGACGATTTGTGCGCGTCACATGACTCAGCAGACATGAACACAACTGCTCTGTGATGACTTGACAACTGCTGACAGTCACCAGGCCAACTCCGTGTACGTCCGTCATGTCTGCTGGCACCAATTGTAGCAAAAGACCTGCTCATGCTTGATATACATTGATGTAAAAGTAGTAGACGCAGCCGTTGCTGCCCTGCCCGCTGCTCCAGGATATATCCTGGAGGTATATACCTGCAGGTGCTTCCAGGCGTCCTCCAGCAGGGGCTGCTGCACCTGAGTGTCGTGGCGGGACTGAGACCTGTCAGATGGATCTGTCCAGTCGTGCTTGACGAACAGGTCGCTGGCAAGGGCCCTGCTGCCAGGTGCATACGTGCCCTGCGCACCAGCAGCAGAGGCATGCCGCAGCATGCAGCAGCAGCAGCAACAGCCAGGAACTCCAGCCACTGCTTGATACTTCTGTTTGAAATTCGTCTCGCACCTCGACTACAGCCGCTGGCTGCATAATTGCAGAGTGGACAGCGTGCATGCAACGCACAAGCGTTCTGGTGTTACATCCCAAGCGCTTACCACGTACGGCCTGGCTCCCAGCTCAGCCACAGCCAGGCTGAACACCAGCACCACCATGAAATGCATTTTTGCGGCCGTCTTCATCGCTTGCAGTTGCATGTGCTTTTCAAATCTGAGGAAGCGGCGTGCCCCTCTTAATGGTTCGCGTTGAGATGACAGCGATGTGTGCCAGACTCTCGGCAAAGCACGCGTTGAGCGTTATCTTTTATATAAGATTGGTTGCTTTGCAATGGTGCAGTTTGCATGCAGGTGCTGTGTGGCTTTCAGCAGGCAACAACGGACGGTCCAAAGTTTTGGCTTCATCACCATGACACACACTGCAGCAAGCCATCGCCGGCTGCAGCCTGAAAGACTTTGACGCATATCGAGGTGCAAGGATAATATTCAAGCCCTGCTGAAACCTGAATGTGAGCATTCAAGACGTCTAAGAAACAACAGGCACACCTGCCACCAGCCACAGCAGATATGCTTCTAGAAGTCACACCTGCCACCTGCCAACTTCCAGCTGAAACTTTACTGTGAGGCATCTTGTTGTTCACAAACCAACAGTAATACCTGCCAAGCGCGGGTTGTGAGACATTGTTGCAGCAACGGTTGGCATCGCCCCTTACACCAGCAACTGCCAAAATCAGAGCCTAACAACAGTTGCTGCTGACTGCTGCACAAGGGCGGTCACACATCTGCCAATGGGTTATGATGTTCTTCGTGCAGCACAGCCCCATCTTTCCAGAACAACAAGAATGTGGTGCAGCAGCAAAGAATGTGAACATGCACCATGCTGGTCCACATCTTTTGTGACTGCCAAACTTGACCAGTGTGGCCCACTAAACCGTTACAGTGCTGCTGCAATGGACCATGCAGGCTTGCAGCACTGTGTGATGATTTCAATTGTATGATGACACTGTGTGTGTAACGAAATGTATGATGACACTGGCTTCGTTTCCATGTGGCGTTGAAAGGCAACACTGTTTGCAAGCGCTTGAACCACAGCGCCAGAACATAATCTTCTAGATATCGTCTCAAATCCTTCTCGCACTGCTGCCGACTCAGCATGTGGTAACATCAGGCTGAACTGTTACTCTGAATCAGCATAACACTTGACACAACCTCTGCAATGCAGTAGCGCAGTTCCTCAGGCTGGCACACTCTCACCAGGCACGCACAGACGTATACCAGTTCATCCTGAAGTTCACAACAGGCTATAGCTGCCGTTTACACTGCAAAGTCTGCTCACTGCCAGCGCTGTGTGTAGCCAAGCTCTCTTCCCCAACCCCAAGGGAAGGCTGAGGTACCAGAATGGAAACGTAAACCAGCAAGAATGCACCATAAAAACACAACTGACAAGCAAGGCAAAGCAAAGCGTATTTTGCGCCAAAACCCCAATCGACTACCACCCCGCCAGGGGCATGCAAGTGCAGCACAGCGGTGGTAACATCAACACAAGCAGTAGCCCTACAGTAAGCCAAGCTCAAATGCGCTTCCCCTCAGAGGCACCGACAAAAATGCTTGGTTCACAGGGGTTGCTCAAGTGGATTGTCACAAACGAGCATGCAGGGGCTGGGTGTTTACAGCCTTCACTAGGATTAGCAGCCGGAGAGCACAAGATGGATCTCATTGCCAACAGAAAAGATTTTGTAGCAAATATCAAGAACCTAACAGTGGCTTTGGCGGGTGCACTGGCTACAGGCAGGCACAAACCGCCGCCTGTGTTACAGTGGGGGTCATCCAACCCCAGAGCAGTGCACAGCAACAGCACAGTCCTGCAAATCACACACTGCAGACTCATCACGACACACTTGACGCCACTAAAAAAAACTGTGCACTCCTTCAACATCTGAGCGCTATGACCAGCCTTCGCTGCACCGGTCAGTGCCCTCACGTGTCCATCCGCCCCTGCTTTGCTCCACACCCGCAACATGCCTGGTCGACTGATCAAACTCTACACCTGGCCATGGCCTGCACACCAACAAACTATGGCCTGCAACAGAATATGGCGGGAGCACACGCACGCAAAGCGGCTGCAGCAATCACGCACCACCAGCAGCAGCTTCAGTCCCTGAGCGCATTGGCCAACAACCGCTCCACTGCTGTACTGACCCCATCGTCAACCCCTCGCCCAGCCCACACCTGCACCCGTGCCAGGTCGACCCCAAACTGCCGCAGCTTGGCATGCCCAGGATGCAGCCCTGCCAGCTGCTGCATTGCTGCCTCAAGCTGCAGTAGCTGGCTGGGCCCAGCCTTCAACTGCTGACTCAGCAGGGTCACCAGGAGAAGCTCGCCTGAGTCCAGCAGGGATGCTGTTGCCTTGAAGTCGCCCTGTGCTGCTGCTGCCTCTGCTGCTGCTGCTTCTGTTGCTGCTGCGGAGGCGGCTGCGGCGATGGCGTCGGCGGCAATGGCACAAGCCTCCTCAACTGTAGCTGCTGCTGCTGCTGCTGCTGCTGCAGGCGTGGGATCGGCTTGCTGGTTGTCACCAGCCGGCCAGTGCTGCAGCAGCTCCCGCGCGACCTGGCACAGCATCTCTGGCGGTGCTGGCTGCAGCTGCTGCTGCTGCTGCTGCTGCTGGCTGTTGTCCTGTAGGGCTGCGGCAGGCTCTTCACATGCGCACCCGGCACCTTGAGCAACAGCATGCCACACATCTGACCAAGCCATGGTGGCGACGTCCTGCGGCTCAGGCTGCTGCTGCTGCTGCTGCTGCTGCTGCTGCTGCTGTGTGGAGGCTGCTGTGCCCATGTTGGCGGCTGCATTGTCACAGGGCCCTTGGCTGAGGCCGGCTGCCAGAACCATGCAGGTAGTCTGTTGCGGGGTAGGTGCCTGCTGTTGCTGACCGGCTGCTGGGCCTGCATCTGCCGGCTGCTGCTGCTGAGCATCCTGCTGCATGCTGTCATCACCAGCAGCAGTAGCAGCAGCAGCAGCAGCAGCGGCAGCCTCCTCCTCCTCACCCCCACAAAAGCACAGGTGCAGGTCGTCACCATCACCTGCCTGCCACCTGTCTTCATCAGCAGCGACCCCACCTTGCTGCTTCTCCTGCTGCTGCCGCTGCCGCTGCTGTGCAGCACTCTCAACTTCCACTACCCTTGCCGACAGCAATGTCCTTGCTGCTGCCCTTGCTGCCCTGCTTGCGTGCAGCTTCTTCTTCTTCTTCTTCTTCTTCTTTTTTTTCCTCTTCTGCTGCTGCTGCTGCCGCTGCTGCTGCACTTCACCAACACAAGCTGCTGCCGGTGCCTCCAGCCCTGTCCTTGCTGCTGCCCGTGCTGTCCTGCTTCGGTGCGCCTCCTGCGCCCTCACTCGCCTCAACTCCCGCTGCAGCTGCATCTGCGGTCGCTGCGCTGCTGCTGCCCCGACAGCCGCCTGCACGCCCTTGAGGCCCAGCACGTCAAGCACACTCGACAGAAACTCAGCAGCTGGCAGTTCAGGCCTGTCCTTCAACCCCTGTATCAGCAGGCTGGGCTGCGTCAGCAGCTCTGCAAGGCCCTTGCAGCCACCCGTGAGGCCTGACCACAGCCGGAAGGGCTGCATCAGCTGCTTGGCTGCCGTGGGCCCCATCACTTCGCAAAGCTGCTGCTGCAGCTGCCGCAGGCTGAGAGTTGAGTTGGATGTGCTGCCCTGCTGCTGCTGGTGTGACACAGTTGGTGGGTTGGCACCCTGCTGCTGGTGCTGCAGGTTCAGCTGTGTGTACAGTGTCTCATCATGCTCCTGCTGCTGCTGCAGTGCCGCCGCGGCGGTGGCAGCTGCAACAGCCAGTGCTGCCGATGCATTGTCCACTGCCGCCTGCTCTGCTGGCGTTGCTGCTGCGGCACCCTCATCATTGAAGAGCAGCGCGGCTGCTGCCGCTGCCGCTTGGAGCTGGTCTTCCACTGGCTCTGTTAAGAGCGTGACAACATCTGCGCACTGCAGGGCTGCCAGTACAAAGGCTGTGCATATTTCTGCCTGCAATGATCCAAGGTTGCTGGGGTTGCTGAGGAAGAGCAGCAGGCACTGTAATGGGGTGCCAGGAGAGCCCTGCTGCTGCTGCTGCTGATGGTGGTTGCTGAAATCTACTGCTCGAGTCTCCTGCGGCTGCAACAGCAGCGCAGCAGTGCCAACTGGGGCTGGCGGTAGCTGCATGCTGGCCGTTTCCAATGCTGTACTGTCCGTTATGCTGGGTGCGGCAGCTGTATCAGGCTCATTAGGGGGCAGGGGCTGAGGATCACCTGCCCCTACCCGCGCAGCCGCCGCAGATGCGGTGAGGGCTGCTGCCTGTGCTGATGCAGCACCGCTACTGGCTGCTGGCTTGCCAGATGCTGCCGCTGCTGCTGCTGATAGTGCGTCTTGTGCATGCATGTGTACTGATGTATCAGTGGCAACATAGGTGTGGCTGTTGCTGCGATTGTCAAGCACAGCCGCAGCAGCTGCTGTTGCTGCTGCTGCTGCTGAACCCCTACCACCACCACAGCCAGCACACGTACTGCAGGAGCCAGCTTCCCCCGGGCCAGCTTCTGCCATGCTTGCGCGCTGCAAGCACAGGTCACAGATCGTCCCTGGCTGCCCAGCAGCTGCAGTCTGCTGCAAACATCGCTGCTGTTGCTGCTGCTGCAGCGGCACTCCCAAACCACCAGCACCAGCAGCGGCAGTCGCAGCCGCTGCAGCTGATGCTGCTGCTGCTTCTAGAGCTTTACCACCTACAGGTGTGCCTTGCTTGACCGCCGTGCGCAACAGCCGCCTTGCTGCAACTAGCTGCACCTCCAAGCTTTGCAGCTCCTCTGCAGCAACCAGAGCTGCAACCTGCTCATGCTGCATCACACGCAGCACGCCGCTGATGAGCTGGCACGAATAGCCAGGCGCCCTGGTGGATAGCTGCTGCAGCAGCCGCTGCGGCTGCCGCAGCAGGGACGCAACGTCCGCGTTTGCATGGTTGCTGCCAGCCCAGATGTTGAATGCGGTCATGCCAATTGCAAGCGAGCTCGTTGAAGCCTGGCACTGCAGCAACTGCTTCAACTGTGTCAGAGTCATGACTACCTGTGGCATGCCACCCTGCTGCTGCTGCTGCTGCTGCTGCTGGACAATGGCTGGTGCTGGGGATGGTCTCCTGCACGGCTGCTGGCTGTCTGTACTGCTGCGCTGCACTGCTGCCCTGCCGACTGTGCCACCTGATGGGCTGGGCTGCCGGGCCGTCTCCAAACCCGACGGCGGAGCGTCTGCACACTGCTGCTGCTGCTGCTGCTGCTGCTGCTGCTGCTGCTGTCGGTGCTTGTGATCAGCTGCCTGCGCCTGGCGAGCAGGCGGCGCTGTGTGCACCTGCTGAGTGCCGGCAGAGCTGGAGGACGGGGTGGGCAGCCGGCACTGCAGCCGGGTGACACACATATGCTGCTGCTGCTGCTGCTGCTGATGATGATGATGGTGGTGGTTGCTAGGAGTTACCGCTTGAGTCTCCTGCGGCTGCAACAACAGCGCGGCAGTGCCTGCTGGAGCCGGCCAGAGCTGCATGCTGGCCGTTTCCAATGCTGTACTGTCCGTTGTGCTGGGTGCGGCAGCTGTTTCAGGCTCGGTTGGGCCCAGGGGCTGAGGATCACCTGCCCCTACCCGCGCAGCCGCCGCAGATGCTGTGAGGGCTGCTGCCTGTGCTGATGCAGCACCGCTACTGGCTGCTGGCTTGCCAGATGCTGCTGCTGCTGCTGCTACCGCTGCTGATGGTGCGTCTTGTGCGTGCATGTGTACTGACGCGTCAGTGCCAGCATAGGTGTGCCTGCTGCTGCGAGTGTCAAGCACAGCTGGAGCAGCTACAGCTGCTGCTGCTGTTGCTGCTGTTGCTGCTGCTGCACCCCTTTCACCACCACAGCCAGCGCATGTACTGCAGGAGCCAGCTGTCCCAGGGCCAGCCCCCGGGCCAGCTTCTGCCATACTTGCGCGCTGCAAGCACAGGCCACATAACGTCTCTGGCTGCCCAGCAGCTGCAGTCTGCTGCAGCCACTGCTGCTGTTGCTGCTGCTGCTGCTGCAGCACTCCAGCACCACCAGCACCAGCAGCGGCAGCCGCTGCAGCTGCTGCTGCTGCTTGGAGATCTTCACCGGCTACAGTCGTACCCTCCTGAATCGCCCTTCGCACCAGCAGCAGTGCTGCAAACAGCTGCACCTCCAAGCTGTGCAGCTCCTCTGCAGCAACCAGAGCTGCAACCTGCTCATGCTGCAGCACACGCAGCACGCCTTTGAGGAGCTGGCATGAATAGCTTGGCGCCCTGGTGGATAGCTGCTGCAGCAGCCTCTGCGGCTGCCGAAGCAGTGACGCAACGTCTGCGTTTGCATGGTTGCTGCCAGCCCAGACGGTGAATGCGGTCAGGCAAAGCAGCACAGGAAGCGGGTCGCCAGTGGCCTGGCACTGCAGCAGCTGCTTCAACTGTGTCAGAGTCATGGTCACCTGCGGCGTGCCACCCTGCTGCTGCTGCTGCTGCTGGACAATGGCTTGTGCTGGGGCTGGTCTCCTGCACGGCTGCTGGCTGTCTGTACTGCTGCGTTGCACTGCTGCCCTGCCGACTGTGCCACCTGATGGGCTGGGCTGCCGGGCCGTCTCCAAACCCGACGGCGGAGCGTCTGCACACTGCTGCTGCTGCTGCTGCTGCTGCTGCTGCTGCTGCTGCTGCTGCTGTCGGTGCTTGTGATCAGCTGCCTGTGCCTGGCCAGCAGGCGGCGCTGTGTGCACCTGCTGAGTGCCGGCAGAGCTGGAGGGCTGGGTGGGCAGCCGGCACTGCAGCCGGGTGACACACGTATGCTGCTGCTGCTGCTGCTGCTGCTGCTGATGGTGATGGTGGTGGTTGCTAGGAGTTACTGCTCGAGTCTCCTGCGGCTGCAACAACAGCGCGGCAGGGCCTGCTGGAGCCGGCCAGAGCTGCATGCTGGCCGTTTCCAATGCTGCACTGTCCGTTGTGCTGGGTGCGGCAGCTGTTTCAGGCTCGGTTGGGCCCAGGGGCTGAGGATCACCTGCCCCTACCCGCGCAGCCGCCGCAGATGCGGTGAGGGCTGCTGCCTGTGCTGATGCAGCACCGCTACTGGCTGCTCGCTGGCCAGATGCTGCTGCTGCTGCTGCTACCGCTGCTGATGGTGCGTCTTGTGCGTGCATGTGTACTGACGCGTCAATGCCAGCATAGGTGTGGCTGCTGCTGCGAATGTTGAGCGCAGCCGGAGCAGCCACTACTGTTGCTGCTGCTGCACTCATTACAACACCACAGCCAGCGCATGTACTGCAGGAGCCAGCTGTCCCAGGGCCAGCCCCCAGGCCAGCTTCTGCCATACTTGCGCGCTGCAAGCACAGGCCACATAACGTCTCTGGCTGCCCAGCAGCTTCAGTCTGCTGCAGCCACTGCTGCTGTTGCTGCTGCTGCTGCTGCAGCACTCCAGCACCACCAGCACCAGCAGCGGCAGCCGCTGCAGCTGCTGCTGCTGCTTGGAGATCTCCACCGCCTACAGTCGTACCCTCCTGAATCGCCCTTTGCACCAGCAGCAGTGCTGCAAACAGCTGCACCTCCAAGCTGTGCAGCTCCTCTGCAGCAACCAAACCTGCAACCTGCTCATGCTGCAGCACACGCAGCACGCCTTTGAGGAGCTGGCATGAATAGCTTGGCGCCCTGGTGGATAGCTGCTGCAGCAGCCTCTGCGGCTGCCGAAGCAGTGACGCAACGTCTGCGTTTGCATGGTTGCTGCCAGCCCAGACGGTGAATGCTGTCAGGCAAAGCAGCACAGGAAGCGGGTCGCCAGTGGCCTGGCACTGCAGCAGCTGCTTCAACTGTGTCAGAGTCATGGTCACCTGCGGCGTGCCACCCTGCTGCTGCTGCTGCTGCTGGACAATGGCTTGTGCTGGGGCTGGTCCGCTGCACGGCTGCTGGCTGTCTGTACTGCTGCGTTGCACTGCTGCCCTGCCGACTGTGCCACCTGATGGGCTGGGCTGCCGAGCCGTCTCCAAACCCGACGGCGGAGCGTATGCACACTGCTGCTGCTGCTGCTGCTGCTGCTGCTGCTGCTGTCGGTGCTTGTGATCAGCTGCCTGTGCCTGGCCAGCAGGCGGCGCTGTGTGCACCTGCTGAGTGCCGGCAGAGCTGGAGGGCTGGGTGGGCAGCCGGCACTGCAGCCGGGTGACACACGTATGCTGCTGCTGCTGCTGCTGCTGCTGCTGCTGATGGTGATGGTGGTGGTTGCTAGGAGTTACTGCTCGAGTCTCCTGCGGCTGCAACAACAGCGCGGCAGGGCCTGCTGGAGCCGGCCAGAGCTGCATGCTGGCCGTTTCCAATGCTGCACTGTCCGTTGTGCTGGGTGCGGCAGCTGTTTCAGGCTCATTGGGGGGCAGGGGCTGGGGATCACCTGCCCCTACCCGCGCAGCCGCCGCAGATGCTGTGAGGGCTGCTGCCTGTGCTGATGCAGCACCGCTACTGGCTGCTGGCTTGCCAGATGCTGCTGCTGCTGCTGCTGCTACCGCTGCTGATGGTGCGTCTTGTGCGTGCATGTGTACTGACGCGTCAGTGCCAGCATAGGTGTGCCTGCTGCTGCGAAAGTCGAGCACAGCCGGAGCAGCCACTACTGCTGCTGCTGCTGCTGCTGCTGTTGCTGCTGCACCCCCACCACCACCACAGCCAGCGCATGTACTGCAGGAGCCAGCTGCCCCAGGGCCAGCCCACGGGCCAGCTTCTGCCATACTTGCACGCTGCAAGCACATGCCACATAACGTCTCTGGCTGCCCAGCAGCTGCAGTCTGCTGCAGCCACTGCTGCTGTTGCTGCTGCTGCAGCACTCCAGCACCACCAGCACCAGCAGCGGCAGCCGCTGCAGCTGCTGCTGCTGCTTGGAGATCTCCACCGCCTACAGTCGTACCCCCCTGAATCGCCCTTCGCACCAGCAGCAGTGCTGCAAACAGCTGCACCTCCAAGCTGTGCAGCTCCTCTGCAGCAACCAGAGCTGCAACCTGCTCATGCTGCAGCACACGCAGCACGCCGCTGATGAGCTGGCACGAATAGCTTGGCGCCCTGGTGGATAGCTGCTGCAGCAGCCTCTGCGGCTGCCGCAGCAGGGACGCAACGTCTGCGTCCGCATAGCTGCTGCCAGCCCAGACGGTGAATGCTGTCAGGCAAAGCAGCACAGGAAGCGGGTCGCCAGTGGCCTGGCACTGCAGCAGCTGCTTCAACTGTGTCAGAGTCATGGTCACCTGCGGCGTGCCACCCTGCTGCTGCTGCTGCTGCTGGACAATGGCTTGTGCTGGGGCTGGTCCGCTGCACGGCTGCTGGCTGTCTGTACTGCTGCGTTGCACTGCTGCCCTGCCGGCTGCGCCACCTGATGGGCTGGGCTGCCGAGCCGTCTCCATACCTGACGGAGAAGCGTCTGCACACTGCTGCTGCTGCCGGTGCTTTTCATCAGCTGCCTGCGCCTGGCCAGCAGGCGGCGCTGCTGCAGCACATAGCTCTGCATCACCTGCTGCATCGCATGCCGCGGTGCCTGCTGCAGCAGCTGGGCAGGCCACCATGTCGGCTGCTCCTGCCGTTGTGTGGCTGGCTGGCTTGCTGCGTGTGCCAGCATCGGTGGGACTGCTGCTGGCTGGCAAGGTGCAGTGCCCCTCGAGCTGTTCGGTGTGAGGCGCTGCTGCAGCGGTGGCTGCTGCTGCCGGTCCTAAAGCAGCAGCGTTTCCAGCTGCCAGCTGGTCTGAAGCTCCAGCTGCTGCTGTTGCTGGCGTTACCGATGCTGCTGCTGGCCCTGCTAGGTCACGGTGCCCATGCGTGGGCTGGCACAGTGTAGCCGCATCACCACATGCAGCTGCTACCTCTGCACCTGCATCTGCGCAGTGTAAGCATGGGTTGTGCGTTGTGACTGGCGTCCTAGCAGCTCCCACCTGCTGCTGCTGCTGCTGATCATCCACAGATATGGCGCTGGGCTGGCAACACCTACTGCTAGGCAGCAGCAGGCAGTGCTGCTGAGGGGAAAAGCCCATGCTGCAGGCATTGTCTGCCCCGGCTGCTGCCACTGTCGACGGTTTCGGTGACAACCTTGTGTATTCCAAGGTGGACGCAGCTGCTGCTGCGCTTGCTAAGGCTGCTGGGGGTACGCTGCTGCTGATTGCCATGCACTGCTTCTTGCTGGGCTCTTGTTGCTGATGTAGCTGCCAGGCGCCAGCTTCATTCCCTGCTGAACGCTTCATTCGCGCTATTTATTATATCAATTTACAGATCAGGGCGTTCTGCAGCATTCGGGCAGCCGAGCGCCTTTGTGAGAGGGTGGCACAAGGGGGGCTGAATGGTAAGCCGAAAGTGTCAAGTGGGTAACAAGCAGCAGCTGTTCGCCGCTCTTTTACCTCAAGAACTAATTATAAGTTCCTCTGATGGCGTTTAGAAGCCCCCGGCCCTCCAATCATTACAGTACAGCACTTTGTTCGTGTCGGATCAGTAAAGTTGAGAAGGCTGATCGACATGCATGGTGTACAAGTATACGCTTGTTCAGCCAGTTACTACATTTTTTATTTTGTTCACCAATTGAAGCAACATCGCCCACATCTTTAAGGAGGTACAGGTTTGGTTTCAAACCCTAGGTTCTGGCGGCTGCCGCAGCAGCACTGAGTGGTACTAGTAGTACAACTGTGCCCAACTGCTCATGTCTGGAGGGTCAACTCGCTTTGATAGTCTTTAATTTGATGGTATAATCCTATCAAGCATACAAGCCCAAGCATTGATGGTTACGTGGTGGCAACTTGTGTTGTACAGGCTGTAGATGTTGTGCCACCGTGTCAGTGGCAATATCCAAATTTACCGAAGCATATATTGCGCTTCCAGGATGCATGCATCGAGTTTCAGGCACCTAAGCAGTACTGCCCCTGAGTAGCCTTGGCAAGACTGACCAAGGCTTGGGTGAGCACCTGCTTACTAACGGTTGAGGCTCTCATCTCATGGATTGATCAAGTGGCTTGAACATGCCCAAACTTAGCTTATGCCAACGGTTAGCATATCACTGATGTTGAAAAGTCAGTTGGCCTCAAAATGCAACAAACCCAAGCCAAGGTGCACCCGCCAGCTGGGTATTTACTAGCTACGTAGCTGCATGTGTATACACATGTCTTCTTTTGACATGTCTGTACAGTGGATGGCGTCAGCTTTGCTTACATGCGCAGACCCGCATGCAGGGGTAGGGAGATACTGCTTACTTGCTTGCCTTTTGCTGCTGCGTGCTGTTTCTTCTTGACATGTATGTTGCTCCATGCACAGTTTGGATGTTACACGACGGGAACATGCATGTGGGTGGGTGGTGGGCATTTGGCATGTGCTGAATGCTAGTGCCGCCTCCTTTCACATGTAGCCACAGCAGCCAGGCATATGCATGACCATCACTGGCCACCAACGGGTGCTGGCTAGCAGGCCCAGGGCTGAGCCTGGACACGAGTTACGTGAGCTGAGCAAGGCATGCTGGGGCTGGACAGGTCTGGATCAGCCTAGCAAACGGTGGTTAGGCACCCAAAATCCAAACGCAATTCCAAATACCAAAGTAGCGACTGGCCCACCCGCAAAGGAGCCGAACAAGGCTCATGGGGTCCACAAAAACCAGAAGAAGACTATCAACCGAAAGAAACCGCAACCTCAACAAGCTCAGAGAGCTCAGAACTCAGAGAATCAGTAACTGCAGAAGTACTACTAGTTACACTATCACTGGGAAGCAACAAATGTGCCAAATCTGGATCGTTGCGTACCAGTAAGCATCTGTGGATGAAAGCAGCAACACTACTCTGCCTTTGCTGCATAAGGTCTGCCAAACATCGCCCGTCTGGGTCGGCCGTGCCACTTGGGTTCTGCCAACCTCCAAACTCATCAAACAGATACCAAAAACGCTCCCGGACCAGCTCGTAAGCATCACACTCAAACACCATGTGGAACTCGTCCTCAACCTGGCCAGCAGCGCATCGGGTACAAAGCCGCTGATGTCTGGGCAACAAGCTGTTGTCAATCTGTTCCCACCGACCAGTCAGCCACGCGCTGAGCACCCAAACGAAACTGCATCAGTGAGTACAAGTGCACCTTGTTGAGGCCAGCAGTGTTGTGCACATAGTCTGGACACCAGCTAGATGGCTTAGTCATGTCCAGCTCATCAAATGGTGTGCAAGCAAACCAGCTCTCATATGTAGAATGCATAACAGTATCAGATCCAGCAACCCTGGGATCGGTGGGGTATCTCACGCCACTGCTGATACAACCAAGACTGAAAAGCCTCGTGCACACTACGCATATCAGACTCCTCAAGGCAGTGTAGACCAACCAGTGAATCAGGTATGTCGCCCAACGTGCCTGTATGGGCATGCAGTGTGCGCACAAGGGACCTAAACTGCCAGAACCACAAGGACTTTTGCCTGCCCTGATCAGCGTTGCTTCGGTAGGCGCGCATACTGAGATCTCTGTTCTTCTGCATCGCCAACAAACAACCAGTCACCAGGCGGCCGTGAGACCACCCGGTCCCACAGGTCCCAGCAAGCTGTGAACCAACCACTGATGAGGGGTTTGTATCCAAATTCACGCAGCAGCAGCTGCCTGCAAGTAGACTTGCGAACCCGCCCACCCAACATACGCAAAAACATGAGCTGCACCACTTGCATATCAGTGCTAAGCGCCTTTAGCAACGCCCCTTCGGCCCACTTCCGCAACCATGAAGCAGTGCAGGGGCCCACACTTCTGAGCAGTAGCCCAAGATTGGCGAGACCAGTGAGCTGAACAGGTGCACCTGCAAGCCAAGCCCCGTGATATGGTGGTCAGCGCAGCGGGAACGCATGGCCCACATCACCCGTGAGCCAGCGGCTGCTAGGGATGAAACACAAGCTGTAACACCCTTAGTCTCATGGAATACACATCCCAAATACCTGAACTCGCTGCTTCTGGGCACAGGCACAGGCACACCATCCCTGCCCACAAAGGTCCACTGAGCAGGGCCCTGGTAGCGCTGGTGGCCAAATATACCACCTCTATATTTTCCACATCCACCTTCATATCATAAAGGGAGCAGAAGGTACTCACAGCGTCCGTCCTACAAGACACGAGATGAACAGTGGCGCAGCACTGCATGCATGCACACAGGTCGCTCAAGTACCAGCTGCAACTTTTGAAAGACCATGCTGCATGGTCTGGTCATATTCCAGCTCCCCCGCAGTGTTGAGACACAGTTAAGAGCGGTTTCTAGACCGCTTGGAAAGCATGGCACTGAAGGCATGCCCGCAGCAGCAGCGCTCACTGGTAAGGCATACCATGGACATGGCAATAAGCGCACTCCATGTGTATGCAATGCATCGCTTGACAGAATGCGCATGCAACGCTGCCTGGCCCAGGTACCAGGTGACCAGGCACGTGCCTGGTGTGCCGATTGCGGGCAGCCCGCGGTAACTACGTATAGCCTACTGTTGCGGCACATACAACAGCGCGATGCTGCCATTCAGGTGATTCACATACATTGCATCATTGTGAGCCTTTCACCACCACCTGCCAAGACATGCCTTCGATGCTGTAGTGCGGTGCAAGCAGCACCAGATCACCAACAACATGTACGTCAGATGCTGGAAAACCGCGTACGTGCTTCAGGTGCTCTGTATGGCGCCCTCGAGTAAGGCTCAGCAAAGCAGCGGCGCGCACCCCTGTGAGCCCCACTGCAGCTTCGCCTCATCAGCACGCAGACAGCAGCAACGGCTGACACAGCCAGCACAAGTGCAGTCACAACATCTGCTGGTGCAGTTCCGGCGCCAGCAGCACCGCCACTCAGCCGCACACGCAGCATCGCAACAGCTGACACAAGCCAGGTGAATGATGCCTGCAGGGTCTGCAGCAGCCGAGCACCAACGAAGACCGCACACTGCCAAGCACCGGAGGTAATGTAAGAGGCCGGAAATTGTTGCCAAACAATTGAGCCTGCTGTGACAGCCTGTGAGATGACCACCTTCCAAGATGATGCCACGTATGCTGACACGACCCTCAAGTCAGTCAGACCCGACACAATGCCAGCAGCAGCGGCTACACCAACTGCAAGGCGCAGATACCGAGGTTTGAAACAGAACACAGCCAGTAGGCTGAGGACAGCACCCGCAAGCAGCTGACCAGCTGTGTCAGACATCTCACTGCTGCTTGCTGCCATCCCAGGTGCAGCAGCTGAGGCGGCATCGAGCTTTGGGCTGCCAGCTGTCATGCCATTGGCAACTCCTGGCTGCTGCATGGATACACCGCCAGTAGGCCCCTGCCGTGCTGTGTGCGGCACGAAGCTTCTGAGCAGCAACGTCAGCCATACACCAGCCACTGCTGTTGTGGCGCACAGAACCAGCAGCGCCACGCTCCACAACTTCGCAGCCCTCACTGCAGCCTGTGTTGCACTGCGCTGGTGCACAAGCTGAGCCTGCAGCTGCTTCACTTTGCTCTTGCTCTTCAAGAAGTCGTCGTACTCCAGATGTGGGCCGCACACCTCGCACGCTTTGTTGACCAATGGATGCAGCTGCTTTGCAGCTTCATCATAGGCGTGGCAGAAGCTGTTGTAGTAGCTGTACGATTCATCCAGCAGTTGCCAGAGGCTGCCCACCTGCAACAGCAGTAGGGTGCAGCACGCATGCCATATGGCATGTGCCAACAGATTAGCTGGGCATGCCCAGGAAGGACCCATCAAGGAACAGCAGAGACGCGTGGTGGCACTTTACGGTCCAGCATACATGGCTGTTGGCAGCTTCTCAGCCTGCAGGCTGCTGAATGGCTGCAGGCAAAACTCCACTGATCATCAGGTTCAGCCACAAGTTATGTGTTTGCAATGCTAGCCCGATACAGTGAGGATTCAGCGTATCACAGCTCAGCTTTTGAGCTGTGCAGGCCCCTACCTTGTCGCCTGTCAGCAGTCGTTTGAGCAGGGTGAAGTCGGAGTGCTCACGGTTGGCGGCATAGCAGTCGCCCCAAGGGTACCTCCTCACAGGTTCTTCGCCCTCGTAGTTGTCGCTGGTGATGACGGTGAAGGGTGGCACGGTGTGGTCGATCTTCAGGTCCTTCAAGTGTTGAATGGCGAAGCTGCAGGGAAGTGAAGAGAAGGGCAAGGCGGTCTGTAGTGTTGTGGAGTTGTACGGTGCAAATGTCGCTGCGTCGGTGCCTGAGGCAGGTATCATGCCTGGAGGAGTACTGTCTGCCATGAAATTTACTGCAGAACACAACATGCCTAGCATCACTGATGGCTTGCTGCTACAGCGGCTGGCACAATCTGGCATGGAATTGGGCAGATGCAGGTAACTTCACCGCTTTTGTGCCACAAGTCATTGCCATGGTGGAGCGCACAGGTTGTGTGTTATCAGCCTGAAGCACTATTCTATGTGTTGCCTACAGAGACTGTTTCAGCGCTGGCTCAACACACAAAGCGCGGGTACGTACACAGATTTGCAACTTCAGGATAATAGGATACAAAAGCCTCTCTTTAAACTGTCTTTCTGGTTGTAAGGCAAGGACACGCTGTGCAGACCTGCACTAACTCAGGCCCTACTTGAAGCAATTCATCTTCAGCTCTTGCTTCGTGCCACAAGCAGTGCTGGTGATGAAGCTGTTGGGGTTGAGGCAGCGCTCCAGCACCTCCTGCCTGTACTTGACTGTCTCTTCTTCCGTCATGGTGTCCGCCTTGGCAATGATGGGGATCAGCACCACCTGCTGGCTGAGTGCCGCCATGAGGATCAGGTCGATCTGCATGCAGTGCCCAAGTTGGACATACATGTGCAGGCCAGAAGCACACGGTACATGTAATTGCAAATCAGCACAGATGCTGACGCTTATCACATATGTTTGCTGGCTGGCAGGCGGTGGCTAATGGTGTTGGTGATCAGGCAACGATTGCACGCAACTGCAACTGCATGCCTTTAAGATAAATTTTGCTTCCAGTCGCAACAATAAGATGAGTTATGCATGGCAACCCAGACTTGACACAAAGCATGATGCAGTTGCAAACAAATCTTTTCATGCAAAGCTGTCAGCAACGGTGGACAGGTGTGCGTTACTAGTAGTCAGTTGTCCACTACGCCAGCACTGGGCACAGCTTCCAAGAAGTCAAGGTGCCAGACCATTCAGTACTAATGCTTGTATACATGCCACAGTGCGACAATGCGGTACCATGCCTGACAACCTGCGTGGAGCAAGCCTCCCGAAAAGAATGTTGGGCCTCCTGCGGGCTGGGCACACACTCCTCACCTGCTTGATCCTGTGTGGCGGCAGGAAGTAGAGGCAGGCCGTCACGCTGTGCCTGTGTGTGCCCAGCAGGCTGTCCTTGGGGCCGTGCCTGTCACCGCCCCATTCTTGATAATCTTTCTCACGCTGCTGCAGGATGAAGTTCATCACAGTCTCGAGGTAACCGCGCACGTTGATGTCGTCTCCCCAACCAGGCATGTCCTGCATGCAAAGTGGCATGTCGCTATATTTTGAGGGTTGGCAAGAGCAACAGCAAGCTGAGCTGTCAGTGTTACTGAACAGCTACTTGGTCGAAGAGCTTCTGCAACAGTGCCTTGCTTTCCTATACGTCGCTGTATAAGTCACCAGTTGCATGGTAGTCCGTACTGCAGTTACGTGGCTATGTCCAGGCACGTCAAGGCAATGCTGGGTTTGGCATCAGGTGAGCTTTTGGTACATCGACTGCTTGCGCACAACAGGCAGGAGACCAACTTGGCGTTGTTTGATGTACAATAGAGTGATGTTAGCTGCTGACATCATGCATGCAGAGCACAAATTACATTACATTACATGAAAAGCATTCTGACTGTGAACTCACCTGCACTTTGATGTACAGCCTGTGAATGCCATCTTCAGTCATCACTGGCCCCAGCAGTGAGCACAAGCTCTCAGGGTTGCTCTTGAACGTCTCCATGCTGGTGCTGGTCCCATCGTGGCCTTGATGCAATTGGGCACCCCCTGTTATGTAGCTGCGCAGCAGCTGGTGTGCAAGGGTGGTCTTGCCCAGACCGCTTTCACCAGCCAGGAGCCAGTTGATGTGGACGTCTGCAGGGTGTGCAAATGACAGGGAAAGCAGGCGGGGCAGCGATTCGACCGCTTTTGGCAAAGGTTTTGGTAAGCATCATGCCAAGTTAAACACACATAGTGTCTTGCAGAGATCGCCGCAAGCCCTGCTCAAGTGTGCAACTTTTTGCAAATAATGCTAGTCAATGTGGGTGCCATTTTTTAGGACCTCAAAGTCGGCATTGCAATCGAATGCAGCACAACAGGCAACAGCAATTCAGGCATGCATAGTGCTGCACACACCAGGTTGCAACAGCAGCCCATGCATGCATTGAAACTTGCTGGGAAACCCAGCTTGGTGTGACTGCAACAAAGGTTGTCTAGCATGCTTGAATGGTCATGCTGTGTATGTAACCTCACGTCTTCTGGGCAAACACATGCTTGATGAGATTCAGGACAAACTGTGCAAATCTGCAGTGGACCTTGCTTACTTCGTACACGAACAGGCAAGCGCGGATATGCCTGGCTGACAGCTTGCTTGTCGTCCTCCAGGACAGGCTTCAGGCAAGACCCACCAGCTTCCTTGTAGTACGAGCCCAGGCACTTGTCAGCCAGAACACTGGAGCTTACAGACAC
The DNA here is from genome assembly GCA_014080715.1 of Scenedesmus sp. NREL 46B-D3. Classification (NCBI taxonomy): domain Eukaryota; kingdom Viridiplantae; phylum Chlorophyta; class Chlorophyceae; order Sphaeropleales; family Scenedesmaceae; genus Scenedesmus; species Scenedesmus sp. NREL 46B-D3. The sequence goes on along the minus strand of JACERP010000003.1, from coordinate 322,249 downwards.
CCTGTCTTCCTCGTCAGCAGCAGGCGCTGCGCTTCATGAGCTGCAGCAAGAGTGACTGCAGGTGGCGCAGGCATTGCAGCGTCTGAGATGCAATGCGGGTAGTAATTTTCAGTAACAAAAATCATGCTCAAGTTGAAAGACTCAAGTTGAAAGGCTGTTGAAGCAGCCCAGGGATTAGTTGGCCTGCCACCAGCTGGTGAACAACAAGCCGCTTGCACACATGTGCAGTGGCAGACAGTTGCAAGAGGAAGACGTAGGGCCAGGCACATGCATGCGGTTGAGCACGCCAAGCGCAAGCTCCAAGACCTAACCTTTCATGTATGAGAATGTCTACTTTCGCTTACCTGCTTCTTCTGCTTCGCTGTGCATGTGCTCTGGCAGCATTTGCTCACTTGCCAAGTTTGCTGCGACCCAGGCGACGTTGCCTTGGGTCATCCTTGGGGAGTTTATCAGCTCAAATCCGTTGAATACTGGGCCATTGTCATCCATAACAGGGTGTCCGCCCTGTCCGGAAGGAGCAAGGGGATTAGATGAGGTCGAGCTCGAGGCGTGCATGCTGTGCACGGTCTACGCTGATTACGAGGCTTCTAGAACAGGTCGTGGATATATAATGGTGTACGCATGCCGTATACTGCAGGTGTATAGTCAACAAACAGACGGGGCGTGGGATTGGGAGGAGGTCGTGTGTGTGTTACTTATAAGTAAGCTTGTTATGTTTTCATCTGTGCTGCCGTGACAGGCCACTTGCGTGTTAAAAACTCAAAAACAAATGTAGGGACGCATGCAACTGCCTCGTGCACAGCTAGTGACTAGCATGTGTCCAGCGACACCGCGCTGGTGACAGTTTTCGAATTCGGTAGTACGTACTACTGTGTGCATACCCTTTGGTGACAGTTTTCGGTAGTAGTTTACTGTGTGCATACCTTCTGCACATAAGAAGCTGCATTCAACGACAAAGAAGCAAAATTTATCTTCTAGTCATCTGCCTTTCAACCGGCGTGACGGGAACACGGCTCCACCGCCTTCCACAGCTACGACAGGTTCTCACGAGTGACTGTTCTGCTGGGCTGTTCTGTCATGGCTGCCCGGCGTAGCCACATCATCCTGCTGCTTATTACTTGTACAGTTGGTTGGTGTTGGTAAGTTGGTGAACCTGTAAGGTGTTACCTGACAAATAGCCCAAAGGTTTGTATAATTATTATTCAAATTTGAGTTTGCAGGCCGCAGGCTGGCTGCGATTTGTCTCAAACCGCATGCGGCGCGCACCAATGCACTTTATATAAGCGTGTCTGCAGTGAGCAGGTCTGAAGTGTCTCTTGCTGGTGTCTGTTGCCGTACATACTGTATTGAGTTGACTGTCATGATACGATCATGATGGCCAAGGCACGCAGCAGCACAGTCACTTGAATGAAGCACAGTTGACTCAGCTCTTAAACTGTAGATCTAGCTCTAGACACAGCTCTAGAGTCTGTTGGCCAACAGGCTCTTCTACTATATAGTAAAAGCAGATGCGCTGATTATGCAGCTGGTGTGGCATTACGTGCAAGCGTTGACGCCTCACCTAGGTACCGCTAGCACTCCATGCATGAAAGAACTTAAACACATTTCTTCTTTTCCAGAAGAAGCAGGAGCCCTCTCAGAGATAATCAGAGTGGGTTGTCCTCTCTGATTAGCTGCAGCATGCCACACACTGGCATGCAACTTGCATGCTCTGAGGGCCCTGCATGTTGCCAGCTGGCATGAGGGAAAGAAGCTTTTGCACTGCCAGCGTTCTGCTCTGTATTTATGTTTATTTGCGGCTTGCACCACTGGGGGGACAGTTGACGGTTTTTGTAAGAGGTATCCACAGCGGCTGTGGCAAAATTGATTCAAATTTATTTGGTTCAGACGGTCCACTGGCAGGCCTGCAATTCTATATAGAATATATGGTACAGCCGGTTGTGTTAAGTTCAGGTTCAGCTTGTTCAAAGCTTACACAAAGGGCTTCTCCTTTGAGAGCAAGAGCAGCTGCGCATGCACACAGCAGCACAGCAGCATTACATCTCTTTGTTTGCTAATGCAAAAAGTGGTTTGCGACATGCTGGTGATGCAGCCTCCTGACATGTTTGGCCTGGACAACCACCAGGTGTTCAGCACAGCCAATATGATAAGTAAAAAGTTACACGGCAGCGGCCAGCACAACCGCACTCGGCACATACATATGCTGAGCTGGAGCCAATTGAAGTCACTTGAAACAGTGTGGCGCCTGACTTGGTTGCCTTTCAGCATGCTGCTGCACCTCTTCGTCGGTCACCGCAAGTCACAAGAGCGCCAAGGTACAGGGTCAGCAAACACTAGTGCCACTGTCTCCAAGCCTGCAAAAGGATAACATTGATGATTCAACATATATAGCTTATCAGGGCCAAATGACAAGCTAAATGTGTAGCTATACAAGCATAGTCGTATGATGTTGAAAAGTTCAAGAACCACAGGGCCAGAGTTTGACACGCTGGTTCCCGGGGGTCATGGTATACACACAGTTGCGTACGCCTTGCAATTGATGCACTGCAGGTTGGGCCCCAAAGAATGCTACGTTGAAACTAGCAGTTGCTACTGCCTGGCCCAGCTGGCGGTCAGCCGCCCGGCTGAAGGTACTTGAGCCGCCACGGGCCATGACAAGAGGCAACATGACAGGAAAGAAAAGTGCAACTTGGCGAGCCAATGGGCATTCACAACATCATACATATCCTACATATATGTGCTGTACAGCACCCGGTGGCTGCAACATCAACGTCAGAATTGCTGGGATGGTAGTTGCTGCCAGAGATGCCGCAGAATAAGTCAGTCTTGCCATATCTAATCTGGGTTGTCTGACCATCTCCAAGTGCAGCTGCTCTCAGCCGCGGCTCGATGGTTGCTTGCCCACCATCAGTGCACCGCGCCGGTCTGGGCGCTCAGCAAGCAGCTCAAACGCCCCCACCAACCGCAGGCGTTCAACGTCAGCCTCAACATTGACAGCCGTGCCACACACCACGTGGCTGCCTCCACCCGCGTCTGCCAGTTGCTGCAGGAACCGCGCATCAACTTCCATGCCGTAGCCGATGACGTGCACCTGCGGCATCGGCTCGTCTTCTGGCACCAGCCGCTTGTACTTTGCCATCGCCTGCTCAAGTCGCCGGAGGCTGGAGCTTTGTTTCCAATCGCCCGAGTCTGTCAGCAAAAGTATCACCGGCCGCACCAATGCCGCAGCATGACGATATGATAACCAGCGTTGGGTGCGCACCAGCAGGTTGAAAGCTTGCTCAAGCGCCTGGCCAAAGTCTGTGCCGCCTTGTGGCTCAGCCTGAGCAGTGAAGCAAACAGCACACAACGCGTCATCATCGCAACAAGCGGTCGTCAGAGGACTTATCTACCGGTTACAAGCCGGTGCAGTGGCATCATCAGCATGCTGCTTGCAGCATGTTCTTCAGCCACATTACCACACACTCGCATCATAAAAGTGCTTGCCACCAGCGGTGCACACCCGGGTGCATGCGGGCGTGCTTGAGTGCATTACTGCATGTCTCAATGCATCCAACCTTGCGCAAACACTCATCTCACTCCTCACCTCCTTCATGATGTCGTGCAGCAGCAGGCTGCATTCAGCCGGACTTGCCAGCACCCGCCCTCCGCAGCAACAGTGGTCTGGCGTTAAACGTGATGCAGCTCAGGGAGTCGCTGCTGTTCTTTGCCTGCCGTGTGCGCATGTATGCTAGGGCTGCCTCGCACGCAACCCCAGCTACATTGTCCAAAAGCAGCTCGTGCTCCCGCATGAACTGCCGCACTTCGGGGCTTGTGGGTTGAACTTGACGATCGCTCATGCTGCCTGACCTGTCAATGACCAACACACTGTGGAAGCACGCGTAGCAGCTGTCGTGGTCGCAGGCGTACACGTGACCAGCTGCTGAGATGAAGCCGGCCTGCACACCAGGAGGGTGGCTGTCCTCGGTGCCATCGCGCGCTGGTGCGTGCCAAAGGGGCAGCTGGCAGCGCGGCAGAGGCTGCCCTGCAAGGCTCGCAACAAACAGGCAGTTGACAGTGTAAGCAGGAACACAATGAAGTGCCATTGGAGTGGCTGTGTGTGCTCAGGGGCAAGCAGTATCGGATTGGCACGGCCAGCATTGGCTCCTCCTTTGTTGCCATTCGTGTGAGACACTTAACCACCGGTGCTGAGCAGATATGAGGACAGACTACTGCGATGCGCTCTGAAACTCATGAGGTCACAATGCTGGTGCCTGGTGTGAAGTTTGCCCGGCAAGAGAGCTCTTGGTGTGTTCTCATGCCCTTCACATCCCTTGTTTGAAGGCCACAAGGACAGCTGTGCCATACCAATATTATGACAATTTCACCATTTATCAGGAAAAATTCGTCAAAACCGTAATTAATGGTCGTTGGTGACAAAGGACTGCTAAGGTAAGTCCATATGATTCAACAAAAAGTCGAATTACCTATCGTCATCGTTGCTGAGCCACATCACGTGTTGAATGCAACACATAACCACAGTGATGCAGCCACCAAAGTGCCAGCCTCACACAAACATTTATATCACTCACCCTCGTGTTCATCTTCGTCGTGCGCATGGCTGCCGCACGTTGCACCACACAGCCGGAACTCTGCTTGCTGCTGCACAGTGCAGGGGTCCGCAAAGTCAATGGTCTGCCAGTAGCCGTCGTGTGTGAGCTCATCGGTGGCCTGGCTGATACTCTCTGGCTGGCCGTTGCTGTAGCAGCAGCGCGAATGGCGCCGCTGTCCTTCGTGCAGGGTGGCCTGCCCGTCAAGGTCGCACTGTGACGGGTCGCAGGGGAGCACGTGCACATGGCCGCGCCCCATCACGGAGCAGTAGTTGCCGCACGTCTCTGCCAGTCCCTGCTCACCACGCACATACTTGCGCTCGCCCACGTCAATGTCTGCTGACATCGAGGAATCTGACACAAAGTATGTGCGCGCATGTTGCCTGCAAGTCAGCGAAACAACGTTGCGGCAGCGGCAGCAGCAGCCAGCCGCAGCCACACTGTCCAGTGTAACAACATTGCAGCCGAGGCGCGGCATGTAGTGGGTTGTGTTGTCCGGGTAATGTATCAGCAACGTGGCAGCTTGCCACATTGCTATTGAACACCTTGCCGGCGCTAAAAAAAGTGGACAAAGCAATTGAAATGTGCTTCACATGCATATCCCATGCAGGGGAGAGCCGCGGTGAGGCAATGCAAGCCAATGGCTTGCACACGGATGATGCAGCTGTGAGGCTGCTGCTGATGGCTGCTGTTGCATGTGATAACAGCACGACTGACTCACCGTGCTGTGTTTCATGCCTGCCCATGTGGCCATGTGGCTTGTGCAGCGGTAGCTACAGCAGGGACAGGGGTGCCTGGCACGTGCACGGGTGTGATTGTACAGGATGTCAGATATGCGAAGGACAGATTGCACATATGTTGGACAGCCTGTCAAGCACAGATCATGAGCCAGCATTGGCGCCGTGACTGGTTCCATCGACTCAGCTCTGTGGCAAGATGCCACCATTGGCGCCAACGCGCCATTAGGCCAAGGCATGCTTCGCCATGGGACATGCTGCGACTCTGCGGCACAGTGCTGGAGCGCTCAATACTATGCTGGGCATCATCACATACCCGCAGAAGTGCACCACAGACTGGTCCTCAGTGTGCACGCAAGGCCCCTCGTGCTGCAGCTCTCCAGCAGGTATGATCCCCGCACAGTCATGCCTGCAACCAGCAGCATGGGGTCCGTCAGTGTAAGGTGAACACAGTGGTGTGCAGAAAGCAGCTGAAAACTGGCCATTACGGGCTGCAGCGAGCCTGAGTTCACTCATTAATCAACCCAGCTGGATCCGCATGGTGCCAGCTGCTCACCTTGTAACCAAGTTGTACTAGCAGCTGTGGCAACATGCTGACTCAAATATTCTCACTTGTTGGCCACCTGCTCCGTGACGTGCTCGTACTCGATGTCTCCTCGCTGTGCCTTGAAGATGTTGCACTCGCGCCGCAGCTCACTGCGGATCTCGCACAGGCCTGGCGCAGCGCAAGGCTTGCTGCAGGGGTGGCTCTTGCCGCACAGGTGGCGCGCACCAGCCTCCTCTGGGTGGAAGTGGTCTGAGCACTGGCAGCGGAAGCCGCAAAGCTCACACATCCTGGGCAGAGAGCAGCACCACGGACATGCAAGCACGTATGCGACTGGACATCACCACCAAACACTGCGCCCCTCGAGCCTGGCGGCAAAGCCTGCTGGATGTGTGCTGCACATCATGCCACAAAGAGTCAGAGTTTCTTCCGCTTAGAGCTGCATTGCACGCACCCACAATTAATGTAACACAGTAGTTGCATGAAAAAGTCAACAGCAGCACCTCTGACAAGGCGACCCGCCACATGATGAGCGCACACCACGATTCCTTGCAGTCAGGTTTGCAGGACATGTATACATCCTACGTAGCACCTGCAAAAGATCACAACATGTAACCGTACTACTGCAGTGGCTGCATGTCTCACCTGGGGCAGCCACAGTTGTTGCACTCATGCCGCTCAGAGGGGCCATGGCCAAACGGCAACGCACAAGAGCTGTTGCAGCAGTCAAGGCTGCATGTGATGCCGCACAAGTGCACCAGGGTGCCACAGCGGTGCTCTCCTCCGTGTCCTGGTGGCAGGCAGCAGTGCTCGGCGCAGTTGCTGGTGCGGTCTGCCAGGCTGCAGCGCTCGCCACACTCGTGGCCTGCATTGCCACAGCTGTGGGGACCAGGATGACCTGCTAAGCTCTTGCAAAGGGCTGCGCTGTCAACACCTGTGCAAGGATGTGAGGACGGCAGAAGCACCAGTGGCACAGGCCAAGTTTTACACCGCGCGGGAAGTGATCTGCTGTACCTGAAGACAAGCATGCCAATTCCTGCTGCCCTGCCGGGCCTTGTTCTTTCGGGCTGGAGGTGCAGGATGAAACTGCCGTCTGCACCTTGCCGTGCCGCCATAGAAGAGTGCGGCGAGCGCAAGGCTGCTACTAGAGGCCGTGTGGGCCTGACCGGCGGGCATGCTGCCTTCCGTTCAGCTGTCGTACATTTTGAACGAGCAGTGCCACTATAGCCACCCACCTCCTGTAGCGCAGTAGAGGCAGCTGTGTGTGCACTGGTGGCTGCTCCTCAGGCAGTCATGCTTGATGCTGCTGCTGTGGCCGCGTGGCAGCAGGCAGTGGGTGTAGCAGCTGCTGCAGGTGGCGCCGCAGGGGTCCAGTGCCAGCTGCACCTGCTCCATCATCTTGGCAGCAGCCTGCAGCAGCCTCTTGGCCTCATGGTCCTCCAGGAAGTACCTGCCAGCCAAAGGCAAACAGCACAGCAGCTCCTAAGTTGCAAGTACACAGGTAATTCTTGGCCTCATGGTCCTCCAGGAAGTACCTGCCAGCCAAAGGCAAACAACACAGCAGCTCCTAAGTTGCAAGTACCAGTAAGTCTGGCCCACAGGCAGCTAGCTAAGTTGATACAAGTATTCTTGGCCTCATGGTCCTCCAGGAAGTACCTGCGGTTCCAACAGAAGACACATGCAGCACAGCAGGTTGCAATTGCACTCCTACAATGACGCAGGTTGCAAATGCACTCTCAGCAACGAATGCACAGCGTTATGCATTGTTTACTGCCATAATGTGGGCTGGTCAGACACCGATACATTGTCATCAACAGCAGTGCCTGAAAAACTGCAGCCTGTTTGGACCAAGACCATCCGCATCAGAGTATTTGAGCGCTTGCAATTGCTGGCGTGGTTGTACATTGTCACGCCGCGTGCCTGCTGGCTGTTGCCGCTCACCGCATGTTGTCGCTGAGCCACTGCTCCACACGCGCCTTCCTGCGTGCCGCCAGTGCTGCTACAAAAGCGGTGTAGCTTGGCAGCAGCAGCTCCTCATCAAGTCCACCAGGCTTGAAGCATGGGAACAGCTCCTGGAAGCAGCCAAGAAGCTGCTGCGTCACTGTTCGCTGGCAATCGGGACCTTCCAGCAGGCCATCTTTGCCGAGTGCATGCAGCAGCAGGCCAGCATCTGGCAAGTCAACCTTGACAGTCACTTTGCGGTGCGGCCCACAAGTGGGCCAGCAGCAGCAGCCTTGGCAGCCGGTGAGGAGCCACTGGTACTGCTGCTGGTGCTGGTGGTGCTGGTGGTGCTGCATCGTCCTGGGGTGTCCTTGGCCTCGGACAGCAACACTTGTGGCGCAATCAAGTGTGTCGTGGAGCCGGGTACTCTGCCCCTGTTGTTGCTGCTGCTGCCGCACGACTCTGCACATGAGCGTGTTGAGCCTGCTGCTGAACTGCTGGTTGCCGAAGCCTGATCCAGCGCGTCGATGGTGCTGCCATCAACAGTGCCAAACCCTGCCCAGCCATCTCCGGACGTGCTCAACTCCGTGGTGACTTCAGCGCCAGCTGATGACTGGCTTGTACTGCTCCCCTTGCAGCTAGCGGATGCTGTGCTGCTGCTGCGCCTGCTGCTGTTGTTGCTGCCAGCCGATTCACCTGCCCATGTTCCGCTGTAGTGCCATGCTGCGAGAACTGCCTCAGCTGAACCCGGTGTGAGAACTACCTCAAACTCCAGCATGGCTGTGTCTGCAACAGGAATGCCAGTGTCCATCACCAGCAGCTGCTGGAGGTCCTCCTGCGCTGGTGGAGGGCTGCCAGGAGCAATCTCTGTCAGGCAGCCACCAACGCAGGCCAGCGGCAGCAGTGCCTGCTGAGCCTCCACCACAGCTCTGACATGGTCGTGGTGAATGGGAGTCCTGCAAATGGTATGGTCAGGCACAACAGCAAGTGGTGTAAAAGAGCAACAGCAGGAGGAGCAGGGATTCCTGCTGGTACATGAATTCTGGCTGGCAGAGTTGTGCATCATTGACAAACGGGCGGCAGTGCACACCTAGAATATACGGCTGCAAATGCAGAGGCCACACCACAACATCATGACGCTGCCGGCACTGCAACTGAATGCCTGCCTCCAGCAGCTTCAAGACAACCTTTCCTCAACTGGTGGTCTGCTGCCAGCCGCTTACCAGTCCTTATGCGACAGCTTTGCTAGCAGCCTGCGCATGTAGCCTGTCAGCTGCAGTCCAGACTCGAAGGGCTTCTCCACCTGGCCAATGGTGCTGCCTGCCAGCTCTGCCAGCTGGTGGTAGAAGCGGCTGTCAGTTGGGTTGGGGAAGTCTATCGTGCTGACGCCTGCCCTGTACAGGTCGCTGATGAAGTTCTCAGCAGACTGCACCACCTCTAGAAGCTTCTCCTCAAACTGCAGGGACAGCAGGAGCAGCAGACGTAGATCAGACCCGCAGTAAAGAAGCGTGGAGGCAGGGATGAGGTGTGCCACCAGGATTGCAGGAGCCAGTCACCAACAGGTGCTACTTGCAAGCATCGTGTTCTGATATGCAGTACACCCGTGCACCTGCTCATGCACATGCATTGTTACTGCCATGTGATGTAAGCAGCAACATGCAGCAGAAGTCATTCCCATGAGTGCTGGTGCATGCAAGCTGCCCAACTCTATGGCAGGCGCAGCCGATGATGCTTTTGCACAGACTCAGCGGCAGACATAAATTAAGCAGCGGACACAAATGACTTAGCAGGAGTGATCCCACCTCGTGCTTGACTTCCTCCACAGCACTGTTCATCACATCTTTGAGGCAGAACACGATGTCTCCAGCAAAAACACGCGTGTCGGCACCGCCAGTCATGGCCTTCACTTTTGGAGCACCCATGTTGAAGCGCTGCAGGGTCTGCTGCATGTACCTGTCGAATGTGAAGTGCGTCTTGAACAGGGTCACATTGGACACAGCAGCGCTGAACAAGGACAGCAGCATGTCCTCCTGTTCTGTGCGCTCCCAGCTGCCGATACCTTCATAGTCCAGTAGCACCAGCAGGTAGGACTTGCCGCTGGGTAGGGTGTGCTTGCGCACAGACAGCCAGCAGCCGTCAGTGCAACGGCCACCTACATTCAACAAGGGCAGCAGCAGCATGCAGAAATGACTGATGGTGGCCAGTTGAGCAATGGGACAGCAGAAAGCAGCAAATGCAAGCTGCTGATGTGACACACTAACCCCATAGTAGGTTGAGTTGTTGCTGCTGCCCTGACACATGATGCTGATGTTGTAAGGAGAATTGCAGAGCACCTTGTTAACTGGAGCTGACAGCAACATGCAGAGAGACAATTGCTGCCCAACTTTCCGGCGGCTCACACACAATCACCTGCCACGTCAAAAAAGCACCCTGCCAGGTGGTTCAGCTGGTAGCTCTTGCCAATGCTCTGCGCCCCCATGGAGCTCACCACCACTACCGGCAGCTGCTGCTGCCCCGCTGCCACTGCCTGCGACATCACCATGTCAAACACGCCAAAGCTGACCAATTTGGCTACGCTGTTGATGTCAGTGTCTTCCTCATCCAAATACAGCGGCAGCCCATCAGACAGCGGCCACAGCTGGTTGCCCTCGCAACGGCACAGCTGCAGAGGCGTCAGCATCATAGCCGACTCAACCCATGATCCCAGGCCAGGGTGCGCCAGCTGCGCATCGGTTGCAAGGAAGGCCGCTGCTGGCTTCCAGCCGTGCAGGGACTGCCATGTAAACTGCATGCCTTCAAAGGGCTTGCAGGTGTTGCGCTGCACATCTGTCCACAGCCTGCCAATGTAGACCTCCAGCAAGGCACCCAATGAGCTGTCAACTGCACTTCCAGGCACTGCGCTGCTGGTGCCACCGCTGTTGGCATCTGCGGCACTGCTGCCAGCAGTGCTGCTGCTGCTGCCGCCGTCTAAGCCACTCGCTGCCACCATCACCCATAGCTTGGTGGGGTCAGGGGCATAGCCAAGTGCAGAGCGCGCTGGGAACTTGTCAAAAACTGTGTACAAGTAGTCCAGCATGCAGTTCACTGCGCTGCCGCTCGCCCTGATCCCGCTTGCACGCTCTGTGTCTGCATGCTCGCCCTGCCTCTTTAGTACCATGGCCTGCGCAAAGTTGGTGACATGCAGCAACACTGAGCTGCACTGCAGCTGCCAGCTGCCAGCTGCGGCCTTGTCCCACTCAAAGGCAACCAGGTGTGTCTGGCTGCCGATGCTGCAGAGCTTGAACGCAGCTTCTGGGCTGACAGGCAGCGCCTCCCCTAGCGGCCGGGGCTCCTGCAGCTGCGACAGCAGCGGCTTATCCGCATCTTTTTCTAGCGAATAGGCATGCAACACCCACTGGCTTGGTGCCTTGGCGTCCAGGGCACAGCTGCTACTGCTGCTGCTGCTGCTGCTGCTGCTGCTGCTGCTGCTGCTGCTGCCCACTGCCTCAAGCCCCTGGCTGCTGCCAGTGCTGCCTGATGCTGTAGTGAGGCCTGCTGCAGACACTGGCAGCGGTTGTCGTGAAACAATCGCCAGCACTGAGCCGCCAGGGGCTGGCAGAATCCAGCGGGTTGCCTCAGAGGCTGGCAGCTGCAACGCCACTGGCTGGAACTTGTTGTTCACCAGATCATAGATGTAAGCTGTGCTGCCATCGCACATCAAAACCTCTTTCTTGCCAGGCACCAGCACAGCCTGCTGCAGGTCAGGCAGCCAACTGCTGTAGTCTATGTCTTGCAGCTGCTTTGGTTGCTGCTGGTAGTGCTCATCAAACAAGTACAACCTGGCCACCTTCTCCTGAGCACAACGGAGCATCAGCAGACGCGTTGTTTGGTCAAAGCTGGCAGCTTCAATTGGCTTGCTTAGTTCTAGCAGGGCGCGGCCAGCGAGGCTGTTGATGTTGTTGCGATGCGTCATGTGCACGCTGCACCGTGCTGTGCGCTGTGTGTTTGAGTCGGCCACCACAAACAGCAGCATCCCTTGCCGGCTGTCCAGTGGCTGCGCCAGCAGGAGCTGCTGGTGCGGCTGCAGCTTGATGGGCTGCAACGGGCTGATGTCCGGAGCCAACACTGCTGCTCCCGAAGGTGTTGCTGCAGCTGCTGGTGCTGCTGCAGCTGCTGCCCGTGCCGCGTTGCTGTTGCCTGGCAGGAGCTGCTGCAGCAGATAGTTGAGACTGCCGGCTTGCATCTCTTGTGCGGTGTACGAAAATACAGCCTGCTCTGGAACCAACTTCGTTGTGTAAAAGTTGTCAACAGCGACACGCTTTGCTGCCTCGATGCGGAAGCCGGTGATGCTTAACGGCAGCTTTGCTGCAGCAGCATTGCACTGGCTGTCACTGCCCGCAGCTGCTGCTGCTGCCAGCTGCTGCTTGGCTTCGCTGACGAGGTGCTGCATGTTCTGCTGGTAGTAACCGCGCGTGTCCATGTTCTGCTGCCAGAACACATCCTCCTGCTGCTGCAGCCGGACTGTGTGGCTTTTGTGCTGCTCACCAGCAAGCTGAGCAACCATCTCTGCAACAACAATCTGTGCACTGTGCTGCAGTGCTTTCACACGCAGCTGCTCGTATGCTGCAGGATGATGCTGCTGGGCACTCAGCTGCCTTTTCACTGCTGCATGCTTCCAAGTGCCACACGCTGTGTCCCTGCTGCCGCTGCGTAACACGGCTATCACCCTTGCCAACAAGCCGGCCCTGCTGGCCTGTGATGCTTCTTTCCAAGCATAAATCAGCATCTTCTGAACCGTCCAATCCGCTGCTGCAGGCGGCACTGCCCAAGTGCACTGCCCATCTGTTGAATCTGGCTGTGCCAAGCTGCGCAGGCAGGCAGGCAGCAGGCAGGCAGGCTCTGAGGCATGCTGCTCTGCTCCAACCTCCAGCAGTGTTACCGCCAGAAAGCGCATACACATAATGCGGGATGTCAGCAGATTTGCCTCTGCCTGTAGCGATGCAGCAGGCTCGCCTTGCTCCATACACCTCCAACTGCAGATGCTGTACTTGGCGGCCAGGTTGCTGGTCACTGTGTTCAAGCGCTGCTCTGCTGTCGCCTTGACGGTGCTGCTGGAGCTGTGCAGAGCTGGATCCTGTCGCTGCAGGTTGTCGTTAGTGCTAGCAGCAGCTAAGACAGTATCTCTACTTGAAACAGCAGGTGGGGCACCAGTGGTGCCCCACCTGCTGCTGGCACTGCTGTTGTCGCTGCCAGCAAGGCCGGGCACACCGTAGTGCGCTGCAATTTGAGGATGCCAGCAGGCAGCCAGACTCTGCAGTGCCTTCTCAAACTCCTGACGCTCTGCCTGGTCCTGCTGCTGCAGCTGCTGCTTCAGGTTCACCAGGCGGTTGGTGAGCTGAATGTTGTATTCCTCCACGTCTGCTGCTGCTTGTTGAATCAGCTTTGCATTGCCAGGCTTTGCTGCGAGCATCAGCTGCACCAATTGCTGGCTGCACATGCTCTTCAAGGTCATATCTTGGCTGGTGACAAGCAGATCCTCCAGTGTGGGGTCGAAACCCACGCTGTATTTGCTGCAGAGCTTGGCTAGCTCCTCCCCAACTTCACTCTTCGGTACTTGAAACCTGCTTTTACGCTCCACCAACCTTGCGTTCTCTGACCAGCTGCTGACTATGGCAGCAGAACTGCTGCTGCAGCAACCAGCCTGCAGCACCGGCTGCTGCTGCTGCTGCTGCTGGTGGTGGTGTGAGATGCTAGCTGGGCAGCTGAACCCTGTGCCTTGCAGCAGCAGCTGCAGCTCTTGCTTGGTCTGTCGCTCCAGCTTATACGTACTGAGCTTGCCGCGGCTCTGCTTTGCAAAGGGATACAGCTTGGAGTCAAAGCTGGCTACCTCTTCTGCAGACACAACCATCATCAGGTCTGAGCAGAGCTCAAAGGAGTACCTCAGGTAGCTTACGATCTTCTCACTGCCGCTAGGGCTGCTGAAGGCGCTGGGGCTGCCAACCAGCAATACATACAGGTCTGGGCTGCCATCTGTCTGACGCTGCACCTTGGGTGCCTTGAAGCTAAACCAGGAACTGCTGTTGCCACTTGTGACTCCGGCATTAGCAGCTGCTGGGCTCCAGACAGTTATGCCGGGTTGCAGCCTGCATGGTCCGCCTGCCTGTGCTAGCTGCTCAGCCAACGCTGCAGGCATGTCGCCATGCATAACTAGGTACTGCAAGATGCTGGCTGTGCTGCCATACACGGCAGCGCAGCGTAGCCCAGGCACCGCCTTGTTGAGCGCTGCAAAGCTGGCAGGCTGACCAGCTGCTGCTGCAACTGCTGCTGCCTCTGGTGCCAGGTCTGACATCAGCCGCACAAAATGGTACTTCAGTGGCACTGATTTGCTGACAAGATGGCTGTTTTGCTGCTCCAGCTGCTCTGTTATGATGGGATACAGGCCGGGAATTTCCTTAGCTGGCAACCCCTGGAGATTGTAATGCTCAACTGTAGTTGCCCAGCTGCTGCCACCGCCGCTGCTGCTGCCGCCGCTAGCCGTTTGCACTGCAATCCGAGGCACTGTGTTGTCAGTGCCTTCCAGAATCAGTGTAGCTGCCTCATCTGCTAAAGCTGATGGCTGTCCCAGCTCTGACAAGACTGATGAACTTGCTGCATCACCATGGCTGCTAGATGATGCAGCTTCAGCAACAGCTGTGCCTCCCTGCTTCTGCTCAGCAGGCTGCTGCTGCTGCGGCTGCTGCTGCTGCTGCTTCAACGAGCAGACCACTGCATTGCTGGCGCAGCTGCAAGCAGCAGCCAGCTGTTCCTCTGGTGCAGGGAGGGCCTGGTGATGATGACGGGGCTCAGCTGTAGTAAATGTTGAGGCAGCCATGTGGCTGCCGATAACTATGTCCTCTGCATCACCACCTCCAGTTGGTGCTCTTTCTGTTAGCGTCTGTACCTGCAGCATTGCAACGCAGGCCTGTCTCAACTGCCTGGTCACTGATCAGTTCATGAACTGAGGGCGAGACGTACCGCACACTGCATCCTACAAAAAGCTTCCATGTACGAGAGGCACCTGTCCTCAAGTCATCAGGAGTCTCAAGCGTACGACAATAGCAGCTGTCTGCCATTGGCAGAGGATGCATCAGAGGGCCATCTGTAGATCCAGCTAGATCTGTTGCGCAGGTGATGCGTCTTTGCAACTTGCACAGCATTGATAGAAAACGATACTGCAGAAACAAGTTAGTAAAAAAGCAAATCGGTGTGAACACAAAGAAATCCACATGGCATCAGCCTTTTTCGCTGCGTCTTTTTGAAGCTACCCGGGATAATTTCCGTTGTAAGCGAACGGCGTGGAGGTGCGGTGAGCGTCCCACGCATGACCCCAACTTTCCGAACACACCACTCACGATAAAAAAAAGCCGTTGTATGTGCGTTCCTTGTCGCTGATGGTGCAGGGCCTTTGTCAGATGTCACGCGGCTAATATCATGAACACCACTTGATGATCAACATACTGACGCCTTATCACAGCGTTGTCCAGTTTGTTACAAAGATACAGGACAACATGCGATGTTGGCAACGTGGCGAATGGACTGGACATGCTCGGCAGCACTTGCAGTCTGGTTTTGGTTTGTATGCGCACGTAAATGGTGTCACGTTGTGGTGCGTACCAGCGGAAGTATGACACGCAGTAGGAGACGCCCAGGGGATCGGAGCTTTTGGAAAGTCACAGCAGGTTTCCCCCCGAAACACATATTCAGGTTCTGGTTCAAACTAGACTGCTGGTCTGCAGTTTGGAACACATGCTAGTAGTTGTACCTTGCTTGTATGCCCATATTCTGATACAGAAACTATGTTTTCTGCTGGCCAGCAGGCCTTTACAGTCTCTTCTACCGTATCACGTGTAACACTGCAAATGCCAAACCGACTAGCGTGGCTGACATTGCACATCGCAAGGCTTTTGCTGCTGCGTTAGAGTGCTGCTTCTCTTGACATTACATGGTGGCCGAACCAGACGTGCCAAACCAACCTAAAGCTCTGATTGGCTTTATTAACCTGCAAACCGGGCCAGCTGCAGCTGCTGGGTGTTTGCGAAAGGAGGCGACATGTATGATACCTCCCAAAGGTAGTCACTACCTCAGTGATAGTTGTTGAGATGCTTGCCTGACTATGACCTTTGCGTGATATCTTGCACGGCACCTGTCTACAGCCGCTGTTACTACGGCATGTACAGCAGTGAGTGTACCCAACAGACAAGCATGCGTGTGTGCGTGCGTAGGTTGCTAATTAGTGCTTGAAAGCCTCTTGACTACAAACGCAGTACTCGCCAACAGCACTGCGCGGCATGCATCTACACACATGTGGTTGCATCATGGCCCAGCCGGGCTGCTAAGCTCACCTGCACATAGTTACGATGGCTGTAGTCATCTTCAGACTGGGCATGCCGTGTCTGCTGGGTTTGGTCAGTGATGCCACTGCAGGAAACTGTGTGGGCGCTGCCGCTCTGCGAAGGAGGTGGCAAAGACGGTTTTGAGGCGCCTGAAGGGTTGGCAGTGTCGCCCTGCAGCAGCAGCAGCAGCAGCAGCAGCAGCAGCAGCAGCAGCAGCAGCAGCAGCAGCAACAGCAGCAGCAGCAGCAGCAGCAGCAGCAGCAACAGTAACAGCAGCAGCACGTGTTTGCTTTTGTTACTTTCAAGAAACTGTTCTGCCACAGCAGCACCAACAGCTGTGATGCAGGTGCAGAGAATACCATATGGTGTCCAACTGCAACTCATCACTTTAAGTTCACGAACCGCAATACATGCGCGCCGTGTTTGCTTGCTGATCAAGCAAGGCATTGAATTCATGTCACGTCCTGGGGCAAGTCACCGCTGTTATGCAAGCACTTTGCATTCACAACAAACTGCGCAGTATAGCATGCTATCAAGCCAGCAGCACCACACAGTGAGCTGACCTACTACTGCAGTGGCATATGCTGCTGTGCACTGGTCCGCTCACAAACAAAAAGGGCTGCCTGCAATGCTTGCAGGCTCAGCCACAGCCACATGCTCATTACCAACCTGTGTATCAGCTTGCGTTGTATGACCAACGGCATCATCAGCTTGGGCCGGCACTGGTACATGGCAGGGGCGCAGAGCCGCCGCTCGGGGGTCTGCAAATCCAGCTGGCTTCCTAAGCCACGGCCGCAGAAACCTCCTGCCTGCAGAAACAGCCAGCAGAGCCACCTGCATGCAAGGAGGCGGCAGTGGCACAATATGACTGTCACATGTACATGCTGTGGTCCACTGGTCAGCAGCAGACAGTGGCGAGAAGCAGCAAGTTATTCCGTGCTTTAGCTTCGCCATTTGTGTACATTTGGCCAAGTGCAACAATGGATTGTTGCTATTCAAGATAAGTGCCACTGCAATTGTAGGGCCCACATGTCGCAGTGCCAAAGCAGTCATCGTTTGGGATACTTTACTTACCAAGCAGGCAAACATCCAGGCAGGCATTGCAGCCAGCACCAGCGCAATTGCCGTGGCTGCAATCATGGTTATGCTGTGCATTGCTTGTACAAAGGCGCCCACAGCTTGAACAGCACTGTGGCAATTGAACCATTCTAAAAAATAGGCAGCTTGCTGCATGATCTGCAGCAGCCTGGCTGGTACACCACAATGCTGAAGTACGTATTGTATACAGTACTGCTGCTGTAGGCCTAGGGTTTCTAGGGGTAGGAGGACCATGCTCGGACCCTTGCCCCAGCACCCAACCGGACGGCACACGGAAAGGCCCAAACGCTGTGTGAGCGCCTTCATTTTATTTAAGACATATATATGCTTTAATTTGGTTGCATATGGGCTGTCATGTGCTTAATGCGATGAGTACTGTTGACCTGTTCTGTGCGCCTCGCGGCCTGCGGGCACTCGCATCAGGCGTCAGCAACGCGTGAAACCCTGCTATAATCCTCAATACAACACTATTATACATATTCTATAGCGTTTGCCAGCGATTCGCCTGGTGCTGTCCAGCAACCTCCATCCGCGCCTTTCATGCTGCTGCTCGCCATGCAGGCTAATGGCAGGCCACCGCAGCATAAGGACGGCCCTGCAGCGACTGCTGAGGAAGGTCAGAACTGCCAACAGTTCGAAAGCAGCAGTGATTATCAGGCTGTGGGAGGAGTTCATGGATATCTCAAGGATGCTGGACAACTTCCACGGCAGCCAGCGCCAGAAGTTGATACTACGTGGAGAGCAGCAGAAAGTGTACCAGGCGATTGGTGCGAAAATGGAATACGTGTAACTGATCATTGGACACTGAGACGTGCACAAACCTTGTGGCAAGCAGAAGTGCTTACATTCGGTGACTACAAAAAGATGCCAGAATGCTGGCCAGCACCATGGTGCTACCAGCATGCTGCTGGCCTGCTGTGGCAGTATATCATCCTGATGCAAACGAGTGCATAGACACGCTGCAAAGGGCCAAATACTGCATTGTGCAAGCGACACAAGCAGCTTCAGCGCCTGATCATGCATTGTAAAACTATGCAAAAACATATGGATATGCTTCAAAGACAAACTGCAAACCTAAGCCTGCTGAAAACAGTAAACAGGACTTAGCACAGCTACCCTACAAACTGCTTAAAAAAACAGCTGCCAGCAACAAATTCAGCTCTGGTCACGAAGGTATCGCCAGTGCTATTGCTGCTACATGCAGTTAGGCAATGTACAGGCAAACACAACCCGTGACTGCAGACTGCAGCCTGCCTGGCCAGCTGCAGCTCCAGAAAATAGAGCATGCTGCCAATCAGTCCAGTACTTGTTGCAAAAATCAGAGCGGTACATGGTGATGTACAGGTTCACCAGGGTGTGCAACATCTCGCCAGCTTGCAACACTCGGTCACAACGCACAACTTCCACAGGGTGCTGACAATCAGCATAGTTTTACAGATGCAGATCACAGTACGATGCAAGTGGTGCCTGCAGCACACAGTATCTACAAGTTCGTACCCACACCCAGGAATCCCTCAATATCAATGCCTATGTACATGAAGCCAACACACAACCACACACAGGTACAAACCTGCATGCACCTGGTTCTTGCATGCATTGAAGGCAACCCCAAGAGCAGCAACAAACACAAGTGGAGTGATTTCTACTGCTGCTCAGCCCCTGCTGCCTCTGCCTCTTCTGCTGCCAGCCTAGCTGCAGCTGCTGCATGAGCCTGTGCAGTCAGGTGCTCCCTGAACTGGCAGACTGACATAGGCTTGCTTGACTTAGGGTTGGGGTTTGGCAGCGCCAGCCGCTCCTCATCCAGCTTCTGCGCTGCTGCCACCATGTCCACCTGGACACCCCGCCTGCCCAGCCTCCGCTGAGCGTCCACCAGCTGCTCCTGCTTCTCCTCCAGCGCAGTCAGCAGCACCATATACTCGCTCCAACGCTGCTTGGAACCGCCTGTCCGCCAGGTGTGGCTGCCGTCATCCTCCATCTGCTTGATGGTGCGGCCTGCAGCCGCGTCGCTGTGGTGGGGCTGCACTGCATACCAGTGGGCCAGCCCGCAGGGTCCAGGGGGCTTTGCCGGCCCTCCGGCATGCGTCATCGACCAGCTGCTGCAGGGCCGAGTGCATGTTGACGGCTGCATCCCGCAGCAGCTCACCAGTGGCACTAGTTGCCTGCACACACACAGCATGGCAAGCGCCAAGTGATGATGAATGTTCTGAATTGCTGCTGCCAGGCTGCCGGTTGCCAGGCTGCCAGTTGCTGACATCCAGTACATGTTGCAGTGACTGAGGTGGGTGGGCACGGTGCCAGTCACACATGCTAATGAGATTGTGCTTATCAGAGCACAACTCGTGCAGCCTAACAGTTAGCAAGGCTGCCGCTATACCAGCCTCAGCCTACATCCGCCTCAACACTGTCACTCGCTGTTCCTGTGTTGCACATCAAGTATACCAGTCAGCAACAAGGCAGCAGCCACACCAGCCTCACCTTGCGCCCAGACTTGACGGTGTCACCTGCCCTGCCGGCGACGTACCACTTCATGAACCTGGTCAGGGGCCCACGAGCAGCCACCTGGTTTGTGAGGTCCACGCTGATGGGCTTGCTGTTTGGCAGAAAGCCGCCGTTGACACACCACCTCTACAGCACAGCATATGAGATACAAGCAGGTTTACGTTATGTGGGAGTGACAGCACATTAGCAGCCGACATGCTGACTTGCGTGCAGCTCAGCAGCTCAGCAGCTCAGCAGAAAGCAGCGCAGCAGCATGCACAGCAGCAGCACAGCAGCAGCAGCACAGCAGCAGCACAGCAGCAGCACATGGGCTGCAACCTGTTGCCGCACGGCTATTACATTTGCAAGCCCACTAGAGCTGCACTGACGCCCATGTTTGTGGGTATAGCTAGCATGCCAAGCAGTGGCTGCCACAGCTTGCGCCTTCGCACGAGGTGTTACACATCATGGAACAGGCTACTGCTCTACACACCGAACCTTACCATCCACACTTTCTGGTTGCCGCTGTACTTGGTTCTGGTCCCCTTGCGCCTTTTGTCGTTGACTCTCTCAACCAGCTCCTCCAGCTCATCCCGGCGCAGGTCCCTGGCAAGCAGTGTCAGGCACGCACGCAGGCAGTTAGACAGGTCACAGGCACACAATAGGCAGGCAGGGAACAAGCCGGTCGGTAATCTGGCACTTCTTCTCTTGTTAACTGATCATGTTGCCTTTGCAGCTAACAGGGGTGAATGATGGCCCTGCAGCCAACAGAAGTGATGCTGGACCTAATGCAGGTGGTACTTCTGCTCAGAGGGATGATATGTTTGCTGAGATCAGATCCCTGCCTGGTTGCGCTAAAAAGTTGCGCAGCGTTTTGTCCATGGCTGATTCGTCAATCAAGGTGTTGCGTTTTGTATCTGATGATATTTGGGGCAGTTCTGGAAGATGTCTGATGGTGTCACCGTGTATTGCTGCTTTTCTTGTCAAGTCTTGGGATGTGCGCAATGCATGCAAACATTCTGGAGCAGTGCTCCCTCCTCTTTCCGCCCCGGTGGGGCGCGGGGCCGATGGCGCTGATGCTATGGCTTGAATGGGTAATATGATGATGATGATGATGCAGGTGGTGTGCCTACCCTTCCAAGCCTTCCTCCTGCTCCTCGCTGTCATGCTGCTGGTCATCAGCCATGTCCTCATCGTCAGAGTGCTCAAAAGCCGGCTCTGGGTCCAGCTGTGCACCAGCATGAGAACGGGGCGCTGCACTGTCTTGTGCCTGACCACTGCCCGCGCTGGCAGGCCGCTGCCGCTTGCTTGCATCGCTATCTACCGTGACATATCCTTTGAGCCTAAACGAGCGTTTGATTGCACGTTTGCTGCGTTGTGGAGCGTCGTTGTTAGGCTCCATGAGGGCAAAGCATTCCAGTCACCGCTGCGATACTAGTACGCAAACTGCACAATCAACAAACACAAACCTTTGCTGCACGTGGTGGAAGGAGCAGCAGCGGTGTGATGCCTCTGCAAAGCCAGATCAGACATAGAGGGGTTTTGGCTCTGCGAGTCTGCGGGCGCTGGGGTTGTGGTTAGGATGCACTTTTAACAGCAGAAAACCATTAAGTATGACTAAAATCAACTTTGGGCGGGCGCTGCGCGCGCTAGAAGCCTCGCATGCCTATCGAAACCAGTTGCAACCTCGCCACACAACTGGGCGGACCTGACCCGGGTCCGGTAGGTTCCCGCCCGCCACTGAACCCCATCCGCCTATTGTGTATAACTAGTGGTTTCGCTGTCAAAGCAGCAGCTGGTGACCTAGGTAGAAACTGGGAAAGGAGTCTTTGAACATCGCCATTAGCTAGGTTACTATACATATATCGCATATTGATAGATTCTCCAGGCACAGGTGTGGTGCGTTTGCACATCCGCTCGAGCTCGTGCTGAATTACAATTTTACTGGCGCAGTAGCCCCCTTCAGGTATGAGGTAAAGTAGAACATCTATATACCAATTGTTTGCGTGTGAGTGGCCAGTCGTACACGCTACTTCGTACCTTTTGGTCACAAGCACGCTTGCAGGAAAGGGACAATTGACCGCCGGGGAATAGAATTTGAAGGTCGCTCGCTTTTATGTCATTGCAAGGAAGTTCGAAACTGAACAAATACTTCATTAATGCCGCACTGGTGAGCTGTGCAACCTTGCCAGGCGTGGGCCAGTGGCCCAGGGCCACGACTCGTGGCTAGTAGCTGCTGACAGCACACAAAGACACGTGGAAGTAAAATTTCATCTTTCAACACCAGCCACTGAGTTTCCGCCAGCATAACGTTGCAAGCCACGGGTGTACGTTGCTATGTAAAGGAGAGCTGCCTCACCAACAGCTGGCAGCACGGAGAGTTCATCATGTATGTGCCACATGCGCTCCAGTGTAGCAGAGTTATCCAATTGTCGTGTATGACAAGTGCTGTCCTACTGCACGTTTGAACTCAAATCACGTAGAAAAGGGCGCGATGCAGCGCCGACAAAGCACGTCTTCAACTTAACCGTCTGACTCGTCTAGGTGTTGCGTTTGCGCGGATGATCGGGTCGTGGGTCGACTTGTGACCTCCGCTTGTCCTCACATGTAATGTATCATGTCGTTCAGGTCTAACCAGCCGCTTGATGCGCAGCGAGTAAGGAAACAGCGCCACACAACTTGTTTTAGATATTGCAACTGCGACGTTCTCTGCTTTGACATCTGCCGGCTGGACATAAGGCCTGCATTCGGGCTCATCGTTTGTTTGGTCACTGTCTGCTGACCTTCAGGCATTTCCTTTCTGTTTGGCGTGTTTCATTAGCATTTTGCAGTTGCAGAGCAGCCTGCTACGTAGCTTAAACTTGTGTCTGGTGGCCAGCCAACCTTGCCACGAACTGCTGGGGCTTCAGAGCGCAATGGGCACACACAGATTGTGTACTTAGCCCCTGGATCTCGCCAGGCACTCGCAGGCTGGCTGCAAGAACATGCTGCGCCTCACGGGCGTCTAGCAAGCAGCGCGTCCTGCCCTCAATGTCTGCAGCCCGTGTTTCCAGCTGCCTGCCCGGTGCTTGGTGCTTGGAGCAGCACATGCCACCAAGCAGCATGCTCACGACCGTGGGCGGGCCAGTACCTCTGAACAGCCGTGTGGGTCGCCATAAGCAGCGCTACGCAGAAACTGGCGAGAGACTGGTGGCAGGGTGAGCATGAGGGCAGCATCTGGGTCCGTGTTAACTCTTAGTGTCCCTTATGTGGTTTCGAGAGCAGCTGCTGGTGGTCTGCTCCTCGAAACAGCAGACTGAGCAACGACAGCTTGGGCAGCTGCTGTGCTCATTGCGGTGCTGCCTGTTGTTCGTGCACAGGTGTATACCCATCAAGTATCCAGGGCCGAACCCCACTGCAGACACAGTGCAGGTCATGCTAATCAGCCGGGGTGGCAAGGGATGGGTGTTCCCCAAGGTATGGCAGGCGGCACACCAGATCAGGAACTGCACCTGGCAGCAGCAGCAGCAGCAGCAGCAGCAGCAGAATCAGCTACTCCATGCTCACCTGTCTACGTGCTGCTGGTGGCACCTGCTCATACTTGGCAGCATGTGCCAAAGCCTATGGGGGTCCTAGAGCAACATACAGCCTGTATTGTCATCAGTCATTTTGGAGCAGCAGCAACAGCAGCTGCACACAGTTTTTGGTGCTGACTACGGCCGGCATCGCTGCTGTGGTTTGATAGGGTGGCTGGGAGGATGACGAGACTGTTGAGGCAGCAGCCCAGCGGGAAACAGTGGAGGAGGCTGGCGTGCGTGGCAGCATTGAGGTGGGTGGCAGGTTGTGCAGCAGCGACATGATACTGCTGCACACGCAGTGCTGCAGCAGATGGGCAGGACCAGGTGCATGACCAGGACTTGCTAGCATCTGTTGTATGTCTTATTTGTGGTTGTTGCACACCAAGTCGCAGTACAAGGGACGGCAGCAGCGAGAAGCAGTGCAGCAGCAGCTGCTGCACATGCATGGGCTTCCCAGCAGCGATGTGTTGGCGTGCATGGCCTGTCTCTGCTGCCGGTACCAGCTCCCTCGCAGGCAGAGCTCCCTGGAACTGATTCCAGCAATTGACATGCTGCATGCGCATTGTTGCATTGTGCTGCTGCTTGCAGGAGCCTGTGGGCACCTTCAGCTTCCGCAGCAACAAGCAGGAGCACCAGGGCAACGCGCACCAGGGCCGCTGCCGTGCGCACATGTTTGTCATGCGCGTGGCAGAGGAGCTGGAGACGTGGCCGGAGTACTCGCAGCGGCAGCGATGCTGGGTGAGCAGCAGCAGCGGCAGCAGCAGCAGCTGATGCGTAGCAAGGGCCACTCAGTGCTGCAGCATCTCGTATCAGCAACAGAAGAGAAGCAACGGCGTTGGTGCTGAGGCGTGCAGTCTGCTGGGCATGCTAACAACAGGTCATTGTGGCGCTGCTGCATGCTTTGTGCAGGTACCCCTTGCTGAGGCAAGCAGCAAGTGCATGCACCAGTGGATGAGGGATGCACTCGACACTTGGGTTGCAAACAAGGGCTGGCAGCTGCAGCTGGATGCCGCAGCCGCCGCAGCGCAGCAGCGGCAGCTTCACGGCTCAGAAAATGGCAGCTTGTCCAGCAGCTGATAGCCAAGGTGACAGGATGGACTTCCGTGGGCGCTGCCACAGCCGCTGGCGTGCCTTCAGCTTACAGCAGTGGCAGGCGCGCATGGTTGCGGCACTGTGGCACGTGCTTCAGCCGCAGCTGCTGCAGCTGCAGCATGAAGCGGAGGTGGGTGGCAGCTGCAGCTGCGGCTTGCTTGGGGCCCCTGCTGCCGCTGCACTACAGCAGGAGGTCGGGTGGCTCTGCTTGTCCTTTCTTAGCTTTCCTGCTGGGTTGGAGTGCTGCTGCTTATCACAGCAGCAAGTGACTACAGCAGCAAGTGCAGCGACCATGGAGTGTGGCATTGCAGCAGCGCAGCAGTCCAAGTGCAGCGCAGCCACAGCTGTCGCCTGCATTTGAAAATCGTGCAGGTGTGGCTGTTGGTGATGCAGTTTGGCAGCTGCGCGGCCGCTGTGGATTGTGTAACGTCCATGAGACGTGCTGCTAGCTTGCAGGGCAAGCCAGATTCGCAGCACTGTGGTTGCTGTGGCTGTGGTTCACAAGCCAGCTGGCTGTTTGCAGGGTGCAGCAAGACACATGTTTTGTTATGTGCTGTTGGTGCTGCACAGCAGCTGTGGCGTTGTACATGTCTGGGCAGCCCATGTGGCCCCTGGAGTGTTGCAGCCCATGCCAGCTGCCAGACACATCTGGCTGGTTGGCTGGCTGTCAGCCGATTTTGATTGTTCGTTATATTCTTTGTGTGGTGCTGTGCGCGCTGGGTATGGCAGCGCTCGTCACGAGTTGTCACATGGTTGCACCTTGATCCGCGCAAGGGTCGCCTGAGGCTGGTGCAGGGGTGTTATGATGTTTGTGGTGGTGATTCAAACCAGATATTGAACTGACGTGTGCATGGTGTCGCGCAGCCTGGCCTGCAAGTGGCTACGGGTGCGATATGCAGGGAGGGAAAGCAAGGGTGAGGCTGTAGGCAGGGGAAGGCAGACAGGCAGGGTGTCCTGCAGCACTTGTATGTGCCTTGCGGCAGCTGATGTCTTACAGTTGGGGCTGGGCATGATTGGCTCATGAGCCGACAGATGTCGTGTCTGTAGCACACAAGCCGCAGCTGTCCTTCCATGCGTCATGCTCATGCAGTGCTGTGAAATTGCCGTGGGCAGCATGGCAGTGTGTGCCCTGCATTGCCCAAGGCCGTAATTACTAGCATGTGCAGCAGGGTGATTGGTGGCGCTGTATCAGTGCTTCCTGCTGCAATGCTGGCGGCAGTGCCATGGTGCACAGCTGCACTAGGTATGTATGATTTGTCTTTGCCATCGGTGGCTTCTCAGGGCGCTGCTGCCAGCACTTGCTTGCAGGAGGCTGCACACTGTGCTACCAACGGCTGGTGCTTTGCTGATGCGACCCTGTTGGATCGCCATGTCAGCACACTAAGTGCCAAAATCATGTTGTCCTGCTTGGTGACGTCGGCATGCTGCAGCATTTTAACTGGAGTTATGTGCTGGAGTGCACGACCAGCGGTGATTGTATTAGAATAATAAGGATGACTTGTGTACAGGTGTGGTGTGATTATCGTGGTGATGATGATGATGATGACGATGATGATGATGATGATGATGATGATGATGATGATGATGATGATGATGATGATGATGAATGTTGTGATGTCAAATGTGTGATACTAAACCCAACAAGTATGTGGAGGCACCTATTCTGGGCGCTGTAGGTAACTGCAGGCAGCTGCGTTTGCGGTGCGTTGGTGGATAGGTTGTACACATTTGGCTCCTCACCTGCTTGGCATCATGGCCTGCAGCTGCTGGTGACTCCTGAGATATTGTGATAATTGATCTCAAATGAGTTTTTTGGGCGTACAACGCTTCGCAAATAAACTTTCCCAAGCCTTCGTAATCTCCCTGGGCCAGGGGCATGTCATTTGGTCTGTCACATGCCGCGTCAGCGGTCTACCCGTGCCATTTGTCAGTTGAACATGCCTCTACGCAAATGGAAAGATCTGCAAAAGAAGTCAAGGAACGTCTGCCAGCAGATCAAACGGGATCCGACTTGGACGTACTGCTTTTGCACACAATGGCCGAAAGCAGCGAAGACAGTGAGCTTGCAGCCATGCTGGAAGAAGGGCTGTTTCCTGAAAGTGACGCACAAGAAGGATCGCAAGCGGATGACTCAGAAGTAGCTGAGGCAGCCAACGTCGATGGTACTGCTGCAGCAGTAGCTGCAGACAGCACTAATCCTGCAACTGAGCAACAAGAGCAGCAGGCAGCCAAACGACCCCGCACAAACACGAAGCAAGGCATCAACGATGCACCTGAAACAGCATCAACTGAGCAAAAGCAGGCAGGAGAGGCCGTCTGCCCGCCACACCCTGGCTGGTGGATGGACATGTGCATACGATGCGGCGCAGTGAAATCTGAAAGCGCAGACCCAGCTGTGGCTGGAGGGGCAGCAGCAGCTAGCAGTGGCAATGGAAACAATGGCCTAACTAAGATCAGGCATTTGCACCACAGGCAGGCGTTGGAGGTGAGCTGCAGGGTTGGGCAGCATGTGAAGTTGCTAGACCATGCTGGCTGAGCATGCATAGCATTGCACCATGGACCTCCTCAGCGGCAGCACCTGTTTTGTTGCTTCCAGCAAGCAGCGGGAACAATGAGAGTGACAGCCTAGGTGGTGGAACTGGCAGCAGCGCAGCAGCCCTGTATGGAGAACTGTCCCCTTTTGAAATGGTTGAGCAGATTTTAGGGCTGCTTGCCAGGGCCTTTCCTGCAAACCTCGGCTGCTGAGACATGAGGTTCTTGCTTCTTCCACTGTGCCTGCATTGCAACCACACCGCATGTTTACCACCGGTAATAATGTTTAGAAGATGCAACAGCGACGCCGCTCCTAGAACCCTACCCAACAACCAAACAACCCTAAACACATGACCTGCAGGTGTCTGCTGATGAGGCTGCCCGCATCGCAACAGACGGCGTCAACCGGCTGCTTGCCAGCAGGCGCTTAGTGCTGGTGCTTGACCTGGACCACACCCTGCTCAACACAGTCCGGGACTGTGATCTAGTAGGAGGGGAGCGGCAGCGCGCACAGCAGCAGCTGCAGCAGCAAGCTGCTGTCTTACATCAGCAGCGCCAGCGGCAGCAGCAGGGTCCTGCAGCCGGTGATGGCAGCAATGCTCCGCCAGCAGACAGCGCAGCAGCAGCAGCGGCTGGGGAGCCAGCAGGTGCCGACGATGCAGCAGTAGCACCTGTAGATGCAGCACCTACAGCAGCAGACTCTGTGCCCAACGCAGACAGCAACAGCAGCACTAGCTACAGCGGAAACCCTTGGGAGCTGCAACCCCAGCAGCAGCAGCAGCAGCAGCCGCTGTGGCCGCGGCTGTTCCACCTAGCAGACAAAGGCCTGTGGACCAAGCTGCGGCCTGGCGTCGAGTCATTTCTGTCTCGAGTGTCGCAGCTGTACGAGCTGCACATCTACACGATGGGAGACAAGGGCTACGCAGGGCTGATGGCGGACCTGCTGGACCCCCAGCACAAGCTGTTTGTGGGGCGCGTTGTCAGCGCGGTAAGCATGTGCGGTGACGACCTAGCAGCTGGCTTGATGGTCGAGTATGAGTACATGCTTGCTTGGGATACGTGCTTCAACGTCTTCCCACGATTGGAATGGTGTCCAAGCGCGGACCTTTGGTGGGTCTAGTGTGTTGATGGTGGTGCTGCTGTGTGCTGATGCCCTGCGGTGGCGGTTGTGTACGGGCGACAAGGGCTATGCAGCCCTGGTGGCCTGTCGCACCGCCAGCACAAGCTGTTTGTGGGGCGGGTGATCAGCGTGGTAAGATTGTGCGTCAACTGACCAGGCGATAGCCTGGCGCCCAAAGGCCAAGCCTCAGCAAAAGCAATGTACTGGCAAGCAATTCAGCAGCCAGGCGCCGCGTCATGCCTAGCTGCTATCAAGCAATATTCCCATGCTCGACGTCTGCCACCGCCGCTGCCGCCGCCGCTGCTGCTGCTGCTGCTGCTGCTGCTGCTGCTGCTGGTCAGGCTGACAGTACGCGCGCTGGCGTGAAGGACCTGGACGTGCTGCTGGCTGATGAGAGCCTGGTGCTCATCCTAGATGACACGGAGCATGTGTGGGAGAAGCACAGGCCAAACCTGATACAGGTGGGCGCTGCCTGATAAGGGGCTTGGGGGGGGGGGGTTCGAGAGGAGGAGGGGCTGACCTTGGAGGCTTGCAGTGTGCCTCTCAGAAGCGCAGGGCGAGCCTGATGCAGGCAGGTGCAGGCTGGTAATAGTTTTGTGCTCATCTTGCATGCGCAAAGTAAGTTTGCAGGCGCACAGGGCCCGTGATTACCGGCGGGTGACAGCAGGACTTGGCCAAGCGCTTTAGATTTTGGTATTGTTTCATGTGTGCAAGTGTACTGACAGCTATTTGATGGAGAGTGAAGCACGTGTGGGGCATACCTTGCGTTTGGGTGTCTTCCTGGCTTGCCTCCTGGTTAGCCATGGTACAGCAGCTCAAGGGGACTCATGGAGTGTGCAGTGCCTGTGCTGTTGTGCCTGTGTGGGGCCAGCCGCGAATGCCGTGCTTCCACTCCCTGACAAAGAGCATGTGCGGGCGAAGCGCATGTGCGGGTGAAGCACAGGGCTAAGCTAGCATATGTGGTTGCCGCCATGACCATGCTGCTTTTGTTGTGGTCGTGCGTGGCGTCATTCGCTCCAACCAAGCGACATGAGGCTAGCAGGCGCATGCGTGTGCGTGAAGGTTCCTGAGTCTCATTCCATGGTGCTGAGGCAAGCAGGGCAGGGCAGTACAGCCCATCATGTTCTGTGCTCCCTCCCCACCAGCACGCTTGCTCCCACCAAGGAAGTTGCTGCATGCCTGCGCTTCATGCAGATGGCTCTGCTGCTCAGCAGTTGTCTGTGTGGTTGCTTTTCAGTACAGTATGGTACAGGACTTATTCCTATTCCTGGTATGATATGATTGCGTCGCATCATGAACCCACCCTTCCAGGTGGAGCGCTACCACTACTTTGGGGCCAGCGCGCGGCTGTTCAACCCTGGAGCGCCCAGCCCCTTGGAGCAGGCCACAGACGAGCAGCAGGAGGGAGGCGTGCTGGACCTTGCTGCTCAGCTGCTCACACGCATCCATGAGCGCATGTTTGGACCTGCCGCCGAGCAGCAGCAGCAGCAGCAGCAGCAGCAGCAGCCGCAAGAAGATGACCAGCAGCAGCAACAACAGGAACGGCAGCAGCAGGACCCACAGCAGCAGCAGCAGCAGCAGCAGCAGCAGCAGCAGGTGTCAGGGCGTCGGGGTGTCCGGCGGCCACGCACGGCCGTGGACTCCAGCAGCAGCATCACTGCAGGGCAAGTGCAGCAACAGGGCGGCGGCGGCAGCAGGCCGTCCACGCCTGCTGCTGCTGCTGCTGCTGTTGCTCTGCCTGGCAGGGATGTGCGGCAGTGCTTGGATGCTGAGCGTAGGGGTGTTCTTGCCGGCTGCTGCATAGTTTTCAGCAGGTGCGCATCGGCTGGCTGCTGTGGGTGCTGGGCTGTGGTTGGCGGTTTCAGCCAGCTGGGAGCGATGTGAATGTGTTGTCACAGTGCGTAGGAGCTCGCATGATGCAGCATGTCGCCAGGCATCATGCAAGCACACTGCAATGTCGGCTGTCAGCGCAGGCTCAAATGAATCAGACAGGCAGCACATAGCTGCAGTGTATGCTCACCCAACAGGTTCAAGGGACTTGTCAGCAGGGTAAGACGTACGGAAATATGTAAAAGATACACAGAACAGGTGCTGATCCCGGGCTGAGAAAATGCTGAGCGGAATTTGATTCTGAGAGGGAGGGTTGACAACCTGTGAATGATGCGTTGTGCATGGGGTTCCGCTGCTGTGTCAGACAGGAGGTGCTGTGTGCCTTGCTGCTGCAGGTGCTGGCCGCAGCTGACCAGCCCTGCGGAGCACCCGCTGTGGCACCTGGCGCTGCGCCTGGGCGGCAGCTGCAGCATGAGCTTCGAGCCCGGCGTGACGACGCACGTGGTGGTGGCGCCCGACAAGAACGACGCTGGCGGCGTGCCTCTGACGGACAAGGTGCGCCGACAAAAGCTTGTGTTTTTGTGTTGTTGTGTTGTTGACGGGTGTCTGGTCTGGTTTGTGTGATCATACAATTACAGCTGTCCCAGAGTTCAGAAGGGACGTTGCTGCACCTTTTGCACGCTTGCACTGCTGCTGTACTGGTCGTGCCTTTTGACTCACCGGTGTGTATGCTGCCGCACCTGTCTGCTGTGCAATCCACCGAGTGCCTGCAGGTGACGGCAGCGCAGCGCATGGGTGTGCCTGTGGTGCACCCGGACTGGCTGGTGGCCTGCAAGTTTGGCTGGGCCAAGCAACCGGAGGCAGCCTTCCTGCTGCCTGGCTATGCCGGGATGGGTCCAGGCGGGTTCAATGGTGGCAGCAGCAGGCTGATGACGCTGGGCAATGCTGCTGCGGCAGCGGCAGAGGCAGAGCGGGAGAAGCAGGCAGTGATGAAGGGTGCGGGCCGGACCAACACCTGAGCAATGAGGGTGATTTTTTAATTTCATCTGGGTTCACGTGGGTGTAGCTGTGCTGCCGCCGTCAGCAGCATTGACGGACCTGGGGCTGAGGTTTCAATGGCTTGTGTAGGGCAATTGCCTCAACAGGCCGCTGGTTGTGCGGCGCTGTTTCGCACTCTTATATTCTTGAGTGGCAATACGTGGCAGGTGGTTCGCGTCGTTTGCTGCGGCTTCACTTTTGCACTTTGTGAGGTGTCACTGCTAGTCAACCACCAGGTCGGGATGACAGCCAGCCCGCGACTTCGTTCAGGGACAGCTGCAGTCCCAGAGTGTTTAATTTAAAATCTGGTATCGTGTCTTGCATCACGGGGCTGTGACCCATGCCTGTCACTCGCAGACACACCGCACCAGAACTGAGAGCTGCCCGACAGTAGCCGCAGTAGTGCAAGCGGTGCATTGGTCTGTTAAGGCCCTACCTTAACGGTGCTTATTTCATCATATCTGACAAGCCCATGTATGTACGCCTGGCCCAGGTGCCACAAACACTGAAGCTCAACTTGGCGCAAGTGTATAGCACCATATTGCCAGTGATCGGATCTTAGATTTTACTTCTTACACACAGTTGTCACCAGAGGACTGATCGGGCATTAGTCAGCAGTATGGGACGAATGAGAAGCAGCAGCACGGTGAAGCTAAGGGGGCTGTGGACACTGCTTTTACTGGGATGCCTAAGGCACGTGTTCAGCTTTCCTGCTATCTACGTCGCTCGCTATCAACAGCAGTGCACAGACCACCCTGCTACAAACTTTGGGAAGGTGCACGATTACAGCAGTGCCGTGGACAAGTGAGCGCTGCTGGGGACGGGCAGGACTGCTTTTTAGAGTATTCTTGACGTTCTCGAAGCAACAGCATCAGCAGTGCGGTGGCACAGCAGCTCTGCCAGGGCTTGCCGCCATAACCAGCACAGCCTGCTGCTTCTGCCAGCTGGGGCTTGCATCATCACGTGCTCTCTTATGCAGCTTGCAACAGTAGTGCCTGTTTGAGGCACAATGGCTGTGCCAGCATACCTTGGTGATGTGATAGGAAGGCTGCCAGCAAAGAGCTTGACAGCTGTCAGCCAAGTCACTTTGAACCATGCTTTGTGCTGTTGACCTTGCAGGACAGTTGTGTTCACCCTCACACACAAGGCAACTGGCAAAGTTGTCAAGCCAGCAAATGGCGCTAGCAGAATCTGTTTAGGCGATGCGTACACAGTCAAAGTAGGTTTGTAAGGGCGTGGTGGGTATCTGGCATGAGGGTCATCAGGTTCAGCAGCGGCAGCAGCGGGCAGAGTTATGACCAGCAACAGGTCTTAGAACCTCAAGCCTTATCTCTCTACGTGGTTGGCTTGTTGGCGCACCGTGTTGCAGCAGCAGCAGGTGGGGATACTTGCAGGAGCAGCTGAATCTTATCTGCCTGCTGGTCTGCAACTACCAATCATTTTCCTTTGCTGTGCTGCAGCTGTCCTTTGGTGCGCCGTCGCCGCGCAACTACCTGCTCACTTCCAGCCATGGAAGCTTTGTGGCAAAGTCGAACGACTGCGATGCATGGTGGTGAGCACATGCCGCAGACGTCAGCCAGCCAGCAGATAGGCCAGCCAGCCACAACAGCTTTGCTGAGTTCATGCACCTTCAATGTGTGGCGGCATGAGCATGTTGTAGCTGCGCAGCCAGCCTGTGAGCAGCCAGCGCAATGCTCAACAAATACAGCAGGGCTGGAAGCAACGTGCCTTTTTACCCTGGCCATCTGGCATTAAGCCTGCCAACGGGCAGCGTTTGTGTGTGAATCGGATCGCGCTGTGGGCGTTGACAACCAGCACAGCAGAGCTGTGCTACAACCAAATCGAGCTCACCCAGCCATCATGCAAACATTCACCACACCCTTTTCACCTGCCTGGACACCCATAATACTGTCCTGACACTGCTGATGTCTGCGCTGCAGCCCCAACCGCATATGCTCCTCAGCCCCTGCCAAGGAGGGTACTGCCCTGTTCAGCGTGCCCTGCAGCGTAGGTAAGAGGGTTGACCTAGCTCCCTTGTGTTGTGTATATTTGCCCAGGGCCTCTGCTTTGTTCAGGTTCAAGCTTGACTTGCCACAGAAAACCACCGCCGCGTTCAGGTTGCCCTGCAGCACAAGGCAAGATAGCCACGCCAGCGTAGTTTTGGCGCAAGTGCCACAGGAGGCCTGACATGTGCCTGCAAGCAGCGACAGCTTGTCATTGGAGGCAGCTAGCAAGTTTACCCAAGCTGTGTGAACAATGAAGTGTGCTTAAGTTCAACAGCACATGCAGCATATGCCTGAACACAGCCGTTGTACAGCTGCAGGTGCACTTCTCACACAGCCGTTGTACATACGACTGCAGGTGCACTTCTCACACGCAGGTGAATGGACAATGACATCTGCCTGGCATCTTTCTTTCTCCTGTGCTGTGCATTTGCTTGCAGGTGGCGGCACAAAAGTATCGCTGAAGGTAACAACAGCAGCTGGCAGGATCCCTGCTGTTGGAGCTGTGCTGCGGTCAGCCAGCCTTGGCCTTACCGTGGACCGCACGTGCGGCAAGTGCAGCATTGCAGTGGAAAGGAGCAGTGCAACCTTGCGCGGCTGATTGTCAAGTTCAGGTAAGCCGTGTTGTACTGCCAACATCAGCATACACATTGCTTGACGCTGTGCTGGCTGTGGAGTTTTGTTGCGACCAGTCCAGCCTCGGTGTGCATGTCATGTGCAACAGGTGAAGCATCAACAGTGCACACCAAAGCATTGGGCAAAGTGAGCTGCATCGGCAGTGCCGATGCAGAGTGTAGCCTAGTCTGGTGAGTGGGGTGCGTTTGGGTATGCCAGCCCGCACCAGTAGCATGTGCAGGTGTGTTGGCAAACGGTGGTTGGTGGAGTGACTGCTTGCACAATGACAGTGTGAGGCCACCATGTGAAACAGTGACGCTCCGTGCGCTGCAAACTGTGCAGTGTGGTTGCAGCCTGCTATGGCAAGCGTGTGCGACCATGCTGCCTGCTTGCAGGTGTACTTAGGTAGCGGCAGCTGGCACTGGCGAGTGCAGGAGGAGCAGCCACACCGCACGCGCAGCTGCAATCGCAGAACCGCTGTAGACAGGACTCATCCAGGACGGCCACTGCAAGCAATTGTGGCCCGCTTCTGTCAGTGCCAGCCCATCAAGATCTGCGGGGCTGATAGGCAGCCCTGCTGTTCATGCACTGCTGGCTGGGGTTGCAGGCAGCACTGTCAGATGTAGCCGTGGCAATGGTATTAGATGAACCGTTGATGCCTTAAGCAAGAGCTTCGATTGATGACATTGTGCTTGCTGTGTTGCATAGGTCAGCTGGGATCCAGACAGTTGGGCGCCACATCACTGCAGCTTCAGGCTTGCAAGCTGCAGTAGTGGATCCACTATTATTCCGGAATAAGCAGCAGTTTGTAACATCCATACTGTGCAAGTGCCGTGCTCCCAACTGTCACTTGGGCGTGACACATCAGCAGTCCTGTGGCGTCCGGTGTAGCTGTTTTCTATGGTTGGGAAGTGCCTGCCTTGCAGCAGCAACCAAACTTGTTCATACAACTATATTGTGATAAGCAGCAGCACTATGATCCAAAAGGGAAGCAAAGCAAGAGAAAGCAGAGTCACCCGACCCCTCATGCAACGCTGTGCTGCATTGTGTTTGGCAGTACATGTCTTCTTGCAACCCTGTGTGCTTCTCTGCAATAATTTTTAACTCTGTTCAACGCTGCAGCTGTTCACATGGTGTTGGTGACGCTCAGCATGCTTGCGCCACTGGCAGTGCCAATGAATGGCATGCGTAACAAGAAGCAGCAGTCTACCCCAATTGGGGGGTTGCAACAGCAATTGCTTTGCAAAGCAGAGTCACCCGCCCCCCCCCCCCCCCCCTCATGCAATGCTGCAGCTGCAGTGGCATCTGTAAGCAATGCTGGCTCCACCCACATTTTCACATTTCACATTTTTGAAGTTACATGGGTAACTTCGCCCGTTTGAGGAGCCAATGACAGGCTCATTGGGCAAAGAGCAAAACAAAGGCAAGCCAAAAAAGAAAAAGGACAAAGCTATTCATACCAAATACCATCCTGAAAGCCATCCCACATCAGATTGCAAACTGATTTCTGATGTCTTACGTCCACCAAATGTACCAGTTCAGCCACAGCTGTTTGGTCTTTATGGTTCATCAGTCCCACTGTAATGCTCCCAGGATTGCTCCCACCCACTGTAATGCTCCGCTGTATGTGTCGGCGATCCAGGGCAGATGGCGCACATGCCCCGAGCTGTTGTGATGCTGCTGTGGTGTCGAGTTTTTTATAAGTAAATGCTGAAGTCTGCTCTACTGCCTGATCATTCTATGATGGCGTGCAGAGGAGCAGCATGCTGCATGCTGCATGATGCTGCGCCGCGGCAGCATCTAGAGCATCTGGAGCAGCAGCAGCAGCATGCTTTCTGAAATAGCGGGACCAGCAGCTTTTGGGATTCATAGACAATTTTTCACCAAGAAAATGGTGTTCTGCTGGGCGGGAGTTCATGCCCAAGGCAGCATGCGGATGAATCGCCACAGTTTGGGATGGCGGCAAAGCCTGCCACAGTTGAAAAGCACCCTGTGCATATATGCATGTACCCCATATGTAGGTTATCTGGACTGTTTTACAGACCCAATTTATTTGGTGCTCTCTGCCCGACTCATTGATCGTCTCGGTACCGTGCACCCCATGGTCCAGCTGTGCGATCTTACGTGCAGCGTAGATCAACACAAGAGGAGTTTGTCAACCGGCCAATGATGACCAAGATTCCCTACATGTTGAAATGTACGCAGATGCGGGGCGTGTCGCCTGCCGTTGAGGTGCGAACGGGGTGCTACTAGCACATGTACAGCACAGCAAGCCGTGCCAAAGACAAGGGTACACGGGTGGTGCTTCACGCCCAGCACAACACCACCTCTTCAGGATATGTAAATATAATAACCAAGCCAACCATCAGGTCCGGGTGACTGTCTTGTCAAATGCTGTGCAGCAGCATGCTGTAGCACTGAATGCAGTCACTGCAGTGCAACTTGCACTGTTTGAGCCATGTGCTGCACCTACTTGCCACATCAATAGTTGCCCATTATATGCCGTGCACGCTGCCATGCTATATTGTAAGCACAAGACAGAGTACGTTTGCTGCAGAAGGCTCAATTGCCGCGGCTTCATTCTGGCATGTCATGCAACAGCAGCAGGCAACAGCGCAGCCACACCATAGCACCACTGCAAGCCAGCCGCCGCAGCAATCGCCAAGTGCAGAACTCCGTATTTGCCTTTCTTGGAAAGAATCCACTAGGTACACAGCAGCCAGCAGCTCTTGCTACAAGACCAGTGCACGCACACAAGGTGAGCAGCTGTACATTCATATGTCACAAGTCAGCATCTCTGTGAACCAGCGCTGACCGTCACCTGTGACAGTCATACTGAATGCATTGTCTGTTTGGAAGCAGCGTTGTTGCAAGTCTGACCCCTAAGACACAAGTTCTTCAGGCATGGTAGCAGTGCTGATGGTTCTGTGCTGATGCAAGCACCTTTGTGATGCAAGCACCTTTGTGATGCAGCACCTTTGAAGGCTGCTAGCAGCAAAGTCACAGCCAGAATGTGGAACCACTTTGTTTGGACTGAAAACCACTTTCTTTAAACTGAGGTGCGCAGCCGGCAGGCAGGCTGCGCGGTCTAAACTGAAGTGCAGCAGCAATATGCTGCGAATCACACCATCACGTTGCTTGCGTGTATGTCTTGTGCTGCCATTGCAGCATCGACCAGGCTAAAAGTTGAAACAACATGCCTCTGCAAAAACACACTGTCAGCTACAACATGTCAATGTAACGTTGATAACGTGGCAGTGAGGGGTGCAGTTGCATGCAAACATTCTGGAGCAGTGCTTCCTCCTCTTTCTGCCCCGGTGGGGCGCGGGCCAATGGCGCTGATGCTATGGCTTGAATGGGTAATATGATGATGATGATGATGAGGGGTGCAGTATACTGCAGTATACATGTGGTGAACCCAGTGCATCACATACGTATGGTGAACCCTCTGCATCACACATGTGCTGTATTTTGATGCTCATGCCGCCTGCAGGCCAGCCCCACAACTGCAAGCGCAAAGACATTGGCGTGACAGATCCCATCAGGCTTAGACTGCCCAAGAGCACACTCGCGAAGGTTGCAGGGTTTCTGCGGCAGGCACTCACTGCGTACAGGAAGTGGGAGGGTGGCCGGTGGGTCAACGTGCCTGTGGTAAGGGTCACAAGCAAGCTGAACTGGCGTACCCCGTGAGCCAGGCTAACGACTTGGCACTTCATTCACATGGCTTGGCACTGGCATGCAATGGCATACCCCATAGTGTTGCTGATTCATAGTTTACCTCCATCAGCTTCGAGCAAGCAACTTTGCTGCCTGGCATGCTCCACCAGCTGACAAACAACGTAAATAACCGTTGTGTATGCGGCATCTTGCAAAGAGGCTATGCCTCACACACTTCTGCTGCACAGTGAGACAGGTCTGTACTGCGTGTCGATTCCTGGTCTGTCTGCTGACAGCCCATAGACGTATCGCCGCTAGCTTGGCTGCATGGAGCGCATGCCTCTGGCAGCTACAACGCCTATGCTTCTCGGTGGCCCCCTGTGCTGATGCTCACAGCGTACCACATTCCTAACAAATGCTGGCTGCTGCTGCTGCTGCTGCTGCTGCTGCTGCTGGTGCTGCTGCTGCTGCTGCTGCTGCTGCTCGATTATACTGCAGCTGAAGCTCAAGTCTGACAACACGCAGCAGCATGCGGCAGATGCCTTTGCAAAGGGCAACCAGTGAGCCCTGTTGGTGGGCCCTGCAGTCTGGACATGGCCTTCCAGGCAGTGTACCATGAGCATGAGGACTTGGATATTTCTAAGTGCTAAGCACAGCGAGTAGGACATACCATGTGGTCAATAGGTCAGGACCGGGCTGCATGGAGCGTGGCAAGTCTGCGGCTGGGCTGGACTCCCTTGGCTCCTGCAGGAGACAGGAGGCAGTTGCAGTTATGAAAAGATAAGGACTTTCAGAGGGCATTGTGGGTTCTTGGGTTGCCAACGATGGCTTTCCATAATTTCATATGCATGGGGGCTCAGCCTTGAGGGCACCTGTTTTGCCACAAACAGGTTGCTGGGTGGTGCACTTTGTGTGTCAAAATTAGTTGCCATCCTTGGTTGCCTGGTTGCCATTTTCCGCGTTTCGGCTGCCATCCCTGGTTGGCATGTTCCTTCTGCCACCTGCATTGATGTATATCAGTGGTGACCTCCAGCTGCCGGCGCTAAGCAGCTGTCCAGTGCACAAGCTGCTTGTCGCGTAGCTACAGCAGCACACTGGCCAACAGCGCTGCAAGCATGTAACTGTACATTTGTAGTGTAGTTGTGCTTGCAAGTGCCAGAGCAGCATGCTGCTTTCCAAAGCCAGGGAATGATAGTGCTTACATGATGGCAGGCTGTGGGGCACTGCTTCAAAAGCATGCAGTGCTGTCTCCTCATAAATGAAGATGCCGCATCTTGTTAACCGTGTTTGGCGTAAAGTGCAGCGTAGCCTACCTGAGGTGTCATCACACACAGTACTGGAGGCTGGGACTCTAGGCTCTTATGTGAAAGGACACAGCACTGCATGCATGCCCGTGTGGATAGCAACATGTCCTGGGTGTTGGGCTTATGGCGCCTTCCAGCAGCAGGCGTGTTGGCTAAGCACAGTACTGCTAGTAGGCCGCTGCTGTCACAGCAATTAAAGTTAAATTACTTGTCTCAGCCACAGTCGCAGAGTCTGTTATTGAATAAAGCAGCACTATAACGCAGCATCAAAAGGCAAGCAAGCAAGCAGTTTGTGTTTTGGATGCTATTGCCGTGTCCTTACACACAGCCCACGTGACATGGGGGACCACTGGCCAGGGTGGAATGACTGGTGTGAAGAAAGCAGCACTCTAACGCAGCAGCAATAGGCAAGCAAGCAAGCAAGCAGCGTCTGGTGTATATGCAGGTTGATCAACAGCATGAGCTGCAGTTACATGCAGCTTGTGTACAAAGCATGGCAAGCACAGCCAGTTGCTCCTCGCGTCTGAGCTGCTGCCGTCGTGCAAGAACTGACAGTGTTATCACGACATGCGGCATGTACAGGAAGATCTTTGGCCCGCACTCACGGCAATGGCATGTCATGCCTTGGCCAACTGCAGTGCCCACACATACAGGCAGACTGCGTCATGTGTAATCTCACCACCCTGAACCTCAGTGGAGGAATAGGAATGAAGGCATATTATGGCACAAGCACACGCTATTTTTGCACCACCACATCTCACACAACATCAAGTACTGCAGAAATAGCCACAAAACGACGAAAACTAAACCACTGCTCTACAATGCTAACGCTAGAACCAGCCACTGCAGCCGGCTGGTGGCACCAAGCTGAACACTTTCCAGCAGCAGCAGCCTGGCATGAACAGTCACCGGACGGTGGGCTTGAGATGCTGTCAGGCCCTGCACAACTATTGCTGAGGTGCACACAACTCAGCATGTAAGACGCCAGTGATATCTACAAAACCGCAACTCAGTGGCATTACTTTGAAAGCAATCTGCCATGGATTGGCCGCTTGCTGATTCACAAAGCAGAGCCAATCAGCCAGAAGCAACCGTCACAGGTGCTGCACCAGGCGGCTGCGTCCCAGCCGGCGCAGCTGCCGCTGGCTGTGCAGCAGCTCGTGAGCCATTCGCTGCTGCTGGCACCACACCGCCGGGCGTTGGCCGGGCAGGCACAGCTGCACTTGCGTTAGCTCCTGGCGCTGCTGCTGCTGCTGGCTTGGTGATGTTTTGCGGCAGGCCGTGGATGAGTCTCTCGGCCGTCATGCGTCCCAAAGGCACCGCCTTGGCCTTCAGCCCCTCCACCTCGCTGGCTGGAAGCTCCGCGGCGTTCCCTGCCACCGTCACCGTGCCATACACTGCTGTGTCGCCGGTGCCTAGGCCCGACAGCGAAGTGAGCCTGGGGTTGTTCTCTATGTAGACGTCGGCTCCCCGGAAGGCTCCGATGCTGCGGAGGGACTGCGGCAGGTCGGCAAGTGTCGTCAGCTCTGCGTTGCCTCGGATGATGAGGTCCTGGCCGATGGTCTGCAGGTTGCCAAGGCCCTGCAGCGGCAAGCAGCACAGGGACCACAGCAGCCAAGACAGCACAGGGGTGTTGTTCAAAAACCAAACTAGAGGAAAAGCAAGGTTGAAGCTGGTTGTGCTGTTACTTCAGTCGTAGCAAGCCTTGCTCCAACGTAGCCGCAACCAGCAGAAGGGCTGGATGGGGCACGCCAGCAGCGATGGCACGGTAGGCGTGCGCAATTCTGACCTTCTGCTGTTTTGTTGCTTATTTCAAACTTGACAAGCAGGCCGCTGGCCCAGCAGTACTTTCAAGGACAGCACTTTGCAAGCAGTACATGTGAGGCAGTGCATTCATGGTGGTTGATGTACAACGTTGAACAACTGGATGTTGCCAAGGGCGGAACAGCCGTAGTTGCCCTGGCAGCATGTGCTTCCTGGAAAAAGCGATCTTCGGCGCCAACGTAACATGCTGCCACAGTCATTATTCCTAAAGTGGGAAGTACACTGTTGCATGGCATGTACTGCAATGTTTATATGCTTGTTGCATTTGTAGCAGGCACTGTCAAAGATGGGCAGTACATGTACTGCCAGCAGTGTTGGTGCGCCTACCTGCAAGCTGGTCAGCCGTGGGTTGTAGGAGATAGACAGCAGCACGCCAACGCTGCGCAGGCTGTCTGCAGGTGCAATGCCAGGGCAGCAGGTCGCCAGCGCAGCAGCAATTCATCATTGACAGCGCTGCATGACACTGGTGCAAGTCCAGCGCTGCACATCACGTGTAGCTGCTGCAGTGCACTACAACTCAGCTCGTGCAGCACTTTCATTGATGTGAGCAATCCATCTACACCCGCCGCCGCTTTCAGCCCGACTTCCTGCAGTGCACTCTGCCAGCATGAATTCTGCTCCTCTGTCACCAGCTCCGCAACCTGCCACAGGCGCCCGGCCCCACACATGCACAGCTGAAGCAACAGCCACTGCCAGCGCTGCACACTCAGCCCCGCCTCACCTAGCCCCGCCAGGGATGTCAGCAGGCCGTTGGCGCCCACTACCAGGTTGATCCCCACCTCCTGCAGTGCCGCCAGGGCACTCAGGTCGGGCAGGGAGCCCAGCAGGTACAGCTGCAGGTCGCCGGGCACGCGGCTGATGCGGGCAAAGCCGTCAAGGTCTTGCAGGGCCGGCAGGCTGTTGGCGACAAGGCTGATGCCTGCAGCCAACCCGCAGCAGCAGCAGCAGCAGCAGCGCAGCCGGAGGTCACTGTCATGCGAGTCGGCATGAACAGCTGCCTTTCTTCATCTAGCCTCATAGCTGCAAGCAGATACGGCTGAAAACAGCAGAGGCAGAACATGACAATCCTGGCATCTACCGTGGCTCATCATCAACCACCCAGAGCCGAGCTGCATGCAAACTGATGCGACGCCTGTGCCCCTCAACTTGAGCGCCCTGTGCACTGCATCAATCGGCGCATGCTGCAGAGCCAAGACTGCCGCGCATGACTGCTGCAGCTCTTGCATGACGCTGTCAGCTGCAGAGCTGCTTGCACCTCCAGCAAGCGATGGCCACAGTTTGTAACATGTTTGCATCGGCTATGGCACGAATGAGGCGGTGTGGAGACGGTTTGGACGACAGTACAGACTGGCTGGTCTTCACTGTGTCTGACTGCCTTGACTGGCTGTTCATTACATTACATTACATTACATTACATGCTCCAATGTTCAGACCAACAGCGATGGTCTGTACCGTGTCCCTACCCAGCTGGGCGGGTCTGGATGTTGTCCGACAGTGGCGGTACACACAGCGGCACTCACCGACTGACGTGAAGTTGGTCAGTGCGCGCGTGCTGGTCAGGCGCGGCAAGTTGTGCAGCAGCAGCTCGCCGTTGGTTGACACGAGGCTGCCCAGCCCATTGAGGCTGGTCATGGCCTCCAGGTCTCGCAGCGTTATGTCGCCATCAATCACTTGCACAGCCTGTGGGCAGTAAGAGGCAGTGTACACTCTACATGTGAAGCAGCAAGGTCAATCGCCCCACCGCGCTGCGCAGTACAGCAGGCTTCCGTGCGTGGCATGCAGGGCTGAGGTTTGCACAAACAAAACACACTAGAGGGGCCACAGCAGACTGACCCCTAGCATAGTTGTAAGCACAGTGTGGCTTGTCAACCAGGTCAACGCTCAACCGCAGCAATGTTCACTGCATGCGACTGTGTCAGGGAGCAGTCTACTACGTGTGCGAGGCAAGTCTGCACAAGCCCGCCACGCCTGTGCCAGGTGAGGGAGGGGCATGTGTGGTAATTGAGGCCCTGCTTGCCTCCACACCTCCACCCATAATGAAGCAGCTCATGACACTGGCGTCACTTGTTTAGCAGCTTACAAACACCCAGCTATCACCCGTGTCATTCAGCCATGTAACGCGCTTCTTGGTCAAACTCACCTGCAGTCCATTGAGGTCTTGTAGCAGCGGGTTTCTGTCCACCCACAGCTTGCCGTACATCTGGGTGACGCGTCCCAGGCCTGACAGGCTGGCCAGGGCAGGGTTGTCCCAGGCAACCAGGTCCCCCTGCAGCACTGTCAGCTGTGATAGGGCCGCAATGCTCTGCAGCCTCGTGTGTGCGATGTTGAGGCCGCCGACTTGCTGCGAGCAGAGACGGGTGCAGAAGCAAAGGCAGAGCGGCAGAGCAGCAGGTGGTGTGTTAGCGGCAGGTGGCAGGCAGCTGCAATGGTGAAGGTACCACCAAGTATGGCAGAACAGAGGTTTTGGAACCCAGGGCTACCACATTCATGCTAGGCATTTTGCGCGCCATTCTATGTCAGCAGCAGGTGACCGACAGCCACTGGAATGGTGTCAACAGCTGCTGGCCGAACCGTGCCTGCCATGTGACCAGCACGGTGGCCGCTGTGGCATTGCCTTGGAAGAGCATATTGAAGATGGTGCTGCCCCAGCACTGCATTTATAGTCAAGTGTGGAAGGCATGGTGCCGTGGTGCATGGTGCTGGTGCTGCGGCGCGATTGCGGCTTTACACACCTGCTGCAACAGCAATGCACAACGCGTGTGCGGTTCTGGACCATGCTGCGCAGACGACCTTTTGGAGACCGTCTGCATCTGGACTGCCGCAGCCTCGGCTGGCTCTCGGCACGATCTGCTCACCACCACCACGTGTAGTACCACCAACACCAGGCCCAGCCACAGTACCACGCTGGTGAAGCCCACCCTGCCCCACTGCGCCCTCACCTGCAGGCTCTCCAACCCGGCCAGACTTGTCAGCGACGCATTTGCGCGGCCGTAGATGTACAGCGGTCCCACGATGCTGCGCACCCTGGACAGCGCAGACAGGTCTGGGATGGTGCCGTCGTCGATGATGGCCAAGCCGCCCCGCACGGTGGCCAGGGTCCTGATGCACGCGGCCGGGTCTGTGAGCGAGATGAGCTCCACCTTTGCAGGGTCCACGCTCAGCTGCAGGTTGCGGTCATCGCCGCCGGTGACTCTGGTGCCCCTGTTGGAGGTAACCTGCAAAGGCACGAGCAACATGCGCACCCCGCCATGAGTATAGGCAAGAGCAGAACTACTGTGGAGTTGCTACATGTGTCGGAACAGTGTTGAGCACAGCCCTGCCGGCTTGCGAGTGGCTGTGCTACAGTAGGCTATATACCATGCGTGCGTGCTTAGCACACAGTGTCCACAGCAGCGTGTTCAATGGCAGATGCTTGACATGATGTCCTTCCAACTGCATAAATGCGGCAAACACCAGTTTGCATGGCTGCTGAGCAGCATGCCGACTTCCAGGGAGCGCTGCAACAACACAACCCAATTGCTCCATTGCCAAACCACTGGCGCGCCGCGCTCACGTCAACTGTGGTGAGTGGCGACTCCATGTTGTCGAGCAGATCATCAATATTGTTGGGAGGAGTGGCGCCATAGGCAACCACCAGCGGCCTGCCAGCACCTGCAGGGGCAGCGGCAGCAGCAGCAGCAGCAGCAGCAGCAGCAGCAGCAGCAGCAGCAGGGTGCATTGTTCTCAGCTGGTTCGGCATGCAAGATATAGTCAGCTGCCTGCACACTCCGTCATCTCCTAGTTCTGTAGTCACCACACGCTGCAGAATCATGTTGCTGGATTGATATTGAGATATTGAGATGAAGGTGCCGTGCAAACGGTTGAATGGCTTAAACATCAGGGAAGTCGTGCACCCACTGCTGCTGCAGTCAGTTCCATTTACTGGCCATAGTAGCAGCAGTAGCCGTGAATTTGCAGCAGCAGCCACAGCAATTGCAGCATCCGTCGCAACAACATCCTGTGTGTCAAAGCGCTACTCTTTGCAGCATAGATCTGGCACAGCAGCAGCAGTAGCAGCACGGTTGTTAAGCAGAGGCCACTCACATCCTGCGAAGCCTCCTCCCCAGCCCTGCTGCAGCTTTCTGTGCCGCTGTGCATCAATTGGTAGGGCTGGCATCAGGCCAGCAGTCGTGCACGCTCCATTGCTGCAGGCAACGCCTGCTGGGTGGCTGGATGCTGCTGCGGCTACTGCTGCGAAGAGGAGACAGCACCCTGCTACACACAGCAGCTGCAAGCGTAATTGCGGTCGCTTCATTGTTTCTGTTTTAATCCTCACAG
This sequence comes from Scenedesmus sp. NREL 46B-D3, assembly GCA_014080715.1. Lineage (NCBI taxonomy): Eukaryota > Viridiplantae > Chlorophyta > Chlorophyceae > Sphaeropleales > Scenedesmaceae > Scenedesmus > Scenedesmus sp. NREL 46B-D3. The sequence continues at coordinate 277,622 of JACERP010000003.1, read as the reverse complement.
TTCAACAAGTCGCAGGCCCGACCAACACAAACCAGCTGATGTCACTTCAGTGCAAGCTTTCTCGAGGACGCACCAGCAACATATATTGGCGTGACAGGGCTCTACATAGGCAACGAAAGCATGTGCAGCCAAGCAAAGTGTAACCAGCTTCAGGCAGCAGACATCAAGTCATCAACCGCCATTGTACCAACTTAGGGCGTTCGCTAGCAGTTACATTGGACACTGTTATCGCAGTCATTCGCCCAAATACAATTCAGGTGTAAGTATCATCCCAAAGTTATATATACGCAAGCCGCGTTGGACACGGAGTACGCTGGCAGGTGGCATAGCAACCGTCGCAGACAGCAAGATCCAAGGTCCCGTCCGCGGGCCAGGCACGTGTTCATCAAAGTACACATGTAAGTCAATTTTTTTAATGGTTCAAGCCCAGAATATCGCGTCAACTGACAAAATTGCAACAAGTTGATGTACTGTCGTGACTGTGTGTCGGACCAGGTGGCACAACTGCAGCCTAAGTTCTCTGCTTGTACATTACAACTGCTATTGTACAGCTGAATGGTAGGAATGCTTTCCAGGAGCCATCAGTCTGTGAATATGCAGTATGCAGCAGCCCGCCAAAATGCACCTGGCAGCGATCGCCTGCGAGCATCAGCAACAAGGACATATCAGTTGATCCGTCGTCTATTATGCAGCAGAAGTTTCTATTACGTTACATTGGACGTTGTAGCATGCACAAGAGGCGCTGGCGGCACCTGAGCGATGACGAGTGCCTTCTGCGTGCTGTACCAGCCACAAAACGATTGCAGCCACACAACCCGCTCAAATTGCTTGAAACAAAGGACTATAAATTTTACTTGCGCGCCACGATCATTTGCCTCTTAAATTTGAACATTCACCATGCAACTACTGAAGCAAACCCTGATTCTGGCCTGCTGCCTTGCAGCAGCAGTTGCTGCTGCAGCGGCACCCACAGCTGCAACAACCGAGTATGCATCTTGGGCTGAAGCCGTTGCTGCTGCCAACTCCACCAACAACCTCTCAACACTGATGGCAGCTGTTCAGGTGAGCCCAGCTGCTGTTGCCTGGGCTGCTTACACACAGCTCAGACTTGATCATTGCGCCGTATCTTTTCTTGACACTACCCCTCCTGAAGGCAGGTGGTGCTGACAGCTTCCTGCAGCCTGCACTTTGCAAACTACACCTGCATGCACCTGTGTGCACCTGACACTGCTGCTGCTGCACCGCGCTATTCACAACCTCAAACATGTAGGCTTCTGGTGTAGGCAGCGCCCTGCAGCCTGACACTGCCTGGACTATCCTTGCACCAACAAATGAGGCCTTCACCAGCAGGCTGCAGACTGCCCTGGGTATCACACCACAACAGCTGCTGGAAGAGAGTAACAGGGACACCTTGGTCAAGGTGGGTGGGCACTTAGTTGCGGCTGCTGTAATCATCCGAAGCTTGTCCATTGGCTGGCTGTGTCAGCGCAACACTGCTGTGCATTGTATGGTTGCAGATCTTGTCCAACACACGCCAGTGGCATGTGTATGACTTCATCTGACAATGGGCTGCAGGCTGTGGCTCAGCCAACCTACCTTACAAAAACTATAACCTGAGCCAGCTGTAAATGTCCCGCATTTGCCAGCTGACGCAGAGCTGCTGGGCACGCCCACAGCCGGACTGCTGGCAGACCATGCCGCCACTGCAGCTACTTACACAAAGCAGGTGCTGCCTTGATTCCATCACCTTGCCACCCTTCCAGATGCTGCTGCATCATGTTTACCATCTGCAGCTGGCCAGTGGCTGCCAGCAAGAGCTACTGTGTTGGTAGGTGACACCAGACATGTGCTGCTGCTTCCACCTGTACCATCTGCCTCTCCTGTAGGTGCTGTCCTACCACGTCATTCCGAACGGTGCCGTCCTGAGCTCCCAGCTGCAGAACGGTCAGCAGCTGACCACTGCCCTGGCAGATGCTGCTCCTCTCACAGTGAACCTGAAGGATGGGAAGGTGACCTTCCAGGGTGGTGCCAGCAGCGCAACAGTGGCCGCGGCTGACATCAAGGCGGGCAGAGTGTGGTGCATGTGGTGGATGATGTGCTGCTGCCTGCTGGGCTGGGCGGTGCTGAGGATGGGGTTGCTCCCTCCTCCGGCTGAGAAGGTATTGCAGGAACTGGCCGCTGATGCAGCTGGTTGATGCTGTACATGTCTGAATTCTGATGGGTGGGATGGTATTTCAAGGCTGGCATATGAAAGCTTGCAATTTGTACACTAGTTCAGTGCAGTACCATTGTTGGCTGAATAATCGAGTTGTGCAGCAGTGAGGCAGGCATGCGCGGTACGTCTACTTGGAAGGTATCTGGGTGAGCGCCGTCTGTTGTGGCTGAAGTATGGCATGTACGGGGGTGCCGGCATCTATTGTCGGTACAACACGACTTGAAACCCAACGTTGTTTGTTTATGCATGCTGTGGTACTATACAGTGCTGCACTGCTGTAATGGGTGGAGATGCAGAATGTCCTGCCAAATTGTTGCTTCTGAGTGTAATATTGAAACTATTACATGTACAACAACCACTGCATCAGCTGTGTAACGCAGCTGCTTGCATGTGGAACATGCGTTCAGCACCTGGACCGCTCATAAACAGAAGGAGAATGGAATGCCAGCCAACAACACAATTGTGTCTGTGATGTGGCAATCTGGCACATGTGCACTGACGATGATTGCGCTCTTGCATTCTGATGTGGCAACACAAATTCATGTAACCTGCCTCCCGGTAACCCAAGAAGAAATGGCTGCCTTTGAAAGATGTCAAGCTAACTAGCACATTTGCCAGGTACTGTAATGTTTAGTAAGATGATGTATATGCTGTATAATATGTTGCAACAAAAAAGTTGATGCATACGTAAACAGTTGGAAAAATGGGAAGCAGGCAATTGGCAAGTGGGAAGCAGCCGCCATTTTAGTCCACTTCAAGGGGGAAATTCCCATGCGGCACAGCTGTACAGAGCCCCTGTTGCTAGGCGGCTTAGCCGCTAGCCAGGCAGGAGTGTCACAGATGGTAAAACAATGGTAGAACAGGAATGGAGAGTTCTGTTTATAACAGACTGCGTCAGTGACGCAAACGGGTTGATTTGTCTCCATTCAGCTTGCTAGGGCTACTGTGTGTCAACTTGGTTTGTCCAAGCCCTGGGAGACTGCAAAATGGCAACCAAGACAACCCTGTACATAGACAATTGACATCTGGACACTATGGGCTAGCCCCGCCTGTTTCAGCTTAAATTTACCCATGCCAGCTAGCTTTTCTCCCGGGATTCACCGGTGATCCCGTTTGGAAAAGCGCGATGAAACATGATAATGTGGTGAATAGTGTGGCCCTGCAGGGTACAGCTGTACATGTGACATCTGGAGCTGCTCCTCCATCCTAACGTGTACGTCTTTAACATGAATATGTACCTGATGCAAAAAAAGCCAAAGCAGCATGAAAAGTAAAGCAACAAGTGTTTCCACCTTAAGCTTGTTATGTTGAACTGCTTGGAAGCTGGGCAGTTCCACACCGGTATCGTAGTCACTCACCGGTTGATAACCCGATAACGGTAGTATCACTTTCAGAAGATATAAAAAAGATAGCGAGGTATGAAAACATCGGAGAAGGGGAAGTAACTGTTTGGTCTTGGAGCAGGAGTACCGCCAAAAATCATCGGGCAACACGAACTGCAGCTGGCCACGGACCACTGTTCACTTAAATATTTCAACACATTACCTGCCGGTTGTTACGGCACTGTAATCTTCTATTGACTCGCTCTGCGCCTCCCGCACAATCCTACGTTCGCCACTGGCTGAAATTTTTGAAGCATGCTGACCAAACATCCAGCTGTTGTCGGCTTGCTTGCTTGCTGCCTCTTGGCAGCAGCATCCACGGCGAACGCGGCTAACAAGAACGAGTATGCCACAATAACTGATGCTCTGGAGGCTGCAGACCTGAATATATTGCTGGCAGCTGTACAGGTGGGCCTTGCAGGCAGTGCATGCAATAACCAGTTACCAGAAATCATACAATCTTTACCGACACAGTGTGCATGGTTACCACGCATGAGCTAGTAGGTTAGTACACATTGGTCACCTTGTGTTCATGGGGCATGCACAACACAGCAAACTGTGCGCAGCTACATGTTAACATTGCCATCCGCCTATTTGCAGTGCACACCTATGCTGACGTCAATGCTGCTGATCTTACCGCTGCTCGGTCTTGTCGCTGCTGCTGCTGCTGCTGCTGCTGCTGCTGCTGCTGCTGCTGCTGCTGCTGCTGCTGCTGCCGCCTGCTAATTGCCATGCTGCACAGGCTGCTGGCATGGATGTCAAGCCAGGGCTGGCCTGGACCCTCCTTGCACCAACAGACTACGCCTTCACTGAGCGACTCAACACGACGTTCGGCATCGCTCCTGCTGACCTGCTGAAGCCACTCAACAGGCCGTTGCTGATCCAGGTGGGCGGTTTGACTCAGACGTGGTGCAGCAAGCTTGCTGGACACGCTGCTACATGTATGTGTGATGTCAACAGCACTCATCCAAGCTAAAGTGAGCTGCATGTTGATGCCGCAGCTTACACGCTTGCACGCTTACGTGCTCCATGATGGTGCTTCAGCACTGTTGTTGTGGTCATGACATGATAACACATTGAATCCCAAAAATAAACACAACCCCCGGCCAATATATTTATGTAAAGGGTTCTGAAGGGGAAGGAGGGGGGAGAGCCTAAAAGAGAATGTCATGATTGTCACTCATGTATTCCAGTCATGCAGTAACCCCACTGCTGCTGCTCACCCACCGCTCCCGCTGTGCCAGGTGTTGTCATACCATGTCATCCCCGGTGGCGCTGTCCTCAAGAGCCAGCTCAAGGACTGCCAGGCAGTGCCGACAGCCTTGCTAGGCGCTAAACCTCTTACGGTGCGCGTCAGGCACGGCAAGGTGGACTTTGAGGGCGACACAAATGATGCACGCGTTGGGAAGGCCGACATCAAGGCTGGCGCAAGCGTGGTGCACATTGTGGATGACGTGCTGCTGCCAAAGGCCGTCGGCAAGAAGCAGGAGTCGCCACAGTTTGCCACCCTGGGTGCTGCTTTGGAGGCAGCCAACTTGAACATCCTGGCCGATGCCATCGAGGTCAGTGGTGACTGCCGTGCAGTGAAACAGCACACATAAGATCGTGCCTTCATGTGTACTGCAGTTGCTGCCGTATTCGACATGGTCGCTGCGTAGTGCATGCAGGATTGGGTTGCAAGACAGATACAACGTTTGGTGAAGCGTCATGGCATCAAGGCTGGCAGCACCGTGCTACCAGGGACGCACGACATATCTGCCGCTGCCGCTTAAAATTCATCAAGTGTAATGCTGTGCCTGCATGCTGCACTTTGAAAGCAATCTCCTCATCTGTCAGCGCTATTGGGCCAAGCGGCAAAACTCAGCTGCTGCCACTCTGCTGCTGTGTGGTTGCATATGACACTACTGCTGCTGCTGCTGCTGCTGCTGCTGCTGCTGCTGCTGCTGCTGCTGCTGCGCTGCTGGACCTTTGGCTGCTGTCATCTTTCCTAACCTACGCCAGGCATCTGGTCTCACGCTGCAGCCTGGCGTCAAGTTTACCATCCTGGCCCCAACTGACTATGGTTTTACCAGCAGGCTGAAGCAGTCTTTGGACATGAAGCCCCATGAGCTGCTGAAGCCCGAGCACAGAGACAAGCTGGTCAAGGTGGGTGCAGGCGGATGAGTCTTGTCATGGTGAGGTCAGGTGATGAAGCATGTGCACAAGTCAACGTCGTTGTGCACACCTTCATGTGAACTGACTTGGTTCATGCCCTGACCTGAGCCCGTGTGAAGGGCACCCACACAACACATCACCTGCTGTAATGGTTGAGTGTTGATGACACTTGCTGCACATAGATACTCACTTCTGCTGCTGATTTGCTGCAGGTGCTGAGCTACCACATCATCCCAAAGGCAGCTGTGCTCAGTGAGCAGCTGAAAGACAAGATGGTGGTACCAACGGCACTGGAGGGTGCTGGGCCCCTGACTGTCAGTTTGAAATGTAACAAGGTTGACTTTGTGGGAGTTGCCAATGATGCTCGTGTGCAGCTGGCAGATGTGAGGGTAGGGAAGGACATTGTGGTGCATGTTGTGGATGATGTGCTGCTGCCCGAGCTGTGATATCATGAGTGCCTGCCACCGAAGTCATGCACTGCTGACGGCCTTGATCACAGTGGTTCATACATATGGGACAGCTGCCGCAGGGACAGCAGCAGCTGTTTTGTCTGACATTTATGACACAGAATACTGCCAGGGATGAGCCCATATTTGTGACATGCCGTAACGCATGACCTTGGGTATGGTTTTGTGTCAATGTCGGGGCAAATTTTTGCAGTGCAGCTCAGCTGCATGGCATGCACAAGCAAACACCGCATGCAGGCCCTACGGGCCATCCTAGCAGCAGTTGCGTCATGCCACTAGACTGATATGTTTCTGGTAGAGCATATGTGTTGCACAATGTCATAATTAGAGATGCAGTAAACTTGACCGCACTCATGGCATGGGAATGCTTGCCACATGAGTTAAACCTTGCAGTACTGCATCAGGTGGTCACCACCTACCGGAGCACGGCGCTGCTTCACTAGCAATCAACCGGCCAATGCCACGGCAGGCTTTAGCTTGCTTGCCTCATCAGGCTCTGGCACTCGAGTGCCGCCCACATGCGCATGTTGTGTTGCTTGAGTTTTTAGTCACACCTATACAATATGTTCTGCGCCTCAATTGGCAATTTCAGCACAGCACATGACAGCTCGTAAAAACCTTCACATGCGCTGTACATTGACTGCGGTGTAGCTGGCTCAAAGGAGGGCCCCTTGCACCGAGCCGCACTCCAGCACAAGCAGTACCGCCAAGCGGCTTGCACTAGTGCCAGCGGGACGCATGGCTGATATACAAGCAGAAATTGCCATCTGCAGCATGCACCGCAACACATTAAGTAGTAGCCCTTGCAGGAACGCTCGCGGGCGCCAAGTGGGGCGTGTACACTGGGCTGCTGCTGCCCAGTGTGCTGCTGTAGACACGCCACGGTCAACCGCACAGTTGCCTATCCTGTCACGCGTCATGTCCTTTGGTGCATTCTATTCAATGCATTACACGCCTTTGGGTGGCAGGAGACAGTTACATGCCTATGTTGAAAGTTCCCGCTTGGCTTCAAGACGAACCTCGCTTCTTGTTCTCGAGGTCAAGCGACTCTCCAATGCAGTGTTTGCTGTGGTGTTGCACAGATGTCTACGGTGGACGTCATCAACTCCGCATTTGAGTCCGGTTGGTCACGCTGCACTGCAGCATCGGCCATCACGAAAACATTGCTGTCAACGGGTGTGCTTCGGTTGAATAGCCGAGTACCAACGTGCTTGGTGCACTGCTATCACAACCTCAAATTATTTTAATGCATTTGATCGTATTTTGAGGGCGGGCATGCCCCAGCAACGTCAAGTTGGCCTGCTAGCCTGCTGCTGCCTGGCAGCACTCGCTCTGGCTGTGTTGGCAGCTCACAAACCGACTTACGAAGCCCTTATGGAAGCCTTAGAAAACGAAGACCTGGGAGTTTCTGTAGCTGCTGTGAAGGTGTGCAGCGGTTGTAATTTTTGAAATGTGTGTGGCCCTGCTGAAGAACAGGTAGACTGTTGAAATGTAATGTAATGTAGACTGTTGATGGCCACAGTAGTGTGCAATTGTTGTGCGCACTTTGTCAGCCTGCCAAAAAAGTGGACAACCTTGGATGCAGCAAGTAAGGAATCAGTTGTGTACCATCCGCAGTTACCAAAGTTCGTCAGCCTATTGCTCTTGGCTGCATTGACCCGGCAGGCAGCTGACGTGCTCATCAAGGACAAGTCTGCTTGGACAATTCTGGCCCAAACAGATGCAGCCTTTGGAACGAGGATCAAGAAATCATTTGGTGTCACACCTGCTGAGCTGCTAAAGCCGCAAAACAGTGATATCTCAGAAAAGGTGAGCGGATTGTTGGGCAAGAGAGACCGCCTGTTTTGCAAGAATAATTGTCTTGCTTGAAGCACATTGTTTAATCACCGACGTCTAGCAAGCCTACATTGCATATTTGACAAAGCTCTACTAAACAACCAGAGCCACCTTGCACCAGGGGAATTGTCTGTAAAGTGCAATTGATGTATACTAGTCCTGAGCTGCCAGCATGCGCAGAGACACTTGCTGCTGCCAATGCCAATGCCAATGCAAGTCTGCTATTGTCAATGTCACACCTTGAACCGTTTTGTGCTCAAGTCAGCCCAAACAGCCGTTCCTGAGCTCCTAGCCACAGAGACGCCAACACTGCCGTACGTAGCCCAGGCTAACACTGCCCTGCTTTGCAGGTGCTGTCCTACCACATAATCCCCAGCAACCGCTTCCTCAGTTCCCAGCTTAAAGACTGCCAGCAGCTGCCAACCCTCGCAGCTGACTCACCACCTTTGACGGCCAAGTCCAGCCGTACCTTCCCTGCCAAGACCAGCATATCACAGTCGGGCTTGAAGCGCGTCGTAACAATTGAAGGAGTCAGCAACAGTGCACGTGTTGTGAGGCCAGACATCAAGGCCGGCAGCAGTGTGGTACACGTTGTGGAAGATGTGTTGCTGCCCAGAGGGGTGGGCAGGGGAGCTGTGCTGCCGTACTACCCAAGCTTTGAGTCTGTGCTGGCTGGTGCAAAGCTGAGCACCATGATGGCTGCCTTCCAGGTGAGCTGGGTTCTCACAGTGTCGCTGGGACTTGTTGCTGCTGATGTGCGTGCTGCCGCACTGCAAAGTGCCTGCATCATGTGCCGTGCCATGAGTCTCAGGTGCTGGCGTCTCTACAGGCATTGTCACGCTGTGATGAGTGTGTACAAGTGCTCAATGTTTGAAATAGCTGGTCACAGGCTGCTGCTCTGCCTGCTGGGCGCAACTTGAATGAGCCGCTCCCAGCCGCAGCCGCCAATGACCTCATATGTACAATGACCTCATATGGAGCTGCAGCTCATGCAGTTTGCAGCGTGCCATCGCTGTCACCCTGGTAATAAGTCGCCTGACACAGCCAGCCAGCCAGCCAGCCAGCCAGCCAGCCAGCCAGCCAGCCAGCCAGCCAGCTGCACTGGCAGCTGATCAGCAACTGCTGCTGCTGCTGCTGTGCGCCGGCCATCATAATGTGCACACCTCTGTACAAGCGCTGTCCTGCTGCTTGTCACATCAACGCACAAGGTGAGCCACCACCACAGCAATGAAACTTACAAACAAGTACATGTTGCGTCTGTCTCCTTCAATGCTGCATGTTTTCAGGCGTCGGGCATCATGCTGCGCCCAGAACAGCGCTACACCATCCTGGCACCAACCGACGCTGCCTTTGCAAGGACGCTGCGCAGGTCCCTGGGCATGGTGCCTGCTGACCTGCTGGCGCCCACCAACGTGGACAAACTGCACAAGGTGAGAACCTCCCCGGGGAGCCCCGAGCCTGGGTATAGCTGGGTTGGTTGCACCAGCAGCTGCTGAACAAGCTGTGTTTCCATGGCTTTGTCCACAACGGAACGGAAGCTCATAGGAGCATGCATGGTCCAGGCACAAACACATGCTCTGCATGTTAAGTCATCAATTCACGATGCAAGACTTTATGTCATGGCTTGATCATAATCCATAATTATCCCTTGGCATAAAGCTCCTTTTCGAAAAGTCCTTTTCAAAAAGTCCGCAAACATGCAGCAATGCAGCTGGCACAGGGCCCTGCAATGCAGCTGGTGGCTTAGGTTGCGCTCCAGCACCTATTTCCAGCCAATCACCATGATTCCTTGACAACATACGATTTTGTCCTTCATCTGACTGTGTCAGATCCTGAACTACCACATCATACCGGGCGCCAACGTGTTGAGCATGCATCTGAAAGATGGCCAGCGTGTGCGTACCAGCTTGCAGGAGGCTGCAGCACTGGCTGTGAGGCTGAGGTGCAGCAAGGTGGTGTTTGTGGGTGCCAGCAACGATGCGCGCATGGCAGCAGCTGATGTAAGAGCAGGCAGGGACATTGTGGTGCATGTTGTGGATGATGTGCTGCTGCCAGCGCTATGACAGGCGTGGCCAGCTGATGCGGCTATGAATGCTCTGCTGTGCTGCTGTTGTTCTGCTGCCAATAGACCACACGTGTACAGCTGTACAGAGCCCCAACGCTAAGAAATTGGGTAAATCTTCAACCTGGACAGTACTTCTGCTTTGATGATATCAGCAGACACTGCATGGCAAGACAGCAAGACACTCAAGCTACTCAGTTGCACAAAAAAAGGCATACCAAGCATGCCAACTGCAGTGTGCACCAACTGCCTCGTGAGGTTGCTAGGTTGGGCTGCTCAGCCTGTAAGCGGCTTACATGGCACGTTGCAGAGGAAAGACCGCACCCTGCTGCAGGGCTTCATACATCCGAGATGGGGATGCTGCGACAGTGACACAGTGACACCGCAAATACAACGCTTTTAGTCTGCCCTGGCTGACAGTTGTACTGCCTGTCACAGCCAGCGTCTGGCAGCTGCAACTGTCATGGCATGCCACTACGCAGTACATACACCACATTTGCTTATTGTCCGCACTAACGCCAATCACATATTAGTTTAAGCAGAAACAGGGGCAAATGGCGTGGTGATTGGCTGCTTCTGGGCGCGATCCAGGAGTTCTACTACCTGCATGCACAGCTTCTTCGCATCGGCCACGACGAAACGCTGCTGGCTGGCCTCACGACCATGGTCACCTACACTGAAGTTGAGTTTATGTAGCACGTTTGATTCCAAATTACCTTGCAACACTCTGCACGCTGATATATGTCCTTCCGCGTTCGATTGAAACGTCAAAACATGATCGCCAGGCAACGCATTTTGGGCGGCCTGCTGGCATGCCTTTGTGCAGCAGCATGCATTGCGCCTGCGCAAGCTCTGAGCAACTTCACCACGGTGGCAGAGGCTTTAACCTCCAAGAACTTGACAATCCTACTGGCAGCTGTTGAGGTGGGATCTGGTCAATGACCAGTATGCATATGCCCATCAGTGGCACGTGCATGATGAGGAGCTCGAGCGCTTGAGTACATGTGCTGATGAACAATTGCCTATTGACTGATCACGCAAGCAGCACTCAAAAGAGGACAGTGATGCTGGAATGGATCCCTGCCGTTAAAATGTTTTGGAAAACACATTGGAACCATCAGTCACTGATTCACACGCAGCGGCTGCATAGCAATGAACCCAATATACTGCTATTAACACTGCTCTACTCTTGCCCTGAACGTCTTGTTCCTGTTCTGCAGGCCGCAGGCATTGATGTGCAGCCAGGTACTGCATGGACCATTTTGGCACCAACCAACTTTGCCTTTGCGGACAGGCTCAACAAGACCTTTGGCATCACCCCCGCTGACCTGCTGCTGCCAGAGAGTCGGGACACCTTGACAGCGGTAAGAGAGACACCAGCACTGCATTCCTGTGGTATAGCAACTGCTGGATGTCAGTCTGAATAAAGCTGCTCGTGCAGTGCGCAGGCTGCAACACAAGGCTATCGCACTGTGTGCGTGTACCTGCCTGCCATCATGGCCACTGCTGCAGACTGCTACTCAGCGCAGCATGGTGCCCTGAGCAGTAACATCAATTGTCATGTCAGCAGTGCTAGTTGACAACTCTGTGCGCTGTGCGCTGCTGCTGCCACCCCTCAACCACCTGCATGTTTTGCAGGTGTTGTCCTACCACGTAGTCCCCAGCGGTGCTGTCCTAAGCTCCCAGCTGCGTGACTGCCTGCAAGTCCCAACCGCCTTACCAGACGCCGCAGCTGCCAACCTCACTGTTCGTGTCAGGCGGGGTAACATTGACTTTGAAGGCGCCACTAATGACGCACGGGTTGTGACGGCCGACATTCAGGCAGGCGCCAGCGTCATCCATGTCGTGGATGACGTGCTGCTGCCAGCTGGCATCGGTCGGAGGGCTGCGCGGCCGTCATTTCCAAGCTTGGCTGCTGCTTTGGAAGCTGCCAACCTGACCATCCTCGCCGCTGCTGTCCAGGTAAGTTTTGCGTCCCTGCTGTCAGCCGTTTGAACTTTGTGCATGTGCAATGCTGGTGTCGGGCAACGATTTGAAGGAAACCTTGTCACACATGGGTCCAGTCACCAATGTGGATGGTATAAGCCACCCCTGAATGAGCACATTGTCAACCTGAGACAGAAAAGATGAGTGCATTTTACATCTCAATGTGTCCACCAAGATACATGCAAAGTCTCTCAGAAAGTGCATCAGTCGAGCCTGTGGTTCGTCAACACACACCGACTCAGCCAGCAGCTTGCACTACAAAAGCACGGCTAACCAAAGCATATTGGCAAGTTCATCACTCCAAAGTTGAGGCAGCAACATCTAGAGCGGCACAGGGCAGAAGCAAAGCCCAGTCTTACAAATGACTACAGTGATGCTCAAGATACAGTGATGCCTGCAATGCAGCATCAGCAGAGCATGTCCTGCTGTTGCAAGCGCTGCCACTCTATGAGTTTGATTACCCTCCTGAACACCAGCCAACTGGCACTGCTGTTGCTCTCATTCTTGCAGGCCTCTGGTATCACACTGCAGCCTGAGTTCAACTACACCATCCTGGCTCCATCAGATTTTGCCTTTGTCACAAGGCTCAACGCTTCACTTGGCATTGCTCCAGTTGAGTTGCTGCAGCCAGAGAACCTGGAAACACTGCGCTCGGTGAGTCAGTGAACTTCTCAAGGCGTCACACATGTCATGCCATGCAGTCAGGCTGCAGCACGATGATGCTGCAGCAGTGTACTGTGTTTTTGGCCATCGCTTGGAGTGCTACTTTGCGCAACAGCTTCTGCAATGCCTTGCGTAGCTTGCATGAGGTGACTCTACTTGCACACAACAGTCATCTTTAAGCGCAACATTTTGCAACGGTGTCATGCTGCGTTTGCAAACATCGCATGTCACAGGGCATTGATATTGCAGAGCAGTGTCTCATGAATCTATGATGCTGGAATTTAGAAGTGCTTATGCAATGCTGCAAGCTCCACACTGCTGGCTTCCCACTGCCACTCTCTTTTGTCATGTGACGACTGATTCCCCTCGCTTTGTTGTCGGCGCAGGTGCTGGCCTACCACGTCATCCCTGGTGCTGCTGTGCTCAGCAGCCAGCTGCAAGACGGACAGGAGGTGCCCACTGCCCTACAGGGTGCTGTACCTCTTACTGTAAAATTAAGGTGTAACAAGATTGACTTTGAAGGTGCTAGGAATGATGCACGGGTGCAGAAAGCGGACATCCAAGCTGGGAGCAACATTGTGGTGCATGTTGTGGATGATGTGCTGCTGCCGGAGCTGTGAGGCGCCTCAAATGATCTTGGCAGCGGTCAAGAATGTGCAGAATGTGCGGAGTATCATCTAGGTAATTTGTGCATGGTGTATTCACCTCATGTAGCTACAGTACAGCTGGATGCAGCTGAGTGAGTAGTGAGCTATGCTGATGGAGTGGCCTTTCACCAATACTTGTGAAACGCTGCAGTGTTTCTCGTGGATAGTTTGCATGCTATGTCCGTATGTGCACACGTATGCAGCTCTGTGAATTGCATTATATAGGAGTACTGTGGTACTACCAGCCCCGCTGGTGGTGTACCTGAGACAGTGCAGAATCCTCCCATTGTCAAGCCTTGACACTCAGTGCATTGTGACTGCAGCTGCAGTCCATACAGGCATGCACTGATGGATGGCTCAGGTTATGCAGACGCTTCCAACTCTGCACTATGGTTGTTTAGCTGTAGTTTGGGGTTGGTTAATTGCTTTGCAGCCAGGTAACTTGTAACTCCAACCAACTCCAAAACAGTCTTGGTTGGTGGTGTATTCTTGTGATTTAGCTGCTGATCAGCAACAGCGCAGCTTTGTCGCCAACCTCTCGGTGCAGGCATATGCGTATGTAACAGCAATGCATGCATGCAGAGGAGTGCCCCACAGCCTACCACCCTCCCGGCATGCAAGCTCTGCTGCATGCACCCACTGTACATGACGCACGACGCTGAAACGCACAGTAGGCACGTAGTAGCACCAGATCCAAGCGCACAGCCTGCAGCGAGGCCAACAAAGTGCCGAGACCAGAGCAGGCTGCTGCTGCAGCGGCAGCTACTGATGGCTCATCCTATGCACCATGCGCAACCAAGTGGGGTTTTGCCTTTGCCGCCTGTCATCCTTTTTGGCGCCTTAGTGCGGACAGCTGGTGTGCCAGCAGCGCTGCAGATGCAAAGCATGGTCAAGGCAGCAAGTGCAGTGGGCTACATTGGCACTGCTGAGATGTAATGTACAACAAAACGGTCGAAAGTGCTCATGTCATGCCCACATGGACAACATCAGCAGGTGCTGTAGCCAGTGTGATATGGCGAGATTGCTTGATGGAACAAGCAGCAGCACGGATAATGTAGTGAGGGCCCACATGGGCTGCCAGTGTACTGCATGCTAGTGCCGTGTCCTTTCACATAATGGGCCCATATGATTGACTGCATGGGAACATACAGGCCCTCCGCACCTTTGCATTGAACACTTGCCAAATGCTAGTGCCTTGTCCGTTCACAAAAAATAACAATTCGAGACATGGTTATTGATGGGGCTGCTACACCCTGTTGCAGGCCAGCTGGGCAATAGCAGTACGGTACCTGCAGGGCGTGTTGCATTGACTGCTGTGCATACTCTCTAATATTTCTTGCCTGCATGTTACAGTTTACCATACCATGGGTGTAGCAATGCGTTGTGGCAAGTTGTCATCAGGCCTACTTAGTGAGCGAGGCTGGTCCTGCAGGTCATGGCATGCGCATGCAACAGCCACCAGCATGCCGTTGGACTGTAAATTTGAAAAATGGTAATTGGACTATTGTGTAAAAAAACCTCGTAAAACCCAATGATGACTTAAACGTGTCAGCTCAAGCAGGGCCATTGTACATGTTGTTTGCTGTGGCTTGGCTGTGGCTGTTGATTTGCAGCAGATCATACGGCAGCGTTACAATCATTAACTAAAATTCTGTGGGTTGTTAATGATTGTTGCGGTAACAGCGCCATTTAGAAACCCACACAAAAGCTGACATGCTGGGGTCAAACGTCGAAAACGACTGTTCAACACGACGCATGATTTATTTAAAATTCTTGATCAGTATAGTTCATCTTATTTGATGCAGTACCCTGTCATGCAGACAGCGAAGCACCTGCTGCCTTGGCCGGCTGCAACTGCCGGCAGCTGCCAACCGCCGGCCCGACGGAAGCAGTCATATTCTGACAGAATGGTACTTCGGTAACATGTCGGGTGTCTCGCGAGGACAACACGACTTCAGCTCAACGTCTATTGGCACACGCTCTTTCTGTGTTGGTGTAGTGCGGTTACAACTGATAAGCAAGCACAGCTGCATCATCGAGCAGTGCGTGCAAAAGTGGAGCAACAATGCAGTTGGTCTACGTGATTATGCTTGCTGTGGCCGTGCAGAGCCACTTAGCCTCTGCAAGGCACGTCCTGCAAGCACCTGCAGCAGCCATGACCGTTCCAGTCCTTGAATCAGGGCCTGTAGGAACTTCAGCAGCACCACCAGCAGGGGTCAATGGAACCAGCAGCAACACGACCTTCCCCACCCTGGAGGCCGCACTTGCAGCAGCAAACCTGACGACGTTGGCAGCAGCAGTAAAGTCGCTGGCTTGGTTCCCAACGCCACAGAGAACGTCACCCTCCTGGCACCAACAACAGGGGATTGAGAAGCGGTTGCTTGAGGATCTGCAGATGACACCACAGCAACTCCTGCAGAACAAGACACTTGTGGTGGAGGTGGGTACCCACCGGTGGCCCATGCAGGAACAGTGCTTTCAGCTGCTGCAGATGGCTGCATACACAAGCGCTGCTACAGCTAGCTAGCTTGTGAATTGTCATAGGATGGGCTTCACCCGCCTAAAATCTACAAACGGCTGCAGCGTGGGGCGCAGCAGTAGTAGTAAGCAAAGCGGTAGCTACAGCATGTTCAAGCTTGTCAGCAGTGGCTGCTATTGCATAGGTTGAGTATGTCGATCATTTGCAGGAACACCACATGTTTATGCCGCGACAATCGCAGTGCCGCCAGTGGTACTGCACCATTCAAACCTCTGCTACATGAGATTGCATATGCGTATGGTGGTCTTGCAGCAGACCCGCAGTTGCAGGTTACCTACCGGCTAGCAGAGGTGCTGCCACCTGATGCTGAGCCGTTGAGTCATCCATGCCTATCACATGTGGCACTTTTCATGTGCAAATTGCTGTCACTGAGTGAATGCACCCTGTGCTGCTGCAATGCTGCAGGTGCTGAGCTACCACATCGTCCCAGGAGCACTGCGCAGCAGCCAACTGTCAGATAAGCAGGCGCTGAAAACAGCACTGGCTGGCGCAGCACCGCTGGTTGTGAAGGTGAGCAGCAGGTCAAGCCATGGGTTGTGTGGGACACCATGATGCAGCTTCAACACCAGATACTTGGTTACACAGACACGGTGCTAGCAGCCTGCATGCCGTGCCATGGTGCAGCATGCAGCTTCCAGGCCAGCAACGGCAGCTCAAACAGCTCAGCAATGTGTTTCAGCTGTATGTCCTGCATGCAACGCAGCCCAAAAAAAACGCAGCTGGCAGGAATCGACGGTTGCCAAATCTGCGGCACATGATTTTAGCCAAACAGGTGCCACCTGGCAGAACCAACGTGTGATGAACAGTGTGTGTTTAGTTTTCACCGTGCTGCACCTGCTGTGGCTGTGATTGCGTGTGCAGTTTGACCGGACCACTGCGGACGGCAGCAGGCGGCGTGTGCCCCAGATTGAGTTTGACGGGGCCACAAACAAGGCAGAAGTCCGGACGCCAGACCTTGTGGTAGCGAGCACGGGCACAGTGGTACATGTCGTAAATGATGTACTGCTGCCCGCTTATGTAGGCAAGCGTGGCCGCAATGCGAGCGGGTGAATTTGATGTGGTTACATGCAGCCACATGGCGCCGCACGCATGCGCACACATGCTTGCTGCGTGTGATGAAGCCGCTTTGTGCTAGTAGTGCATTGCTATGTTAAAGCACTAAGGCTAGCAAAACATACGTGCATGACAGCAGGGACATGCTCAACGTAAGGGTGAGTTGTGAGTAGTGTCGAGTTGCGACTCACAATTGTGGTGTTGTCACCTCACCACCCGGCGGTCAGCGGCCAGAACTCGGCACTGGCAGTGTTCCTGCTGGTCACACCACAATCGAAGCAGTCAGCACCTATCGCATAGGCAAAGCAGTTCCGCTGTACTGCATCCTGCACAACAATGTACGCCACTGTTCCACATGTTGCTACACTTGCATGTCCAACAGTTGCTGCAGCTTGCAGCAGTGCCGCAAGGAGCATGTGCAGGTGCGCACATGCATGCATGCAGTGCCGCTTCAATGCACATGCATGCGAGAAGGTCATGTGATACCTCGCATGGGGACATGTTGGTGCAGGCATGTGCAATCTGACAACATACAACGTAAACGTGCTGGCGGTCAAATGTCTACTGTGCGTCCCGCGTCGTGCTTCATTCACAGTGGGTGCACGCAGCAGAGCTTGCATGCTGGAGGGTGGTGGGCTGTCGGGGCTTCTGTTGCATGCAGACAGTGCTGTGCACAGCTGTGCGCATGTGAGAGGACACGGCACTAGCATGCAGTACACTGGCAGCCCACCCAACCCCCCGCATGAAAGCGAATGACTGCTGCTGCTCATGCATGCAACGCGGACCACCCACTGTAAACGATGCTGGCGCCACTGATGACATGTAGAAAGCAGCTGTCCAGATCCAGGAGCTTCAGGGGCACCAACCCTGCTGCGTCCAGGAAGCATCAGGTAGAGGGCTGTGCACGCACGCACTTGATATCTCGAAAGATTAACCTGAAGCAAGCGAAGAGCGCAGCGGCAGCAGGATTGTCGGCGGGCTGGTGCCCAGACGACTCTTGGTCCTGCCACTGGCTTTGTAGTCCAGGTGGATGGCCGTTCCCAATAACCTCGATGACAGAACCTTGGCCCACCAGCTATCGTCTCTTCCAGTGAACGCGGCAGGCCAAAACAAGAAAAGCAGCAGGAGCAGGAGAGGACAGGCACACCAGCGAACACAGGAATGCACCCATGCCGTATCCTGCAGTATGAGTGCACAGTAGTGTCCTTGCACACCTAGTGGTCTTCTCCACAGTAACAACATGCATCCCATTTGGGATTCAGCAGGCCTTGATGCTGAAGCATGTTGAGCACGTGAGAGCATGCAGTCCCCCCTCCTCGTTACCAGGTGACTGGTGCAGCATAGCACTGGTGCCGGCGGTGACACCACGCCTAGCCTCCCGAACCCTGATTACAGCTTGCATGGCTGCCGCTGTCATTTTCAATTTTCAGCAGTTTGATAAGGTGAGTAGGTGTGCCATGTACAGCAACGGTTAAGAAAGGTTTCCATAAGCAGTCATGACAAGCATCGCCACACTGATGTCTATGCGGACACCGCACTGTTCCCCGCTGGGGATGGGAGATTCCCCTCTGGGAATGAGTGATAGAAAGTCTTGCGCCTGCAAGGCAGCACTGATAGCAGCAACCAAAGCAGATGCAGCTGCAAAAGGCAGCAATGACGATGGCAGCAGCAACAATTAGCATTAACGCCAGGTCGCGTATGCAATAGGATAGAAAAATAAGTACGTTATAGGCTGCATTAATATGAATACACTGGGTACCTGATCGTGATTTGTGACGTGGTTGAGTCGCCTTGATGCAACCTTGGAACTGCCGCTGCCGCTGGGCTGAACCACATTTTGGGGGCAACTAGTAGCATACATTCTAGGTGGCCTAACCGTGCCCTAGATGAGTGGCGGCTTTCTGGTGCGCGCATAGCACGCTCTGATATGTGAGAGGACACGGCACTAGCATGCAGTACACTAATGTGCAAGTGGCAGCTACTCTGACGCTCATTATTAAGGCGGCACATCCTATGGCAACAGGCACTTCGGATCAAAAACGTCCAACTATGCATCGTTACATCATGTACATGTCAGGCACCTGCTGAGTACTTTTGGGCTGCGAGCAACTGTACACCACAATGTACCCACCGCCCCCGGCCCCCCTTTGCGTGTCCTCCACTGCAAGCAATGCACGAACTTCCTGCCTAATTCTGTGAAGTTCACTAGTGTCAACACTGCTGGCACACTCAAAATTTGAAATCCCAGCTGTACATTGTCCTCAAATCATATCTGACCACCTCTTTCTGTAAAAAGTTTCAGCATGTTGCCAGCATATTTACATCCAAGCACACTCTGAGGCGAGCAGCATGTGCAGGTCTGGCCCACAGCTCTGCCAATGTTCTGGATGCTCATGTTGCATCCTGTGGCAATGCAGATTACCAAGCCACAATAACATAAATAACAACATCCAGCAGCTACAGCACATCATGCAGCTGACCTGCTTACTCACCTGGTTATAAAACAGTCATGACAGATGTTATGGATGCTATATAGCAGCAATATATTGCTGTATCCTTTGCCAATGAAGATTAACATGCCACAACATTACTAGCAACATCAAGCAGCTACAGCACTTCATCCAGCTGACCTGCTTGTTCACCTGTTTCTACACAATGCAATCATGGCAGACCCCAATAAAAGCAATCAACACAAATGCAACCCTTTCTCTCAAAACCTAATGCACACACAGTACTTGCACTTTCCTCATGTGCAAACCCACAACTGTTGCAATAAGATACAGTCCATCTTCAAGAGTGAAACCTGACCTTCAACACTAGCCCAGCGAGCCAATACTACCCCCATGAGGGTGGTCGTGATTTTTGCAGTGACTGCACCTGCCCACCCCAACTGCTGTGACAAGCCTTCAAACAGTGGCAGGCGGTGCGTCATTTCATAACAGTCGCAGCAGTTCACCATGTGACAACATGCTAACAACAAAAAAAGTTGTGCAGCTACAGTTAACTATGCAGCTGACCTGCTCATTCACCTGATTAGCCCCAAAGTACAATCAACATAATGCACACACGGCACTTGCAACACCTTGCAACATCCCACAACTGCAGTGACCTCACCCCAAAATACCCAACAAGGGACAAGACACCAATCAGTGGTGCACAGTGTGCCTGACCATGACATCTGCAACAAATTCCAATCATAATAGCTGGTCTCACAACTACCCTCCATCAGGGCAGTCAAACGGCCGCACTGCAGTTCACCACCTAGCAGCAGCACCTTCCACGCCCGACCACACTGTCAGCACCTGGTCCAGCTCAAATGCCATTCAAGCCAAGCACGGCATATGCATGCATGCACCACAAGTCCTCAATGCACAAAACAACTAATATTGGCACTTGTGCTCTGGTATCTCATTGCACTTGAACCAGCCTGCCACAATCAGGCCTGTACCTCACAGCCGTCTGCCAGCTGCAGCCTCGTCAGCCGCGACGGGCTGCTGAAAGTTTGGTAACACGCCAGCCTGCTGGTTGGCGTCGATGCGCTCGATCTGGGCCTTGTTCACTGGGCCGGTTCCATGCAGCCGCCTGCCAGCCTGAGCAGGCTGCTGCAGGTTGGGCAACACACCAGCCTGCACAGCACAAAAAAACGATTTTCATGAACAGCAGGCATATACCGCACATGTGATGCTTATGTCCCTCTTCAAATCGCCACAAAATGCACTCATGTGGGACTGGAGATGCAACTCTGCGACTCAGAACTGCAGCTAGGCAAATTGGCGCACCACCATCATGGCTGAGCAGATGCACGAAAGCAAGCTGTACTTCCAGCATGGCCGTGCACCCGGCTGCAGCCAGCTGGCCCCTGGCGCCCTTCACCCTGCCCAGGTGCAAGTAGGCTCCATGCGCGTCATGTGTAGGTGCAGCCACGGCATACACCTTGCACCCTCTTGTGCATCTACAGCTAACAAGATGCTCGTGATGCTTGGGCATGCAAGCCTTGCCGATGCAGTACACACCAGTCATACATACCGCGCCATGGCTGAAGCCCTGCGCCGCACCTTGAGGTTTGCCTCAATGCGCTCAATCTGAGCCTTGTTCACTGGGCTGACACCATGCAGCCGCCTGCCAGCCTGAGCAGGCTGCTGCAGGTAGGGCACCACGCCAGCCTGCGCAGCACAGCCAGCCAGCAGGAAGCAAGCGTACGAATGCAACCACTGCCCTCAAGAGTGAAACGCAACATGCATCAATACAGCGCAAAAACAGCGCGGTACCAGCGCGGTGGACCCATACAGGAACAGCCTGTTGTACCAATCAAACGGCAATGATGTGGAAACTTCCAACATGTGTGGCTCTTTGCAGTGCGTGTACGGACTGTGCAATGCTTCCGCTGTGCTGCAGCTGTATGGGGTGCTCCTCCAGGCATGCTTGGAAGGGGAATTTCAAGGAATGAGAAGCCAGTCCAAACCAACACTGTGCTAGGTGCCTGCTGCTCTGCTCAAGTGGCAAGGCATGAGCTGTGGCACTGCGGTACTGCACAGGCTATCGGCCAGTGCTGCTGTATGCAAAGCCATTATCCTGCCTTATGAAATGTTGGGGTCGGCTGATGTAGATTTGCATGCTGCAAACAGATGCAAACATTGCGCATGCTCGTGAAGCTCTCACTTTGAGAAATGCCTCGGTGCGCTCAATCTGTGCCGTGTTCACCGGGCTGATGCCTTGCAACCTCCGGACCGCCTGCAACAACAGAGCGCTGGTGAGGTGCTGAAAGGCTTGGAGCTGTGCTGGGGGGCCGTCAGAGTTGCTGTTAGTCATGCTGGAGTCCGCAGCAGGCATGTACCTGCTGGTGACAAGGCGTGCTGTACACTGCTGCAGTATGCTTACAGTGCACCGAATACTGCGAGCATGTTAATGCTGCTACTGGTGCTGCTGCTTGTGCTGCGTTTGCTTCTGCTGCTGCTAGGAAGTCAAAAGCCTTTCTATAAATGAACCTTGTGCGGCAGCTGCACCACGTGAAGCTGTTTGCTGTCTGACCGTGAGGGTACTACTGAGTCAGGGCTGCCAACAGGACCACCAGCAGCAACACCACATAATGCCAGCAGCAAAATCACATCATGCCAGCACTTTCGAACTGTTGCTACACACCAAAAGCATGCTGCCGGGCATGGATGCCGCAGCATCTTCTGCATGACCATGTGCGGTTGCCGCTGCGCTGCTGTGCAGAGCCCTAGCATCCAGAAGCGGCAAGCCGGAGCAGCTGATGCAGAGAACAATGAGCAAAGTATGTACAAAACTTGACATGGTACAATGGGTTCGCAGGGCCGCTGCAGAGCTGAGCCAAGAAGATTACGCAGGTGGCGATCTGAATGTTGACACGGTTTCTAGCGGCGCTAGTTTAGCGGTCTGTGTTTGGTTTATCAGCAGGTTGACAAGCAGTACCTCTTCTGCTGGACGGGTTGAGCTTTTCGTTGATTGGGGTTGCGGCCGTGCGACACGTCATGACGCGTATCGTCACGTGTGTTGAAACGCACGCAACCGGCACGCGTACGTTGTGGCACCGCTGCGGGAACGGCGGGATGTGCATTGGCCTGCTGTACAGGCCCGCCTATGCCAACTATGTGTTGTCGCACCATATACCGGCGGGTGTGGCTTCATACCCTTTGGTTTTGGGCCCTCCAGGCACTTCGAGGCCTCTTAGATGCACTTAGATGCTGCAAACCTCAGCAGCTTAAAATGTTTGAAAAGCGTCCACAAACAGTACCCTTGAAAGTCAGATGTGCCGTGCTCTCTGCTCTCCATGGAGGATGGGCAGTTCAGCTTGCACTGCCAGCTGGCGAAGAGAACTATGCTTAGCTGCGTACAGCTGCTGCTATGCCTGCACATCTACTCAGCTCTGAGGTGTGACCACCCACCGCACTTACACGCCAAACAACTCCTGCCAATTAAACTTCAACGTAAGCTAATGTCATGCACAACCGCGTCAGGGCAACGCTGCTGCAACTCTGGACATGGACACTGCCGTTGCCATTGCACACGCTGCACGGACAGGCCTTCATAGCTTGCAACAAATATCAAGGCACAAGAGCAAGTAAGTGCCACACTTGCACGTTGCCTGCTGATGTATCATGCACCCCCAGCATCATCCAAGTTCACCATCAGCTTGCCCTTTACAAAAGCCTGAGGCAGTTGCCACTGTATCTGTTTACAAACATCAAACAATGCGCTGACTGCTGATTCAATCCAGCAGTCTACTCACATTATAGTGCGACTCCTATCAAGCATGTGGAAAAGCATTTGATTTGGCTGTGACAGCAAAAGGCTTATGGTGTCACTAGGGCCGTGCAGCGCCTTGGTCGAGTAGGTCAACACACTGGTCGGCTGTGCACCAACCAGGTCAACTTCGGGTAATTTGCTGAACAACCTATCAAGCAGCAAGCAGCACGTTGCTGCTCTCTGTGTGCTTGGACAACTATGCCCAGATCATCATAACCCACGCATGCAAAGCTCATGAAGCGGGTCACACCCAGTGACAACAGCATGGACCTCAGGCCTCCAGTGACAGCCCAAGCAGCCGCCGCTGAGCATCTGTTTGATCATAATTTGATCAGATCTCATGAGATCCTCATCCATGCACACTGTGCCGGGCCAAATGTACCGGGCAGGATGTAGACTTCAGAATGCACACTTTTTTGCCCGGCAGGATGCTTTGCTCAATCCGCATGTCACAATCACTGTAAACTTTGCATAGAGTGCATGCAATACTTACTTACTTTACTACACTTGCTCCACCCAACAAAAGAGTGGGCACCCCAATCAGCACACTGCACAATGTACCATGGTGTCACCACCTGGCCACATTACAACACATCAGAGTGCTGCTGCTTTTCACATCACATCACAATGCACATGTGGCTACAACTGAAACATTCCGATCCACTCCAGCCCTGCAGACATACACGCAGTTCCCAGCAGTAACGCCACTTGCCGCTCGCCTGGTCAACAACACCGCACTAGTGCAAATGGCCAGCTGGGTTAACAATTGCCACAACAGCATAGCAAAGCAAATAATAAACCCTGGAATGCCTGGTTGACTCATCAGAAGCATGAGCACTCCAGTAATACTGCCCAATGAGACCAATTGAAGACATACATGTGTAGCACTGGACCCAACAATGTGCTGTGGCGAGTGTGCTGACTATAGGCAGGCGCAGGAACTGGGCATGTGTTACTGCAGGATACAACAACCCTAGAGCAGAGCACAGCAACAGCACATAACTGCAAATCACACACTGCACATGAGCTTCTCAGCAGTCATTTGCCAGTTCTCGTTTTCACAAACCCCACTGCCGCAGACGGCCGGTCAAACAGTCATTTGCGATGACAGCATGGAGAAGGAGAATAAGGCTGTACAAGGCGTTGACAACGTGCTCGTTTGGGATCATACCATTCAAGATGGTGACTGGATCCACGTGTAACTACTCTGTCTCATAAGGAAAGTATAATACTTGGACTGCCTAAAGGCCAACAGTCACACGAGAACCCCAGTACCCTGGCCCGATTGTGAAAGAATACCAAATGTATACATACAATGTCTCACAGTTATGTAGTGTTGTCACTTCGCAACCCAGCTTGATCAAGCTGATCACTGCTCGAGGGGCTGCCGCGACGGGTGACACAGCTGCCATGCTGTGTCTCAAACAACCAGTAGGGCCTGATGTAGCTGTGACATAACACGTTAATTATTTGTCAAGGACCAGCATGTAGGGCTGGTTCAGCTGCTGACAGTAATCTGCCAGCTAGCTTTGGCGCCTGTGCAACAGCCAAATTGTACGGCATGCGCAGCCACTACAAGCTCACCGATTCGCATGCACTGTTTGGCATGCACTGAAGCAACCGCGGCACATGCGCACGCAGCGTGGTGTGCTTGCAGTGCACGATGTGGTGTGCACTAGCGCCTCTCCTAGTGGCGGTGACGACGCCTGCAGCCGAAGGCAGGCAGTGAGATGTCGCCCCTCTGGGCGCATGCATGCGTAATGAGCCCCTCCCTGATTGCCTCTGTGGGCTGCTCTGGCTGGACACCAAGCTGCAGGAGGGGCATGGGCGGGCAGGCAACAGTGAAACAGGTGCAATGACAATGAAAGCGCCTGACACACACAAGGCACCTGCTGTGTTCGCTGCTGTTACTGTCGCAGAGGCACTGTGCTGCTGCTATATCCACTGCAGGGCGTGCAGCCGCAGCTCCTGTAGCCTGCCAGGAAGTGCCACAGTGCCAACTTGTTGCGGCTGTGCAAGCGCCAATGGCGTGCGTTGCAACGCAGACAAGCCAAAACAACCCGGCAACTTTCGCGCCTCACTCCCTTACCTCGGCATTCTCTTCGATGCGGTCAATCTGGGCCTTGTTCACCGGACTCACGCCCTGCAGCCGCCTCAGCACCTGCAGCAGCATGTTGAAAAGCACGTCAGCCTGGGTGTATAGTGTTGGCATAAACTTGATGCCATCAAGCAGCAACATGTTCTGCAGTGCTGTGACCAACAGCTGCATGCAGCTGCGAGTCGGAGCCATCGCCACTCTGCCTGAGGCTGTGCGGATCCGCAAATGTGCAGCTGCAGCTGTCCTTGCATCTTTGGATATATGTGTTGGCGTTCAGTACCGCACATTGGGATCTTCTTTGTGAGTGCAGCATGAACATAGCACATGTTTCAGCTCCCAGTTTGCTGCAAAGATTCAGCTCCCAGTTTGCTGCAAAGATTCTCACCATTCCTAGGCTGGAAAGTGCTGTCACTTCATCTGCACGGCGATATGCTGCTGCTGCTGCTGCTGCTGCTGCTGCCGCTGCCGCTGCAGAGCCATGCAGGACCCTGGCGTAGGTCAGTGGCATGGAGCAGCAGCTGATGCACAGCATAAGCACGGCAACCAGACGAAAAGTGGCTGCCATTTCAGCAAACGTGCCGGCAGACGGATGGGTCTCGCGATCGCTGTACAACTGTCAACCTGCCGCAAACCGCCCAAGGTGTTAGTTGATGCAGCTCTATACCAGCTTCTGCTCCTGGCAAGTCTGTACGCTGTTGCATGTATAAGAACGCATCAATCAAGTGGCTGACGTGTTGCGCAATGCTTGCGTGCGTGGTGACGCAAGGGCATCGCTGATGCCATCGCAAGCGGCTGCAAAACATTATTGGAGTTGCGACGCAACATTACAAAGCGATCCGCAAATCATTTTTGTTGTATTTTGCCGCATGTTGCAACACATGGCACGCGACATCTATGCCTCCTTCAAGGTGCGTCGTGTCGGGACTTCTGGTGCCACCAGAATCGAATCGGTTTCTCGTTCCACCAGCTGCATGCCACAGCAGCCAAAACATGGTGATACTGGCCACAGCAGTACTAGTCACGACGTTATAAATGTGCTACCGTCACTGTTAAAAATTGAGTGTTTGACACTGTGCGTAACGCTGTCAAAACCACGCCGCACCCCGTGCAACCTGCGGCGCACTCTGCGCAACCTAGAAAGCTACACATGAGCTTTGCTACAACTCTGCACCTTTGCAACAGCAACCCCATGCACAGCTGCTGAGGCTGCTGCCGCCATAGCTGCTGATGTGCAGCAGCCCGCACACCTGCTGCGGTGGCACAGTTACACCACGCCAAGCTGCAGCGCAAGATCCCCGCGCCGCCTCGTCTCGCGCCTGGCTTGCACACTGCTTGCTCAACAACCAAGCTCGCAGCGCCCGCCTGCACACACATTGATCTAGCAGCAACAACACACTCTAAAGCCGTACCTGCTGCTGATGCTGCCACTGCTGCCCCTCTACAACGGCACCATCATTCAGAGCGACTGGCATGCGGCAGCGCCTTGCTTCCAGGACACCTGTCGACTTCAGAGCAAAATCGCTGCCAAGCGCTCAGTAGTCCAGCTCGCAGCGCTTGCCCTGCAGGAACGCGTCCAGCTTTGTGTAGAAGTCCAGCATCACGGTGTGGTCCAAGTGACGGCCGTGCCGGCGCAGCGGCAGCTTCAGCACCTTCCAGCCGTCCACTGTCTCTGGCACCTGCATCGGCATGCAGCAGCAGCAGCAGCAGCAGCAGCAGCAGCAGTGAGAGCAGCGGCAGCGAGGAGATACAGTGAGCACCTTGTAGCTGTACAGGGCGGCCAGACCAAGCAGCAGCAACGCTGACTCAGGCCTTCCAGGTGTAAAGACTAACTACTCAAGCAGCAGCAGCAGCAGCAGCAGCAGCACATCTTTAATGCTGTAGTGACGCGCTTGTTCCATATTGCACTGGTGTAACCCTGCGCATTACCCCTGCCTGCACCCTGTGATCCCTGCACAAGCGCTAAGCACACCAGGCTTGCCTGGCCGTCCGCCCCCATGCACGCGGCCCACCTTCTCGTCGCTGTAGTAGAAGTACGCCCCAAACAGCTGGCTGAAGGTCTCCCTGACGTCACCCTTGTCGGCGCCACTGAAGGGGAACTCCTTGAACTGCCACGCCTTGCCCTGCAGGCACAACCAGAGACAGCCACGGCCGCAGCCAAACACATAGCAGTTGTCGTAAGTGCCCCTGCAGCAACATGCACTGCCAGTGCCAGCCCCCCTTGGGGAGGCCAGTCAGCTGCCATATCCTGCATTGCAAGCACACAAAGTCACACCTGACAATCTGGTCAGGTGTTACGTGTCATTTCTTAACTCTGCGCACCATCCTGTTCAGTGATAATAAGGCGGGGTGCACAGGGACCACACCCAGCACCCAGACAGAGGCGCAGCGGCGCACGGTGCACCCATGTGGGCCAACCTTGCAAGCGCACAGACAGCAAGCCCTCACGCCTAGTGGCTCTGACACTGCAGCAGCAACCGCACGCTGCAAGCAGCCCCGCACCCAGATGCAGCAGAACAAACGCACCCGTGCGCCCATGCCAGCACAACACGCGTGTGGCCCAGCCATCGCCTACGTCTGCACAGCAACGCCGCAGCGGTCATGCTCGCCAGCACTGCGCCAGCCTGGCCGCACAGGCATATGTGCTTGGGGGCCGGCCCTCTGGCGAACACACACACCAGTGCACCGCCACCTTGCATGTGACGTGGCGCCATGCGCAGGCAGTCCAGGTCAGCTCACCTGCACAATGACAGCCACCACTCGCTTCCAGTCGGGGTGGTTGGGCCGCGGCACCTTGTCAGTCACATGGTACCTGCAGGACCAGCAAGCAGCAGCAGCAGCAGCGCCAGCATCGGCGCCGATGCCGGGACCCGGGCACAGATGGTCATGTTGCTGAGAAGGCACAGTGCAGCTACAGATAACAGCATCTGCACGCAAACGTGGGGTGCAACTACAACAGCACCACCACCACCAGCAGCAGCAGCAGCAGCAGCTCAGAGCTTGTGTAAGACAGCAGCTGCTGGTTGGGTGGCATGTGCACACCTTGGCTTGCGTGGCCCGCTGCGCAGTGCTGTGCGTGCGTAGTCCAGGCCTTTGGCGGGCTTGACGTTGTTCATGACAACCGCAGCCTCGGCACTGCAGTGCAAGACGCAGGGAGCAACACGCACAGCGTGAACAACTGCCCGCCTGTGCACGTGGTATGCAGTAGGCAGAACGTCCATCTTCAATGCACAACAGACCCAGAGAGGGTGCGGCTTTGCTGCGTGCGTGCACGCACAGGTGGCGGCAGATGTAGTTGCAAACGCTGTGCACGCGCCGCCCACGCAGATGCTGGGCGGCAGAGACGGCTGGTCGTCGCCAGCCTGGCACAGGTGACGCGACACAGCACATGCAGCGCACAGAGCAGCACCCTTTCGTCGATGTTGATGTCCTGTGCAAAGCCCACACACAACAGCACTCTGGTGTTCTGCCACAACCCTCCCCTCATCCAGCGGTGTGTGCTGCGCATGCATACGATGCAGCTGCGACAATCACACTCAAGCCTCCTGCCGTCACCCCTCCCACCAACACCCCCCCCTCCCCCTCCAAGCCACCTTTCCTGCAAGGGCGTCAACATATGCTGCTCCCAACCAGATGCTCGGTCATAACTCCACAAAACTGAATGACACGGCCTCAACAAACCGCTAGGAACCAGCCCCGCAAGCTGCGGAGCTAGCAAATCTCCCCTCCGCCAAGCGCACTCCCAGCCAAACAGAAACTTGGTCGCACGCACGCACGCACGCACGCACACACCTCTCTGACACAAACTTGCCCTCATCACGGCATTGGTATGCATCAAGGATGTGGACCAGGCACATGAGTGAGCGCGGCGGCTGCGTGCCTGCACACTGTGTCTCCTGCGCCAGCGTCGAGTGCCTGATGCCGATGCGCCTGGTGAAAGACCCCGGCACCCAACCCGCGAGCACTTGGCGCAACCCTCCTCTGTTGCAGCCACCTGGCATGCGCAAGTTGCGCACGCGGACGCCTGCAGGATCCTTGCTGTCAATCGTTGCCCAAGCCACCCACCCACGCCCACCCACCTTGGCACAAACTTGCCCTCCTCCAGGAACTGCTTTGCGTTGAAGATGTTGATCATCGCGGTCACACCAGAGGGCACCAAGATGATCGGCGGGTCACGAGACACCCTGGTGCCGCCGCCGCCGGCGCCGCCAGCTCCGCTGCCTGCCTTGTGCTGCTGCTGCTGGTGGTGGCTGCTGCGGCCAGAACCCCCACCCGCTGCTGCGGCGCGCGCATCCCTGCTGCTGTGGCTCCTGCTGCTATGCTTGCTAGCCGCGGCAGCCGCGTCGCCAGCACCACCAGCAGCTCCTGCTGCTGCTGCTGCTGCTGCTGCTGCTGCTGGTCGTGCAGTGCCCTTGCCTGCTGCTGCCGCTGCTGCGTCGTCGACTCGAATACCGTAACCAAATCCGAGGTTTGCTGCCAGGCTGGCGTCGCCTCCCATGGCCTTCATCTGGCCGACGACGTCATTACGCTCCATACGGCCCGATGGCTTCATGAAGGCAGGGCCGGCCTGCTTGCGGCGCATTGACAAAGCAGAGCAGGGCAGCAGAACAATGAGCTTGCCACGACAGATGAAGACAGGACGCAACCACACACTGCATACGGCTTGACGGAGCTGTGCACTCAGGGGCGGCCTGCTTGCAGTGCTTACAGGAAGGATTGGCGCAGGGGACGGCAGCAGCACCAAGAGCTGCTGATGACAGATGCACACAGAGGACAGCACGCAGGTTGATGCCAAGGGCCTGATACCACACAATTTTAAACATTGAAGCAAAGAAGGCTTGCTAACACAGCCCTTGCTGTCACAGCGGAAAGGACGGAAGGGCACATGACAAGAGACTGATTAGGTGACAAGAGGGGGCGCGGGGGAGGAGAGCACCCGTTGGCCTCCAAAGCCCAAAGTTGCAGCGCACCACCCGCAGCCACAACACAGCATGCAAAGAGCAACAGCACGCGCCGTACGAGCAAGCAACGGCCATGCGAGCCACGCACCTTGGGCTGCTGTGGCTGCTGCTGCTGCTGTGACGACCTGTGCTGCCCAGCCGCCGGCCGCTGCTGCTGCTGCTTGCCTGCTGCAGCCTTTGCTGCTGCTGCCATCTCTGCTGCCTTGCGGTGCGTCAGCACTTTGTCGAGCATGTCCAGCACAGGCTTGAAGTTGGCCCCGGGTGCACACTGCACGGCACGGCACAGAACATAGCTGACAACAGGTGCTGCACAGCAGGCACCGCAAGCACAGAAGTTGCTGCAGGTGGACGAGAGCACAGGGACAACAGGCGAGGAGACACGCAACGCACAAGCTGCCGCCCTGCTCGTACCGAGCTGCTTTGTACGGCCACGCCATCACCCATTGTCCAGCAGAGCCCAGGTTCACAGTGCATGATGCATGGCAGGGTCAGCTTTGTGCGCTGGCAGTGCTACTGGCACCCAGCTGCTGCTGCTGCTGCTGCTGTTGCTGCTGCTGAAGCCTGCCCCATCCCAAGCAGCGGGTCCAGTCCCTCAGCTGCCACAACAGCTGCTACCACCTGCCATGATGACAGCAGCTGCTGCTGCCTGTCAAGCTGCTGTCTGCCGTTGGCGAAGCACCCTGCTGCTGCTGCTGCTGCTGCTGCTGCTGCTGTGCTGCTGCTGCTGCTGTGCTGCTGCTGCTGCTGCTGCTGCTGCTGCTGCTGCTGCCCGGATGCTTATCAGCAGCGCGCTCCTGTCCTTCAACTGCTGCTGCTGCCACTGTCACCACCACCCTAGTGCTGGCTGCGGCTGCGCTGGTCCTCACCAGCAGTGAGTTCCTGTCCCTGAGCTGCCTCTCCTGCTCCAGCAGCTGACGCAGCGCTGCAGCCTCCCCCTGCGCAGACCCTGCAGTTGGCAGCGGCAGCAGCAGCAGCAGCAGTAGTAGTTCAAGCACAGCCTACTGTTGTGTTCAAGCTGCAGGCGCAGGTGTAACTACACAACTGCTGCAGCCGCACAGATTGGCAGAAGCAACACAGACAGCTCACACGCAGCACCGACTGCTGCGGGTTTTCTCCCTCTGCTGTTGGTGCGGCTGTTGCGCATTGCTGGACCAGACCACGGCCGACTGCTGCCACACAACCTGCTGCTGCCATAACAACGCTGTACATACAACCAATGCCGAGTATGCTGCCCCGCTGCTGCCCCCATTGCTGTCGCTGCCGCTGCTGCCGTCGGCCAAGAGCTGGCATGGCATGGCGGTGCGCGCCCTCACCGTCCAGCTTCTGCTTCTTTGCTGCCGGCTCCACTGCTGAGAAGGTGACCGTGGGCACCACATCCGCGATGTGCACCGTGTGCGCGACCGCCCCTGTGAGGTAGTCTTTCAGCGGCTGCGGGCGTGTGGGGATGCAGCAGCAACGGCAGCACAACAGCAACAGGTTGGAGCGCATGCAAGGTTAGCTAACCGTGAGGTGGCCTGATGATAGGCTGCTGCTGCTGCTGCTGCTGCTGCTAGTGTTGCACGCTGTACCTCACTTCTGCTGCATTGGCCGCAGTTGGCAGGCAGCGCGTCCACTAGTGTGCCATCACAACACATACAGCACCCCACTTGGAGGTCCTGCAGGATGATCTGCTGCTGCTGCTGTTGCTGCTAATCGTGCTGCATGCTGAGCTGCCCCACTGCAGCTGCCCACCCACCACAGCGGACTAACCAGCATACAGTAGCCACCTGGCATCTCTGCAGGATGTGCTGCTGCTGCTGCTGCTGCTGCTGCTGCTACCAGTGCTACACACTACAGCTCCCCGCTGTAACCACCAATGCACCACGCCGCTGAGCAACCAGCACCCAGCCAGCCACCACGCCACTGTCAGCGCCCACCTGACGGTCCTGCAGGATGATCTGCTGTGCGCGCGAGCGCACTGCTGCTGCCACGTACGCTCCCATGTTCTGGCCCATGGTGGCACCGCCCGCCATGATGTTCTTGATGAAGAACGTGACAGACTCCAGGCTATAAAAGTCGCCAGTGCCATCCTGCAGGAGACAATGTGTTGCATCAACAGGCGGTACACTTGATGTGTTGCACGCAGATGCATGTCATGGTGTGAGCGTGTCACAAAGCGGGATGAGCAAGCCGGTGACAGGGAACAGCGCACAAGCAGGGGCAGCACCTGCCTGGCTGCCTCCAAGCCGCAAAGATCGCCCTGCACCTTGCAGGGGCATGCATGCAGGTCATTGCTTGCAGGAGCAAGCTGCCTAAGCATGCTGGCAGTCTATGTTCCTTTGTGCAGATACTTGCCACAGTGCAGCTGTCAAGGTGCTGCTTAGGCGCGGCACGAGAGCAGCAATAGCAGCAGCAACAGCAATAGCAGCAGCTGTGATAGCCATGTGAACAAAAACACGCCCAGCAGCCCGACAGTTTCTTGGGCTCTGCTGTGGCGCACCTTGGCCTTGAAAGCAGTAGGGCTCTGCTTGGGAAAGCTGTACTTGTCACCAAACTTGATGCGGTCCTCTTCTATCTGCACCTGGTCCAGCTGCCCACCCACGCAGAACTCCTTCAAAATAGCAAGAGGATCCATGTTGAGTTGCTGCTATGGAGCTGCTACTGCCCTGACGCTAGGGCGATACGCCTGTAGCTGCTGCTGTCTTCTGCTGCTATGCTGCTGCTCCCTCAGGGATCATGGCCGAATCAGCGGCCATGTAGGCACAACAAATGCAGGTGTGGGAGACTTTTGTTCGTCACCCGTATGGCGCTAGTTGTACATTAAAGCAAGCGAAGGAACCCGCTGGTGAGACAAGACAGTCGGTGCCAGCAGGTGAGTTTGTGCACAAGAACTCTCGCTCGACCACTTGCAACTTGCAATCTAGCTCCTCTATTTGCTGTCAAGTGCTTCCATTGTCAGCAAGCCATAACCGTGGAAGTTCTGCAATATCGAGGTTCAACCAGCAACACGAGGACGTGGCACTCACACCATGTGCCAGTAATGTTCAAGCATACAGTTACAACGTAATTCCGAATGCTTAACCAAGCTGCAAGATCCAGAGTATTCAGGGACAGCAACAGAAGCAGCAGCAGCAGCAGCATCACAGAGCGCAGCCAGTCAGCAGCCAAAAAGCATGCTGTTGTATGAAGTTGGTTGAAATTGTAGCAAGCGCTACATGGGTCACGTTTCAGAGCAGCCAGGGCATACACATGGTGTCCAGGCCTGAAGCTCAAGCTGACTGGTGGGCCAAGCCTGGCCCTATCCTAGGATAGGATCCAAGGTTGAGGGTCAAGGTACATGCAGCACCCTGCACAACATGTCGTTGAAACAGTGTATGAATATTATTCAGCACAGGTTGACAGCATGGATGAACTGCTGAAGAAGCTACAATCCACCATGGCAAGGCCAGCTGACCAGGCTGCTGCGGCGGCGGCTTGCAACATAGTACCTGATGCTTCCTGGACGCAGAAGGGTTGGTGCCCCTGAAGCTCCTGGATCTGGACAGCTGCTTTCTACATGTCATCAGTGGCGCCAGCATCGTTTACAGTGGGTGGTCCGCGTTGCATGCATGAGCAGCAGCAGTCATGCGCTTTCATGCGGGGGGTTGGGTGGGCTGCCAGTGTACTGCATGCTAGTGCCGTGTCCTTTCACATAGCAGCACAGCGAGTACTGCAGCGCAGCTGACAACACGCGTGATGTGCAATGGCAGCGGCGGGTGGGATCAGCAGCAGCCGTGACAACTGCAGCGCTGGCTGCTGCTGCAGCATCCACAGCATTTGGCGGTGCTGCTGCGCATCAGCCCTTACGTGTTCCAATAGGTCTCGTATTGGCAGGACCCACAACACTGCTGCAGCACCAGTGCCACGGAAGCAGTCAAGCATGCCCAGAGTAGAGCTGGGCTGCTATGATCAGCAGCTGCATCTCTGTCTGCCCTGCAGTGCAACAAATCGGGTAGTCTATCCGTGCGGCACCCACAGCAATGCACCAAATGCAGTACAGGGGGCAGTACACCGCTTGCAGCTACCAGGCAGTACGCGTTGTGGACCTCAGCACCGCTGGCCAGGCGGTTCAGCACTCGGTGACTGGTGAGCAACAGACTTGATCTGCACGTCATTATTGCAATTCGCGTTTAGCAGCAAAGCTGCCACGTGTCATGGTTTGGAGTAATATGCGAGCGTAACAGCAACGGATGCTGTCACCGCTGCTTGGGGCGAAAGGGAGAGGTAGCACCGCTCCATCAATTGCACAGTTTTGCTTGGGGCGGATTTTTTACATGTGGGTCCAGTCACCATCTTTGGTGGCTTGGCTTTGCAGGATCCAGATGGACTCTGTGCACTGTGCGCTCAGCTTGTGCTGTCGTGTGTTGATCAATAAAAGGTCAACGTGCTCATCCCAAGAGCACGTTGACCTTACATTGATCAACACACGACAGCACAAGCTGAGCGCACAGTGCACAGAGTCCATCTGGGTCCTGCAAAGTCAACTGAAGTATGCACTGGATATCTCTGCAGTGCCGCACGGGCGTCTAAAAACACACTCCGTTGGATGCGGATGGACTGCACCTGGCACAGCACTGAATGCCAAGCAAAGCTTAGGAGCATGTAAAGTCCACTCCTGTAAACAGCTCAGTGAAATGATCTCAGGGGCTGAAACTCCGTTCGTTGTATGCTCTCCACAATGACGCAACACGCACACATGCTTCCTATGATGTATCTGCGGAAAGATTGGTACCCCGAAGCAACTATGCTGGACTCTGGTGCTTCTCCGCGCTCATATTTGCATCACTGGGTGGTGCCAGTCTTGCGTGCATGTGCAGCCTTGCATGAATGTTTTGAGTAACTGAATTCCTTGTTTGCTGCTCTGCTAGGTCACAGTGCTGCTGCTTGTTACATGTGCATCCTCTACTTCAGCCCAGTTGAGCGCAGCCTGCTGCAGATTCGGGACTGCAACCTGCGGTGCAGCAGCGATAGCTTCATCCAACGGAGGCAGTACTATGTCTGCAATACTGCATGTCAAGTTGGCTCCTTTGCTGAGAGGCCCAGAGTTGCTGTGTCACTTTGCGCTAGAGCCTTCAGCAACTGGTTATCACGGTCCTTCAAGTGTCGACCAAAAGTGTAAATGACGCTCTGGACTCACGGATTTCGGACGCTCTGGACTCACGGACACAACTTAAACTACTTACATCAACAGTTATGGTGATTTCTGCTTAGCAGGTATGAGGGTATCGGTTGAAGTGTACTCTTGAGGCCAGAATGCTGATGCATCATCGATGGTGTCGTCAGGTGTGGACCAATACGCCGTCTTACAACTGGACCGGCCATCAAAAGAGCATGCACAAGAGAGTAAACTTAAATTATATTTAACGTGTGCGATGCATCCGCAGCCATCAGATGCTTAGTTGGTACTGTGTCAGTCGGGTTCGGTTTGGCGGCAACCCCCGGCAGTACATAAGGCCTGCAAGACCAAAACAGACTATTAGAAGCCCCACATGCAACTTTGATATTTAATTTGTGCACAAAAACTATAATTGGCGTCCCGACTGGTGCTATCGACTCAGGTGGGGCTGAAACCATCGCAATGCTCTGTGCGAGCATTCCAGCCCAACTATATGTTGTCCAGTATTTTGCTAATAATATAGTACAACAAAAATAGATAACCCAGCACTATAGAGGTCAAGCAGTGTTTGCTATCAAGCTAGCAGTCCGCGACTCATCTGTCCAACATCAGCTGCACGTTGTTGGGGACCGCATGCGTTGCGAAAGTGCCAAAATACAGCGATTGATTGGTTTGGTGTGCTCGGTTTGGGGCGACAGTTTCGCCACTCTGCAGGGTTGGCTCTGCTGCTGCTGCTGCTGCTGCTGCTGCTGCTGGTGCCAGTGAACGTAAACGGCAGCTACAGGGCCCTTCAGCTTCATTTGCACAAACGCAATAGAATAAAACAGAGCATGACGATCTATTTCAAATTGTGACGTGCAACTCTGCTGCTCTGTGTGATTAATTTCTGCAGACAGAGGTGCCCCAGGAGCCCACCGCAATTGTGCAGCAGTGTGATTCTTGGTAAGTTCACCAGACACTGCAAGAAGCAGTTTTCTGAACAGGCAGCCTTCATGTTGAATGTGATGAGCAAGACAGTGGCAATGCCTTCTGCACGCGGTCTTTGCACCAGCTGGCAGTCCAGCAGGCGGCTGGTCTGCCACAAGCCCCAGCAGGTGTACAGCAAAGGGCTCAAGCAGCAGTGCTCTATTTGTTTGCCCTACACCAGCAGCATTGCAGCAAAATTCTTGGCTGCAGCTGCCGTGTACCTATAACAAGTGTACCACAAGACCTAACCTCACTCTCTGTTCCAACATTGTTTTTATCAAGACTGAGGGTTGCCAGTGGCTGTGCTGCTGCTGCTGCTGCTGTCCGCTCGCTAGCCTGAACCTGCTGCAACTTCAGGCATGATGCTGAAGCGATTCCTTGCAGCAGCGCTGCTGCTGGCAGCCCTGCCTGCCCTACTGGCCAGGCCTGCTCCCACCCCCACAGAGCCTGTCAAAGAGTCTGCGGCCAGCATTCACCAGGACACAGTCGAGTTTGCCTACGTGCCTATGACCAACACCGCTGACCCCAGCATCACCTGCGACACCGCCTGCCAGGCTCGTGGCATGGGCTGGGACTCCCTGTATGCGGGGACCCGCAACCGCACCTTGTGCACCGTGAAGGCTGGCACCAGCATATTTGTTGGTGAGCGGCTGTTGCAGCAGGGACACACCAAGAGGAATGATAGTTTAGTTACAAAGCAGCCTGCAGGTTTGTTTGGCATTCAAGCAAGTAGTCAGCTGCAGCCCAGCTCAGCAAGGTGCCGTGCTGGAAATGTGGGTCATGTGAATGTACATCAGCTGCAGCCGGTGTAGTGCTATGGAACCCACGCCGCGATAGCGTGATGGGAGTGGCAGCCTTGCTGCATTGAAACGTGGAGGGGTGCAATGTCCACATTTGGCACACCTTTGCACAGTGCGGTTTTTTGCCAGCAGCAGCAGTTGTGTGACGGAGAGGCGCCTATGCACGCAGGGCAGCCACAAATCACAACTTCGTGAACAGCTATGTTTTATAGTACCGAGCATGCCCGTCACAGCACAGCAACCTATGGCACAGCTGCATACACCTTCGGAGAAGCTTTTGACGGCAGCAGCAACATGGTGGAGCGTCACAACCCGCTCATATGCTTTGTCACCTTTGTTGCTGCAGGTACTGCACAGCGCTGGGGCAGCAGCTATGTGTGTCAGTACAGGGTGAGCAACTTTGCACAGCAAAGGTTCAGAGGTGTGAAGCTCCTTGCCTATTCTACTCACACCCCATGTGGATCTAAGGCAGACATAGCTTGGCACAGACGTTGTTATTACACCTCCAGCGCAGCATGTGGTTTTAAAAAAACAGCATCAGCATAATGTAGGCCCCTGCATATGCCGGCAGCACATTCAGCTGCTGCACCATCTTCAGTTTCATCATGCTGGCAAAACAGCTTGTACTACTCAGCCGTTTACTGACCAGCTGCTGCGTTGCTGCGGCCCTCGATTGCTGCTGTAACAGGCGTCCAGCACCGCCAGCAGCCTCATCAGCGTCCCAGCTCAAAGTGGCTTTGCTTGTGGCTGTGCGTATGCATGTGCGGTGAGTGCTTGCAGTCTGTTGTAATGAACGCATGTACACGCGTTTGGTGTTTGTTGGAGAACCTTGAAGGTTCTCGGCAACTGCCTGACTGGTCAATGCCAGCGCAGCTTGTTCAAGCTGCAGGTCATCTGCGCAGCTGTGCAGGGCTGCAAGCGATTAAGCAAGCACATGATCAGCAGACATGCAATTGGAAGGGAATGCCAGCAGCCTGCTTGCTCTGTGCACTTAGAGTAAACCGTTGCTTGATACTTGGTGTGGGGCTGAGTCCGCACATGTCAAAACAGCCTGGGTACATTTAGTTGACTGCAATTCACCGAAGCCCTGAACAAGGCTTAAATGTGACAGCGGCTTGAGCCGTGTGTCGAGTCAGCACAGGAGGCCACCAGATGTTACAGCGGTTCCTGTAATTTGATCAAATGACAGGAACCGCTTCAACATCTGGTGGCCTCCTGTGCTGACTCGACTCATAACGTGTGAGTGGTTGATTGATTGACAAACGCATGCGGAAAGAGCAGATTCTAGCAGATGAGCATGGAGAATGCCGTGTAGGCGGGTGCGGTTGCCGGGACAGCATAGTTGCCTATAAGTGGCGGCTCAACGCCTCGTCATCCCCCCAGCCTGCTCATGCATGGTGTGCCTGCCTGCTTGCCTGCCACTTCTGCTGTTGTCTGTTGGCTGTTGCAGGGTGCCGACTACGATTATG
Source organism: Scenedesmus sp. NREL 46B-D3 (assembly GCA_014080715.1). Lineage (NCBI taxonomy): Eukaryota > Viridiplantae > Chlorophyta > Chlorophyceae > Sphaeropleales > Scenedesmaceae > Scenedesmus > Scenedesmus sp. NREL 46B-D3. Next base: position 238,926 of record JACERP010000003.1, on the reverse strand, counting down.
ACTGGGTGAGTGGCATACATCAGACCAAGATTGCAATCAGCATGACTGCAGAATCTTTTCACAATTGGCGGTATCGTGTGCTTTAATAGTTGTCAATTGTTGATGGCGTCTTCATCATTTGGACGTGCCATTGAGTCTCCAGATTCATCCTGTTTGGTGCTGTCAAATATCACATACACTTTCGCATGGCATGCAGCATTCTGCTGCAGATGCGGCATGCACGGCGGCGGGGGCCACAACTGCCAGCATGCAAGGCAGGATCTAAATAAAACAGCTGCCAGGCATCAAGCTAAGTAATTCCCGCTAGCTTGCATCTTATGTCTTTCATAGGCTTACAGCGTGCAAATCCAGCAATCACTGCTGCAGTTGTCGGTGATGACCTCCTAGTTGCATGCCGGGAGCATCATGGCACACATCAAACTCACTGTGCACCTGCATTCGTGCCTGCAGAACTATGACAACAACAACACACCTGCCGGCAAGCCGAAGCCAGGCACCAACAACGTCGATTATGAGCAGTCCACGTGCCGCAAGACGTTCTGGCACCAGTCGCCTTCTACCGCTGCAGCTGCAAGCCCCAAGTGTGCCTGCACTACCGGCTGCATCTGCAGGAGTCAGGTTGGCACAGTTGGCCGCAAGTATGTGACAGGTTGGATGACTAGTGGTGGTAACTCCTGCATCACACACCTGGGAGCCCAGCCTAAGTATGATCTGTTCTTCCAGTGCCGCCCCAGTCAGGGCGTGATGGCCATCGGCCACCGATGAAAGCAGTAAAGATGAAGTGTGGCAGCTGCATAGCAGAAACATGTGTGGTTTACAGATAAAAGGTGCTGCGCGCCTCTTGCGAGGTTGCTTGAGCTGCACCCAAGTTGTAAAATGCTAGCAGCTGACATGGTTGTGCACTGCAGTGCCCGAAGCTGTCACAGTGCATGCAGCATGTGCGAGTCTTGACGCTGTGAATGGATGTCATCCCCACAGCGCTTGACGTGTTTCAAGGCATGCTGGTTTTCTGAATGCCGCATGTGCTTGCAGCACAGTCGCTACATATGCGCCTTGGAGAGCCTCCGGCTGGTTTTGGTTGTGACTGGCTTTAAGCTTGGAGCCGTAGACAGGTGTTGGCAGCCACCAACCACTTTTCAGGCTGTAGTGCAGCAATGACAGTGCTGTGGGCTCACAGTGTTATGTTTGTGGACCATATCAATGTTTTGGTTAGTGCAGCGCCGGCCACTCATGTTAGTGACCAGCAAGAGGTGTTTGCGGCAATTTTGCAGTTGATAGTCATTCAAGGGCCGCTGATGATGATAATTCAAGGCAGCATGCATGTCACTGTGCTGTACTGCAGCCCGGGTTGCTTCAGAAAGTCTGTGGTGCAGCTGTTGCTGTTGTGCAGCAACTTGCGACAGTCATCGTCTCACATTTATTGTTTCCAGAAGATCAGTTTCACATGGTCAAATAAAAGTTGGTAACAGTAGTTGGCTCAGTAGTCGGCTCAGTAGTCGGCTCAGTAGTTGGCTTCAACTCAATAGGCTGCCAAGATCTGTGACTGTTCCATGATTTGTACTATGCCATATTGTCAAGCAGAGTTTGTTCTGCCATGTCAAGCAGCTTGGTTTCCAGCGTGTTTAGTGGTAATGATCACTGCACAGACAAGTCATCTCAATGGTTGTTGCGGGAACCCAGCTCAGTCTTTCGTTCAGGTGATATGAAACATCACAGCACTGCATGCATGCAACGTTGTGTGCACCGTCATGGCATGGTCTGATAATATGAGAACCAGAGGGCTGAAAACACACCCACAGACTGCCTTAGTGCATTGCAACAAAAGTTGCAGACATGAGTCACCTGGCAATATGCCACAGCAATCCGAATGACAAGGCTTGCAAGGTGTCCACAACCAAGACATGCTGCAGGATGACCATGCACCATGCCAAATTACCGAATTACCAAAGTACGGCCACTGGCCCACCCGCAAAGGAGCCAAACAAGGCTCATGGGGTCCACAAAACTCAAAAGAAGACCATCAACCGAAAGAAATCGCAACCTCAACAAGCTCAGAGAACTCAGAGAATCAGTAACTTCATGCAGACAACTTGCAAGCACGCTTCACTAAAAATCGCTCTGCACAGTGCATGCACTGCCAGCCTGTGCCTAACCAGAAGTGCCTCTCCAAAAGCTACAAGATGTACTGGGGTCCATGGTGGAGCCACCAATCCATTGCCCGCCATGGTGATATTCATTGATTGTGCCGCAACACCGACAGCAACTAGGTTGATGGCCTACAATAAGGCCAAACTGACGCATCTGTCAGTAAGCTACAGCCGCCCGCTTCATCTGCAGACGTGCTGCAGTTCCACACCGACACCGTCCCATCCCTGTGGCCTGCTGCAAGCAGCTCACCCACTGGATCCAGCGCAATCGCTGACACAGCAGCAGGCCGTGCCTGGCTGGCAAGAGGCTGCGGCATGCGCATTGGGCTGCAGGACAGCACATCCGGGAGGCTCCAGCTGGCAAATGTCCCGTCAGCAACACCTGATAAGCAGTGCAGCAAAACACTCAGAATAGCAGTAAGCAGTAGCATCCAGTGTTATACGGCGACACACACGAGGCTAAGCACTGCTGCTGTAATGCAATGCAGGAGCTGCCAGAACTGGCCACACGTGCTCAACACTGTCACAGTGCCAGGTACCTGATAAATGGGGCAGCGGCTTCATCCAGCGACAGCAGTTGAGACCAACAAGGCCTGCCATGCATGAAATGGTCAGCAACAGCCGCATGGCTTACGACTGGCAGTCCTCCATCCCAGTGTGTAGCCTCAACGCAGCAGCGACCCACACAGTTTGCCATGTCAGCAGTGCCAGGCCGTACAAAGCTCACCCGACACAAGTGTCCCATTGCCCTGCGCCACCAGGCGCACCGCCGCATAGTGCTGCTGCATCAGCCCATGCAGCTCGCCCCGCAATCCCCACACGCCAACAGTGCCGTCAGCGGCACCTGTCACCAGCCGCACACCAGACCCACTGCTGCTGCTGCTGCTGCTGCTGCTGCTGCTGGGGCTAGCCACTGCTGCTGCTGTTAGAGCACCGGCATGCCCCACACACACTGCCTGGCAGCTGCCCGAAGACGCATCCCACAGGCGTGCTGTCCAGTCATCGCCGCCAGTGAGCAGCAGCGGCAGCGGCCTGCTGTTCTGCTGCTGCGGCTGCTGCTGCTGGTGCGTTGCTGTGCTGCTGCCTTTGCTGGACCCAGCTGAGAAATCAGCTGCTGCTGCTGCTGCTGCGGCGGCTGCTGCTGGTAGGAAGGTGGCTTGTGTGACTGGGCCGCAGTGTCCCATGCAACGTGCCAATGGCTTTGACGGCTGCAAACACAGTTGTTACACAGCCAATCTTGTACAACAGCGGTGCAGATAACCAGCAGTGAACGTGCCAGGACCACACATGTGTGTAGTCATCACTGAGACAGACAGCATCACAGACAGAGTTGGCAGGAACATCTGAGAACATCGATCGTCAGCAGTGGACATGCAGCAGTGGACGTGCAAGCCCGCTCTGGCTGCAGCTGCTGCTGTGCCTTGCTCACCCGCCGCATGTCCCACACAAGCACTGCGCCGCTGGCGCAGCCTGCTGCTGCAAGTATACCATCCTCATGCACAGTCAAGCTGCAAACACCACCAGGGCAGCTGCTGCTGCTGCTGCTGCTGCCATTACTGCATGCTGCTGCATCAGCTGGGGTAGCAGCAGCAGAGACGTCCAGGCTCGCTGCTGCTCTCTTGGGCTTCCGCAAGTCCCACAGGTATGCTGCGGCGGTGGAGTCGCTGGTGCTGCTGCAGCAGCTGCTGCTTGGCCTGCTTAGTCCAGTGAGCAGGGCGTCCTTGTTGCGCTGCAGCAGGTGCAGCGCAGAGACAGAGCTGCCGAGGCCTGCAGGCAGCAATCGAGCACACACAGATACACAGCACACAGCACACCTGGGCTTGGCAAGTGGCGCTGCTAAACGCCCAATGCATGGTACCGCTGTGGCGTGGCACGCAGGTGACAGGTATTTATTTTGTACTGTCTTGCAGCTGACTGACTTTACTAGTGGCCCACACTTAGTGCACTCATGCTCCAACAGGTACAGCATGCATGCTGCTCGTGCACATGGGTGAAGTGTCTTGCAACACCATACTGTTCCAAGCATGACATGTGGTTGAACAAGAAGTACATGCCATCCCACGGCGCTCACCTGACAGCTCTGCGCTGGCGGCTGCTCCGTGAATGTCAACCACCCAGACCGCCTGCGGTCGCGCATTGCCGATCGCTGCCCTGCTGCCGTCGTGCCAGAGCTTCACCACAGGCATGGCAGCAAAGCCAGAAGGCCAGGAGCTGCCGCTGCTGCAGCTGCTGCTGCTGCTGCGGCTTTGCAAGGCAGGGAGCTGCATGGTGGCTGACAGCCGCATGGTGCTACTGCTCGTGTCTGTCACCTGCAGGTTCCGTGCACATGGAAGTTGCAGAAATACACCCAAAGGAGCCAGCCAGTGCAGCACTTTGCGGCAGATTGTGCTTAATCATCAAAGTACAGTACAAGCACGGCTGCTGCACAGAACACACACAGCGCAGGTGCTCCAGCAACAGAGTGCAGCTGCAAGTGTTGCAGAGCTGAACAGTGGGTGCCCTTGCTGACCTCTTGTGCTCCGCACGTTGCCACCCACCTTGAGGCTCCCGTCTAAACTGACTGACAGCACGGTGTAGCTGCTTGCATCAACAGCCACAACTGTTTTGCTGTGCAGCGCAGCCCACTGCAATGCACCCTCCTGCTGCAGCCCACCACCAACCCTCCCAACTGCAATACATGCTTCTGCCGCTGCTGCTGCTGCTGCCGCCGCCTCAGCAGCTGCCTGTGAGGCAGCCGCTGCCCCGTCCCCTGCTGCCTTGGCGCTTGCAGTGCACAAGGAATAGCTATTAACTGCACGCCTACTGTACTGGTACTGCTGCGCTCCATCTCTAGGGCTGACTCCAGACAAACTTCTCGGGCTCGTTGGCCTGCTAACCCCAAACGTACCGGGGCTCCTGGGTCTGCTGACATTTGCAGAATGCATGCTGCCACTGCTGTTGTCAGCACCGCCCTGCCTGACGCCCGCTGCAAATGCTGCTGGTGCTGGGCGGGCAAGTTTTGCTGGGCCTGAAGGGGCAGCACTGCCTTGCTTCCTGGGTGTGGCTTGCGCAGCGCTGCTAGGTTGCGCTGAAGTTTGCTTGGGCGGCTGCTGCTGCTCCTGCTGCTGCTGAGTTGCCGGTGGGTCGCGCAGCTTGATGGGACAGCTGCAGGAAGCGTCCGTCCCATCTTCTTGTTCTTGTTCTTGTTCTTGTTCTTGTTCTTGTTCTTGTTCTTGTTCTTGTTCTTCTTCTTCTGCTGCTGCTGCTGCTGCTGCTGCTGCTGGCGCTCCTGTCTCTTGCCGCCTAGCCGCCGCATGATCTGCAGCAGCAGTCATGCCGCACAAGCTGTCCAAGCCACAAGCCCTCAGCCCTGACACGACATGCGCCGGCAGCTGCTGGGCGACTGCTGCCAGCCCGCCACCACCCGCTGCAGCACACTCAGCGGCTACCTGAGCAGCCACAGGAGGCAGGGGTTGTGGGGAGGCCTGCAGGTCTTGGCTCGCGATGCTGCTCATGTGCGCGAGGTGTGCCCTGAGGGCTAGCAGGGTGTCTGGATCCAGTGCGGCGTGCGGCGCGAGATGCTCCGCTGACAGCTGCATGAGCAGGAGCCATGCCGCAGCGCCTGCGGAGCAGGGCAGCAGCCGTGGCGTGCAGCGGAAACACAGCAGCCGACGGGGCGCTCACGGTTGTGGAGGCCGGGGTCTGCCAACAGACAGAGGTAGAGCTGGCACACGATGCATGGCGCCCGTGGCAATTACTTGATTAATGTTGATCGGCGCCAGCCACACCAGCCATGCAACTCTGACCACAACTCTGAAGAGTAAAAGATCAGGTCAGCATGACTGCATGCTGTTGTACAGCCAGCACCCACCAGGGATGCCTACGCCGCTCACGTAGCGCGCAAAATCCGCCAGGCATGCCACCACCACATTGCGTATGCTGGCGAGCTCTTCGGCCTGCAGGTAGCTGCTGCTGACAGCAAAGCTGAAGGTGCCCGCCCACAGCCACTCGGTGTGCAGCACGGGGTTGCCCGCCAGCGCGCAGAGCAGAAGGCGCTTGGCGCCGGCGATGGCTGCAAGCCACACGCATGCAGAAACCACAATGTTCAAGTTTGTTGGATTACATCATGGCCGGCTTCAGCACCAATCAGCGGGTGCCATCCTAGCTTGTGTTGTCTAACATTTTAGCAAGCACAGCATGGACGCCTGACGGCTGCCCCGCTACTCGTCAATGCACTTGCATGCCGCAGCTACAATGCTGCCGCAGCACACATCACCACATGCCCACCTGGCCGGCAAGTGATGACACAGGACAGCTCCAGAGCAGCCAGCACCACGCGGTAGTCCTCCTGCACCGCCGCCACCTCTATGATGGAGTTGAGCATGTCTGCCAACACACCAAAAGAGGCAGGCCCGACGTGGCCCTCCCAGCTGCAACCCTGCACAGCTGGTGTGGACAGCCGCGGCCGGCTGTTGATGCCACCTGCACTGCTACTGCCTGCAGGATCGGCGGCTTCTGTTGCTTGAGCTTGAAGGTCCTCACCCCTGCTTTCCTTCCCAGCGGCTGCTGTTGCTGCTGGCAGCCCAGCTTGTTTTCCCGCATCGGCTGGTGCACCAGCAGCTTCCACAGCTGCACTGCAGGACCGAGCCTCACTAGCAGTGCTGCGTGCCCGCCCGTCACTTGCACCGCCTTCTGCCTGTTCCTTGGAGCCTATGGAAGCAGGCCTGCTGCTGGCTGTGCTGCCAGCTGTGCTGTTGAGTGCTGACACCAGATCCTCTTCCCTTGGCCTTTCTGCAACCCAACTAGGGACTGTCATGGGGCTCTGCGATCTACTGCTGCCGGACTTTTGTTTAGCAGACACTGAGCGGTTCATCACGGATGCACCGAACGCTGACGCAACAGCCGACGCTGCGCTAGCAAACGACTCCATGCTCTGGGTGACCTTCATGCCTGGCGGGCTGCCAGAACGAATGCTGCTGCTGCTGCTGCTGCTGCCACCAATGCTGACCCCAAACAGCTTGCTGCTTTTGGATGATCCTGGCTTGCCGTTGTGCCTGCTGCCTTTGCTGCTGCTGCTGCTGCTGCTGTTGTTGTTTTTGTTGTTTCTGTCTGGCTGTGCTACTGGCAGTGATGTGGCTAGGGGGTTGGGAGGACTACCAAGACTGCCCTTGACCTCTGCTGCTGGCGCCGATGTTGCGCCACAAAATGACACTGACAAGCCACTGGGTCCATTCCCCGGTTTGCTGCTGTGGCCCCTACCTGAAGCATCAGTGCTGCTGGTGGTGGCACTTGCGGTTGCTGCGCTGGCTGTTGTTGCACCACTTGCGATGACTTCTTTCAGACGGCTGACAAGGAACCAGCCATTGCCCCCAGTCTACAGGCAGAGCAGCAGAGCCCCAACCAGGTGTACACATCTGCTCATGTACCTGCAGCAAGCTAATGCACGCCGTACATGCAAATAGCGTATGCGTGTGTCCCTGATACGTTCTAGAATAAAGGCAGATGCCAGCAAGGTCCATTCAGTGCAGCCAACAACAGTGTGCAGCCGTTTACGCCGCATGGCAACCATGATTCCAATGCGTGTACGCACATCCGCTGCCCTGTGCCTCTCCCACCTGCAGGCACAGCAGCCGCCTGGCAGCCTCCAAGTCCTCATGCGGCTCCTGCGGCAGCGCATCACACCCCAGTGCTGCATCTGTGCTGCCAACATCGCCGGCCACCGGCTGCATCAGCCGCACCAGCAGCGCCGTCTGCCTGCGCACTACATCTGCCTCCGCAGAATACTCCTCGAGCTCCATGCTCAAGCCGCTGCCGCAGCCGCCAGCGCAGCTGCTGCGGCCTCCGCTGCCCGCCAACACAGGCTGAATCCCGGCAGCTGCTGCTGCACCTGTGCATGGCAGGGTCTCCATGCCGCGGTCATGATGGTTCGGCCGCAGCTGCTGCAGCTGCTGCAGCTCAGTGCTGAGCAGGTCTGGCACAGGGCTCCTCCGTCGCAGGTCGATCTGTGATCCCTGCGTGCATCTCAACAAAACAGGGAGGCCCGAGTGTCTTCTCAATGGGTTTGGCAAAGCGCAGCAGCAGCTCATGCGCACGAACTCAAGCGGGTATCAAGCCAAGTAAGTTGTGACAGCAGCTCTGAAGGGTGCAGGTGCTGTGCAGCCCCACCGCCCCACCATGAGCTCTGAGATCGCCCGGCGCTTGCCCATGCTCTGCCTCTTCTTGCCGGGGTTGCCGCTGCGCCGCAGCCGCGGGCCAGGCCCATCGCCGTACTCCACGAGGACGAGGGCGGGGAAGCTGCGGTGCACTAGGCCTGCTGGCGGCATCAGCGGGTGTGCGCATTGCTGCGGGATGGTGATCACATCTGCAGGCACCACAGCAACCAACCAGAGTTGCATGGCGGTGGGGTTTTCCAGTGGTGATGGGGCTAGCCATGAGGGAGGAGCGCCAGCACCGCGCAGTGAATTGCAGCGCGATGTGTCGCTTGCCACCCCACACGCTCACAGCGCACACGGGGAAACTTCGCTGACCTGTACCTGTGCCTGTCTTGCCATGCAGCTACCCAGCTTTGATCCGGTCTGCCTGCTCTGCCCAGCGGCAAAACAAATGCAGCTGCGCCTCTTCTGCCAGCATCGCAAGCGCATGAGTTGCATCGTTTGCACGTCACGCAGCATGCACGCCCACCTGTGCCCTTGTCGAGCTTCAGCATGGCATGCTGTGACGCGTGCGCTGCCTGCTGCTGCTCCTCTGCTGCCCGCCACGCACTGAGGCCCTCCTCGGCTGCCTCCAGCCAGCTGTGGCTGTTGCCGGCGCAGCCGCGCTCCGCAACAAACGACAGGAAGGGCAGACCCTGCATGACCTGCTGCAGCAGCGCTGAGTCGCAGCGCCTGCGACGGTCAATGGTGAGTGGTTGGCAGAGCAGCAGCCGGGAGGTGTTGGCAGCAATGCAGCCGATCAGCTGCGTGGAACGGGCAGCAGGCGCGTGAGCGTGCCAGACACGCCTCCTGGCGAGGCGCTAACATGCATGTGGCCAGGCGCACTCGAAGTTCCCTCGAATGCAGTGATCCATCAGCTGCGAACTCTGTCACAACCAAGGCACGCATCGGAGCACACCGCTTGGCGGCGCGCACCCACACTGCGCAGCGTGATGACCCAGCACGGCAGCCAGGTCCACGCGGCACAGCGGCTGCAGCGGCCCCAGCAGCAGGGAGCTCCTCACAGCCGGCACCACCGGGAGGCCAACCGCGCCGCTGCTGCTGCCGGCGGCCACAGCAGACGCGCGTTTCTGCATCTGCAGCAGCCCCTGCTGCACGCCGCTCAGCGCCCTGCACATGACGGTGCGGCTGCCGTCACAGCTGCCAGGGATGAGGAAGCCCTGGTGGCCGTCCAACACGCTGCGGAAGAACTCCACAAAGACCCGCAGCAGCAGGGCCTGCTTGCTGGGCCCCCAAGGCTGCCCTGCCATCTGCTGTGCTGCAAGCGTCCAGGGGTCTGCGCCCTGCCCCACTGCGTCGACACCTGTCACAGCTGGCTGCATCAGCATCCTGCAGCGGGAACACCACGTAGCATTGCACAGGGCAGCTGAACTACTGCTTGACGCGTGCGGTGTTCCTCAACACACCAACGGCATTGCCGGACGCTTGTACTGCTATGCTAACAGCTGCCCTGCTCATCAAAGGTGTCTGTCCAAAGTACGAATTCAAGCAGCAGCCTCACGCCTCACCCGACCCTGCTGCGCAGCTGCAGCATGTAGGGGTGTGCCAGGCAGCGCTGCAGCAGCGTGTCCGTCCTGCTGGGCCGCACGCTGTCTGCATCCAGGTCGACTTCAACCAGCGTGTCCAGCACATGGGGGTCCACAGGCTCTCCGCTGTGCAGGCCCATAAGGAAAGGCGTGGGCGCCTGCACGGCACATCCACCACCGAACAAACCCAGCAGCGCCGCATCAAGCACACACCAATGCAGCCTGCTGTCTCGTTCGACGCACTGTCGGCGGGCAGCATGTGCAGTGTCATAGGCTGTGTCTATTATGATGTTGATGCAGCACTTATGGGCTCAGCTACCTGGGGTACCATCCAGTGCAGAGCCACGCGAGAGTGCAAGCAGCTGCAGTGGCTGCTGCCTGCCGCTCACGCTGCGTCCGTTTTGCATTGCGTGCACATGCGCTGTGCGCCAGCTGCTGGTGCAGCTGAGGCCCTGCAGGCTCACCTCCAGGTAGTCTGTGAGATTGTGAGGCATGACCGGTATGTACACGTGGTGGTACTGCAGCGGCTGCAGCAGCCGCATCACGCCCTCGGCAGCTACCGTCAGCAGCCAGGTGCGCCGCGACTGCAGCGGCAAGCAACCGACAGCAGCACTTCGCACATGTCCCATGAAGCTCCCACAGCAGGGCATCCAAGCACGACGTTCACATCACAGCAGCATTGAACTTATATAACCATGCATCAATGAAAGCACACTCGCAATTGCGCTGGCGCATCTGCTTGACCTTGGCTGTCACAGACAGCACACATGCAGCGCACGCGCACCCGCAGCAGCACCCGCTGCTCCAGCAGCACGGCAGCAAACAGCCCCACCAGGTTGTCAGGCCGCAGCACCTCCAGCAGCGGCTGCAGCGGCACCTCCCCTGCTGGGAAGCCCGTGGCCAGTGGGGGGTGCAGCACACGGCGGCTGGCGCCGAACCGCAGGCACACCTGCACGCGGCAGTGTGCATGCGTACAACAGCGACCGTCGCAACAGTGCATGCACGCAGGAAACAGCATGACCGGGGCTGTGCGATGCGGCATGACCGGGGCTGTGCGATGCGGCATGAGGTGCCAATGCAGCAACACGGCTGTCTGCAGAGGCTGGTGTGTTGTCCATGTGCTTGGTTGATGTTGGTGCCCTGATGCTCGTCATGCTTGTGTGGTGTGCTTGCTGCCGGAACTTCTGCAGGCCATGCAGGTTGAACCTGCGGCGGCGTGCGGGCTGTTCACCTGTGGTCCGTCTCTGAGAGGCTGCGGCACCGCCAGCAAGCTGTTGATGAGCTCAGGCAGCGGCACGCTGCTGCCACACACAAATGCAGCATTGTACAGCTCCCGCAGTACCTGCAAACACAGCAGACCAGGCACCAATAAACCGCAAGTTACAGGGGCGTAGCACACATGGCTGGTTGCTGTGTTTGCTTTGTTCTGCTGCTGCCTTTGTTGCTTGCAGGCACATGACTATGCAAGAATGTACAAGGTGTTGCGCAGCTCATGCTGCTAATACGCGGTAGTCTAACGGCGGGTGCAGAGCAGGCAGCTTGCACTGCTGCGGCAAGTTGATCCTGCAGATGCTCCTGGTGCTGCCACTGCTGCGTGCTCCGCTGCACCACTTGCCTTGTCAGCTGTGGTCAGGTAGGGATGATGTGACAGAAGGCAAATGGCCTTGAGAGCCGTCGACCCCAGCAAGCCCTCGTGCTTGGCGGCCAGTGCATGCGGCACGCGGTCGTAGAATGATAGGCAGCTGGCATACACCTTGGTGCCATCTCCCTCTGCAGGCAACGTTGGAAGCAGGCGGCAAGATGCTGAGGCTGTTGATTTGCAGCCCGCAAAGAAATCTCAGCAGTGTCACGCTGCTGCTGCTGCTGCTGCTGCTACTGCTGCTGCTGCTGCTGCTGCACCACATGTCTGTCCTGCACATGCAGTACAATGCTCTGATGCCGCAATCTCGACCACCAAGCAAAGCCTTGGCAGGGATGCCACGGCGCCGCGGCAAAGACAATGAGTATGGGCAGCTGGTAGGTTCATGCAAGATCCAAAAACAGCCTCCTGATTCTGCTGCTGGCGGCGGCTTAAAGTTTACAGTACGGGCAGCTGCTGTGACAAACCTGTGAGCACCACTGCATAAGTGTGGGGCACTACGTTTATTGTTGCGAGGTCCTGATGCAGCACAATGTCCACGCCAGCAGGCAGGCAACACTGCGACAGACCGCCATGGTCGCGCGTGCAGAAGCACATCACAAACTGGATAACGTGTCACCGCAGTAGAGTAACTGTTACACTTGCTGTCCAGGAGGACAGCTGCTACAGTGATATGGATGTGTCTGTGATCCCCATTTTCAGTCGGTTCCACACTGCGCTGTGGTTTTACTTGCAGCTAAGCGTGTGCAGCAGGTTCAGCATGCAGAGCCGTTGGTGGCACCGCGGCTGTCATACAGGCTGCAGCCAGCTGGCCAGGGAGGTCAGGCCAGGCACTTACAGTGGGAAGCTGCGGAGGCGGCTGTTTTGTCTTGTTGAGTGCTTCATCGATGTGTGGTAAGCCGTCGATGAAATTAGGTTGGTACCTTGCCTCGGTGCCGAGGAACCCAGGCTCGCCATGCACGGTTTGCAGTGGCCTGTTGTTTGTCAGCCCGATCACGACAAAGTGCTGCCACAGGTGCTTTGGCTGGGCCATACGAAGCACAGTACGTGATCAAAGGGGTGGTCTGACAGCACCAGCAGTGCTAGTGCCTGATGCTGACTGTTGTGGTGTGTAGCTGCACGTCATGCCGCATGTGGCAGTGCTGGTCAGCTGTGGGTCAAAGTCACATGGCTTAGTGCCACACAGCCCAATGCTGGGCCCATTTCAAAAAGTTACAACCTCATAAAGCCAATATACACGCGATAAGCGGCCCTGGCCAGCTTCCAAGCAGTAACATACAGGTTTATGAAGATGACAATGACTCATCTAGACTTCTATTGCTTACGTCAAAACATCACCTCCATCCAGCTGCATAGCATGCAGACTCGCAGCAAGCCAGGATCGGCTGCATCGCTCTAACGACCTCACTTCAACTTGGTCACGTCTGAAACACCACTGCCTGTAAAGCTTGAAACGTTGCTATCGTCATATTTCACGTTGAGCTCTTTCAAAACAGCACAGATAGCCAGTTGTGGGCGCCAGCTCAGCCTGCACATCATGTCCAGCAGGCCAGATGCCTCATGGTGGGCTCGCAACAGGCGGTATGTAGCACTTGCATGCGCTGCGACGGCTGCTGGAGTGACAGCCTACCAGTTGGCGCACCCTCGCGTAAAGGCCACGCAGGCAGCACTGCAGCGGGCAGCTGACACCCTGGAAAAGTATAGCACCGCAGCAGCGTTAGCAGGCGACGCCCTAGCTACCCTTAGTGCCGACATCAAGCAGTTCCTGGCCTCTGATGCTGATGAGCTGCCACCCAGCCTGCGGCAGCTAGGCAAGCTGGTGCGCTCCCAGGAGCTGCAAGACACACTGGCAGCATGCATAGCTTCTGCAGTGAAGGGCACGCTAGCGAGCGGCAGCCCAGCTGCAGACGGGGAACCAGGCGAACCATCAGTGGTTGACAAGGTCATCGAAGCAGTGCTCAGCGACAGGGGGCAAAGCTTGGTTGGCCTGGCAGTGCGCACAGCTGCTCAGACATCATCAGACACGTTCTGTGCTGCGCTGCGCACGGGCATTGAAGCAGCGATGACAACAAGCAGCAGCAGCAGCAGCAGCCAGCACCAGCAGCCAGAGCAGCATCCAGATGCTAGCCCAGCAGCTTCACCGCGGCACTACCAACAGCAGCACAGCCCCAGCAGGCAACGGCACCAGCAGCAGCAGGGCCTGCATCCAGCTGCAGCAACGCTGCTGGCAGTCCTCAGCAACCCCCAGGTGCTGAATGTCATCGATGCACTTGTGTCAACAACAGTCGGCAGTGCAGTGGAGCCTACTTCCGCCAAGCAGGCCAGGAAAGCATGATGACAGCCTTCATGGAGATGCTGGCAGTGCCAGGCAACAAGGAGTTGATGATCGAGGTGATGTCCAGTGTGTCGGCGGCATTCTGCCGAGAGGCAGCCGCTGCATGCGTGGCACCAGCCTCGACTGTCGCCAGCCCGCGGCCAGCTTCACGCCTGGCGCACCAAGCGCTGCCGCAGCCGCTGCTGCAGCACGCGCCGCACGCTGCCGCCAGCAGCAGCAGGGCGCTGAAGCAGCTGCAGCCAAATTACACAGCAGCAGCAGCAGCAGCAGCAGGCAGTGACAGTGAAGACGTAGCTGAAGACGGCAGCGGCGGCAGCCAGCCTAGCACGCCGCAGAGTGGCCCAGGCACGCCAGAGCCATCATCGCAGCAGAGCCGGCTGCTGCCGTCAGCCTGCGTGGCTTGGCCAGCCGCAGCTCCTTTGCAGGAAGTGCAGTCGCAGGGCTCATCCTGCGCCGCAACAGCTTCCCCGGCATGGGTGCGGGCTGGGGCGGCGGCCTCGGAGCCAACAGCAGCGGCGGCGCAGCGCTGCGGCGGTGTTGTGGACCCTGCAGCGCTCGGGCCCATGAGCACGCTGGTGAGCCTGTTTGTGCAGGCTGCACGCTTCCAGGAGTTCCGCAGCTGATGGTGGACGTGAGCCGCAGCAGCACGCGCGAGTTTGTGCTCAGCTTGCTGCCAGCCAGCTGGAGCCTGGCGGCACGTGACGGCGGCGGCGCCGGCAGTGCGCTGGCATCTGCGGCGCTGACGGCAGCCCTGTACCGCGTGTACAGCTCCGTGTGCGTGGTGCTGTTCCTCATGGTGTACGCGCTGGGGCCGAAGACGCTTGGAGCAGTAGCCTGCAATGCATGTCATGCTGCATATGTAATGCAAGCGGCCGGCCAGCAGGCCTTGCCGGGCCAACGCTGTGATGGTTGTGGCAAGCTGGTGTTGCAGCTGGTGACTGTAGGCTAGGGAGGAAGACCAGCGTTGGAGGGGATGGTGTATTGTTGAGGTTTCTGCGCAGTGAGGATTTGCTGCTGTTGGCAAGTTTTGTCGACGAGGCAAGCCATTGCTGGATGCATGGATGCGGGTCAGTTGTAGGAGTGCCTTGTCACCTTTCTCATGTTTGCTGTTTGCTTGCCGTGCTGCATGTACAAGTAGGGGTTAGTGCACCTGTTGTGTAGCACTTCAGCATGGAGGGCTCAAGCTTGGAGCTTGTGTTTTCTCTACCCACTACCAACTGGCACTCATTGTTGACTGCAGCTGAGTGGTTCCAAACATACATCCAGTCTGGTCACCTGCTTGGCATTTGTGCCTGAATACAGCAGCCTGTGTGCCGATGAGAGCTGTAGTATGCTGCACTGCAAGTGTATGGTCTTTGTGCTCATTGCTGCGGTCTGCTGTGGCCTGTTGTGTTAACAATTCAATAAGTAAAAGGTTTGGCACTATGCACGCCTGTGTCCTTGTAGTGTGGGCGCAATAGCGTGCTTGGCAGTGCCTGGACTTCGTCAAGAGGACTGCACCTTGTATATTTGGACACCTGCTCTTTGTTTTACTGTAGTGCTGCCGTGATTGTGATTGATGAAGCAGCCATGCAGCAGGGCGCCAAGTATGCACCTGTGTTAATGCAAATCAGTGTCGTGGGCGTGGTGGTGTTGCGTGTTGCTGGCGATGGGCGTCGCCCAGTGATAACCATGCAGGTTGTTGAAACGGCCTGCTTGTACCACGCAGGGCGCCCAGTAAGCAAGGCATTGGGGATGATGCTTTGCACGCTGTGCGTGGTATCCATGTAGTTGGTGCTTGAATCTTTTGGTATTTTGTCGAGGTATGCAGTGTGGGGTTGGCATTTGACAATTGTAGTGCTGCAGCTCCGTAACAAGAAATGCACCAGCATGCGGAACACTATCCACATCCAGCACCCTCAACCCTGGTGTTGTTCTGTGTGCTGGCCATGAGTGTCTTTGTGTGAGGTGCAGGTTACATTAGTGGTCCGTCGCAGTGTTGTCATTTGTAAAGGGACGCGGCACTAGCATGCAGAACACTTTTGTCATTTGTAGGTCTGCCTCTCTGTGTATTGCTAGTGTGTACCGCAATGTAGCACAGAGTTCTGTGATATAGCACGGGATCGACAAGGCATGCACTGACGCCTAGAAATGGTGTTTTTTTTCAGTTATCGTACCAGCTCAGCTAACCTGACCTATGATGCATGCAGCCTCATGGTGGGGTAGTGCAGGCGCTTGCAAGCACGTGAGTGACTGCAGGCTGCTGTCAGGGTATTGCGACATAATCTCCAAACCCTTGAAAGGGTGTGAGAAGCAAGTTTCTTGGTAGTACAGGGAGGACTGCATATGCTTTTGACTGCCTTGGATGGGTGTAGTATCTAGTGTTGCTGTTTCTGCTGCACAACAACGTATGCATGCGCAAAACTGATCATTAAACAATGTTGTCAGCTACGCGCTCAACCGAAAACGTGACATATTCAAGTCGATTGAGTTCCTGAGCGGGTCTGACCGATGTGGACACCGGCCCAATGCGGCGACAGCGCTGCTGAGTAAATAGTAGCCACACCACCTGATGCCAACTATGTCTGCGCTAACCTGAGTATAGCACGCTCCTTTGCTGTCACGTGCGTGCAGCAGACATCGCAGACTGCGATTCGCAGCGGTCACAGTGCTGTTTTTGCATAGGTCAACTGCCTTGATTGAATTTTTCTGCATATTTAGAAAAGATGCAGGCGCTTGCTTCAACGAATGTCCAGGCAGTAGCAGGCCCTCCCAGGCTGTGCGCAGTGCCAGCACGCACAGGAACACGCTGCTTAAGGCGCCCAGCACAGCCAGCACGGCAAGCACAGCCAGTCTATGGCAGTGCCGAGAAGGTAGCACCTCTGAAAGCGCAGGTAACCCCACGGGTGCTGCGCTGCGTTATGTAGTTTGGTCAGAGTCGTCCCTGCTGCAGTGATGCCAGCTGTGTAACCCATGGATGATCCCGTTTACGCACGAACTATTTAAATATAACACACCATTCCTTGGCGTCGGTGCTTGTGCCAGCGATCATGGAAAACCTCACACAACTGCTCAAGGCCCCCATGCTGCTGCTCAGTGCCACAGCAGGCTCAGCGCCACAGCAGGCCCATCACCTGCAACAGCATCACCTGTTAGCACAGGCTCAAACAGCAGATATGCTTGAAATTGCTTGCATCAGCAATACACAAGCAATTGTCTGTCCTGCAAAGTCGCGTTGCTACATCCTTGCCCCATGTGGCTCTGCTGCTGCTGCTGCTGCTGCGGCTGACACTGCTGCTGTCATGTCTACTGCTGTCCTTGTCTTGATTTCCTGCCTATGTAACCGTCTGGCTTCACATCCCCAGGCTGTTGATGACATCTCTGTTTACACGGCGGTCAGCACGCAGTCTGTGGCAGATGCGGAAATCAAGCTGGACAAGCCACGTGTAGTGGTGCTGGGTTCTGGCTGGGCATCAGCGTGCTTCATGAAGGCACTGCCCAAGGACATCAAGTGAGGACTGCCAGGCAATAGCTAATTTATACCTCTGTTGGGAGCCTTCAAGGCAGAGGAGTGACGGTAAAGTGGTTGCGCAGTGGGCCAGCAAAGCCTCGAAATGGGCGTCACAGGGGTAGCCAGGGTGGCAAGGCATCATGAGCAGCTGCTGAGCTGGTGGCAACCGGTCAAGCAGCACCAGCAGCAGTGCAACAAGCAGAGTGGGCAAGTAACACAGCACAGCACATGCAGGGTGCACATGAGCTTGTGGCCGAACAGCTGCCTCTTGGTGCTGCTGCTCCTGCTGCTGCTGCTGCTGCTTGCAGGAAGAAGTACGAGGTGGTCATGGTGTCCCTCGCAACTATTTCCTGGTGAGCGCCTGTCGCTGGCACATGACACAGCAGTTGCTGTTGCTGTCTGAAGCCCGTGGTCCTATGGTCTGTTAGCTGTCAGGCGAGAGACATGGACGAATTGCACCATGATGGCTTCAGCTGTATTGCCCGCAGTTGCAAGTAACTGCAGTGGTACCAGCGCTGGTACCTGCAGTGCGTCAGCAGCAGTACCAGCAAACTAGCAGGCAGCTGTTGTGCAGGTGCATGCAGGCACTGTGGTGTGGATAACCAGCTGTTCACATGCAGCTAGTCCACCGCCCTGGCCATATCACTGCTGGGCTTGCAGCGACTTTGCGGGTGATGCGGTGTGCTTGCGGGCAGGCATGCAACACTGCGAATGCTGCTGCGTCCTGTTTACGGGCATCTCTTGTTTGTGCAAATGTCTGGCTAGCAGGCTCTAGGTGTCCTGGAGCATGTTGCCTGTTGCGCCTGGAACATGCGTGTTGTTGTTGCACAGCGTGCTGCGGCACTCAGCTTGCGATGGCGTGCTCTTGTCGAGCAGTGGCGTTAGCAATGGCATGCAGCTGTAGCGGTCACCGGTTGCCTGGGCAGGAGCTGCAGCAGCAGCGGCAGTGGTCACTGGCAGGTCGGCAGGCACGCACGCACCGCGAATGATTGGCTGCACACAGCATATCAGTGCATTGATCGTGTTCTTGCCACCCCTCAGGCACCCCCTCCCCATCCCCACCCCTCCACCTACGTGCCGGCTGCTGCCACCACCACCTCCGAGACATGCCGCAGGTCTGCGCTGTGCATGCCCTGGCCTGCTGCTCATCATGCTGCCTGTTCTTTGCTGCTGCTGCTGCTGCTGCTTGTCGCAGTACACACCGCTGCTGCCTGCGGTTGCCGTGGGCACCATGGAGGAGCGCAGCATTGTGGAGCCAGTGCGCAACCTGGTGCTGGGCAAGGTGGGGCGTGTGTGGCTCGCGTCGCCAGGTGGTGTAGGTGATTGCTTTGATGAGCGGCGGACTGTGGGCACCATGGAGCATGCGCAGCGCCTGAGGTGAACCGTCGTGCAACCTGCTGCTGCGCAAGGTGACGCACTACGCAAAGGATGTGGGGTCAGGCGGGTTGCTGTGATGCATTGCAGCGGTGTGCAACATTTTCGCAACTTGCTGCTGGACAAGGTGGAAGCACTGCGGTGGCTGTGACTGAACAAACGCATCAACTATCTGCCTTGCCACAGCTGGCAGTGTGCGGCGTTGCAGGGATGCAGCTGAGCTTGGGCCGCATGCTCGTCAATTCCCGTGTTTCTGCTGCTGCTGCTGCTGCTGCTGCTGCTGCTGCTGTGTGCCTGCTGTCAGGGTGACTACTACGAGGCTGTGTGCAAGGCCATCGACCCGGCGCGCAAGGAGCTGGTGGCGTGCTTCCCCAAGGACGCCGGCCTGGACGAGGCCTGCTTCAAGATCGCATACGAATCCTGATCATTGGGGTGGGTCTGAGTTGGCGAGCACGCTATGCCGAAGTACAGGCGGCAAGCACGGCGTCTGCTGTGCGAATGTGTGTCATCTGAAGTGCCTGGCTGCCTTCATCAGGCATGGCGGCTGCTCGCCGCATCTGCTGGCAGCTCGAACGGCACCTTTGGCGGGCAGGGTGTGCAGCACAACCGTGCCAGGCCCCCCTGCCTCCTGTATACCTGCCTCTGTCTGCGGCTGAAGCTGTGCCCGGCCTCTCTGCTGTGCAGGTCGGCAGCGTGAACAACACGTTTGGCGTGCAGGGCGTGCAGGAGTACTGCCAGTTCTTCAAGTCCATCGAGGACGCCAATGCGTTGCGCAGGCGCATCAGCGAGTGCTTCGAGCGCGCGGCGCTGCCATACGTGGGTGGCGTGCTGCGGCTGTCGGCACGCAGCGGCAGCAGGCAGCTGGGGCTGGTATCGATGTACTGTCAATGGCTTGTCGCGCGATGCGGGTTGAGACGGCTGGGCTGCAGCGCCTTGGACGGCGGCGCTCAGCTCACTTGTGGGCGCGTGCCATGCACACCAGTACTGCGTTGCATGGCGATGCGTGCGTGCTGGCTGCCTGGGTGTCTTGCCTGCCTGGTGCTTGCTCGTCAGCCACCCTGCTGGCTGCGCCCCTGTGTTCTCTCCGCATCTGCTCACTCGGCTTGCACTTGGGGGTTCCTCTCTTATGCTTCCGCGCAGACTCCCGAGGAGGAGCGCAAGAAGCTGCTATCCTTCGTCATCTGCGGCGGCGGCCCCACGGGCGTCGAGGTCGCGGCAGAGATCCACGACTTTGTGTACAACGACCTCAAGGTGCGCGGGCTGCGTGCGTCGCTTGTGTGGGGTGTAAGCTGACATACCCGTAGGAAGATTCTCACTCTTCCGGAGGGAGGTGGGATAGCTATCACTGCTCAACAACTGTTCAGTGTACTTGTCTGTTGCTAATACATACTGTTTCACATCAAGCGGCGCGTTTCAACTCTTCGTCCATCATCAGGCTGTTGTGTGAACAGCACTAGCAGAACACAAGTATCTGCCGGCAGGCGTAACAATACTGGCAGGTGTAGGTTTTAGGGTGAGGCCTAGGCCTGCGTACAACGACCTCAAGGTGTGCAGGCTGCATGCGCTGCTCGTGCCGCGCTGTACAGGGCTCTCTGGGCGGCGCAGCAAAGCTGCAGCAGCCCCCTGTCGCAGCTGTTCACGTCCTGCAGGTGGCAAATTCAAATCTAACATTGTGTGGGGTGCTGCCGGTCTCGCTGCCTCCTCCTGCAGGCGCACTACCCTGCGCTGCTGAAGGACGTGCGCATCCGCGTGATCGAGCTGATGGACTATGTGCTGTCCACGTATGACAGGAAGATTGGCGAGTTCACAAACAAGCAGTTTGAGCGTGCAGGTGGGCGTTAGTGATGATGTTTGTACGGTGTGCTGGAGGCAGGTGTGATGTCTTTGGCAAATCTGAAGGTAGATGTGGTCTCATTGCAGCAGCCACTCAGATCACTGCAGAGGCTTGCCTGGAGGTGTGGCACATGCCAGCAGGGCCGCCGACACTTGCATGGCGAAGGGAGTCCATTTACCATGCAGCATCTCTTGTTGCTAGCATGACACTGTTGCCATTTCACGATGATGTGTGGTGCAGGAATTGAACTGGTGCTGAACACACGCGTGGCCAGCGTGCGTGACGGTTACGTGGCTGTGGTGCCCAAGAACGGCGAGCAGTACGAGATCCCATTCGGCTCCTGCGTGTGGGCGACAGGCATCGCCATGAACCCGCTGATCAAGGAGCTGCAGCAGCTCTTCCCCCAGCAGACGCACTTCAGGTACTCCGGCGTACTGCTGCCTGGGATGTGCTGGGTCGGAGTCCTGTCACCCGTTGCACAGCAGGGTGTGCGGCAGTGCATTCGTGCTGCAGCTGCTAACTGACTGTCTTGCTGCAACTCCCTGATGCAGGCCTGCACTCATAGATGCAACCACATCTGCACTCATCAGGGCATTGGTGCTGTCGGCGTCACCTGCACGGCAGCCTGCCTCACGCCGCCCTGCCGCTGCTGCGTGCCGTGCTGTGCCAGGTCTGCGCTGACGGACGACTACCTCCGCGTCAAGGGCAGCGATGGCAGCATCTGGGCGTTTGGTGACGCCTCCACCATCGACCAGCCCCGCGCCCTGCAGCGCGCAGACGACCTCTTTGAGCAGGCAGACACAAACAAGGTGAGCAGGGGCGTGGCACAGGACGCCGGTTGTGCACACAGCGCGTCAGCATCCCTAGCCATGTTTCCGCTGCAGGGTGCAGTCCATGGCGCTGGGCTGTCTTGACTAGGGACCGAGAGCTGCTCGGAGTTCTCTGCTTACTACTTTGTCGCTGCACGTGCTGCTGCAGGACGGCCTGGTGGGCCTGAAGGAGCTGCAGGCGCTGCTGACTGAGGCCAGCAAGGAGTTCAGCCACCTGGAGGAGCACGCGCGGTTCCTGGAGGCCAAGAACAAGCGGTGCGTGCGGGTGCACCACTGACAGCTGTGCGCGCAGCGCGCTGGTCCCTTCTCCGAAACAAGCTAGGATGCAGCCTGACATCGGAGCTAGGCAAGGAGGGCTGTAAATGGTTTGTTCAAACGGGATTGATTCCTGTTGTGTGCTGCACGTGGATGCATTGACGCTCCTGCAAAGATGCACGCATGCCAGCACCCACACATGAGATCGACCACACCCTGCCATGGTCCACATACTGCTGCAGGTTTGGTGGGCTGCTGCAGCGAGCGCTGGCCGGCAGCAACGCCAACGGCGCCAACAGCCCCATGCGGACCGTGGAGGAGACCGACGAGCTGACCAAGGAGCAGTTCAGGGCGCTGCTGGAGAAGATCGACTCGGGGCTGCGAGCCCTGCCGGCGACTGCACAGGTCCGGCTGCGGTCCTTGCTGCCTTGCTGGCCTTCTGGGGGTGATGAGCGCACCCTTGCGTCTCTGCTCATAATGCGACACAGTCAGGCCCAGTGGAAGGCGATTTTTTATGGTGGGAGAAGCTGGGATTACTTGCTTGAAAGGCCTGCACCGCCTGTTGCTCAGCCAGCCCTTGCTGCTGCTGCTGCTGCTGCTGCTGCTGCTGCTGCTGCTGCTGCTGCTGCTGCTGCTGCTGCTGCAGGTTGCGAAGCAGCAGGGCGAGTACCTTGCCGAGGTGCTGAGGCATGGCAGCTTTGATCAGCAGGCAGGAGTGCTGCAGCCAAGCCACAAGCAGGCCCCGTTCAAGTGAGTTGTTCAAAAGGGCTGAGGCTGGCTGTTCAGCTGGCTTGCTGGACAGTCCACGTCCTCTCAGCAGAGGCTGTGGAACACTTGTCTACTGCGCTTTCACATGTGCAGTGACGGACTGGTTACACGGCTGGTAAGGGCAGCTGGTGAGGCGCCGCCTTCTCTACCCTTGCGCCTGCACCCACCATGGCTGGCTGGCATACCGCGGGTGGTGCCTGGGCAGTGCTGAACACTCGTGCATCGGCCTCACGCATTTCACCAGTCTGAAACCTGTAATGTTTCACTGCGTCTGCCGCATGCTGCTCCCTGCAGGTACAACCACAAAGGCTCACTTGCGTATGTGGGGGGTGACAAGGCAGTGATGGACATCCCCAAGATTGGCCCCATCTTTGGTACGGAGGCCGGCATCCTGTGGAAGGGCTACGAGACGTTTGCCCAGATCAGCTTGCGCAACCAGGTGCTGGTGCTGAACGACTGGGTGCGCACCAAGGTGTTTGGCCGTGACATCTCTCGTGTGTGACGTCTTTGCTGCGGCCCAGCAGGAGTTGCAGGAGGCGTGCTGTCAGAACTGTGGACAGTTCTGACATCACTCATACCACGGCGGTGTATGGAGCGGCAACATTGGCAAGGACTGCTGACAGGTTTGCAGGGAAGTGCTGTGTATGCAAGGTTTGGTGGCAAGCACATCAGTAGCAAGTGTTGCTGTGATGCAATCCCGTAGGGGTGATGTGGGGTGCTGTGCATCTGACTGCCTGGATGGCAGTGTGTCCGCAGGGCGTGTGAGCTGACAGCATGTGCTGAACGACTGCCACAACAGCAGCTATTATATGTCATTTGAACAAGTTAGCTGCAGGTTGAGGGACACAGAGCAGGGACTGCTTTGAGATTTGCTGTGTTCTGCACCATGGTGTTATACTAGCCAGTGTTGGTTTGCTTGTCAATATCTACCAGTCAGACTTGACACAAGAAACGGCTGTCAGCAGCCGTGCCACATGCTGTCTGACAGCTGAGGTACTGTGCACACAAATCTGTCATTATCCCGACTGGTGAGTGTGTCATACAGCGAACTTACACCCATACGTGTAGCAAGTTGCAAGGCATGCACACATGCTGGAGCAGCACTCCTGTGTGCGTGCTAGGTCACGTTCTCTGCTACGTCAGGCAGCTATGTGTGGCCTGATGTAGCAAAAAAATCAAGCGGCAAGGGGGGTTTTAGCATGCCCTGCACTGCGGGTACAAGTGACAGGGCTGCATTTGGTTAGATTACACAGACTGCACACATTATCATTGCTTGCTGTTGCCGGCACAGCTGCTGCGATGCAGCTGCCAACGGCAGCTGCAACCATGCCGGTCGCGGTGCGCAAGCCATAGCAGCTTCAGCGTGCTGCGAATCATTGCAGGTAATGCTTCAGTTGTGGTCTCACGAGGGGCAGTGGGTGTTGGTCTTCATTGTGTTGGTCGTGTGGGCTGCAAGAGGCAACTGCATGTTTTATATTGATGGCCAGGGCTGTTTTGTCTGGTGGTGCATTGACTGGGTATCACGCGCTGCAGATTTGGTTTGCAAAGGTTGTTTAAACATCTTTCTCCTATGAGCCTCCCACAATGTGTTTTGATTAGCTGTTGCCTCCCCTACCATCCCTGGTCCTGGCATGTGCACCAGGAATCTGGTTTAAATATATTGACACTCGGTGTGGATTGAGTCATTTGAACAGCCTGCTGCAGCTCATCCAATTCCTGTCAAAAGCATCCACCACCAAGGTGAACTGCATCCCCCCACCTTGGTGGTGTTGGTAGTAACTTGAGGGACAACTCTTTACTTTCGAAACCCTTGCAACCTTCGCTTCATCACTGCAGAGCATCCCCAAACAGCGGACTACAGCCCTGCATATATGCAGACACATACAACTTGATGACACTGACGCCAGGATTCACTACTTTACATGCTTAGCACATCATCAACATGCTAGCCTACCCGGGCATTCACTACTTTACATGCTTAGCACATCATCAACATGCTAGCCTACCCGGGCATGACGTTGCCCGGGTAGGCTAACAAATGTTGCAATCCAACCGGTCCTATGCATATGATGATGCAACCCACCTCACCTCAGCGGGTGATCACTACTAGTGCTGCAATGGCCCCGCTGCATGCCTCCCATCTCCAGGTAGCCATTGCAACCACAGCATATCAGTGTGCAGCACTCCAGCACCTACAACTGGCACATACAACTGGCAAGATACGCAGAGCCCCGTCCTGCTGCTCAACGTCTCCGCTGCGGTTCCTGTACACGTGTTCTGTGCACATGCTTGCAGCTGCTAGCAACACAAGCTCACCAGCCTGACGGCTGCAGCCGAAAAGATAGCAAGGCACGAGTAGCAGCCCCCATTGCTGTACAACCACGAAACAGCCTAAATGCACCCAGCAACCCCTACTGCTGCAACTGCCGCATCCAATGCTGCCAGTTACAACCCACAATGATGTGCAGCTGCTGAGACTCGTCGTATGCAAGCGTGTGCCACGCATATGGCCATTCTGCAGCTGTCAACTGCTGCAAGATGCTGCATGACACCCTGCCAGATCATCCAATGTTGCTGCTGTGCTGTCAATCTTGCGTGAGCACTCCCTTGCTGCTGGCCATCTGACCATAATACCAGGGTAAGCGCCGCCACATGCATGGAATTGCACGCAGATGACAAATGCGAACCCAGCACTGCTGGTGAAGCGCTGCTAAAGTGCTGTCTCTAATTCAAAATCAAGCTAAACCAGTCTCCCCAACATTCACAGCTGCTGCCGTCACTGCTGAGTGAGCACACCCTTGCTGCTGGCAACCTGGCCTCGCCGCCGCTCGTCATACTCTGTGGCGCGCCGCAGCGCGCGTGCAAAGGCCTTGAAGGTGGCCTCCACGATGTGGTGGCTGTTCTTTCCTGCAAGCTGCCGGATGTGCAACGTGGTGCCGCTGGTGGCGGCAAACGACATGAAGAAGTGCTCAACCAGCTCTGTGTCGAAGTTGCCAATCTTCTGGCTGGGGATGGTCAGGTCACAGCTGAGGTGGGCCCGGCCAGACAGGTCCAGCACCACATGCGTCAAGGCCTCGTCCAGTGGGGCGCTGAACTCGCCAAAGCGGTGGATGCCCTTGCGGTCGCCAAGGGCTTGCGAGAAGGCGCCGCCAAATGCCAGGGCGATGTCTTCTACTGTGTGGTGGTCATCAATCCAGGTGTCCCCCTGAGCGTTGACGTAGATGTCCAACAGTCCATGCGACGCGATTTGATCTAGCATGTGGTTTAGGAAACCCACAGGGCTATTGGCGACGCACTGGCCAGTGCCATCCAGGTTGACACGCACTTCTACACTGGTCTCCTTGGTTGAGCGCTTCACGACTCCAACGCGAGGTCCAACAACCTCTGGCAGCTCCACAAGAGGGTTTTGTGCATGCTGCATGCTGCTGCCGCCGTTGTGGCTCACTGCTGGAGCTGCTGCTGCTGGTGGAGTAGCAGCACCTGCTGCTGCCGCTGCCACTAAAGTCCGGCCCAAGACTGCACGAGGTGAGACGATGTATTGAGGAGTATAAAGCGACCTGTGAGAGTGAACAGAGCAACTTGTGCCTGCTGAACGCTGCAACAGCG
This sequence comes from Scenedesmus sp. NREL 46B-D3, assembly GCA_014080715.1. Lineage (NCBI taxonomy): Eukaryota > Viridiplantae > Chlorophyta > Chlorophyceae > Sphaeropleales > Scenedesmaceae > Scenedesmus > Scenedesmus sp. NREL 46B-D3. The sequence goes on along the minus strand of JACERP010000003.1, from coordinate 212,931 downwards.
TGGTGTGCATGGTGGAGTTCTTGCAACAGGCCAAGCAGGATCAAGGATAGAGAGAAGATGAAAGCAATGTAATAGCTTTGCAACTGCCAAAGCTCGTGGCACTATGCATGTAACAAAGCTCATCATGTTCCATGGGAGTCCGGCAGGCAGGCACTCATGACAATAACAAGTCGACTTGTATTGTATTATGAAAGCGTATTTGAGTCAGAACATGACCGAACATTTGGCGCTGTACACGTGTGATGCTCGGGACAGCAGTGCTCAGGCTATTATTACACCTGCATAGTCGCAAGTGCGAGGGCCCATCCTGTTTTTTTTTCGCACTAACCAGCACTTTCTCAAAACTTCGGCTCTCCTTGTCGCTACCGAGTGCAGGTGTAATCAGAGCACGCAGTACATTGAGCAGTACGTCAGCCTGCAGTGCAGCTGCTTCCTCAGGCCTGCCCAGATTGCCTAGACACAACAGCAGCGCCATGGCAGCAGACCCACTTGCAAACTCCGGCCATTTCTTTGGCATGACGTGAGTGGGAAACCGTAGATAGTACATTTACTAAAGGCTGTCTGTCAAGTAACAGTGCTACTGTTTCTGCGGCTCAATGACTCATCCAATGCAGTGCAGTGATGTGGCATGCTGTGCAGCAGCTGAAATTTGATGTGAAGCTGCCATGTTGTTGATGGTAACTGCAACGTGGTGCCGTCAGCTGCAATGCTTGCAGCATCAGGTGCAGCTGAGGCGCAAGGAATCTCCTCATCTACTGTTCACCTGCAGTGTGGCTGGGCAGCGCTCAGCATGCGATGGTATGCAGGCTGCCAACACTCAGAAGCTAACAAACCCAACCCCCACACCTGCCCCTGCGCATGTGCAGGACGCTTGGTGCCACTGACCCCTTTGTTGACACAGCATCCACAACCCACCACTACCCCTTCCATGAAGTTCCTGAGGAAGCATACATGGAGGCAAGTGCTGTTGTGCAACACAGTGCAAGCCCTGCCTCCATGTAAATCAACAGCTGTGGGTGTTGTTGCAGTGCTGTTACCTCAGCCGTCATCGCAGCAGCACCAACAGCAATGGCCATTGAACAATACAGTCGGCTAACAGATGGACAACGGCAATAACAGGCCATGCTGGTGCAGCAGAGCCTTGCATCTGTTGCGGCTCAGGCTGCATGCTGTTCTTGTTCAGCAGCAGCAGTGCAGCAACACCAGACACACCTGCTGCTGATGATGATGATGATGTGCTGCTGATGCTACTGCTGAGTGCAGGTGTTTGAGCGGCACAAGCTGGGTGCCAGCAGCAGCATCGCAGCCACGCTGGAGGTTGATGGCGACAGCAGCGTGCTGCGTGGCAAGCTGGGTGACATGCTGAACGACTTGTTGGGGCGACAGGCAGTCAAGGTCGAGCTGCAGGTGGGCTGCGGCTCTGGACATGGTACTGCAGCAATCACTGTTGTAGCGGAGCCCTCCCTGCATGAGCGGCCACTTCATTGAGCATTACACCAACTCCGCAGCTGCCAGCCCAAGATGCATTGGTTGGCAACCTGCTATACAAGCTCAGCCTACAGGGCAAATGTAAAAGTCTGCCGCGTTGAATGTGAGTTGGTGGCTGCCGCTGTGCGGTTGCACACAGCAAATACAAGTAGCAGCTGCATTCTGGGCGACGGCCGCAGCACTCACAGCAGATGGAAATGTGATGTGCTTGGCCGTCATCCCTTGTACTCATAACCTTCTAGCAGGAATATTGTAATGCTTGCGTTGTGCTACTGCTGCTGCTGCTGCTGCTGCTGCTGCTGCTGCTGCTGTCTTTCACTCCTCGCAGGCCTGGTTCACCTTTTTGTCGTACGACCGGGGCTGCGTGATGTGCCGTGCGGAGTACTGCCAGGCGGTGCAGCTGCTGCGGCAGTTCTCGGCCAGCCCCCAGAAGGCGCGGCAGTACAGCAGCCATGCGCACTGGAGGGCGGACCACCTGCAGCACAGGCGCGTGGCGTGGGACCCGCAGACGTCGCTGCAAGAGCCGATCACAGCCTCGCAGCAGGTGGGGAGTTGGTGCTGCGGTGGCAACTGCTGGCTGTTATTGGGCCTGTGGCCCTAGTTTGATTCTGAGGTGTACATCAGTTGAGCATCACGCTGGTATGACACTGGCAGCTTGTGCACGCCCCTGCTCCAGCCGATCATCGGCGCAGGTTCTTGGTTGCCCCGTACGTCGCCATGTGCAGTGCTGCTGCCGGGCCTGCCTGCAGGTTGGCTGGCATGCCGCCAAGCCCCACATGGAGCCTGTGGAGAAGCGCTTCCCGCTGTCGCACACGGACGTAACAAAGAAGGAGGGCCGCAACGCAGCTACCTACTACGGCTACATGACCCTGCTGTGACGAGTCACGCGTTGCATGCGAGTTGGGCGCCAACAGCACGCTGCACGTCATGTTTAGGGTTACGTAACAGCCTTAGGCTCAGCGTACCACTTTAGGCGCCAAGCCGTGTTGTCATAGGAGTTGGGCGGTGGTTTAGGACATGTATCATACATGGGAAGTTCCCATGAAGTCACGCCGGCTCCGAGAAAGTGTCATGGGCCGTGTTACTCCAAGACTACGCAGCCACTGCATAAGTTTGTGTAGTCCGGTGGGCACACACGAGCACAACGACTGGTGTGTGAAGCTCTGGCAGTTTGCACCATGAGTGCCGGTGTAGCCAACGATGCGCTCCTCCATGATGTTCTTCATCTTCAGCAAACTGGCTTGAAGCGTCAAGTTGACAATGGCGCACTTGTCCACACTAACTTGACTAGTGGCGCCGGCGTCAAGCCAAGCGCCAGGCTGCTCAGGGCTGGAGTTGTGCAAACCACGCCTTGTTTACAAGGGACGTGTGGGGCTCTGCGGTGTGACGCAGCCCTGGTGCCCTCAGCGGCTGATGCACTGGTGTAGCGGGTACATTTGTCCGTTCAGTATGCTGTCATGACTCTCTCATGCATGTGCAGTGTAGCCCCCCCATGAGCCTCTCGCTGGCTCCTGATCATGATTGGGGTTCCCACTCCTCGATGGGTGGAGCATGTGAAATAAAAGTAAAGTAGCACATGTTATGATTGCTGATCAGTGTCATGCTGTATGCATGACAGTGTCATGCTGTATGCATGACAGTGTCATGCCATATGGTGTGAAGACGCAGCAGCTGTCTAGCATGAAAAGGCAAGCCAGCAAGCAGTATGGCAGTATCACCCTACCCCTGCATGCGAGGCTGATGTGCGTCATGGTGTGCGCCACAGGCAGAATGTGTGCCGCAGGCAACCCGGGCAGCATTGCAGTCACAAAACGTCTGCAGCATAGCCTGGGCTTCCTGGGCAAGCCACAGCCTGCACTGGCTACATTGGGCTTAAGATGACATGCCATACCTGTTACATCACCCATTGCAATGCATCATATAATGCATCATCGGCTGCCAAATCAAGTGTTTACAGCTGAATGGAGGCGTCCTAGTGGTGCTGTGGCGGTGACACCGTGGCACAAGTATGTGCAGAGCCTGCTGTGCAAGTATGGTGTGAATGTTGTGACCGCGGAAGGCAGAGCCAGTGCGTGCAAGAGCCATGTCAACAAGCAGGTCAGGACACTACATGCTGAAAGGATTGCATGTGAAACGTTGGAACACTCCACTCTGAGTCGGTATGTGGCTCATGTGCATCCCACTCATGTTGATGCTATGGGTTTCAGGAGGCCTAGGCCGTACTTGCGTTCAGTGGCAATTCCACGTGGTATTGAATTGCTGTTGCGTGTTCGTATGGGTTGTCTGTGTGTACATGAGCGTACTAGTCAGTTTGGCGGTCGCAGAGCTAACTCCACTTCAGGATGTCCTTGTTGTGGTGCAGAAGTTGAGTCTTTGTCACACTTCATGTTTGATTGCCCTGCTACTTCTGCTCAGAGGGATGATATGTTTGCTGAGATCAGATCCCTGCCTGGTTGCGCTGAAAAGTTGCGCAGCGTTTTGTCCATGGCTGATTCGTCAATCAAGGTGTTGCGTTTTGTATCTGATGATATTTGGGGCAGTTCTGGAAGATGTCTGATGGTGTCACCGTGTATTGCTGCTTTTCTTGTCAAGTCTTGGGATGTGCGCAATGCATGCAAACATTTTGGAGCAGTGCTCCCTCCTCTTTCCGCCCCGGTGGGGCGCGGGGCCGATGGCGCTGATGCTATGGCTTGAATGGGTAATATGATGATGATGATGCATCATATGGGTAACATCAAGCAGTGGTTGATTTATCATGTTTCTGATTGTCTGGCACTGCCATCAGCATTTGCCTAATGCTTTTGAAGTACCACCACACTGTGCAACACTAAAAAAACAACACACCCACAAAAACGAGCAGCACAAGCTGCTCACCAGCAGCCTGGCAGGTGCACCTGCTTTGCTGCGGTACAGCTTTGCTGTTCAACAGTTGCCAATATGACAAAACACATTATGTAGGAACGGTTTGTATAATGCAAGGTGCTGAGCGGTTCCATAGAGTGCCTGGACTTGCAGTGCTGACCGCTGGCCGGCAACCAGTGGCAAGTTCTGCCAATGCAAAACAGGGCTCGCAACACATGTACTCCGCAGTTGACAGGCTGTGCCCGCATCACGTGAACCAGCACTGCACAACAAACGCACGACACAGAAGATAAGACGATCTGCAGCATTGCACATGCCTATGCCTGCAAACCTTCAAGGCTTGCTTGGTGCAGAAGCTGCTTCAGAAAACCCTGGACGGAACTTCTGCCTACTCAAATGCACATCTGCGTCAGCGCCGACAAAGGTACATGCTCGCTGCCCCCTTCCCCTCACCCCGACCTGCACTGCATTGCCCTTCCTTGATCACGTGGTATGAGCTGGTGCACACCGTGCAGCTGCCAATGCAGGAGCTGCTGCCAGGCTGATTGCAGCCTGCTTTGCTAGAATGGCTAGTCAGGCAAGTATGTAGACGGCAAGGCTCTGGGCCTTGCCCCACTTCCTGCCATGGATCAACCAATTCAAAACGAATAATGTGCAGTGCCACAACCCAGGCAGGATGCACAGCGATCACGGAAGGAGCTGTGCCATAACGAAATGTCAGAAAAAGATGCTGAACCGCCAGAAAAAGATGCTGAACCTCAAGACATGTGAGATGCCTTCACTGATTCGCAGCCACGACATACAACCCCAGCCTCCTGCATGTTTGTGATAATGGCTACCAACAACCAATGTTGCTTTGCACACAGACATCACAGGCAGCCGGTGATGCGAGTGCAAAGGTCACAAGCTGTGCCGCTGAACGCATCGCAGGTGCTGGGAGCAGCACTGTTGTGAGTGCAACCTGTTGTTGAAGTTATTGTGTGGATGATGTAACTATATGGGTGGCTGACTGCTAGCAACAATTAAAAGACAAGATCACGTCCATCAACAACATCTGGAACCACAGAGTAACTGCACAACCAGCCATGGTGCCCAACAGCATGTGTTGTCCCGCATGCAAGAGGGCAGCTACGGGTCTGCAAAGCAGCTCTGGCGCTACTACTGCTCACTACTCACAGCGCCAGTTTCCTCATGTGCTATGGAAGAGCTATTCCCGGCTGCACAGCGGCTCGCTACTGCTACCAACATGCACGTCATGCTGCTGCCACCTCAAAACTACATCCCGCATCCATGGCTACCTACACAACGATCACCACCCTGCAGACCATTCCTTACTCAAACCGATTGAACACCACACCCAGATTAAACACACATGCCAAGAACAATAAAACCTCCTGCATCCCCTGTACACGAGCCTGCCTAGCATCACACATGCAGCACACGCGCTCCATCGCCGCGGGCCGCACACGGCCGCAGCTTTGCAACCCGCTGCTTGCTGACCCACTAGCAGCGTGACTCGACACCGCCCCTGCAGCGCGTGCTGTGCACGCTGTTCAGGCGGTGACCTCCACATGCACATCGCAGAGCGGCAGGCTAACCAGCACAGCATATGCCCCCCAGCGCTCCATCTGCACATGCAGCCACGTGGGGATGTGCAGCGCGACCAGCCCCTTGAGCTTTGACAGCGCCCCCATGTCAGGCATCAGCTCCAGCACATCCCCAACGTGCCACCTCAGCGCCCGCAGCTTGGCCAGGCTGGTCAGGCCCAGCAGCCCGCCATGGCTCAGGCCTTGGTTGCCGACGCCCAGCACGCTCAGGCTGGTGAGGCACCTCAGGCTGGAGCAGCCCGTTCGGCCTGTCAGGCCAGGTCCTGAAGAACTAGGTGCTGCTGCGACCCCTGCTGCTGCTGCTGCTGCTGCAGCCAGCAGGCGGTCGTTGAGCTGGCTGTGGTGCATGTCTGCCAGCTCCAGCTGCTGCAGGTACGGCAGGCGTCGCAGCAGCACCACCAGCGGCTGCTGCAGAGTGCTGGCGTCGAAGACAGCGTGACTGCTGCTGGCGCCATTGTAGCTGGGGCTGCTGCCGGCTGCTGCTGGGCCTGGTGTGCGCGCTGCGGCTGCTGTGGGGGAAGGCAGTGCAGCCTGCGAGAGGCTGGGGTCCCAGCAGCGCTGCAGCCAGCAGTGTGACAGGCTGAGGCTGGTTAGGGCATCGCTGCAGGCGCACCAGGTGGAGGCGAGGCGAGCGCAGGAAGCGGACGCAGGCGCAAGTGAGCGGCTGGTGAGCATGCGGAGTTAGTTGGTCATGGGGTGTTCTGCATGTTGGCTAGGCATCACTGTGCTCTGGCAGCGCTGCAGTGCAGCTTTGTTTGCAACGTTTGCAAGTAACAGGGCACCGGTTGTACGCATCGGGTTACCCAACGTGTGCTGCCTGCCAGTGCCAGCGTCCCATCAGCTGCCAGCTGCCAGCTCCAGTGCCGCCGCTGCTGCCCCCCCCCCCCCCGCAGCCGTGCTCACCTGAAGGGCGCATAGTACGGCACCTGCAGCGTGCAGCCTGTGAGCTGCAGCTGCCGCAGCCCCTGGGGCATCTGCTGCAGCTGCAGGCTGACCGTCACGCTCTCCAGGAACGTGGGGCTGGCTTGGCCGCCGCTGGCCGCTACTGCCGCCACTGCATCTGCTGAGGGGGCGACCTGCAGACAGAGGCTGGTGAGGGCTGTGAGGGGCGCAAAGTCCCAGCAGGTGTCGGAGACTGAAGCCGGCGTCAGCTGGCTCAGCTGCAGGCACTGCAGCGCTGGCCACGCCTTCAGCAGCCCTGACACATCGCAGGCGCTGGAGGGAGCCTGCGGCAGCAGGCATGTGACGGGGGGCAGTGGCAGCAAGCAGGGGAGGATTGGTGAGTACACGGCAGCAGCAACGTGCTATCAGATCCACAGCAGTGCAAGCGAATGGGTGTTGTACAGCACTTGGGGACTGTGGCTGCAATTGTGAGGCATTGTAGGCCACGCCTGCCTGATGCTGGAGCACACACACGCAGGCACAGCGGTCTGTTGCTGAACGCCGCTTCTATACATGTACTACCGCTTCAAACAGGGTCACAGTCCCTCACCTTCTGCTGTTTCTTGCCCCGCTTGCTGCCGCCGCTGTGCCGCCGGTTGCCGCTCCCGGCCCCGCTGCTGCTGCCCTGCTGCTGCTCAACTGTGAACTTCACCTGCAGCAGCGGGTCCTTGGGAAAATGCATCACGAACTTCACCATGTGCTTCAGCCCTGCAAGCGCACTGAGGTCCATCTGCACGCTGCTGGCGCCGTCTGCCTTGATCTGCAGCAGCTGCAGCGATGTGAGGCCCGTGATGGACGCAATGCAGTCCAATGTTGTCTTGCACCACCTGAAGCCGCCACTGATGGCAAGGCCTCGCAGGCTGTGCTTCAGCTTGGGGCCCGTAAGGTGCCTGTTGATACTAGACATGCTGTATGGCACTGGCAGGCTGCTGGTGCAGTGAAGGCTGCAAGGACAAGCAGCAGAGGGCGGCAGCGGTGTACGGCAGAAGGCGGGGTTCAGCCAGAAACTGCATGCAGAAATGTGCAGACAACTTATCATCAGAGGTGAAAGCTGGGCCTTATGCTATGGGTCGAATGCGGTACAGCCGGCGCAGCCACAGGAGCAGCAGCCGCGGCACGTCCAGCTGCTTCCCGGTACAAACCCCCGGAAGAGCCCTACCCAGAAGCCTGTGCACCTTGTGCTGCCGTACATCCAGCACTGCCAGCTTCTAAACACCCTTGCCCTGGTGCTTCAGGGGTAGCAACCGCATGCACCCATCATACTTGCAAAATGCCCCTCGCAACTCTGCTCACTCACCCAAGGTCCAGTTGCTCAACATGCTCGACCGCCTCCATCGCGGGCCAGCCAGATGACGCGCTGAACCCAGTAGTCACTGCCAGCCGCCGCAGCTTCTTCAGCTGCCCCAGCTTGCCCAGCACCGCCTGACCCGCAACGCCGTTTAGCACCAGGCTGCTCAGGCCTTTCAGTTTTGTGATGTGCTTCAGGCCGGCCTGTGGGATGGAGGACGCCAGCTCGACAGTGAGGTCCTCCAGGCCTGTCAGCTTGCACAGCTGCTCAAGCTGCTCCTGGTCCAGGCAGGAAGGCCCGCTGGTGTGGTAGGGCAACTGCAGCAGGGCACCAGGCACTGAACATGAGCACTGTTACGGGTAACCAAAACTGGAGTTTATATGGCTCCCTGCTGCACTTGAGCACCTTGAGCAAAAGGCACAGACCTGTCAGCAGAGCAGGTGCTGCTGGCACAAGCTGTTGATGCACACAATGCAAGAACCCACCAAATGAGCACACCAAGCTTGCACCTGCAGGGCAGTACAGTTGCCAGTTCCACTTGCTAGCAAGCAGCCAAGCAACCAGCGAAGCAGCGCAGGTGGCATGCCCCACCTGCATCCAGACTGGTGGGTTGTAGGGGCCCAGCTGGCTGCCGGCTTGCGGCCGCCCCATCAGCAGCTGCAGCTGCTTCAGGTGCTTGCCGCGAACTGCCAGCGTGGTCAGCAGGTTCTGCAGGTGGCAGCAGTGGCAGCGGCGGCGGCAGTGCTGAAGCCAGGTGCTCGGCAGGGGGGGGGGGGGAGGTGTGCACTGGGTGTGCTAAACATGTTGCCTTAGCGGGCGATGCGCAATGCGTGCCCGACGTGTGATCAGGGGCATGCATGCATGCATGCCCAATTGGCTGCCAGTGCAAGAAGCAAATATATAGTCGCGCTGCCAGGAGCAGAAATACAAAAATCACATTTCCAGTGGATGTGCCGCATGTTCTTGATGGTGTGCCCAGCGCCCTGCACTGCAGCTGTGTGTCCGTCCATCCACTCAATGTGGCAAGGCGCAGCAGGGCTCCCTCTCACCGACACTGCCAGCGGTGGCATGCTGGAACCCTCCAGCCGCAGCTGCCGCAGCTTGCCCAGCTGCATGTTGTCGGCGAAGAACATCGGCCACATGCCCTTCTTGGGTGTCGGGGACACAACAAACCGCAGCGTGGCTGCCTGCAAGCTGGCCAGCTGCTGCAGGCCGCCCATGACCTCTGTGACCGCCTCATACGCGCTGCGGCCGCTGATCAGCAGCTGCAGCTCGCGCAGCGCGGGGCTGTGCTGTGCCAAGCCGGTGAGGGCTGGCAGGCGTGCGTGGGGCTTGTCTGGGCTGCCGCCGGGGGTACACACGCACAGTGTAGCACGGGTGACACCTGCAGGGACGCCGAACAAGTTGTGGCACAGGCGGAACTGATGAAGTCGTTCGATGGTGTGGTTTCCAGCATTGATGGTGTACTAAACCGGTCTGCTGCAAAGACAAGGCAGGAACGTAGAGTTACACGCACGAGGATCTGCAGGCTTGCAGGACAAACCCAGGAGGTGGTGTAACCTGCCCGTCAGCAGCATCAGTGTGTGTGGTTGAGCTGGGTTGTGCCTCGTACAGCCTTTGAAAAACTTTACGTTTTACCCAACTGCTAAAATGCTGGTAGTCACTGGGCATTGTTGGTGGCGTAACTTGCCCAGCCAGCCATGCATGCCTCCCCCAGCTGTCACATGCTGCACAACAACACCCACTCAGGAGTGTTTGGGCGCATACCCTCAGATATCGTGCGACGATTGTCTGTTGAAACCGCGTAACTCACCCTCTCGTACATGCTTTGCCCAGGTCTTGCACACTGCACTTGCTGAGGCCAGGTCCTCCTGACACGGCTTCAGTTGCTGAGCAAGCAGAAACAGAATTTGCGGCGGTAGTTCTGCGGCGTTCTCATCATCGTGTTGTCTGCTAAATCGCCTGCGCTTGTTGCGAGAATGCTGGTGCCCAGGGGAGGTGCTCTTTCTGTTGTTGCGCAGCTGCATGCCTGTTCTTGATCAGTCCTGAAAACCAAGTATGAACACTGGCTGCGACAGATGTTGCGTTGTTGTTGTGCTGCACGCAGGGTGGTGCCGTGGTGTGAAAATGCGCAGAGTGGAAGCTATACGTGATCAGCGACATCCATTGGTGGCCAACGCATGAACGATGATCGTTAGGAGCTGATTTCAAAATCACAACGAGCACAAATTTAAGCGCAGTTACGCTGTTATGTTACGTTTGTTATTTTTTCGTTTAAGAGCCCTGCATCAGAAATGTTGCTGCCACGTCAATATGATTGAGCTGTGCATTTGATCTTCCTGTGCTGTTGCAGCTTATTCTGAGCTTGCATCAAGAACCGCTCTTCACCTTTCTTTACAGCTGCTGATGTGATCTTACTGCAAACGACGATTAAAGAAGTAATAGCATTTCACCCACCAGGATCAATCAAATGACGGGATCACTCAAGGACCAAGGAAACGAGTTGTTTAAGCAGGGTGACTACTTGAAGGCAGCAGCTGTCTATACGAAAGCCATCAAAGAAGCCCCTAGTGCCGTGCTGTACAGGTGCGTGACCTATGATAGAAGCGAGCATTCCTGAAGCAGTTCATTCAAACCTTGACTAACCCGCTCAGTGAACATCTGCTTGATCCCTGCACTGGTGACAGCATGGCTTGTTGAATGAGCATTAACACATTTAAATCACGTGACTTGTCCGGCTTGGTACCATGCAGCCTTGCCTTGGCTCATTACATACCTGCCTTGGCTCAGCAGCAGCACTGCACTGATCAGGGCTGATTAGCTCGACTGTTGTGGACATGCACACCAGGAGTACATGCACGTGCTGATGGTGGCCAGCGTTCTTTGACCTGCTTGGCATGCATGAAAACCATTGCACATACCAGCATGTGTGTCAATACAGGTGCTGTGCAACACCCTGCTCGAGTCTCTGCCAACGTCACTGTCCTGCTGCTGCAGCAATCGTTCAGCAGCGCTGTTGAAGCTCAACAAGGTGGCCAAGGCGCTTGCAGATGCAGAGGAGTGCGTCAAGCTCGACCCCGCCTTTCACAAAGGGTACATGCGCATGGCGCTCGCACTGGAGAGCCAGCAGCGGCTTGAAGAGGTGGGGCCATGTGCTTGCTGTAACCACAGCTGCGTGATTGTGGCGTGCAGTCGTCCCTTTCACAGTGGCCCGGTGATGCACCGCATTCCTGCAATGCATGTCTTCACCCGTGTAGCTGTGCTGCTGGTGTGGCTGTCATGGATGCACATGTATGAGCAGGCCAGAACACAGTTCATCAACTGCCGGCTTGGCTTGCTCATGTGTACAATGTACTGCATCAACGCAGCACCAAGCACCAGGCTCCCGCCATTACAATTGAAGCCACACCTGCTCTTCCTGGTCACTCTGCTGTTGCGCCGCTGCCCTTCACTGCCCTGCAGGCTCTGGATTGTTACCGCAAGGCATTGCAGGCAGCAGACAACAACAACTCAGAGTATACAGCGCGGGCAAAAGCACTCAGCAAAGCCATTGGCAAGAAAGGCCAGATTGCAAAGGCGCAGGTGGGCCAGGCTGCCGGTGAACGACTGGGATCGCGCAACGCTGCAGGGCGGGGCGTCACGCAAGCAAGGCGTGCAATGGCAGCAAGGCGCCGTATGTTGTGCCACAGCACCACATGACTTATGCAGTGCTGGCCTCCCCACATGCCCTGCTGCTGCCGCTGCTGCTGCTGCTGCTGCCTGCTGCTGCCTGCAGTCACGGCGGTCGCCTGCCGAGGCTGCAGCACTTGCCTTTGCAGAGTCAAAGCTCGCCTACGCAGCAGAGTTGGCGAAGGAGCACGGCAGCACGTTTGCACCAGAGCTGTTCTTCCTGCAAGGTGCGGCTTGGCAGCACCTTTAGCTGCGCACGTCACAGCGTAAGCGTTATATGTTGACCATGCAGCCTGAGCTGCTGCGAGCTATGTACCAGCAGAGAGGTGTTGCATCCTGCGCTTATGTGATGCGTATGTGCTCAAAACGTGCTACATGGCGTCAGCTCTGCCTTGTGTCGTGTGCCCGCTGATGGTGCCTGCAGACCAGCCGGTCAACCTATGGCACACGAGTTGACGTTAACATGGCTGCTGCTTGTGCGCATGTTCCAGGTCGCAGCAGCAGCGGCGGCGCCAGCAGTAACAACAGCAGCAGCAGCAGCAGCCCAGACGACAACGAGGAAGTGGCGGTGCGTGCTGAGCACGCCTTTGCGGCGCCGGAGGTGCTGGCGCAGTTTATGCAGGAGATGCGCGGCAAGGCGGAGGAGCTGCATGCATCAGCAGTGCTGCTGATAGCGCCAAAGGCAGCAGTGCAGTTCCCGCAGGTAAACCTGCCCACACACACAGCTTGCAGGAGTGACCACAGACGGCTGTGTGTCGGCACACTTGCAGGCAAGCTCAGGCTGCTACAGGCAAAGCTTGCGTAGGGCGCCAACAGCAGCCGCATACAGCAGCTGATTGCACCCATCACAAGCTGCTAAGCCAAACCTGTGTTTGCGTGATTGTCATTTCCTCGCTTCAAGAGCTGCGCGTGTGCAGGCTGGCAGTGTTGTGTCATGCTCAGGCTGCATTGCACAGTGTGCCATCTTGCTGCTGCATCTGTTGCTTCTGCTTACTGCTGAGCCTCTGGTTGGTGCTACCTGATTTAAACTGCTTAATTGTCTTACAAAAAAAATCGTGCCCGCCTGCAGACCTGGCGCCGAGCAGAGTGGCCGTTTGGGCAGCATGATGGTGTGTTTGTGCAGCTGCATGCGTCGCTGAAGCAGGCAACAGACAGCAGCAGCAGCAACGGCGCAGACCAGCAGGATGCCGCAGCTGGGCGCGGCAGCGAAGGCATGTTGCGCAAGCTGTGGTTCATCAAGTTCCGGGAAAACAAGCCTCCAGTGTAAGTGGAGCTATGTTGACATCGGCTAGTGTGTGCAGCTGTCGTTGCGCTTGGTGATGCAACTGCTGCGTGCCAGGCGTATAGCTGGTGTGCCATCATAAACTGTCAGCGCCAACAGCGGTCCTTGAGCAGGGCAGTGTCATCACACGTGTAACGTTAGCAGCAGCAGCAGCAGCAGCAGCAGCAGTAGCACCAGCAGTGCGTGGTTTCCATGATCACAGCCTGTGTGGCTAGGCCGCCTGCAGTCCTGCCTCCGGACCATCAAGTTGCACAGCTTTGCAGCACTCAACAGCCACTGGTGGTCATGTACAACAATGTTTCTATGACAGCGACTGACTGACGGGTTGATGTGCTGACCTGTGCTGTGCTGTGCTGTGCTGTGCTGTGCTGACCTGTGCTGTGCTGACCTGTGCTGTTCTGTGCTGTGCTCTGCTGTGCTGTGCTGTGCTGACCTGTGCTGTGCTGTGGGGTTGCAGGGAGCCGCAAGAGGTCAGCCACGAGTTTGAGATCTTGCCCCCACTCCTGCGGTGAACATCACTGTCAGCTGCCAGCCGCCACAGCAGCAGCAGCGGCAGCAGCAGCAGCAATTGTGCACATCGAGTGTGCAGCGGCAGGTGCTGCTGCAGCAGGAGGAGTGCAACGATGGCTGTGCAGTCGCTGCTTGAGGAGCAGCTGTGGAAGGTTGAACCTTGACTCAAAGGGGCAACCAACCGTGCTGTCTCTAGTGCACGCATCACTGCCCGCCTGCTGGACAGGTACGGACAGGGATGGACACTCCTGCTGAGCTGCACAAAACGGTGGTGTGTATGGGTGCATGTCTGCATGTGCGCCGTTCATATGCAGACGTTGGCGTGAACTATGTTGCAGCACGTGTGCAATGCTGCTCACATGTACAGGCCATGCTGCACTGTTCCGTTGAGTGCGTCGGCGGTATGGTCAAGTTTCATCTGCCAACATGGATAGCTGCAGCCTCCTGTAGCTGTTTCGACGCGCATGCCTCAACATGCGCTGCACTTTGAAGCACTGCTGAGCATGGTTGAGCCCCATTGCCTGCTTTAAAATTGCGGCCTGCAATTCTGCTCCCTCTCTACGACCACGCATGGCTAGATTTTGATGCTGGAGTTGCAAACGCTATGCGCAGTGCAGTGACTTTGGCTGTGCAGCCACAGCATGCATGCAGACTGCATGTGTTTGTGCACCTGTGCCTAGGAAGCTGCCAGACTGCACTGAGGCTGTGCGTACGGTGTTCGTCGCATTTCCAGTTGATGTCTAAGCCTACGATGCCACTCTGACAGCATAGCATGCTGCTTTGCTGCTGTGGATTGCGGCTCCCAGCGCTGTGCATGCCGTATGTGCGAAGAGGTGTGGTTTCTGGGTATGGATGTTGACCGTAGCTCTGTCAGAGCTGTTATTTGAAACCCAAAATGGATTCTTCACACCTTCTGGAGCTCATCATTCCACAGTTTGGATGTTACACGACAGTTTCCACTTCTCAACATCAGCATCACCCCATCAAGGCCTGACATCGCCAAGGTTTGACCTTGGCTTCAAGGCAGGCTGTGCAGCTGGCACAATATTGGGCCAATCGGGTTGCAACCACTGACTCCTGACTCAGTGAGGCTTGTTTCGGTGTGCCAAGTTGAGGCGTCAAAACCCAGGACCGGAAGGCTCCTTTTTTCAAAACGATGGAGAGGGGCTTCCACCGGATGGCCGAATGATAGGCCGCTGATTGGCACGTAACTTCGACCACATCTCCCGCCCAAACACCTGCTGCCCCAGAACAGAACCGCTGACAGCCACCTGGCCGAAATCGACCCAGGCATTTCAATTGTTGACATTAGTAGTTGGCCCACTGGTGGAAAATCTACCCTTGCGAAAATCCAAGCAAGGCTGGCTGGCAGTCTGCCAAGGCCACTATCCAATATAGGCCACTATCCGACCAGTGGTCAACCTCAATACACACGCAATTTTGAGCCTGGTTGTTACAAGCAGTCACGTCCGCCCTGTTGACCAGCCTCAGGGCTGTACTTTGCCGTGCAGCACACCCTGCTATGACTGTACTTCAGCGTTGCCGTTGAGCGACATTGGATCAGGCTGGACAGATGTGCACTCAAAAAAACCAGTTTATGCTGGTGATCATGGAAGCAATGCGTGCGCAGCAGACTCCTAAGGCAGATGATCGCAACTTGGCAATGATGACACAATACAAGTTTCCTCAGCGGGACATGACACCGCTATGTCGTGGCACTGTCCTAGCAGCTATGCGATGCGCCTCTACTGCTGGTCAGCAGTGGCATTCATGAACGCCATTAGCATCAACATTGAACTCTTTGCAGCCATGCCAACACATGTGTCAACTGCACAACACAACTTGGAATTGTCAAGTAAGTTATGCAGTCTATCTAGCTCGGCTAAAGTGCAAAAGTGCAGTTCAGTGGTACAGTAGACTCTGGTAATCAGCGCACTTGCCAAAACTTGCATGAGAAGCACAACCTGTGCTATCTGGTGATACAATATCACAGAATGTCCCGCCATCATGCAAGTCAACTTCACGTGCTAACTATGATGCAAATCAATGGAACTACAAGGGCAGGCAGAGAGGATTAATGCTGCAGTACTGCAGCTCGCAGAGTGTTCACTGATAAGGCACGCACACAGGCTAGCTACTATGCTGCATCAAGCCTACTGCCTGATGGCAGAATACATCCTAGCACCATGTACACTATAACCAGCATGTGGCTGGCACCATAGCAAGATGGCATGCAATGCACGCCCACCTTGTGTGCAAGCCGGCTACCTTGCAAGACAGGAAGCAATGTATCACAAAAACATCAGAGCAGGCTACGTTTGTGCCTGCAAAGTTTCGCTGAGTCTCCCCAAGAACAGCGCAGTGGCCTGGCATGCGCCAGCAGATTCATGCATGCATGAGACTGCAACATAAGCAACACCAAGATGCACCAGCAGATGTAAGCGCTTCACCAGGTGGTTGTGGTCAGCCGGTCCGACAACTGCCTTGCTCAGCAATCGGTGCCAGTAGGGTAGGTGGGCTGCAGGCTGTGACGACAGCACCTCAAGACCGTTGCGCCAACCATCAGCGACGGACGGCCAGGTTGCGCTCGACTGCCCTGGCGACCGCCCTGCCCAGCACATCATAGCCAAACTCGGTCAGGTGCAGGCCGTCATCAAGCCACCTGCTGCGCTCCGAGTCGTCCATCTTGTAGAAGTCCATGATGGTGGCCTGCACCGTGACGCACACAGTGCAACAGAACAGCGCACCAAGACACGCGAGGTGGATCGGATTGTAAGTGAGCAAGAGCAGTGGCACACGCGCAAAGCAGGGATGGCAGGGTGCAGCAGAAAAGGAATTAGCCTCACTGCTGTCGGCTGCAATTGACATGCAGACACGCGTCTTTCCTACACGGAGAACAACGTTGCACCTGCTGCCCCTGCTGCTGCTGCTGTTGCCATTGCTGTACACCATGCCTGCTTGCTGTGACACCAGCATCACCTCCCAACCCGATCTGTTTGCTGCCACTGCATCAGCCGACATGCAACCCCTGCTTTGAGGTACTGCAGCAGAGCTCGAGCTCGTTGGGTGGGTACCAACAACAACTCAAAGGAGCTGCCATACAAGACACCAGGTTCAAAGCTGCTGCTGCTGCTGCTGTTGCTGCTGCTGACATCGCAGCCCACCTGCAGGTTCAGCACAGCCATTCTTGGCCTGCTGGCGCGCCTGCTGTTCTCGCCTGCCGCCAGGCCCCGCACCAGGGCAGCCAGCTTGTGGCGCTCACCCTCCTTGTAGTCGTCCCTGCAGCAGCAGCAGCAGCAGCAGCAGCAGCAGCAGCAGCAGCAGCAGCAAGGTGTGGCTATGCTTAGTGGCTTTCCACCATTGCATGCGTGCTGTACAAGTCCAGCTGCAGCATGCCACGATTGCATGAGTGCTGTGCAGATCCAGCTGCAGCACTGTGATGCATCTGACACCAACTCTGGCGCACCACTCCAGCTCGGTGCATGCCCAGTGTGACGCAGCTTGATGACACTTCAGCTGCTGGCTTCGCCAAATATGAGTGATCTAGGCTGAACCCTGGCCACTGTCTGCGCTGTCAACGTAAGTCCTCACGCAACAACAAGTCCGCTTACTTGGACACAAAGCCAGGAGCTCCAAAAGGAGGGATAGCAAGAACATTGGACCCGGCATCCAGCGCCCAGCCGCAAATCTGCTGAAGGCCTCCCTTCACATCCTCTGCCGACTTGCCCATGCGCAGCAAATCGTTAATGCCCAGCATAACCACAACGTAGTTGTATGGTCTGCCGTTGACCTTGGCTTGCTCAATTGCACGTTGTGCTACAGGCGGGATGGTGGTGTGTTTGTGGAAGCCGACTGCAAAAATGCCGGCGCCCCCAACACCTGCAGCAACAGGCGGCAAAACAGGGAGGCGGCAGACACGCAACCATTTCATTCAGTATCCACGAGGCCAGGTGCAATCAGATGCATTTGTTGCTGTGAGTGGAGTTGCAGCTGCAGGCGCAGTCGATCAAATTTAGATGTGAGGTTCATCATAGAGGCTGCCGAGTGCTGCAGGCACAGCCACTAGTTGGGCTAGCTGACAGCAATAATCAAGGCGAGCGCTGCTGTGCAATCATGTACGCAAGCTGTTGTTGCTGTTGTTGCAGTGAGTGTCTCACCCTGGTTATCAATTGTGACCCGTGTATTTGGCCGCAGCTTGCGCAGGTACTGCTCTAGCTGGATAGTGTAAGGGTGGTTCATGCTTTTGCTGGGCACTGCACCCTCAGTGATGGAGTCACCAATGGCGAGGATGCGTATCTCATCGTCCTGCCGCAGCACCCTAGCAGCATCTGCCCAGCTGCTGCATGAAACAGCAAGCAGCAGCAGGACTGCATGCACTGCTGTGGCTGTTTTGTGCGTCATGCTGTCAGCGGCTTGTGCCCAGCTGTGCTGCTGGACCTGCAAGGAGCAGTAGAGACAATGCATGAGAGTGGCATCAAACTTTACAGCTCTAACCATTTGAAGCTTGCGCATAGACCTGCTGTGTTGCCTGCTGAAGTGTACTGCACCATGCATGGGTTTCCACTGCGCCTTGGAGCTGCCTGGTGAGCATGCTGGCATGCACGTGTATGCTGCAGAGATACATGAATGACCTCGCTTTGTGTTAAAAGCTTCCAGTATGGTATGTTCTTGAATTGATGAGATTGCTGCTGCTCAGCAAGCCCTGCATTTCTGCTGCGACGTGCATGGATGCCAACAAGACTGCAACATACACCGCTCACCAAATTAACAAATCAAACTACTAGACTTTTATACACTATTTTAGAAGGATTTGTTGCTGTTTTGCATGCGTGGGCTGCTTTGGTACTGTGCACGTCCGATACGTAATACCGTAAGTGAGCTACTGCTAGTTGGCAGAACGCTTCAATCAAAGCGCCCGAAAAGAACATCACAAGGCCCGACATGAAAAATCAGGCTTGTTGTAATCCTGTCGCCTCTACCGCGTACGCGTCCCGCTAGGCGTACACGTCACTCTCAGCCAGAAATTGGCGACAGCGTAAGGCGTGACATAATCTGCACGTAATTTTTCTGAACTGTTTTGTGGCGTCAGATTATATCTGGATCAGTCCGCTTATGAAATTGATAGGTGTACAGGCTGTAATGCCAGCTCTGAGCCAGAGTCTGGCAACTTGCCAGTGACATGTAAACATCCTCCCTTCTGCGCCACGTCGGACGTTGCTTGCATTACACCTTTTGTTTGCAGTTAAATTTGAAGGTTCAGTGCTGCGATTAGCCCGGGTACGGTGCTGATGTTGCTGTGATCTCAGCAGCACATGTACAGCTGCGGTGCTGATTCACATGATGATTTCAAGTTCACATCCTGTGTGCTTCAGCGTCTACAGCCGAATTCAAAGGCGTTCCATGAACGGTCAGGTCTGTGACAGATACATGTTGAGGCACCCGGTCTCAGACTTCAGCACCAATGGCTGCCGCAATTGTGCAGGAACTGGCCAGCGCTGCAGCGCTGTACCTTCCCTCACACACCACATGGTGTACAGTGCACTGTACAACTGCTGTACGCACTGCTATCGGGGACCCTGGTGGACCTCCAAAACTGTCATCAAGCGCTGATTGGGAGCCGCACCAGAACAAAACTGCAATGCCCCTGTTCGTTGAAAGTAAGACCCTGCAAGATGTTGCATTGTGGCCACAAATATATAAGGATCGCGGCTGCTGTCCGCTCCCTTCAAGCAATTTAAAACTGCATGGCATCCTTCATATTTGTGCTGAACACCCTAACGACTTGGTATCAGCGGCGGCATCCATCTACAGGTGTACCACCTCAACGAATATAACAAGGTCCATAAGCCAAATGGCCGACGCACCTCAGAGGCGATTGGTTGGCCACTTCTGTAGTACTATTCTTGAAACAGAATATAGTTCGCAAGTACGGAACCAGCTCTACTCCGAGATGATCAAACCTGCAGCAGCTGATGTTGTTTGGCTATGTCTGGCCTTCGCCTGCTGTAGCACAGCAGTTTTCGGTGACAGCACTTTCGAGCGAGTGGACGTGGATCTCTTCGTCATGAGCAAGTGCCCGTGAGTGGCAGCAGCACCCACAGCAGCATACGTTGGCCTGCAGCGCTTTGTAAATGCTCAACTCTGGTGCAAGGTTGGTATGCTAACTCAGAGCAGTCCTGATCTGGTGTACAGCACAGTGGCACACACTGTCCGCATGGCTGATAGCTGCCTGCGTACTCAGCATCTGTGTAGCAGAGGGTGATTAACTGCTTGCAGGCACTGCAGCCTGTCAACCAGGCTGTCTTAACCAGGCCATAGCCTGCTGTACTGGCTACGCAGCTGCAACTGGACTATAACACCCCAAGCAAACGACATCCAGCTGCTGGTAAGAGGTCTCCTTCTTTGCTGCATGCAGGGATGCGCTGTATGCAGAGTCAGCACTGGACCCTGTCCTGCAAGAGCTCAAGGACATACTCTCCATCAACATGCACTTCATTGGCCTCAAACAGGTATGATCAAGGAAATGTTGCAGTTTCAAGTTACTACAATGCTGGTAACCTGCAGTGCATCCTGTCTTTGAACATCCTATGCTGTCGATCAGGGGATTGCAGCAGCATGTAGGTTGCTGAATTGTGCAGATGTATAGCACTGCTGGGTGTTGCAATGGGTCCTGCATTGTGACAGCATGTGCTGTGCATGTATGGTGATCGCAGCAGCATGCACCACACCAGTTCTGAGCAGGTGCGCCCTGCTGGGTGCTTGCACTGGATGCGATGGATGCTGCTTCACATGCACTTGCTAGTTTGAGAATTGCAGCGGTATGCACAGCGACATGAGACAGCAATACGTCTGCACAGCCATGGCCGGGCCATGATCAAACACTGCAGCTCCGCTGACGCTGGCATACTGTTGCATACCATGCCCCCCATCCTCTTCTTTACTTTCTGCTTTACTATGGGTTTTGGCATACATACTACTCAAATGGCAGCTTGCAGGCGCTTGTTGCCTTGAGCTTTTGCTAAATGTGCTTTGTTTCATGAGTCCAGGCAGTGTACCAGCAATCCAGCAGCATTGCTTGTCCTGTGCCCTGTTATGCTGTCATTATGGCCATGTTCTCAATGTGGCGCAGGAGGATGGCACCTACGCCTGCAAACATGGACCCACAGAGTGCGCTGGCAACGCCCAGCAGCTGTGTGTGCAGCTATACAGCCCGCCCCTGCAGCGCTACGACTGGCTGTACAAGTTTGTGCTGTGCAGCAACAGGCAGGGCCTGGACGCGATTGGCACCTTCGCTACAGCGACATCGTGCCTCAAGGTGTGAGAGCCATCTGAAGAACGTGTGACTATTGACGTGGTGCCTCACACGGCAAATTAAGCTAACATTGGGTATGCCACAAGTGCCCCCATGCAGTCTCACAAGCGCATGTGGTTGCATGTTGCACTGGTCATCGAAGCTGACTCTGCTTTGTGTTGTGGGGTGTGGGCTTATGTGTTGCGTGTGTCATGCTCGTCACACCTGTGCGCATGCCCCCGCTGTTCATCCAGGCAAATTAGAGGGACAGACACTCAACAAAAAAAATCACTAGAACACCCTGCACACAAGATGTTGCCTTGATCCACACTGTCATTTTGCCTTGCAGGAGGCTGCTGTTCCCTTCGTCCCAGGCACTAAGATGGTTGGCTGCATGTATGCCCCCGGGCACGATGAGCAGCTGCAGCAGGACATGCGAAACACCGCAGCACTGGGCGTGCAGACCAGTGCCACCATTCAGGTGTGTGCTGTCGGCAGCGGCGTTGCCAGCAGACTGGGTGCTTCGGCGCCAAACAGTGCTGGTTGCGGGCGCAGCAGCACGTACACAGCACGGCACCGCCTGTGGTGCAAAGCAGTGCTGCCATGCAGGCGTGCTGTTTGTGCCGTGAGGCAGCGTCCAGCAGAGTGCAGAACATACCTGTCATGAGCGGAGGTCTTCGTTGGAGCCACATGCATGCTGTGACAACAGGCATGGAAGCAGCCGCAGGTACGCCAGTGTACCAGTGACCTGCAAGCATGACATGCCACGTCATCTGCCTGCAGCCTCGGCCAACAGCAAGGTCAGGCACTGCAGCACGAACTTTGAGCAGTGGTTGCGGAGGTCTGCTGAGGCATTGCAACGTGCCCACCTGCAGGTGGACGGCAACACCATCTGCGTGCGGGATGGTGGCGAGTGGAAGGAGTGAGTGCACTGCTTGCAGCCAGGCACCTGTTGATGCTGTTATGTATCCTGCTGCCCTTCCTGGCGGGGGCCACCTGTGTCATAGCTTGCATCCATGGAGCAACAGTGCAGCCACCAAGCCAACTGTTCACAATTGGCCACGCCGGTCGGACAATCTCCCTAAGAATATCCAAGCGCCTCCGGAGTTTTTCACGCAGCCAATGGCATGCGCCAGACACCGCAACTCTGTCAACAACCTGTTGTTTTTGCACTTGCTGCAGGTGTCCCGCCGGCACCGAGCCTGAGGACTTCAAGCAGATTTTCTGCGCTACATACGCAGCAAAGAACAAGGGGCACATGCCGCCAGCCTGCAGGCCGTCGCTGGCTGTGGCGTGAGAAACTGCTGCCCAAACCGGCGGTGTGTGGACAGGCTGTCACCTTATCATGACCCAGGTGCCATGGCAGCACAGCAAGGCAGGGTTGCACCAGATGTGGCCTACAGCTTTGCATGAGGGAGGCCGGGTGACTCTGCTTAGCTTTTGGGTTGAAGTGCTGCTGCTTGTTACAGGTAGCTACCAGTACTTGCAGTGGATCACTTGGACTTGATACAGGGAGGAGAGCGGGACGTGTACGTGCAGGCTTAACTGCCAGCTACTAGTAGTAGCGCTGGCTGCAGGGTAAGCAAGGTGGCCCTGAGTACTTCTCATCGTCATGAGTACTGCCAGCCTGCCGCCTCCTGCACCTGGCCGGGACTCGGGTATGAGCAGCAAGCCTGCCTGTTTCCCAGGGCGCAGCTGCAGTATGTAAGCATGCAGATAACTTTGCTGCACTTCCAGCTTTAAGGCCCCACTGGTGCTCATCTTGCGCTTGGCCTGTTGTGAGCTTGTGGGACGGTGCACAC
This sequence comes from Scenedesmus sp. NREL 46B-D3, assembly GCA_014080715.1. NCBI lineage: Eukaryota > Viridiplantae > Chlorophyta > Chlorophyceae > Sphaeropleales > Scenedesmaceae > Scenedesmus > Scenedesmus sp. NREL 46B-D3. Next base: position 190,190 of record JACERP010000003.1, on the reverse strand, counting down.
ACCAGCTGCATGCCAGCATGTTTGCAACGTTATTCTCAGCAAGCATGGCGGTGGCGCAAAGATACGTTGTGGGTATGATGTCCACAGTACATAGCAGGCCGAGTATGGCGCTGCTAAATCTGTATCTGGAAACCACAGCAGTGCGGTACTTGCTGTGGCCAAACTTTTGTGCTGCAATGCGAGTGGTCAATTGCACAAAGCTGGGCTTGCTGCGTCCCAGGCACCAAACAAGCACTCACAATATAAATTAAGCAGGCGTTGTGTTGCTTTTATGCAGGCGTGTGCATGTGCAGATGACTGATGCTGTTCTGGTGTCACACCCTGGAAGACTGATGCTATGGCTTGAGTGGGTAAAATGATGATGATGACCCTGGGAGACGTGCTTGTTACGACAAACGTGGCTCCCGTAGGGCCTGGCTCTGTAACATACGTACCATCATCATCATCATCATCATATTACCCATTCAAGCCATAGCATCAGCGCCATCGGCCCCGCGCCCCACCGGGGCGGAAAGAGGAGGGAGCACTGCTCCAGAATGTTTGCATGCATTGCGCACATCCCAAGACTTGACAAGAAAAGCAGCAATACACGGTGACACCATCAGACATCTTCCAGAACTGCCCCAAATATCATCAGATACAAAACGCAACACCTTGATTGACGAATCAGCCATGGACAAAACGCTGCGCAACTTTCCAGCGCAACCAGGCAGGGATCTGATCTCAGCAAACATATCATCCCTCTGAGCAGAAGTAGCAGGGCAATCAAACATGAAGTGTGACAAAGACTCAACTTCTGCACCACAACAAGGACATCCTGAAGTGGAGTTAGCTCTGCGACCGCCAAACTGACTAGTACGCTCATGTACACACAGACAACCCATACGAACACGCAACAGCAATTCAATACCACGTGGAATTGCCACTGAACGCAAGTACGGCCTAGGCCTCCTGAAACCCATAGCATCAACATGAGAGGGATGCACATGAGCCACATACCGACTCAGAGTGGAGTGTTCCAACGTTTCACATGCAATCCTTTCAGCATGTAGTGTCTTGACCTGCTTGTTGACATGGCTCTTGCACGCACTGGCTCTGCCTTCCGCGGTCACAACATTCACACCATACTTGCACAGCAGGCTCTGCACATACTTGTGCCACGGTGTCACCGCCACAGCACCACTAGGACGCCTCCATTCAGCTGTAAACACTTGATTTGGCAGCCGAACGCCCTGCATACGCTGAATCCTGTAGTAGTACTCCAAAGCCCTCTGATGAAGCCACATATGCAACGGTTTCACACCCCATTCTGCCAAGAGAGCTGAAGAGCATGGGCGCTCCTTGCCACAGCGCATTGCACATTTGATGATGTCTGTCTGCACTTTGTCAATCAGCTGCAGTTGCCTAGCTGTGGACGGAAACCAAACCTCACTGCCATATTCGACAATGGGACGGACACACGTCAGCAACAGTATGCGTTTAACCTCCACACTGATGCTGCGGCTCTTCCAAATTGGCATGAGCGCACCCTTCACACGTTGCACCTTAGCCAGCATCTTCTCAAAATGTGTGGTCCATGTACAGGTATTGTTGAACCACAGGCCAAGATAGCAGTACTCCGATACAACAGGCACAGGGACATTGTTCCAAACAATGCCGGAGTCGACCAGCTGGCTGGTCTGTCTTGCTGGCAGCACATGCATGACGGCAGACTTCAAGCTGTGGAGCTTGAAGCGCCACTGGCAACTGTAATTGTAAACAGTTGCAGCCACAGCCTGAACTTCAGACAGAGACCCGCAGACAGCAACAAAGTCATCAGCCTGCATGGCTGCCACAACTTGGCCTGCAGGTTCGTCACGAGGGCCCATGAGGGTAACGCCAGGGTGCTTTGCATGCACGTCACGCAGCAAGTCGTCGATAAACAACAGGTACAGTGTGGGCGAAATTACATCACCCTCATGCAGGCCAAGGTCGCAGGTGAACCTATCCGTGGTGCAACCCTCATGAGACACCACACGCTGCGCGCCCTGATACAAGTTGTACAAGACACGGAACATCTTGCCACGCACACCCTTATCCCACAGCTTCTGGAACAAGCCATCAAGCCAGACCGTAGGGAATGCCTTGAAGGTGTCAACAAACAACACATATGACTCCTTTCCCTCAGCTTTCCTGCCATTAAGGACCTCGCTGAGCACGCTTTGATGGTCAGCACAACTGCGCTTGGGGCGGAATCCGTTCTGACTCTCGTGCAGCAGCGGCGCCGCTGCTGCTGTAGCAGCAGTTGCGCGTGGCTGCTGCTGCTGCTGCTGCTGCTGCTGCTGCTGCTGTTGTGCTGAATGCTGGCCTTGCTGCTGCTGCTGCTGCTGTGCTTGTGTTTGCTGCTGCTGCTCCTGCTGCTCGCCTTCTGCAAACTTGATAAGGCGCTGATTGAGGACGCTGGTGTAGAACTTATAGAGCACGCTGAGCAGGGTGATGCCGCGGTAGTTGCCTGGGTCTGTCAGATCGCCCTTCTTAGGCATGCTGACGACTGTCCCCGGCACCTGATGTACCTGCTCAAGCTGCCACATGAGGCTGCAGTACTGCAGCAGCATGTCTGCAACTGTGTTGCCTCCGTACTTCAAAAGCTCGTTGACAATGCCTTCCTCTGCAGGGTTGCCAGCTTTGCCTGTGCGTAGACGCTGCAAGCATGCAGAAACCTCGGCGGCAGTGATGGGCAAGTCCAGCGGGCAGGGTGGGGCAGCATGAGGTGCGGTTGAGTCATGAAGGTACTGCTGTACATTGGCGGCAACCTGTGTCATGTGCGCTGGGTCGAACTGGGGGTTTGCGGCGGCAAACGCTGCATGGCTACCAACACGCTGATAGTGGCATTTGAATGCATCTGCTTTTTCTGCAGGGGTTGAAGCCGTCTGTCCTGAGGGGTGCTGCATGACACTGTACACGGCCTCACTGACATGCTTAGGGCACAGGCGACGCACAAGCTGCCACATATCCTTCTCCCCAAGCGTGCTGTCATCACTTAAGCGGTCTCTGTACGCTGCAGTGATTGCATGCTCGCATCGCTGTTGGTGCTGCTTCTCAGCTGCTTTGATAAGCTGTGCAGTAGCCTTGCGCTGCTGATCAAATGCATCCCATTCTGCAACAAGGCCGGACTCCCTGTACTGTGTAAAGGCCTGCACCCTGGCCTGCACAGCATTTGTCAGCTCCTGTGTCCACCACGGGAAGGACTTGCCAACCCAGACCCTTTTAAACCCAAAACTGGCATTGACCGCCTGACGAAGCGCTCCCAGCAGCTGCGCATGTGCTTGTTGTACTGCAGCATTGGCCGTAAGTTGAGCTGCAGAAACCTGCTGTTGTAGCACGGTAATAGTGGACGTATAAGCAGCGCCCAGCTGTGCCAGGGCCTCCTGGTACGCCTCAAGTTCGGCCGATTGCTCCCCATTGCGCATTTTGAAATCATTCGGCTGTGCATTGAGGCGCAGCTTGACCTGTTTTGCAGGGCGACGTGCCACAGGCCTTTGAATGCAAGCAGACACTGGCAGGTGGTCAGTAGAACCCACTGTGTATGGCCCAACCTTGGCTGTTGGCCTGGCGGCAGCTTGGCACGGCATAGCAATGTCAGCAGACGCAATGATGTAGTCATTGAGGGACCTCCGCGCGGTGCCCCTGTGGGACCTGTCACATGTGATGTGCTGGTGGGGAGAGGTGGGTGCTGTGCGGGCATTCAGTGAGTAGAGATTGAAGGCATTGAGCAGCGAGAGAAGGAGTTCGCCATTGTTGTTTGTGGTTGTTTCGCCATGCATGCCAATGCGATCTGTGGGGCTTGCACCTTGCCCGACCCTGGCGTTGAAGTCACCCATGATCAACACAGAGCCTCTGCTCGACAGGTATGCGAGGTCCTCCTGCAGCGCTGAGTAAGCAGCCCTCCTCAGTGGCGCATGCTTGTTCATATCAGGCATATACACCACTCCAATAAACAGCTTAGGAGCACCATTCTGCCCTGGCATCACTAGCCACAGTGCATCCTAGGGCCTGGCTCTGTAACATACGTACCGTGACCTGTCAACCCACCGAACATCACACATGTGTACACACCTAGTGACATGGTGTGCTAAATCCTTTCACATTGCATGCCACCGTAACTGTGACGTGGCCAGCCATAATTGGTCCCCGCCTACAAACATCTTACTCTACATACGGCTTTCTAGAACAACACATAATCCACGTGCCCGACAGGCATTGCAGCCGTAACAACTGGCTGCTGATGCATGCGAATGCATTGAGGTTCGGCGCATGTCCTGCGCCAGACCTCAAAGCACTGCAGGCTGCCAGGGCCAAATCACACCTCATGTCCGACATGATGAGTCATCAGGCTTCAGGCAGCAGCACTCATGATGTGTTCGATCAAACCTAGCCGCAACAGCAAAGCAAGGAAAGCAGAGACATTTGGCCCCCTGGCCATGCAAAGCTGCATTGGCATGGGCATGCAATGCTGGCTCCGCCCACTGTATTGTCCCGCTGGATGCACTGCTGAGCGCATCACAGCTGTGCTTCAGTATGGCTTGCTCATAGCTGCACTGACAATGGCTGCAATGCTCACGTGGCACACCTCAGGTCGAGCAAGCTCACTGTAGCTAGCCCATAGCAATGAGATGCACTGCACTCTCACGGTGCAACAGCACACTGGCACAGTTGCAGTGCCCACCAAACAGGCTCCGCGGATGAGCCAACAGCAATTCATGTTATTGCAGCAACAACAGGACGAAGAGAGGCCAGACGATACATGATCCAACGCAGCAATGCAAGCATGACGCATGTGGCACATGCCTGCATCAAGCGGCGCCCTTGTGGGCATTCGCAATGCGCAAGCGCACAGCTGACATCCTTCAACAGTGCTGAATCAGCATCCTGCAGGCAAGCAAGTCCTCCTTGCTGGTATGTGTGCTGTTGCGCGCATGCACAGGTATTTCCATGACCTCCTTGCCAGTCACTAAAGAATCTGGTTCACTTGCACAACTCACCCAATGCCTGGACTGGATGATCAACGTACAAAAGCACGCTATATTATGCAGGATGCAATCACTGAGAATCAGTACTTGTATTGCATCATCGCACCGTCACAACAGATAAAGCATACTAGCATTGGCATTTGCTGCCAGTGAAAAATGACAAACAAACCATCTGACCAAGTTGCAATCATCTGGCTGATTGTGCGCTGGCCACAAGGCATCGATTAGCGCCATTAATGCAACCTGTGCTTCACTCAGTGCACCTGCACACCAGGGCATTAGCACAACAGATTGTATGCGCCCACACCACCAGCTCAATGCTGCACTCCACTGCTTCATCTGCTGCTGCCTTCTAGATGTGGCCACCCTGCCTGCCGGCGTAGGACATTGTACCACAACGTTTCCTGGCATCAGGCTGGCATTTGCGCTGACAGCCTGCACAAACACAGCACACGGCACCTGCCAACCCTGCGAGGGAGAGTGGCGGGAAGGCAGACCCACCTACACCTGCCCACAGTGTCTGCACGCCAGCACGCACCAACAAGCACCCACTGGAATACAGCCGCAGATAGCTGTGTGCAAATCCACCCCTCTCGTTCATGGAACTTCTCTCCTGTGAGCAACACGCACGCTTGCTACATGTCACTCGTTCAGGGCCGAGCCCGTGCCGCCTCATGCCAGAGGCCGTAACTGGCCTCCTGCGCTGACACATGGGCGTAGTCCAGCAGCCCCAGCAGCGGCAGGTTGCACAGGTGCCGCAGCACCTCGTCATAGACGTACTGCCCCAGTTGCTCGTACGCAAACTGCGTCATGTGCAGGCCATCGTCCAGCCACCTGCTGCGGTCCTCGGGCGACATCTTGTAGAAGTCCAGGGGACCAGCCTGCGGGTCACCAGCATCAGCGGAAGCAGCACACATCCTCTGAGGCAGGGCAGAGAGTCCAGCATGTCGCGATCACGACTTGGTGAGGCTGACATTGTACTGCAGTCCTTGAACCCAGAAACGACACCACCAGCAGCACCAGCACCAGTGGATGCAGCGTTGAAATGGGGATGCAGGAGGTCCAGCCACTCCCAGCCCGTCTGTAGGCTACCGCAAGATACCATTGCTGTTTGCTGCAGTACATTTGCAGCCCGTGTAGTCGCTACGTGGCAGAATGTGCACGTTCTGCATGGTATCCCCAACTTCTCCTCTTGTGCTACACTGCTGCTGTTGCTGTGGCTCCCATGGCTGGGTTAGCTACTGTACCATGTTCTGCAGTTTTTTAGTTGAGCTTAGTCAGCTGGCCTAGCACCAATCTCTTGTCACTGCCTCCCTCTGCTGCTTTGCTGCTGCTGCTGCTGCCGTCGCCTCAATGATGACACATTCATTCACCCCACATGGATGTAACACAAGTCTCACCCAAGGTCTGGACGTGTTGGTAATCATAAGGCTGCAAGACTAGCTGATGTCATCAAACCCCGCATTTGTTCGCACCTGCAGGTCCAGCACCCACATCTGAGGACCCTGGCCGCGTGTTGCTGCTGCGCGTGCTTCTGCTGATGCCTTGAGCATTACCGCCATCTTTTTGCGCTCAGCTTCCTTGCTGTCATTCCTGCAAGCACGCAAAAGCAAAATGACACTCAGCACATGGCTTTGCGATCATCAAGTGACCTAGAGCAGCCTCCTCTGCGGTGGCTCCTGCAAGCAGAACACAGAGCACAGCAGCTGTGCTTTGCATCTGCAGCCCCCAAAACAGCAGCTATGCTTTGCAGAGGCAGTTCCTGTGCTTAATAGGCTTGTTCTACTACGCTTATGGTCACCCATATCACCACTTGATGCTGCCAGTACCACGGTTTAGCTCACAGCCATATTCCTGCAGCCTTCAGTACCCGCATGCAACTTGCTCTGCTGCACAGCCTGGTGCAGGCAACTGCGGACTACAGTTGATCCGCACGCTCATATGCAAGCAGCACAACTCAAATGGCAGCTGCAGCCCCACACACGCCAAGCCAGTGAAATTGGGGCTGCCGGAGGTCCCCCTAATGATGTAGCAACACCTGGTGGTGCCGCCATCACCAACTTCACCAAACGCAGCCCATCCAACACCTAAAATGTTGCTACGCACGCCCACTCTGCTATCACACCAAGTGCCGCAAATGGTGTGATACAAAGGTAGCATGCCGTCTGCCAGCGCCTCATCAAGCAGCGGCTGCAGCCGCATCACTAAACCTCATGTCCAGTCACAGCAAGTCACTGCAGCATTCGTTCGGGTTCCATGCGGCTGCCACTCACTCTGCCACAAAGCCGGGCGCAGCAAACGGCGGGATGGCGATGACAGGCACGCCCTTTGCCAGCGTCTCGTCAATCAGCGGCTGCAGCCCCGCCATGATGTCAGCAGCTGGCGTGCTGCCACGCAGCAGGTCGTTGATGCCAATCATGATGACCGCCACGTCCCACTTGCGGCCGTCCAGCTGCTCGAGGTAGAACTCCGGGAACATCTTGGGGATGGAGAAGCCGGCCTGGTAGATGCCGCCGCCACCAAGGCCTGCAAGGTGGTGCAGCGGTGAGCAGGCAGGAATGGTGTCAGGAAGCCAGCCCAGCAGACACTGTTGGCGACTGACATTGCCACCGCTGCTCCTGCTGCTGCAGCATCAGCATCAGCACCTCGCTGCTGCTCACCTGCATGCATTGACATTGTGCTTCCCAGCATAAATGCATGTATCCTCTGCAGAAGCAGCAGCTGCTGCAGCCGGTGCCGGCACCCTGGAGCCCGTCGCATGTGCATGCGCAAAACAGCGGTCGCGTAGGCCGTGCCGTGCCTCTGTTGCTGCAGCAGCTCCACCCGCGCATGCCAGCCCTTTCACAACAACAGAGGTTGATAGTCCTACTGAGGTTGATAGCTGTGCTGGTGCTGGTGTTGCTGGTGCTGGTGCTGTTGCATAGTACACACCTGCATCCATCGCCCGCGTCTTGGGGCCCAGCTTCCTCCTCAAGAGCTCCTCCAGCTTGATTGTGTATGGGTAGTTCAGGTTCCGGCTGGGCACTGAGCCCTGCGTGATGCTGTCGCCAGCCGCCAGCACATGGAAGGAGCTGTGCTTGTTGTTCACGGGGATGCAGTAGGCGGCGCTTGGTGCCTGCTGCCTTGGGTCTGGTAGATGGATGATGTGGGGACCTGGCGGGATGGCTGCTGCTGCTGAAGGGTTAAGGAAGTGAGCTAGAGCAAGTCCAAGGTGTGAGTCCGAAGTGGTGCCGGCATGGGCGATGCCTGTGGGTATCAAGCCTGCAAGTTGATGGTGTGGGCGGGTGCGTGCGGCAGCGTGTGAATGCAGCAGTGCAGCATCGCTTGGTCATGATTGTACAATGTGCTGTGTGACATGGTGGATATGCAGACTGCAGTGCCTGCATGTGCATCCATCATACACGACTGCCTTGTTGTCTTCTGTTGCTGCTGCTGCTGCTGCTGTTGCTGCTGCTGCTCCTTCCTGCATATTCACTGGTGCATGCTCGCTGCACTGTCACGTCATAGCCTTCAGATGCCGCCCAGTCGTTGCGTTCTAGCGTCAATGAGCCACTGACGCAACCAACATGCGAAGCACCAACTTATTGCGCGGTGACTGGTCACCCTTCACCACAGCCCCACCATGGTCACACAATTCAGTGCCTCTTCATCCCTTGGAAACACACCCATGCTGATCTACATTGCCTGCACAGCACACCCCAAAAAAGCAACCATCTGTGCCAAGCATTGCTCTGCCCTGTTCCCTGTCCCACATGCAGTACCTGGTGTCATATCTCCAGCTTCAAATCTTCCTGCCGGCAGGCTCTGGCTCTTGAACGCACAGCCCTGCATGGCCACTGCATCAAAGCCCCACAGCCGCCCCTGGCTGTCAGGTAACGCGTTACTATCTGTTAGTTCGTACGGGCAATCTTTTGCATCCTCCCAAGAGATTTGCGGTGCTGAGATGTCTTGGAAAGTGCAGCTCTGCTTGGTTGCGATGTCAAAGCCCCAGGGGCGGCCGAGTGTGTCCAAGTTGAAGTTGTCCACTGACTTTCGGTACTTGCAGGTAGGGCTGGTGTTCCAGGAGTCAAAGTTCTTTGACTTTGCTGCCTCCTCTGCTTCAGTAGCTGCAAAGGTGACGCAGAGCAAGGTTGCAGTAAAGCGTGAGGTGCCAGAACACTTTGGCATGGAAATTGCACAATGCTTGCATAACAGGACTGCACGGGCGTCTGTGCCTAGTTCACAAACCATAAGCTGTTGACAGACAACACCAGCATGCACTCGACCAACATGCATGTGCACTAGCACGCCTCCTGTGTAGACATAGCAACAGAACCAGGGCTGGTGCACGGGGCACAGATCCAGTGCATCTAGTGAACCTGCATGCAGTCCCCTGCAAGGCTTCACCGCTTAGCCACTGATGCAGGAACACCAGAACCAGCAACACAACCTCCTACTGAGCTGCACAAACAGCAGCAGCGTTGCAGCCTAGGCTCACCCTGAGCTGCTGTGACGTGGTTGACAGTTGATGCCGCAAGATTTGCTGCTGGTGCAGCTGCTACCAGTACTTCTGCTGGGGCCAAAGGGGTGGGCTTGGGTCCTGCTGCCGCAACAGCCTGACCTGCTGCTAGCCCTGCACCTGGCTCTGCTGGTGCTGCTGCCACTGCAGCCGGTACCTGAAACTGAAGTGGTACTACCTGCTCCTTGCCCACTGGCAGATCTGCAGCAGCCTGCTCTGCAGTCGGCTGTTCAGCAACTGGTTGCTCAGCAGCTGGGAGCTGTTGCTGAAGGTAGACAGGCTGCGCAACAGCAGGGGCGGGCTGCTGCAGCTGCTGGGGCTCCGGTAACGCTGGCTGATTCTGCACAACGGCTTGCTGCGGCGGCGGCTGTGCCTGCGGGGCATCCCCGGCAGCAACAGAAGCAGTGAGAGCATTAGAACCGCCTCGTGTCGGTCAGGACTCTGCTTTCCGTGTCATGCATGTGCATTGCACAAGTCCAGCAAATTGCCAGTTGCCTCACTCGACACCAGCAGCTTGCATTCCTCAAATAAGTTTCAGCAATTGCTATTGCTCCTGCTGGCGCTGCTGGCCGCCCTGCAGCTGGTGTGCCTGCATCGGCATGGCCATCAGCATGCATGCAGCGCCAAGTCTTGTGTCTTGTGGGAAAGCTGTACCACAGGCTGTGCCGATAACTTGAAACACCTGATTTCTATATGTTGGCGCTGCGTTCATAAAGACTTGCAGAGCATCTGGTTCGGCTCGGCAATCCAGCTAGCTGCGGCAGCAGCAGCAGCAGGTAGGAGGATTTCTCACCTGCCTCAAGGAAGCAATGCCGGCATCGGGGAGTGTTTGTGAGTTTTTTATGTTGGCTCCGAAGATAATCTGGCGCAGCTGTCGCTGCTGCGTGCGTGCTGCATGGATCAACAGCTTTCTGGTGTGCCGGAAGCTCGTGGCAGCGAATGGCGTGTGGGTTGGGCCGATTGCATGCGGTGCGATCATCGTTTTAATGGGCTCACGGCTGGATCCTGCAAGCTGCTCGTTGAACTGCGCACCAGGCTGCACTTCAATTGCTGCGGCCCACAGGTGGTTGACGCAGCAGCACACCAGCAAGGATGCTAGAATGATGCCGTACCTCATTTGTCTGCTGCAAAGTAGCCACAACTTTGCTTGAGTTGCTGCGATGAGCGTGTGTAAACTAAACTAGCCGTGTTGCTCCAGCTGTGGGTGATACGCTATTCCAGAAAAGCTAAAAGAGCCTTCAATTATTGTATATGTTACGTGTCAAAAATCCCCCAACTACTACGAAATACGTGGAAACCCTGTTGCGCTGTGCACTAGACACAGCGTGTGAGCTGCAAGGCATCAGCAGACCTTAAACACAGCTAAATGCCACCATAATAAGATTAATATATAATTTTAGATCAAGGTATGAACAACGTGGTGTGATTCAGTGGAGCCGAGCTTGCCGCCAAACTGTCGACGATCTTGGGTTGGTGCAGAAGGCGGTTCATACAATTCAACTTGAAGAGTGCATATGTTAAAGTGTATCAAGCCGTTGGCAAGGGATGTTGCAACCTGTCATGAGCGAAGCATCGTCAGCACGACGCGATTGACATGGATGAGGCCGTTCAGGTGTGCCAGGAAGAACCGGCACTTTGGACACAAACTTTGTACGTTGATTGTCTAAATTGTACAGTTATCGTTGAATACGCTTAACAGGGCAGCGCCACCGTCAGCATTGGCGAAGCTGCCGCTGGGTGAGCTGCCAGCTAACTGGCGCTCAAGATCATACTGAGTTGAGTGATGAGCCTGGCAGGCTGGTCATGCAGTGTGAAGCTGCAGCCCTGAATCAAGCATGACAAGCAACCCCCCCCCCCCCCCGCACCCAGGGGGCACCCCCGGGCTACTACCACGTGGTAGTGCTTTGTTGCACTGCGTTGGCGCGCACGCAATGTTTAGCACTTACGAAAGGACATACTGGACAATATGCCACATTGCGCCTTCATTTCCAGTTAGGCCAATCACAGTTTGGTTGTTACACGACAATCATGCGGCTAGGCTGAAACGGCAGGTTCGAACCCGCACCTCAGACGACAGCAGGCTACAGGTGAGTATCAAGTCCAGGGAGGAAGGCCGCTCACAGAACACCTAACTGCGCCCCAACTGCTAGTTCGATAAGCAGTGCACGCGTGTTGTACTCATCATCATCATCATCATATTACCCATTCAAGCCATAGCATCAGCGCCATCGGCCCCGCGCCCCACCGGGGCGCGTGTCGTACTCAGTCGCACGAATGAGCCTTGCACGGGGCACCACCGCAGTATGGCTACACAATGACACCATGGTGACCGCGCAGCCACAGCCCAGGCGCCCTTGCTTGGGGGGGGGGCAGCTGGCACGTTGGTCAGCCTGCAGCGGCTCTAACACACATAATTGACGGAGCACTGTGTTAGCAGCTTGATTTGAAGGCTGCATCAAGAAGCTGTTGCATAGGCATGCACTAGGGCGTGCCAACAGCGCCATGCCACTAACGTGTGAAACACCTTGCACAGTGCAGCCATGCACCCACCTGGTGGCAGAGACCCATACCATTTTTTTTGGTGAATGGCGCCAGGGCAATCAACCAGATCATGTTACCAAATACCAAACACCAAAATAGGGCCACAGGCACAACAAAGCCTAGACGGCACGCCGCTAAGGACGACAGCCAAATCCCCTCAAATGTTTGACACGGTGAAGTCGCAGGCTCACAATTAGCCGCACGCACCAAGTATCATCAACTGTGACTGTATGCCAACAGTGTCAACAAAGGACAAGCACCTAAACACAAACACCCAGAGCTCCTAGCCCACAGGTTGAATGCATTACAACCGCCATCGTCAGCACTATAATGCACACAGACGATGGCTGGGCACGTGGCACTCTTCCTTGCTGCTCACAGTCCATTTGACAGTCCGACGCCAGGTTGCAAGTCCAACACAACTCAGCAGTCCACTTTGACAGTCTGACACTACTTGGGTGGTGACTGCGTCTCGACAAGGGTCTGTTTGTGATGCTCAACAGGAGTGCGCACCAACATACTAGTACAGCAGCCAACCAGCACTCCTGGTTTTAACTCATGCACACTGTACATGGCACATGAAGCTGGCTACATATGTACACCCACGCATGGTAGCCTGCCCCTATCACCCAAGGTTGGCAAGGGGAGCTGCATCAGCTGTGCCTCGTAAAACCTCAACTGAACTGAGCCACGCCTCTCACGCAAAGGTACACGCCAAGCCTGAATGCTGTCTGCTGCTGCATGCTTAAAACTGTACAAAAAAATCAACGCTGCAGTTAAACAGTGGCTTGCACACATACACACTCACATGTTGGTACAATACAGAGCCCGCCACCAAGAAGCACGATCTTTGGGGCCATCTGCTGGGCTTGTTATGCTGTCTTGCTGTGAGCTGCTGCAGCTTTCCATCCATGCGCAGCAACCCCAGCCGGCAGTACAGCAGTACAGCAGCACAACAGTGAAGCTGCCATTGCCTCAACCGCCACCCCAGCATCAGCAGCCCTTCAGCCAGCCACGCAACATGTTGTTGGAAAGCACCCTGCGAAGCTTGCCTACCTGCTGGAAGTACCAGCTCAGCACCGCCGTTGCCCCCAACCCGCCAGAAGTTACACCAGGCACACGTGCAGCGCCTGTGTGGTGCTGTCACAGTCAGCTTCACAGCCATTCATAACTGCCGCAAGCTCGGCGGTCTGCTGAAACCGTTGATGTTCACCATTCCAGAACGTACTGCGGCACCTCTTCCTCTTCCTGTGACTCAGCTGCAGCAACAGCAGCAGCAGCAGTACGAGGGACGGCAGGATACACCGGCTCCTGCTCCTGCTGCCGCTGGCAGCTGCCAGACTGACTAAAGCTGGAAGCAGCAGCAGCAGCAGGCTGTGCAACCTGCGCAGCACTGCTGCTGCTGCTCCTGCCGTACGCACTCAGAGGTGCTGGCGGTGCTGAGGCAGCATACGCCTCCTCATCGTCTTCAAAGTCAAAGACAGCTGCTGCAAACTGGTCCATGTCTGCGCCACCACCGTCATGCTGCCGCTGCTGCTGCTGCTGCTGCTGCTGCTGCTGCTTGCTGGGCACTGCCACCGCCTCACTACTGCTGCGACTGCTGCTCCCCGCAGCAGCAGCAGCGCTGCAGCTGGCTGCAGGTGCTGCCTCTTTGGTCTTGCGGTGCACCAGCAGCCCTCGCCCCTCCCACCGACTCATCAAGCCCTCGGCAGCGTCGTACAGCATCGCGGCAGCCGGCGGCTGCGGCACGCTGCAGTCCACCAGCAGCTGCCGCGCGCTCACAGCATACCCGTAGAACTTCTTGTTCACCGCGTCGCGCGCGCACGTCACGCTGCCGTCCAAGCTCGCGCCCACAAACGCGCCCTGGCTGCAGCTGTACCCGACAGCCGAGCCCCTCGCCGCGATGCTGCCGACCCTGAACGAAGCCTCTGCAGACCTGCCGAGGGGCCCGAGGGCCAGGCCGAGGCTCCCTCCGAGGCCGAGTGTACTGCATGCTGCAAATGCGCGTACTGCCTCGTCTGTCTTCAGGACGAGCAGTACATCTGTGAGCTCGCCGCCGAGCTGCAGGCCCCACCCGAGGCCGTAGCAGGCTGTAGCGCAGGGCGCTGACCAGGCACCGCTGCGCTGACGGGACACAACGATGCCTGCACGAATGAATATGCAAAAGCATGCAGGGAAGCGGACAGTCGGCCGTCAGCGACATATGAGGGCGCGATAACAGGCTGTGTGTGGTGTGCGGGGCAGACAGGCAGGTCATGCGCTGCTGCGCCGACATGAACAACAAACACTTGCATGCAAGTCCAAGCCGACAACGCACAGTGGTCAGCACTCTGCACTTGAAGCGACATGCATAGCCAGCACAGTGCAAAGACCAGCACCACAAGCATTGCACGCGATATTACGCCTGCCAGCACACTACGTAAACAGGTGGGCAGCCAACCAGCTGCAACTTACCTCGTGCTTTTCACCCAAAGGCTGCACCACACCCCTTACCTCAAAGTTTACCCCCAGCTGCGCAGCGCATGCATCGAAAAGCACTGAGCTGAGCCTCGTCACTCTCAACAAACACAGGCTGACGATTGCGTCCATGCAGACACCGCCCACACCTGCCTGTGCCTGCTACGCACCGCCTTCCAGCCCCTGCCACCACACACATCAAGCGACCCTATGCGGCAGCAATTCATCACAGCACACCCCTCACAGGGGCACCAGGCAGCAGGCGAGGCCCACACCCACCTGTGCCTGCCGTGCAGGACCAGCCAGCGCCGAGGCGCACCACGCTGAGCAGCGCCAGGCCCCTGGCACCAGCCAGCAGCGAGCTCGGGAGGCCCCGCTCAGGCTCAAGACGGGTCGCCTGCATCACCAGGACGCGGCATGACCAGCGACGCCGAGTTTGTTTCAGCGGCCTGGCATGCGCGTTGACGCGAGATGGCTGCAGCGCTTGCCACGTGCCCGCACGCACGCCATGCGCATGCCGGCGCGGAGGCCTACCCAAGAAGGCACGCATGCAGGGGTGCCTGGACGCTGCTGTGGAGACTTGCAGTGCATGTATGTCGACACCCAAGGAGTGGGCAGACCATAACATGCAGCAGCATGCGGTGCGGCGTCCGCACCTCGTCACAACATGCAGCACAACATGCAGCACAACATGCAGCAGCATGCGATGCGGCGTCCGCACCTCGTTGAACTTGCGCAGGATGTTGGCGGCCTTGTACAGCTCGCCGGCCATGCTGCCTCCCCAGGGGCTGTTGAGCCAGCTGCGCAGGCTGATGGCGTCCAGCGCGTCATGCACCGGCGGCTGCACCGACGCGGCCGTGGCCCCAACCAAAAACGGCTGCAGCGGCTCCAGCAGGCTGGCGCACATGCTGCACACGCGCTGGGGGTCCCTGCGGGTCAAAGCAGCAAGCGGCAGCACAGCGCGGGAGTGAGGTGAGGATGCCTGGTAGTGGATGGGGCGCTGAATGGCAGGCTGCACCCGCACGCGAGCACAGCGCCGCTGCAGCGGCTTGCGCAGGCCGGCACACCTGCTGCACAAGAGATGAGGGATGCTGCAGATGAAGATATCAACACACCAATTGTGAACAGCACCAACCCGCGGCTGTATGCTGACGCATGCGGCAGCAGGAAATTAACAACCAACCAGCAGCAGGCATGCTGAGCAGAGCAGGAGCTACGGCGGCATTGCTAAACTCTCGGTCTGAACCTGGCCTGGGATGAATGGTCAAACAAGGCAAGAAATATAGCAAACAGCGTTACCATTCCCGAAACAGCAGGGTTGCCCTCAACACCCACCGCATGCAACATGCCTGCCACCAAGCGCACACACAGTCCACCACCACGCACCTCTCCTTGAAGCGAGGCGGCAGCAGCAGCTGCTTGCTGGAGCAGCCGTGGCAGAAGAGCTTGCCGCACAGCCTGCAGTGGTGGCGCAGCCGCAGCAGCGGCTTGAACGGCAGCTGCAGCACGGCAAGCAGCAGGGCAGCAGCAGAGCAAAAGCAACATGCCCAGTCAGGTCCAAACCCTAGACCCCAAATGAAGACGCCCACATGCACAAGCCAGCACAGCACGCTGGTGCTTTTCGCCGCACCCGCCTCACGCGCATATGGCAACGACGAGGTACATTGCGAAGCCAAGATGCGTCACTTTGATGTCTCGCAAGCATTTGCCTTTGGCTATGTCCACCCGGCAAGCGTCGCAGCAGTGTACTGTAATGATGTCTGCTGTGATGTCCTGCTGATGGAGGTTCTTCAGTGGCTGTCTGGCAGCGACTGAAGAAGCTCCATCAGCAGCACATCAGGGCAGGCATCTGTACACTACAAACACCAAGCAAGCGCACCTGGCAAGCGCCGCAATGGCTGGCATAGCTGTCTGGCAGCCACTGAGGAGGCTCCATCAGCAGCACATCCCTCTGCGTGCCTGACGGCGCAGACTGCGGCAGCCGGGGATGTTCCTGCAAGCACCTGCTGCTGCTACTGCTGCTGTTGTACTGCTGTGCGCCCGCCACAGAGTGCGAGTGAACTACCATCTGGCTGCTGCCGCTGCTGCCGCTGGGGTTAGCAGCACTGTAGTCCAGCAAGTGGTGAGCTCCTGGGAGCGCCGGGGCGCTAGGGTCATCGCTTCCTGCAAGCTGCTGCTGCACGGCGTTTCCTGCAAGGTGTCCTGCAAGCAGGCGGCTGAGCGGCTGGCTGCGCTGCTGTGCCTGTACCTCTGATGCATAGTGTGCTGCCATCAGCTTGGCGGTTGGGAAGGCTTCCCACCCCTCTTCCTTCGTCTGCAGCCGACAAACACACGAGCAATGTGATACACAGCTACTCGGTATGCGTTTGCCAAGCTGGGAGGACTGCAACACTGAATCTGAAGCCACTGCAATGGCACGGCAAGCAACCTCTGATGTTGTAGGCACCTTTCAGTCCCCCCCTACATGCCTATCAAAGCAACACAGTGAACCACACCGCACCAACTGCTGCCAAAATACTGCTTATGCCTGAACGTGCCGCGCTGACACTGTCATCCATGACCATGTTGTCATCCATCAACACGCCGTTGCTCACATTGTCATCCATGAACACGCTGTTCGCCATGTTCATAAGGTCTTTCAGCTCGTGGTTGCAAGCTAGCTGCTGCTGGGGATCGAACGGCGCACGGCACAGCGGGCAGAACGCGTTGCGGCTCTGCACGTGCGCAAAGCAGTCCAAGCACCCATTGTGCCCTGCAGAGCGCAGCAGCAGGACGAGAGCTGAACTGAGCGTGCTGTAACTCATGATGTCTGGTTGCTCATGATGTCTAGTTGTGCCAGCAACACAGGCGGCACTGCTGGTACCAGGCTCTGCTGCATGTCCTTCTGCAACTCGACAACTTGAGCAGCAGAGATGAAGGTTGACTGTAGTGCAGCTCCCCATGAGCCTTACGCTTTCATACCAGACTGGCTGCCCACGCTGAGCGCTCCCACTGCTGCATCTGGCTCATCGTACGTCAAGCCGATGACATGGAGGTTGCATACAAGAACTTGTGGTAGATGCTGCTTGGGCGCTGGAGCCAAGGCAGACAAGCGACGAGCTGTCCTGGTGACGCCATACTGCTTACCGCAAGGAAGGGTTGAAGGCCCTCCATAGCGCCCCAACAGGTCGCAGCACACAGGGCAGATAGGCAAGGAGTCTGCACTTGCACCCAGGTCCATGAGTACGTGTGCTGTCGCTGCTGCTCCTGCTGCTTAGCCACGCACAGCTGTGTGGCCTGACCTCTGCACGAAAAAGCAGCAGAAGAGCAGGGCGGGGTGTGCTGGCCCATCAGTGCGGCCTCCTGATAGGGAAAACAAGGTTACAGATGTGGGGAAGCAGAACTGTGCTGTGCACTTCCACTGGGAGTGCTGCCTGAACAGCACCGCTTGCATTGGTCCGAACCCTCACGAGACAGCAATCTGCAACGGCCAGCATCATCTTAAAAGCCGATGCCGGTCCCTGCCGCTGCTTGTGCTCAGCAAAATTGCACTCAATAAGCATTCAACAGCACAAGCATGTCAGCTGCTTGAACAGCCGGGCAAGTATCACCGACGCATATTGTACCTCGTTGATTGTAGTGATTGCTTCTAGATCAGAAACGCCAGCCCACGCAAGCCCGTGCCAGGTCACATCTGCATGCTCTCTCCATTACCCTTGCATGGACACGATGCAGAGATGCAACAGAGTAATTGGCGGTAAACTAGGCGTTGTAGCATAGCTGGCCCGGTACAAGGGCTGCTTGTTGTGGTTCCATGTGTCGCGAAAAAGGTCACAACCACTGGACTGTGTCGACCTTGACGTGTTAAGCTGACTGCTTTAAGCTGCTTTACTTTCAAATATTCGCCAAAAAGCGTCCTAACTTTGCCGTGGCATAGCAGTTCTGTCCAGAGTGCAACTTGGTTTCGCTCGCCTGGTGTGCCAGCAAGTTTGGTTATTGGCCGTTTGAAAACTGTTGTGTTTGCCATTGCTCGTACCTTCGGCTGCATCTTGATCCGGTCGCCAGTACCAGTACTGCAGCACCTACCACCCAGTAGTAAGCTGGACGTGCACTGGTTGATCGGTTTGCAGCCAGAGCCCGTGCATTCACCACATAACAGATCAGCCCCTCCGTTTGCCTGCATCCTTACAAGCTGCCATGCAGCGGGATTCAGATAGCGATGATCAGCTGCAGCAGTTCCATGATGAGTTCAAGCTGATGGATGTCACATCCACAGATGGCACGGCAGCTTCACTACAGCAGGGCTCTGCCGTGCAGGTGGCTGACACGCACCATACGCAATGATATTTGCACGCGTCATTTGCTGGATGCCTAGCAGTGCCTTCTTACGCCACTTGACCATGCAAGCTGCATGCAACCGACCGAAACCATGCCCATTTGCGCCGTGCATACAGTCATGGAGCTGCAGCTGCACAGCACGCATTGTACTTTTCGTGTGTTGTGCTTCGTGTGACCTGCTCATCTTGGCCTGTGCTGATACTACATGCTGTGGTCTGTGTTCATCAGTGCTCCAGCATGCACAGCTAAGGCTTGTGCACACCACTCCATTTGCTCCACAACAGGCGCAAGACAGTAGCCAAGTGCCTTCACCCCTCACAAGGTGGGGTCCGCAGCCAATGAAGCAGCAGCAGGCACGAGGGCAGCAGCAAAGGCAGCAAGCACCAGCAGCAAGCATGAGCGCAGCAGCAGATGCATGGCAGCTCCTGGTGGCAAGGTCGCCCAGGAGTTGTATATACCTGAGACACTATGTGAGACCCACTGCTTGTGTGACAGTTGGGCAGTACAGCTTACAAATATCTCATGGGTGGGCAGTACATCTTACACCGTCTCCGCATGTTTCCATTGTGCCATCACTGTTGCTACACATCATTCCATTGTTGACAATAACAATTACATCGACCACTTCAAATGTTCCTACACGCAGGTTTGCTTACACCAGCATGAATGTATTTGTCAGCTGCAGTGCCCTGGCAATTGCCAAGCAGATCATCAACCCGGCAAACTACCTGCGGAACGAGGCGGCAGCACAAGAAGCCACCAAGCAGCTGCCGGCGTGGTTTGTGCAGCAATATCAGAGCAGGCGTGTGGCCTCTGTGAGTGTGCTGCAGTGCAAGGCCGGCTCCAGGGTGGCCTGCACTTGCAGGCTTCCGGCATCCGTCAGGCAGTGCAGCAGACTTGGCAGGGTTGAGGTCTCAGCAGCGGTGCCATGTGGTGACCTGGCGTGCTTGAGCGCTTCATTGTTTTGCTCGGCAAGTTGAGCTGACACAGCTCGGCGTGCTATGCAGCAGCTGCGGCATGCAGCGGCTCCTGCACTCGTCTTTTGTACTCCGTTTTGCTGCAGTGCATGTGTGACGGCATTGGTGCGGCACAGCCTCAATCTGGCATGTGCGGCCAGCAGTCACAGGGGCGAGTGTGCCTGTTGTTGCGCAGGACATGACGCGCAACATCATCAAGGACACCAGCGTGCTCATGGCAGCGTCGGCGACATGGTACGGAGTGCAGGTGCGCCACAGGCAGCTGCAGCGGCCGGTGCTGCGGCAGCAGCAGCCCCGACAGTCTCACGGCTTGTCGCGCAGATGGGCTGCATCAATGCAGGTGCTATGTGGTGCTCTGCAGCATTGCCAAGCTTGCATGCGCAGGTCAAGAACAACTGTATGTGTACTGTGCAGCAGGTGACTGCATAAAAAACCTGGTATGGTGATCTGACGAGGCACCATCAAGCGAGGTTCACTGCAGCCACCTTGGCGACTGCTGCTGCTGCTGCTGCTGCTGCTGCTGCTGCTGCAGATTGGTATGAAGGCTGTGCGCGGAACGGAGGATGCTGCCAACGCATGTGCGGCTGGAACGCTGTCTGCAGCTCTGCTAGGAGCTGCCTGTGAGCCTGGCCATGGCACTGCGGCTGCAGCCATGTCACTGCAGCTGTGTCTGTGTCACCATCATTGCAACCTTTCTCCCAGCAGCAGCAATTGATGCCTTGATTGTCAGGCTGCCTGACATCAAGCTACAGCCATGCATTGCAGAGCAGCCTTAGTGGACCTGCCGGCGTGTTGCTGCCGGCATCAAGGTGCAGCTACAGCGGCCACGGACTGCCGCACAACCAGCAGCAGCTCAGCGCAGCTCCAGCTGGCACACGTGAACTTCGACAAACATATCTATTATAAGTATAATTTATAACGCTGTAAACGTGTCCCCCTGCAGTCATCGAGCCCTTCAGAGCGTCGCGTGCGGGCATGTGGGCCGCAGTTGGCGGCATCGCGGGCTACTACGGCTTCAAGGAGCAGCAGGCCCTGCGCGCAGCTCTCCTGCAGCGGCAGCAGGAGCTGGAGCAGAGTGAGTGGTCCCATACATCTGCTGTGCATGTGTGGGCATGGTTGGCGCAAAGTGCCGTCGCTGCCCTTGCCGGACTCTGGTTGGTTCGTTGCACATGGCTTGCACATGCTTGCCAAGTTTCCATGTGTCGTTGGCGGCTACCTGGCGACATCAGAAGCCATGCATGCCTGCCTGCCTGCTTGCTGCTGTCGCCTTCTTGCAGAGCATAGGCAAGCATTGCAGGGAATATGTACACGCTAGCATTGCGGCAACACCAAAGAGCATTGAGTTGTGGTTCGACATCCTGCTGTGTTGTTGCTTCTTGCCGCCTGCCCGCCTGCCTGCAGAGCACCTGCACAGGTCAGCAGAGCAGGTGCACACCAAGCTGGACAGCAAACTGCTGCAGCAGCTGCTGGAGCTTGAGCAGCAAGACCAGGTCAAGCAGTTCAAGTCACGCATGCAGAAGGAGACAGCGGCCAGCAAAGCAGATGCTGAGGCAGGCAGCAGCGAGAACTGGCAAACACTGATGAGCTCAGCACCGTGGCTGGAACAGCAGCAGGAGCCACAGCAGCAGCAGCAGCAGCAGTTTGGTGAGCAGCAGAACCCGGATCTCGGTAGATACTGAGTGTGGTGCTGGGCTTTACATTATATGGTGTAGTGCATGGTCAATGGTTCAAATGCTGTGCTGTGGTACCTCATGTTGGATTCTAGGTGATGTGGCGGCTGTGCCTGGCGCATACATGTATAATACACGTGTTGTCTCATCAGCCTGGTACTAAGCCGTATCTGCTGATATGCTGTGGTCTGGATCATGTTACATTGGTGAGTGTATACTTCGCTGCGTAGTCCACCAATGTTGCAAGAGTTTTGCCCTAGCATATCATCGATGTGGGTTTCACTCGAGGTATTCCATTGCTTCTATGAAAGGTTCATATGCTCCCTGTGGGTGCACATACGCGCAACCATTGATCAGTTATTTAAAGCAGCTCAGCAGAACCATGGTGCTTGCACAGGCTGGCCTAATGCTGTTTTAAATTGCGGGCTTATTAGGTCTGTGGTTCACTGTCGGCATAAGGAACACCATCTTGTCAGTGTTTATTGACTGGTGGAGCTGGCTCTGGATGGTGTAAGCTGGCTGCTGCCAGGTGGCAAGGCATTCCTGGCGATATCTGGTTACCGATTACCATAGTAGGGCCACTGGCCCACCCCGTAAGGAGCCACACATTGGCTCATGTCATGTTGCCCAAAGTGCTGGAAGTCACCATGCATGGAAAGTGGTTTGATGGCCACAACATGTGTTCTGTATTGGCTGCAAGCCTCTGAGAGCTTGAAGGACCTCTCAGCAGCTGCATCATCTGGCAGATGGAGGCTACACATTAAAGACAGCCCAGCAGCAAACTGCAAAACAAACTTTGTTGAACGTGCGCAGGAAAGACTGTGCGGGTCTTGAGCGCCAGCGAACGCTACAGATTTTTGGGGATCAAGGGACGGCAGTTGCATGGGCCGGGCTGCCTTTTGCCAAAGGTTTGCCAAAGGTTTTGGTACATGGCGGTACACACCAGTGTCTGGCTTGGCAGTCAGCATCCTGGCAGAGTCCTGCAATCAACCTGTTGCAGGTATGGACAAGACGCCATGGCCACTGCCCTGGCAACGTTGCTGCCAATAGCTGCTGCCTAGGCGGCATTCCAAGCATGGCCAGCCCCAGCTGCCCAGTCACATGGGCACCACCTGCTGTGGCTGTTGCAATTACAGCCGGCCCCGCCATGCTGTGGGGGCGCTGCTGCCTGCTGCTGACAGCGCCACCCCTGTGTAGCGTGCAGCCAGCAGCGCCCCAAACGCTGCAACCCGCTAACCGCTGTAGATGTGCGGAGGGATGTTGTCAACAATGTTGTTCCTGTGCCTGCTGTTGCTCTTGTCCATTGCTAGTCGTGCCAGGTCAGCAGCGCAGGCAGCCGCGACAGCGTCTTTGTACCTGGCCTTGACAGTGCTGCGCATGTGTATGACATACACTCCTGCTCTCCAGCCTTTGTCTGTCGCCTCACAGCAGTGTGGCCGCTGCTAGTGCTGCTGGTGGGTGGCTTCTCTGTACGCTGCTGCTTGCTCTGGTGCTGCCGACGCAGCTGCAGCTGCAGCTGCCACTGCCAGTGCATCGTCTGCTGCCGTTTCCCAGGCCGCTAGCTGTGCAGCCTGATCCAGAGTTGGCACTGCCGTCTCAAACCAGCCTGGCCGCTCAGATTGCAGCAGCTCCCACATGGCTGCCACCTGTGCTGCTGTGTAGCTGTCACCTGGCAGGTTGGCAGCAGCACGGATCAGGGCTAGCTGTGCCAGGTCAGCAGCACCAGCAGCACGCAGCCGGCTGCTGAATGCCTTTGTGAATGGTGTGTCGCCCAGCCTTTTGGTCCTCATCCTGAAGCCGGTTCAATTGCGTTCCACGCACATACCATATGGTGGCACTTCAACGGGGCCAGGGAAGCAAGCTGCTGGTTCACTGTCTGCTACTGCTGCCACAACCTCTACTACAGCTGCATCTGCTGCTGCCCGCAATACTGACCGCTGTAGCACATCTGCAGCGTTCCTTGCTGGCCAGCTTGCAGGTGCACCCGCTGCACTGTTGCTGCTGCTGCTGCTGCTGCTGCTGCTGCTGCTGCTGTTACTACTGCTGCTGCTGCGGGCACTGGTGTTGGTGTGAATGCTGGTGCTGGTGCTGGCCCTGGTACTGTTGGAAGGAGAGCAGCTGAGCAGCAGCAGCAGCAGCAACAGTGCAGCGGGTGCACCTGCAAGCTGGCCAGCAAGGAGCGCTGCTCTTTTGAATGCCAGCCAGCTTCAGCTGGAGCCTCTGCAACGCACAGCAGCTGCTGCAGCCCAGAATGCATTGGCTGTCAACTGCCTTCCGCTTTGCTGCAATCCTGCTCCGATTTCCAACACCGACTCACGTGTGTTGCAATGTATGCATTGGCCCAGGGAGCAAGGCAGAAACAAGGTGCTGTTGTTGTCAATCTGCAGTGGCAGTGGCTTGAGACAGCAGCGATGGCACGATCCGTGATACCAATAATAATGTATGGCCGGTGGGTAATGGTGCACTCTGCACGTGACACCTATGCGTACTCCCGTCACATGACCGGCACCGACAAACCCTGGTTGGCTATGACGCCTGTGGTGCTTGTTGATGCGGCGCTATGTGGTTTGATTAGCCAGCGAAAACAGCCACCGCATACAACTGCTATGATGTGCGTGTCACAACCACCTGCTGCCACTTCTGCTGTTCCTTTGCTGCTGCCAGCCAACACAGCTGCATCTGTACCATGCTGAAACGCGTCCAAGAAGCCACATATTCATTCATAGAGCTTTTGGGGGATTGTTAAACCACAGCATAAAGCACCGAGCCGTTGTCTGCAACCACAGCTGTCCTGAGCCTTCAGTCCTCGTTGCCATGCAGATCATTTATGAAGGCTGGGACCCAGGTGCACATCCAGCACTGCCACTCACCACAAGATATGCAAAAACGCTGTGCGATTAGAATCTCAGGTGCCCCTGCATCCCTGACATGCCCATGACGGTGTACGCATTTGCTCAGCTGCTGTGGAGAGCTGCTTGTTGCCTCCCAGGCCTCGTGTCGGAGCACATGCTGTGCATGTGCCTTCACTGCCACACGGCTGCATGTTGGGCAAGTATCTCACACCCATCTGCTTGCCGATGGCATTCATTTGCACACCAGAGGACAAGCAGCCAGTGAGGGGAACCCTTGTGGGAGTGGACCGCGCACAGACGCAGGCAGCAGACTTGGTCACAGTGCAGCTGCAGCATGGGCAGCCAGTGACACTCAAGCAGAACCCCACGGCGCTGAAAGGCAGCAACGTGCGGGTGGGGGCCTGTGCCTGGGACGGGGCGTATGTGCTGGCGGCTTACCTGGATGCTCAGCCACCTGGGACGTTTGCAGGTGTGCTGACGCGAGACCAGTTACATGTACAGCAGACATGTCGTTACAATGTGGAGGGTAGAGCCAGCATCGCTTACAGATCCCAGTACAGCAGTGCATGAGGGTGGTAGGGTGACTCTGCTTCGCTTTCCTTCTGGGTTGGAGTGCTGCTGCTTGTTACATGTACAACGTTGACATGACTGGCTTCTGCTGAAAGACTTCTGGAAGACTTCGGTTCAAGGGCCTGTCTTCTGCGGCTCTGCAATGGAGGTTGTGCCGCAAAGCAACCGCACAGCTGGCTGCAGCACGAGGAGCGGCAGCAAAGGCGCCAATCGCAGCTGCAGCAACAGCGCCAGCAGCATTAGGACGCCTCAGCGCACCACGCAGCTCCACTCTGTGACATCCAGTCAATCTGTTTGATAACTTTGTTCTGCGCTGCGTCACGACTGTTGCCTGCAGGCCTGCGCTGTGTAGAGCTGGGGGCGGGGATGGGCTTGGTGGGCCTGGTGGCCGCGCGTCTGGGTGCTGCAGTCTACCTCACAGATAAGCCAGCCATGACGGTACACGCACGCGTCAACGCAGCCAAGAACAGACTACTTGCAGCCGCAACACCAGCAGCAGCATCAGCAGTAGTGGGAGGCAAGCAGCCGCCGCAGCTAGACGTAGTGTGCCCCGGCCCAGGAGCGGCGGCGGTGGTAGGGCTGGACTGGGAGGATGCAGCAGCTGCAGCCGCAGCCGCAGCCAGCATGACAGCACAAGGGCCGATCGACCTTGTTGTAGCAACCGACTGCATATACCCAGACCCAAGTGGAACTGTGCCGAGCAGCAGTGGCTTCATGGCGGCTGTGGAAGCACTCTGCCGCAGCAGCAGCAGCAGCAGCAGCAAGCGCACGCGCGTGCTGGTGAGTTTTGAGGCGCGCTCGGATGAGCTGCGTCAGGCGCTGCTGGGAGCTGCCGCGGCTGTGCCTCGCGGTTGCAGCGTGCAGCAGATCGACCAGCAGCAGCTGCCGCAGGGCTTCCGGTGCAGCCACATAGAGCTGTACGAGCTGAAGCTGGGCGAGTGACGCTGGGCGTGTTTGACTGGTTCCGTGTATACTAGCAAGCATGCGTGTTGCATGTGCCCTGCCACACGGCTGCGTGCAGCCCGTTGCAAGCCTGGCGGCAGAGGTGTCCGTGCTTGTCAAGCATGACGTGGAGTTCCACTTCAATGCCTTGTGCCGGTGCTGTACTGCCATGGATACAGGTCCGCAGGTGGTACCACAGAACTGCAGCGTGCACTTACCATACTGTGCAGGTACTGCACTGCAGTGGTGACGTAGCAGTGGCTTAGCTTGTGCCAGGCTAGCAGTGCCTGTGATCCTGAACTAGCAGGGTATGAGCCACTGCTGCGTCATTATCTTGCGGTCATGTATACATGGCACTAGTACGCCGCTGCAGTACCGTAGTTCCTGGGTGAGCTAGACCAATGCCAGTGCAGTCAGTCAACAGGAGTGTTGCACCCTGTCCTGCACATGTGCAGGAACGCAGCGGCGGGCTGCGATTGCCTGCTGACCTCCTTTATTTGAGAGGCAATGCTTTAAGGAACTTTCTGCGTTGATGTTTCATGTGATCAAGGTGCAGCGGTGTGGAGCTTGACGTCGTCCCGCGTGTCCTGTTTGTAGTGCCATGAGCAGGCGGGTTAATCAGGCACATGCCCCTTGACAGCAAAAACTGGAGGTTTGAAAAGTCTTGTTCTGTTATCCTCGTATTTTCAGCAAAATCAGTTTGAACGCAGCGTCGTCGTCAAGACTTGGGGCAGCGTCCTACCTCGTTCCTTGTGCGCCTTGTTCCCTGCCATCACTTATTGCAATGTTCTGCTCGTCCGCTCGCAACAAACGAAAGCTGCGTCAAAGCCCGCAACTTGTATCAAGTGAACAGCGGCAGGACAAAAACTATGCAGCGGGACAAGCAGCAGCTCGGCCCCAGGCGCCTGCACTGCACCTGCAGCTAGAACCTGTGCCCCAGCTAGACCAGTACTACCCGGGCACCTCTGTTCCCGTGGGGGGATGGTTCCACGCCTGCAAGTAGGCACCGCTGCAGACACTGAGTGGCATACATACCTGCATCGCTGCAGCTCATCATCATGCTGGCATGCTGTTGCATCATTGCAGGCTGCTGTACTACTGAACAACATATGTGCGTGGTATCACCAGTTCCCTACATGCTGTTACAGAGTGTGCCGCTGCTGGACTGCTTACTCAGCAACCAGCCGGAGTGGCAACCCAGTCCCTCTGTGCCGCAGGTATGGGGAAGCCACCAGGGCTCTTCTTGCATGTGGCGAACAAGTGCAATTTGTCTGACTTGCTATGCTGTGCATGATCTACACGCGAGTTGACGTGCAGCACATGAGTACTACCTTGTAGTGTGCTGCAAAAACAAAGGTCTTACCAAGTACTCCCGTGGCGCAGGTGTTTGCCTGTGCATGGTTCACGCTCAGGGCTGGGCACCATACCACAA
Organism: Scenedesmus sp. NREL 46B-D3; assembly: GCA_014080715.1. Classification (NCBI taxonomy): domain Eukaryota; kingdom Viridiplantae; phylum Chlorophyta; class Chlorophyceae; order Sphaeropleales; family Scenedesmaceae; genus Scenedesmus; species Scenedesmus sp. NREL 46B-D3. Next base: position 162,925 of record JACERP010000003.1, on the reverse strand, counting down.
CAGCAGCAGCTGGGGGCAGCTGCAGCAGCTTATGCAGCAGCAGAAAACGCAGCAGCATTCAGTGCCTCCCAGCAGCACAGCCGGGATGTGCTTGCACCAGCTCCAGGTACAGCCATCCTGCACAGCTGCTGCGAATCGCCAGGGTTCTGTGGTGGTGGCTTCCTCAGTCCTGCGGCTTCTGCTGCTGCTGTTGCTACCTTGGCTATGTCATCACATGACATCAATTTCAGCAGTGGCAACAACAACAGCCACAGCAACTCACAGCGTCAACAGTTGTGTGACACCGGCAATGCCAGAGGCCGTGCAGTCAACAGCAAGCACAGCATGATTGGAGCAAAGTCGGTTGCAGCAGCAGCAGCAGCAGCAGCAGCAGCAACATCACCAGCAGCCAAGGCCGATTGCCAGCAGCAGTGGCAGCCAGATTGGTGGAGCTGGCAGCAGCAGCAGCAGCAGAAGCAGCAGATCAGGCATGCAGACAGCAGGGACCTTGAACACACATTCATTAGTTCGCCTCTGTCTGGCAGCCTGCAGCACAACACATAAGCCGATGACTCTATGCATTCAACTCGACGCGTCAATTCAGTAGCACGGCCCTTTGTTTTCAGATCTTGGCACTGTTGCCAGCAGTAGTTAGGTAAATTCTGCACACAGCAGCCAATTGACGGGCGCAGATGTGCTGAGTGCTGGTGCATCGATGCTGAGCCAGTTTTTTACAGCAGGTGGCACTGGTGATGCCCTTCAAGACCGGCAGATGTTTTAGCAGCAGCAGCTGTTCATGCGGGTGTCCCTGCACATATGAGCAGCCTGCGATCACAACACATTGCAAACATACCTTTGGCATCCAGCAGTACAGAACGTGCTTGATGTTGACAGGCGTAAAAAAAAATAGTCAGCACTTGTTGGGAAGGGGATTAACACCCTTTGGTCCACTCATAAAGTACTACCAACCACTTACGGAACACTTTCAGTTCAAAGTTGCTTGCGCACGCATCTGGTGTGTGACGTGTGTGTGTTGCGCGATAACACACATGAGTCTGTGCATGCACGGTGCATCATCAACCATGCTGGATGTCCACTCTGTGGGGTTGGGCAAGAGCTGGCGCTATCCCAGCATGGTCATTGGAGCAGTGATTGCTACAGCTGTAGGCAGTTTTGTGCAACGATGCATGTCTGGTTTTGCGCGTGCTCTTGCGCAGCGCGCCACACCGTCACTGCAAATCAAGCTCTCATGCTTGTCAGTCTGAGCTGGTGACTGACAATGTGTGCACATGTGACCGGTGCTCAGACGTCATGCAGCACGGATTTTGTAACGTGTGGTGCTTGCCCCAAGCATGGCAGTGCATCAAAAACATTCCTCAAAGTTGCAGTGAACTGGTTAATTGTTTTGCACATGCAGCTTGCAAGTAGCTCACATGCATCACGTGTTGAAGCTACAATGGCACCTGCTTTGAGGTGGCAGGCTGTCTGTTGACAATTGTCCATTTATGCACCCCACCATCTTATGTCCGGATCAACCATGGGAACCTATAGGTTCTCAGCCAAGTTTATACATCACATGATCAGCATCCACAGTGCATTCAACGGCTGAGCACAGCATGCCAGTGCCACTTCTATTGGCGGGAACGGCAGAGCATCAGTAGCAGGCATATGCTGACAACACCAGGGCTGGTTCTAGCACTGACAACACTGTTGAGGCTGAAGACAACCGTGGTTGGGGCTGTGGGATGCTGGCTGCCTTGGTTGTGTTGGCGGTGCGCGTACTTGCAGTGGCAGCTGCTGCCAAACGATTGGGAGGTTGCGTGTGTGAGTCGTGGTGCACCAACACCCACGACTCTGTCTTTTGCGAGAATGGCGCCACATGCCGTCACCCCACCACACAGCCTGCAACTGCCTGTCAGCAGTGCCGACAGCACTTGCTGCTTCATGGGTGGTGTTGGTGTGACGCATGACATGCCTGTTGTAGCACGGTGAAGCCGCACCCTCATTCGCTTGCACGGTGCCAGGCCAGCTCATGTATGCGTGCTGTGGCACGTCAGTTGATGCACCGCAGAGACTGAAGGTCTGCTTTTTAGCTTGCATTAACAGGTTAAGGACTTCTTATATGTGTTTTCCAGGCCCATTGTAGCTTGATAGCTGGGCATGATTGCTAATAATACCTTGCAGCATTGCTCTGCACTGCACTGCACTGCACCTTGCTCTTGCTGTGCAAGCAGCAGCTTGATCTGGTCCCCCAACCGTGGAATGCCAGCGGCGCAGCCTGTCTGGCGTTGGTCGTACACTCGTTGAGGGTGAGCAGCGGCTAGCAGTTGCATCTGTTGGTTGATGAGTTACCAAGCAAGCACAACAGCATGCCAGTGGCATGGTGGTGACACCTTCACGTGCACCTACTGCTGTCATGTGGCGGATGCAAGACAGGACTGCACTCTATTGGTCTGCTGACCTGTCATTGCATCCTCAGGGTCTCACCTCAAGCTCTGGGTGTAGCTGCATAAACACTTGTTGTTTCCCATCATCAGAGGGTATGGCTCCATATGGAAGCTGCAGTGCCATGGTTTCAGCAGACGTCATGTTGGCTGACCGCATCAAGTGTGCCGCACAGAGGCTGTTGGTTGAGCAGCATGGCAGCCTTCGCACGAGCATCATTTTTGGAAGACGACAAGCACTGGCGTGCTCGCGTGGTCCAGCACAATGTCTGTCATCATCAACACCTATGAATGCATCCCTGCCCTTTGCTCTTCCTAACTCCGCACCTGACAAGAGCATAGACACCTGTAACTTGGATCCTATGAGTCTGCTCTGGACAGGATGCGACAGGAACTGCATTGCACTGGGAGCATGCACCGTGTATAACCACATGCCTAGGCCTGCAACGGCATTTCACAGTACAGCAACTTCTTTGAACAATTCAAGGTAGCTGTCTGCTACAGCGTGCTGCAGAGTGCCAGGGTATGGCTGGTTTTTGCTCTCCAGCTAAGTGGAAAATCAGAGGGCTGTAGTAACTAGAGGGCGATGTCTGGCAGACTTTATGCGGCAAAGACAGAGTATACTAGTAGGGTTGCTGCTTTCATCCACAGTTGCTTACTGGTACGTAGCGATCCAGAGTTGGCACCTTTGTTGCTTCCCAGTGATGGCATTACTAGTAGTGCTTCTGAAGGTATTTGATTCTCTAAGTTCTGAGCTCTCTGAGCTTGTTGAGGTTGCGGTTTCTTTTTGTTGATGGTCTTCTTTTGAGTTTTGTGGACCCCATGAGCCTTGTTTGGCTCCTTTGCGGGTGAGCCAGTGGCCCTACTTTGGTAATTCGGTAATTCGGTAAATACTGAACATACAAAAGTTGTTCTCCCTGGTTTCAGCAACAGACATAGTCACCAACAGATGACTGCCAACCCCAAGTCTTGCTCATTGTACCTGGGCGAGCCAACTATCAAACGCTGCAAGCTCTGGTCAGAGCTGCAGTTAAGCCTTGACTGCAAACTGCAGAGGCAACAGCGTGCTGTGGATGCAGGGACTTGCTGCAGCTCAACTGCTGGCTCGGACTCAAAGTTCCTGCTGAAGCAATGATTGCAATTGCTGACTGCAATGGATGGTACATGAAGCCGTCACCAAGCTGTCAAGTGTGTGAACAAGATAATGCATGAGGGATGTGTAGCCAGCAAAGCTTATCCGCCAATCACTGCAGAATTACGTAAAACTGCATGCCATGCCGCAGTGCATGGTTTAGGGTGTTCAGTGCCAATTTTTTGCAATTCCAGAGGGACTCCAGGCCCTGGACACCTGGGTGATCCAGGAGGGTTTCACGGTTGGCCAAACCAATGCAATTGGTGGAAGCATTGATCTTGCGACAAGTTCAGGCCCAAGTTCAAGTGGCATCTTGCAGCAGGTCGTGCAACTCTGGGCGTCTCAAGTTGGTGCAGAAGCCACTTGCACAGCTGGACTGCTGCCTTGTGAACTGTAGCAGCAGCCCGTAATTCAGCCAGGTAAGAAGGCCGCAATGCAGTTGAGCAGCCGCAGGTGATGTACATGAGAAGGTTGCGCACCAGCAGACAAAGAGGCTGACCTAGTGACAAGCAGTGAGGCCAGTTTGACTCCAAGAGCTGTAGACGCGCAGTGACAGAACAATATTGCTTAAACTACTTTTTAAATTATTTTGCTTGGTATAGGCGCATAAGCAGGCGAATGCAACAGCCAGGCACCTGTACAGCCCATGACGAAACGAATCGTGAAACAATGCCACCGGGGTAAAACAGTGCCGCGTCAGCGTTATGTGCCTCTAAATACTCGTTTTCTGGGCCGGTACAACCGCTGCATCCGCTTCTACCTGTTGCCAGCTCTGGGCACTGCAGAACAGCACAGCACAAGCAGCAGTATGGTGTTTACGCGATCTGGCAGGGCAGCAGGTGAGGTGATCACACCAACACACCATATGTCTGACTTTGTGCAGCTGTTGGCTCCCTGGCGAGCTGCTGCCAGGTCAAATTGGCATGCCCTGCATACCACAGCCAGCCCTTCAGCTCCTGCAAGCTACCTTCCCCTCATTATGCCTGGCATTGCTGTGTATGCAGGTACTTGGAGGTCCCCGAGGGTTGAAAACAGGTCAGCATGCAAAGCAGCTGCAGCAGGCCCCACCTGCAGCGCTGACTCGCAGCAGACGTCACAGACGTGCTTGCAGGAACAGCAGCAGCAGCTGGGGGCAGCTGGCCAGGCACCAGCAGCCACAGCAGCAGGCCCTCACAACAACAGAGGCACCCCTGACAGCTGCACCCCCCAGCACCAGCTGCAGCGCAACAGGCTCAAGCAGGCGCAGCAGCAGCAGCCAGCACAGCAGCCAGCAGCTGGAGGTGCGCCTCCAGGGCAGCAACCCCTTAGCAGCTTTGCGCCTGTGCCTGAGGGGCACGAGTTGTCAGAAACCCTAGAGTATGCAGAGCATTGCTCGGCAGATGAGCTACGGCAGGCCATCAGCCAGCTACTGCCGTCTGACCTCAAGAAGCTGCAACGGCAGCTGCAGCAGCAGCATGCAGCGCCAGAGCACCAGTCACCAACGCCACCAACGCAACAGCAGCAGCAGCAGCAGCAGCCCCGCCGTTCTGTCAGGTTAAGGGGCAGCGGTGCAGGTGTGTCAGCAGCACAGCCAGCCGCAGTGCAAGCAGCAGCGGCAGCAGCAGCGGCAGCAGCAGCAGCAGCAGCAGCAGGGGATCTTGAACAGCTGCAAGCAGCCCATTATAAACAGCAGTTCAAGTTGGCTGCAGCCTCACCAGCAGCGGCAGCAGCAGCAGCAGCAGAGGCAGCTGTAGATGCAGGCTCAGCAACAGCAGCACACTATCCAGCAAGCCGCATGATACATACGCAGAGCAGGAGCAGCAGCCACACGGCAGATGGGTGCGCAGATGCCATGCTGGCAGCAGCCAGTGATGCTGCGGCGGCAGCGGAAGCAGCAGAGACACTCGGCGGTCTGAGGTATGACAGGCACATGCAGCAGCCAGCACAGCAGCAGCCAACAAGGCCTGCTGTGCGTGCCGTGCCAGCCGGCACAACATGTGCCATTGGCGCTGGCCCTCAGCAGCTGCTGCCATCTGGCCAGCAATCACAGTATGTTGCCTATGTTGAAGTAGGAGGCAGCAATGCACCACCACCGCCAGCAGCAGCGGCGGCAGCAGCAGAGCAGCAGGTATCAGGTGAAGCAGGAATGTCAGCAGCAGCGAATGAAGAGGAGCAAGCAGCAGGGGCAGCGGCAACCGCAGCAGCAGCAGCAGACGGCGACGAGGCACCTGATGACGCTCCCCGCAGCAGTCTTAGAGCTCGCTTTGCCAGGTTGACAGCTGAGCAGCAGGCAGACATACTGCTGCAGCTGGAGGACATGCACGAGCTGGAACAGGCCCACAGGGCACGGCAGGCACAGCAGGCGGCTGCTGCAGCCGCCAAGGTGCAGCGGCAGAAGCAGCGAGCGCAGCAAGTGCAGCGAGCGCAGCAAGTGCAGCGAGCGCAGCAGGGGCAGCAGGGGCAGCAGCGGAAGCAGGGGCAGCCACAGTCAGCACCTGTGCGGCCGCGGGTGAGTTGTGGATCATGGTCTCAAGCCTTGTCCTGTGCATGCATGCTTGACGAGGTGGCACTCGGGTGGATCTTGCGCTGCATGTGTGCTGCTTGGAGCCGCACATGTGATGCAACACAAAACATGGTGAGGGCAGCAGGCATGCTGCTAGAGGGGCTGTGCCCACACAGACACGCACTGATACGGCCTGCTGCATTGTGCAGAGCCCTGCATGACAAAACAGGGGCACAGGATGCTGCAAAAGGACTCCCTTTTCTGTAGCGTACTGGTGCTGACCTGCCTGCGGTCATGCTGATGGTGCTGTGTGCCTGCAGAGGAGTAAGCGGCAGCGCCCAGCGGCAGATGATGTCGACTACCCTCTGCCAGCAGGGCGAACAGGCACAGGCGGAGCGCTGCAGCAGCGCGCAGCAGCCGCTGGTACGAAGAGACAACGCAGCAACTCAGCAGCAGGCGGCGCAGCAGCAGCGGTGGCAGCAACAGTGGCGGCGGCTGTTGCAGCCCTGGGTGAGGATGACGGCAGGACGGCAGGTGCCAGCAGCAATGGTGCGGCTGCTACCAGCAAGAAGAGACCAGCGAGTGCCTGTGACGATATAGAGCAGCAGCTAGCAGCAGGTGCTGCTGGTGATGTCAGCGGCGAAGGCGCCAGCAGTGCTGACGCTGCTGCTGCTGGACGGCTGCAGTGGAGCAGCCGCAAGCGTGTGTGCGGCAGCCGCGGCTGCAGCAGGACACCAGGCAGCACTCCCGGCCCAGACGTTGACACCATGCAGTCAGGCAGCGAAGCAGCGCTGCACGAGGCGCCGGCTGCTGCAGAGGCAGGTGTGGTGGCAGCAGCAGCGGCAGCAGCTGCGTGGCCCAGGCGGGCGGGGGCCAGGGCCCAGGCGCGCAAGGGGTTGGCCAGGGGCTTGGGGGGAGGGGCGGGGCGCTGCCGGCCTCGCCGCGCGCCCGCCTGCTGACGCAAGGCTGGCGCGAGGGAGCAGCAAGTGTGACCAATGAGTGACCATACCCAGGAGCAGCTGGGCTGGTAGTTGTGCTGGGTTCTAGGCAGGAGCGCTGTTCAGCAATCAGGATGCAGTGCTTGCGCAGTGGATGGCCCGGCGGGCTCTGCATCGGTGCCAGTGAGGGTGACCATGTGTGACAACGCTACATAGCATAGCAGTTGGGAGGTGGCACGATTTAACACGTAGCCAGTTGTGTGCCCTCAAATTCTCACATATGGCTGTTTAGGTAGCTATCAGTGCATACCACGTATGGTCGTCAGCAGACAGTTAGGCCATGCTTGGTGTGGTGTTGTTATGGTGTATGTAGCCGCTTTCATAAATGACAAGTTTGATGAGCCGTTGAGCCGAAGCAGCAGCTGGTACGAGCTGCAGGTGCAAGCAGGCTGTTACATGTGCTTAAAAGCATGTTGTGTATGTCGGCAAAAAAACTCCCTTGGAGTGCCATTGGTATTGTGACCTGCCTGAGCGGTTTAGCCGGCTATATCGGAACACTGGGGGTCCTAGTGACCCAGACTGTATGCTGCGACTGATAAATCATAAAGACCAAACAGCTGTGGCTGAACTGGTACATTTGGTGGACGTAAGACATCAGGAATCAGTTTGCAATCTGATTGTGGGATGGTTTTCAGGATGATATTTGGTACGGACGGCTGTGTCCTTTGTCTGTTTTGGCTTGCTTTTGTTTTGCTCTTTGCCCAATGGGCCTGTCATTCGCTCCCCAAACGGGCGAAGTCACCCATGTAACTTCCACAATGTAAAATGTGGCGTCGTGACGTTGAGGATTACAACAACGCTGGTGCGGCTGACATTGTGAAAGGCAGGTCAGCCTGCCGCAGAATCAGGAGCAACGCGCTGGTATACCAGCTACGTAGCGTGGTGAGGCTGGCGAGTGCGATGCCGGCACCAGATGCCGCAGCAAGAGCAAGCCGTGCTGCTGCTTTGAGGCGTTAACATGCGCTGTAGCACAGCTGACAGGTGGGCGAGTAGGCAGTATGCTGGGTACAGATCCAGGGCAACTCAGCTGCTGCCTGATGTGCATGCGTGCTGTTCTGTGTGTCCATGGACACTGGCCAGTGAGCGGCGACATACTGTTTGCGGGTGTGCAGGCATGCACTACAAACGTGCATGCGACTGTTGTTGAGATCTCAAGCTTGGTGCTGCACACGAACTCAAGGTGTGGGTTCGTTGCATCAGCTCACCAAGTGTGCGTTAGACTGCACACTCTCATGCTGCTTGCTACTTTCCAATGTTCAAGTGACCAATGGCCTTGCATCATGACAGCTTGCACCAGCGCCACGACATAAATGCTACATTTTTATGTTCTCTTATTATCACGCAATGCAGCTGCGGCAGACTTTATCACTTCAATGCTGTGCGTCTGGCAGGCTGTGCCCTAGATTTGTGTCAGGTCATGCTGCTGTGAGGGTCGTGTTACCAAACTGCGTACACGTTTATTTGATTGTACTTTTGGTTATCACGATTATTTTCGTCTTTCACTAAAACTGCACTTGGTTCGTCGCTGCGCCCACCTGAGCAGACACCGGAAGCTTTACCCCAAGCCGATACGCGCAGCTGTCTCCACAGTAGCACACCTCTCCGCGCTGCCACTAGCTGCCCGCTGCTTCTGGCAGCGCGGCCAGCAGCAGCAGCAGCAGCAGCACCAGCAGCAGCCATGATCACCTACTGTCCAACCTGCTCAAACATGCTTTTAGGTGGGTGAACGTTGCGCCCGGCTGCAGGTTCAGCCTCGTACATCGCCGGTTGCACAGGAAGCAGCTGGTGACATTCCGGCTGGCACGGAGTAGTGGGTCCTGCCAGGCAACATCAGGCTTGCAGGCTAGGCGGCACGTGCTCAGCTGCTGCTCTTGCTGCTCCCGCCGCTGCTGCTGCTGCTGCTGGTGCTGCTGCTGCTTGCTGCTGCTGTTTTGCCTTGCAGTGGAGCTAAGTGACTTTACAAAGGAGTTGAGGTACTGCTGCCAGACATGTCCTTACGTCTACAAGATAGACCGCAAGGTGCGCAGGCAGCAGCAGCAGCAGCAGCAGCAGTGGCCTGACGTGCTTCGTGGGCAGAGAGCACAGTGTGGCACTGCATCAGCGGCATCTTTGCAGTTGTCGGCCACACTGGTCCAAGCAGTTCGACTGTTGAGAATCTTTGCTTGAAGCAGTGCCTAGCAAGACAGCAACAACTGTACTGCTGCAGGAACTCTCTCCAGCTTGCAGGACAAACGTCTCCAGCCAACTCTGGCAGAGGCACAGCGGATTCATGCTGCTGTTTGCGCTGTTGGCTCTGCTCTGTCCCGGTGGCCGCAAGCAGGTATCCAAGCATGCCAAGTTGGCTAAGAAGCAGGTTGATGATGTGCTTGGTGGGGATGAGGCGTGGAAGAACGTGCAGAAGACAGAGGGTAAGCAGGGCATTACCAGCAGCAGCAGCAGCATCTGGCGCAGGAGCAGCAATGCACATGCAGTGGCAAACTATGGTGGTTATCACCGCATCACATGGGCTCAGCAATATGGCAGCAGCTGTGCACTGCTTGCAGGCAGATCGCTGCACATGCCCAGCAGCCTGTTGCTGCGTGGCGGCTGCGGGGTGATTTGCCGCTGCACTCAGAGGTGGCACACGCAGCGCGTGCTGCCCACCTTGAGGTGCTCAGTTGATGGGCTTGCAGCAACACACCACTGCATTTCTGCAAGGCGCCTATGTCACCCGCTGCTACTTACGATTGGCACTGGTGCCGCGCTCGGTGTGCTGCACCTCATGCCGCCCGCTGCAGTGAACTGCCCCTCTTGCTCGCATGGCTACGCATACTTCATGGAGGTTCAGACGCGCTCGGCAGATGAGCCTGCAACCATTTTTTACAAGTGCGTTGACTGCGGCTACCGCTGGAAGGAAGGATAGGCGCCCCGTTGTGGAAGTGCGGTCAACGCAGCTGGCTGCAGCAGCAGAACTGCATTGGAAACCGCAGAGCGCTGCAGAACAAGGTTCATCATCATCATTTTTTCCCTTCAAGCCACAGCATCAACGCCATTGGGCCCGCGCCGCACAGGAGCGCAAGGAAGCAGGATCAAGATGGTGTGGTTTTGGTGTGTGCAGTGGCAAGCACTGCAGCAAAGGGCGCTTGAGTTTCACAACACTGAGGGCAATACATCAGCAGGAGTTACTCATTGTGGAATAGGGCAGAATGTTATGTACCCTCTGTACATACAGATTGCTGGGGGCAGCAGTTTCTGGCGGCAGCAGTTAGTACTACTGACTGAGTCTATGCTTCTTTGCACATCTTCAGCTGTTAATACCGTTGTGGCCATATAATGTGCCGTTTCTGCCAACAGAGTTGTGGTTGATGAAGCTGCTACATGACAAATTTGTTTGGTCGCGGCGCTGGAGCTTCCCAGGGCAATGATCATGCAATTGGGTGAAGCTCCCCATGTCAGTGTCGGCGCCTGTTGTACAGTCACATGGTTCTCTGTTTTTTCATGCGAACAGAACTTGAGTGCGATGTTGCCTTCCAGGCGTTGCCGGAACCTGCGATGCATGACTTACGGGTGTCACCCGGTGATATCGGCACGGCGGCAACGACATGACCAATCACCAGACCCTTGTGCAGCTTTGGGTGCTGTGCGCTGTGGCGGCTTCTCAGTTTGCTTTGTTGCGTACAAATTGTTCTTTAAGCGGGCAGGACCTGTGATTGCCGACTTCATCTTCAGCCACGATCCTTGATCGGCAGCACTCCTCGAAGAACCTGCAAAACATGCTTTCAACAGTGCAAAAACAGCCGTATCTAATGTTGGGTGAAATTGTAATTGAACGACTGCTTGGCACTTCGCGGCCTATTTAAAAGGCGCGGCAACGGCTCGTCAGCTCAAGTTGCCCGTGCACGAATGAATGTCTACGTATTCAGTAGATAATAGATGATCATAAGTGATTTCAGCTCTCAGCTGCGGCTGTAGTCATTACACGAAATTCATCCAGTCAGCAGTTCCTGACAGCAGACACCACCATGGCATCCCTTTGGAGGACATTAGTCGTGCTGCTGGTTGCTTTGGCCTCTGACACTGCTGGACAAACCCTACCGGCTCCATTGGGAGGCTACCTTGGTTGCTTTGACCTGTCACAGCTGCAGGTGGACAATGAGAAGGTATGTACAGGTGCATTGCTGGTCTTGCAAGTGCAAACTGCCGCACACCACTTGTCGTCAGCGCCATTTGGTCAGCACAACTGTAATTGCGCACGACGAGCGCATCGTAAATAAGGCAGTCAAGCAAGGCTTGGTGGCAGGATGTCTGCAGCTTGCATGGCAGACAACCCAAGCACAAAGAATGTGAATTACTATGTAGCAAGAAAGCAACAGCGGCGGCAGCAGCAGCAGCAGCAGCAGCAGCAGCTCTACTGCACCAAACCATCAACACCAGCTACAATGCGGCATGGCACTTGAATGCACGAGTGCTACTGTCATCACAACAGCCGCCCAAGCTCTGCAACGCTGTTTGCCTGCTTGCCACCGCGGTCTCACACCAACTGCAGCACGCAAAGTTCTCCAGCAAAACAATCAGCAAGTGCATGCCCTTCTGCACTGGCGAGCTGCACACCATGCACGTGGTCAGCCCAGCCTACGACTGCTGGTGCATGACCCTCATCCCTGATGACTCAGCAAGGCTGCCAGCAGCTGCCTGCAGCAGTGGCGGCAACGGCGTGGCCGTGTTCTACCGCTTCAAAGGTAACTGCGACGCGGGCCGCACAAGGCCTTAGATTGTGGTGGTTGGCTAATAGTTACATGTTGCTACTAGCTGCACATCCAAGAGTGATTGGCATGTCGCAATGAGCTGCCCACCGGCAAGGCAGCTGTCCTCAACCACGCCAGCATCATGCTGCAGCATCCGCAGCGTGATGCGGCCGCCACTTGCATCCCTGCAGTCTACCCAGCACTTTGCCGAACATCAGTGCGTGGCTTGCTTCGTCACGCTCACTTCTGGTTCCCCCAAGCCCCAGCTAGCACTGCATCACAATCGGCGCTTCTGGCCCTGCTGTAATGTGTGTTGGGTTGTGACAGAAACCGCACTGCGCACCAACCTGTGCAGATGCCAGCAAGCAAATGTGCAGGCTGGCCCCAGTGCCCCTCACCAGGGGCAGCTTTGACATCCACTACAACGAGCAGCATGCCGCCTTCACCGACGCCGGCAACTCGCCGGAGATGACCCTGCAGCAGCAGGGGCCTGACGGCATCCGGCTGGCAACCAACGACGGCATGCACCTGTATGGCCAGTACCAGGTCACCGCCAAGATCGCTGGAGCGTCTGGCGTTGTGACGGCGTTTTATGTGAGTGGAGAGGCGTCGATCTGTAGGACAGGTGCTCCGATGTTTGTGTGGTGGGGCTGTTTGTGTGGCGCCGGCAGGAAGCGACATGCAGCTGCGCATGTAGGTGTAAGGCCTCACTGAATGCGGTGGTCACGTCAAGGTGACAAGGGGTGTGAGACGTCGTCCCTTCTCACACCCAGTTGCCGTTTTTTGCAGTCGCGTCGCATGGCACATGAAGTGCTGCTTGCGGCAGCCCCACATGCCTGCTTGCTCTCCGGTTGCTGCTCATGCAGGTGCGCAGCACAGACACCTACACACTGGGCAACAAGGACTCGCCTTTCCATGAGATCGACATTGGTGAGTTGCGCAGACATCACAAATGCCTGCTTCCATGATATACAGCATATGGCTGCTCAGCAGTAACCAAGCCTGTTGAAGAGTGCCTTGGAGTTGGGATGGGGCTGCTGTCTGCAGCACATGAAAGGCAGCACGGTTGCTGCCTGTTTGTCAAGCTTGGTATGTATGGTGTTCAAGGAATCAAACAGACATCCACAAGCAGCACTGGTTGTAGCTGCACTTGCATTCAAGTCCTTGCACATTTATACCTCTTTGTTCCTTTCACAGACAGACGGCTGATCCTGTGGTGTGCTGCAGAGTTCCTGAACGGCAACCCTGCCCCTCCCAACAGCATCTGGCTCAACACCTACAAGAACGGCATCTCAGGCGGTGAAACCCTGGTCAAGCCAGCGGACTACCAGAAGCTGCTGGGCCTGTCTCCAGGCCAGACTGCGGAGAACACGTACATCACGTATGGCTTCAACTGGCAGCCGGACTATGTGATGTGGTTGCTGAATGGCAAGGCGCTGCAAAGGAGGCTGTATGGACAGTGAGTGCTACTACTGTTACTGCTGTAACTGGGCTGGTGCATTGGTGGAGCGTGTTGCTAGTGGTAGAGTGGGATATATATAAAAGCTGCAGCTGCCATAAGATATTTAAACAAAATGGAATGCATACTCGTGCGTGCAAACCAGCCTCACTGTGGCACCCAGCAGCCACATGGCGCTGACGAGGCATGGACATGCAGCCTTGTCCCTTGCCAGCGGCTGACATGTCATCTGCGTGCTGCTGCGCCTTGCAGAAACATCACCTGGACTGAGATGGATGGCAGGTCGTACTGGTGAGAGGCAGTGAGACTTGCGCATGCTGGCAGTCGCCCTGCAAGCAGTCACTGCGGCAGCAAGCACTGCAGCCCCCTTTCTTTGCTCGTGCAGCAGTGCTGCTGCGACTGTTGAAGGAGACTGCATGCTCTAGTCCAAAGCTGCCCAACAAACTGTCATGACCGTCCTGCAAGTCAGCTGTTGCACCCGCTGCCACTGCCGCAACTGTAAACCACCACCATCCGCTGCCAGGCGCTCCTACCGGCCTCCTTCAGCTGCCAGCCACATCAGCTTCAGCATGTGGAGTGATGGCAACCAAACTCGCGCCTTTGGCGGCAAGCTTGACTTGTCGAAGTCTCCCTACCGCAGCGCCTTCACTGGCCTGAAGCGCATCCTGTGTGACGCACCTCTGCCATCAGATCCTGCTGCAGCAGCTGCTTCATTAGGCCCAGCCTGGCTGTTTGGTGGCAGTGACGGAAAGGCAGCTGTGGTGAATGGGGGGGCTACTCGCGGCCAAAGCAGCAGCAGCAGCAGCAGCAGCAGCAGCAGCAGCAGCAGCAGCAGCAGCAGCAGCAGCAGCAGCAGCAGCAGCAGCAGCAGCAGCAGCAGCAGCAGCAGCAGCCACGTGACTAGGCTGTCCGAGCTTCTGGGACCAGCAGGCAGAACCCTCACAACAGCACAGGTGTCAGGTGCTGCCGGAGCAACAGCAGCTGCAGCCGCAGATCGGCTGTGCCTAGAGAGGTGGAAGGGACAGGTCAGCGGCAGCTCCTTGGGCTTCTCCCGTGTGGCAGCATACCCATGCAGCAGCTCCAGTACTGTGTGGGTGTTTGACCAGGCAACTGGCTTGCTGCGGGACAGCAGCACACCCGGCAGCTGCCTCTCACAAGTTGGGTATGATCCGGCCGTTGCACCGTGCAGCAGCACTTCAGCAGCGACAGTGACAGAGGCAGGGCCAGCGGTGCCTGTGCCGCTCGAACAGCAGTGGCATGTGGCGATTGGCGGCAAACTGAGGAGTGCCAGCGGGCTGTGTATGGGGATAGGTGGCCCGCAGAGCAGCCCATACCTGACCAATGTGACGTGTGGGTCTGCACAGGAGCTGGCTTGGCAGGCAGGAGGTGAGCTCCCAGGCTGCTGTTGGCTGCCGTTGCCCACTGCTGCATGCAGATGCTGTTGCTGACACAGGGCCAGCAGCAGCGCTGTTGTGACTGTGTCGCCCTGTTTGGGTTGCTGCAGCTTGCACCTTTACAAGTCTCTCTTCATCAAATCAATTAAAGAAGCATGCACTGCCAGTGTAGGCAGCAACCTAGATTCACCTCACATGTCTGTGTTGCTGTGTTTGCAGAGGCCAATGTGTTGAGTTACCTGGCCACTGCCAAGCCCCTTGTCACCTCATCACACGAGGCCACCGGCTACTGCCTGCACCCGGCCGGCGACGGCCATCTGTTTGTCAAGCCCTGCATGCCTCTCAATGCCGCCAACCCAGCCTGGCGATATGACGCCAGCACCAGCCAGATACAGTTGAAGGGCAGCAACAGCCCCAGCTTGTGTTTGTCCGGCAGCCAGGAAGCAGGGGCAACGGTGGCTGCGTGTCTGGTGGGAGCCAGCGAGCGGCAGTGGCAGCTGACGCCAACGAGGCAGCTGCGCAGCGCGAGCGGTGTGTGCGTGGGGCTGCGTGCAGCAGGGGACCTGGCAGCGGTGGCGTGTGGCAGCGCGAATGAGGCTGTGTGGTCCTTTGGGGGTGAGTCGACTGTGCAGCCTGCTTGCAGCTCTGCTGCATGCGTTGCGTGGGCGCATAGCCAAACCACTGTTGGAATCGGTCTCAATGCGGATAGCTTGTGAAGAGTGTACCAGCTAGCACAGCACGTTACCAGCACCTCATGCAACAAGCAGCCACTTGGAAACAGCCGACGCATGCATGCACCTACTCCATTGCTGCTGCCTGCCGCATGCAGGGAGCACGCCCCTGCGGGCGCTCAATCCGGGCAGGACCCTGACACAGGCAAACCTGCAGAGCGGCTCGCCTCTCGCTCTCACGCTGGAGACCGCCGCAACAGCTGTCCCTGCAGCACTTGCCTTGAAGCCCGTCAGCAGCAGCACCAGCAGCAGGGGTAGCAGCAGCAGCGCCGTCACCTGGACATTCAAAGAGACGTACGTCGGCTCCGGAGTTGGGCAGCTGGTTGCTGCTGCAACGCGCGCAGCGGGGCCGCACGCAGGCATGTGCATGACCAGCAGGAGTGATGCGCAGGCTGTGCAGCTGGCCCTGTGTCAGGGCAAGGGGCAGTCGCTGTTCAAGGCGCAGCTTTGGATGTGGTTTGGTGGGCAGTTGAAGAACTCGGGCGATGGCAAGTGCCTGGCAAGTGGGGACGGGGGCCACCTGCGACCGGTGTCCTGTCCTGCTGTTGATGCTGCAGAGAAGATCATCTGGAGCTTTGGCGGTGAGGATGGCTCACATGCCAGCTGCTGTAGCGGCCCTGTTCCCCACTCAGCACGTCCGAAGTCTCTCACTGGGCGCAGCGCCAATCACAATGCCAGCCCTAGCATTCAAAAGACTTGGTGGCCGCTGTGTCTTACAGCTGCTAGCAGTCTCATCGGCACGCTGTTGTGAGCACGGGTCCAGCCAGCAGAGTTATTTGATGCACTTGCCGTGTGTTTGCAGGTGCAGCTCCGTCCTTGTGACAAGCCTTGAAGCCTGAACGCCTGAGGCCAGGTCCTTCGGTCCAGTATTGGTTCTAGTTAGCCCTTGTGCTGACTGGAAGTAACAAGATCGGGTTTGGCCTGTCTGCAGCTGCCAGCTGCCCGGCGGGCAGGCCCAGCACCATTAGTGCCGCGCTGGATGCTGCAGGAGCACATGCTGAAGGCGATGAAAGGCAACACTGCAGTGTGCAGCTGCACATGCAGCAACCTTAAGATGGCAGGGCTGTGCAGTGTTTACCTTGGACCCAAAAACCTGAACCTGTTTTACGGGCACTTGCGACAGCGTTCAAACATGAACTTGTACGTTGTTGTCAGACATGCGTTGACCACTGATTGGAGTATAGATCTGCGCTGCAACAGGTACAGCCGGCTGCGTCAACGGCACAGTGGCTGACACACGAAGCCATGTAGCCAATCAACATCGATTGTAGAGACTGCCCTTGTAACATGTTACATAGCTTGTTCAACATGATGCGAATGTGCTTGCCGTCAGCATCTTGTCCCTATCAGGCGCTAAAAAAAACTGGGGTCGTACATCAGCTCAGTAAAACGTTTCTCCAATGCTAGAACCTGCAACGGACACCAAGCCAGCCGGCCAATACCAGGGCATTTGAAGCCAACCGCTGAAGTCCGTCCAAATCAGTTGCTTTTTCCAGCCCAGCCATGGGCGGTCGGGCCAGGCTTGAAACCTGGATCGCCAGCCTAACACGGTGTTATAACACTCAACCAACCAAGTGTATTAGGTGTTCAGACAGCCTGCACTGGCAGCGGCTGCAGCTGGGTACCCCTGGCACATCTGTTCATGTCCAATCACAGCAGTCATTGCTTCTGTGTTGTAGGCATCCATCGAGTGCGCTAACAACTCAATGCTGAGACCCTTCCTGCAAACACACAACTGTGCACAATCACAGCACAGGCGTCAAAAAGGCCCACCATGGGCCACCTGAGCCCAATCCTATGCCATCATCATCATCATCATCATCATCATCATCATCATCATCATCATCATCATCATCATCATCATCATCATCATCATCATCATCATCATATTACCCATTCAAGCCACAGCATCAGTGCCATCATACAGTCAATGAGTTACATCCTACAAGATGTATGAGACAATCACATGACACGTTTGATTGCTTATGCCGGGCACAATCGCCTCAGCAAACCCTGTAGCCACCGCCACACAGCATCACCAGGTGAGCCGGCAGCTTGGCTGATGATCGAGCGGCAAAAGCTGCAGCAGCTGCCGTAGTGCGCAAGTGTTGCAACCAATGCTACTCCAGCCAACCAGCACTCAATGCTGCTCCAGCCAACCAGGCTGCTGCTGCTGCTGGCCGTTGTTGGCAGCGCTGTGCCACAGCCAGAGCGCCTCCAGCAAGGCTGTTGCTGCCCCCCGCTCTCCCAGCAGCACGGCTTCCTCATGCTGCTGCAGCAGCGGCCTGCAGGCAATGCATGGGAGGCAAACACGCAGGCACCCGCGTATTGGGGAGCCAATCAGCATGTCAGGCGATGCATTCATGTGGAAATAGTTCGTGTGGTGGCGGCTGCACTGGGGGGTGTGGCTGCAAGCATGTATCATATGCTGTGCAGGCAGTTGCCGCCGCATGCAGCAAACAATTTTGATCTTTTGATCGGCAAGCTCCTCTGTGCTTGGGAGGAGCTGCGTGAGACCACCAAGCAGCTCATGCAACCCACACGTCATGCGGCCACCCATGCACATGCACCACTCACCAAACACCCAGCGGCAGTTGGCCCTCTGGCGGCAACGCCAGACCTACCTGAGTGCATGACACGGCAGGGGACCTACACCCTGGCTGGGCCTCTGAGGGCAACGCTGCCTCTGCGCTGCTCCCCCGTGCAAAGCATGCAGGCGTGCGTGCAACCACAGAAGACACAAGCTGGCCAGTGCCAGGCACCCTAAACTTCCCACTCGAGCTGTACCCACCCCAGCGCGAGTCCAGGCAGGTGCCGCAGCGCGCCCAGCGCCAGCGAGATGTTACTCGCCCGTGCAGCCGCCGCCGCAGGGCGCTCGGCGACGCCCGCCACCGGCACAGCCGCCACCGCTGCCGCCACCCTACACAGCAGCACGCCCGACGCCAGGCTCTGGGCGATGCTGCTGAAGCCTGCTGCGGCGTCAGCACGGGAGATGAGGTCCAGCGACCGCAGCCAGTGCAGCAGCTGCTGCTCCAGACTGTGCAGGGAGTAGGAAGCGCCAGCACGACACAACAACGGCAGTGTCAGCATGCAGCGATGCTGTTGCCGCCCGCTGTGGCGTCAGCACATGAGGTGAGGCCCAGCGACTGCAGCGAGCGCACCAGGTGTTGCTCCCGGCTGCATGTCCCAGGTTGTGTGCAGCCTTGTACGTCAGCTGCTGCACAACAGCAGATCCCCTTGTGGGCAGTGAAAGTTGATCGCTATTGACCAAAGATTCACGAGCACTTCCACATGCAGCACAGTGCAGCACACCACGCACCAGCTCAAGTCATGCGCAGAGTAAGGCAGCTTGAAGCTGCGCCAGCTGGGTCCCACCAGGGGACGCACGGTCACCAAGCCGCCGCCACGGCCAAATCCTGCAACCGCTCCACCCCCTGGCACCGCTTCAGCCAGTGCTGCTGCTCCTGCACCTGCTGCAGAAACAATTTGGGCTTGCAAACCTGCTGCTGCTGGTGCCGCGTTCTGCCGCGGCTGCATGCGGGTCCGCTGGCAGGGCTGCTGCTTGCCAGTGCGGCTCCGTGCAGCAGCAGCAGCTGCTGAGGGGCTGGGTGCAGGGCACCGCTGCTGCAGCGCATACAGCAAGCCCCACATGGCTCCTGTGCTTCCTGCAAGCACTGCCTCAATCAGCTGGAACATGGCGTGCTCAAGCACAGTGCCGCCCGGCAGCATGCTGCAGCCCCAGCAGCAGCAGCCACAGCTGCAGCTCTGCGCATCACAGCCACCAGCTGCTGCTGCAGTGAAGCAGTCACAGCAGACGTCTGTCAGCAGATCTCCAGGGCTGTTGGAAGGGCTGCCAGGCCGCTGCTGTCTCCAGCCTGGCCGGGACTCCGGCGAACCCTGGCGCTGCTGCAGCAGCTGCAGGCGCCGTTGCCGCCGTACATGAGGTGATGCACAAGCGTGCTGAGCTGCAGCAGCAGCTGCTGCAGCATCAATGACAGCTAGCGGGCCCTGCTCAGCAAGCCGCCTGCTTTTGGAGCTGCCATCACAGCCTGGCACAATTGCTGACATCAGCTGGTCTCTGCTGCTCCCATCTTGCCTGCGGTTGGGACTGCTGCTGCGTTGCTGCCTTCCTCTGCTGCGACTCCTGCTGCGGCTGCGGCTCCTGCTGCGGCTGCGGCTCCTGCTGCGCCTTGCAGGGCTCAGCCCACCTGAAAACCTTGCTGCTGCTGCTGCTGCTGCGGCATTTCCAAGGTAATCCAATGAGCTGGCCTGCAAGGCATCATCCCTGTCTGCTTCAGCTGCTGCTGCAGCTGCCTCCGCAGCAAACTCCGCCCTGACCATGCCCAGGCGCGCTGCTGCCCGCAGCAGGTTGTAGCGCGCCGTGGGGATGTCGCGCACCGGCTGCGCTACAGCCGTCAGGGGCTGGCCTGTCAGTGCCGCTGCGATGCCCGCCAGCAGCAGCCCGTTGCGTATGGGGTTGCTGAGCAGCGAAGCGGACGCCTCGCCCGGCAGCAGGTCCAGCCGCAGCCCGCCCAGCCAGGCAGCAACATCCTGCAAGTAGGACGGAGGGGGAGGACCGGAACAGCAGCGGTGGCAGGCGCAGTGGACGGCAGCATGAGCGGGTGTGGGAGCGTGCAGCGGCCCACATTTCCCAATGCCAGCGGTAGCAGCTTGACAGCAATACTCTGTGTGGCCACATGTTGTGCTGCGGGGATGCTGCCGGCTTGCTCATCTTACCACGGCCAGCACGTGGATGTGGCGCTGTCACGCTGCCCAGGCAGTGCTACTCTCAGTCAGGTTGCACTACGACCACCACCTCACCTGCTGCTGCCAGCCCAACACGTAGATGTGACGCTCTTAAGCTGCCCAGGCTGTGCTACTTTTTATAATATTGTAGTATGACAGTCACCTCACCTGCTGCTGCCAGCCCCTGTCACCAAACCCAGCTGCTGCAGCACGCAGCACTGCCACTGCCGCCACTGTGCCAGCTGGCGTCCTGCCAGACTCGCCCCGACCGCCAGCAGCAGGCACAGCACCACCAGAAACAACCCCACCCTGCTGCTGCTGCTGCTGCTTGAGGTGACTGCTGTTGCCCCTGGCAGGTCCTCTGGCAAGTGTGCTAGCAGCAGCGGCAGCCACTGCTGCGGCCGCCCCAGCTGCAGCCCACCCCGCCTCCTCATCTTCTATGCTGCAGATGATAGGGCCGCTGCTGCTCAGCCGCAAGCCTGCCACGCCTGTTGCGACACCTGCTGCTGCTGACCGTGCACGTGCGCAGTGTTGCTGCTGCTGCTGCTGCTGCTGCTGCTGCTGCTGGGGGATTGGTGTTGCCCCTGGGCTGCTGCGGCTTGCGTCACCACGGCTCCTGCTCCTGCCCTGCCTGAGTGACAGTCCACGAGATCTGGCAGGGTGCAGCGCTTTGCCCCAGCCTGCTGCGCCCAACCCTGGCAGAGGAGATGCGTCGATGCTGCGGCCGTGCTGCTTTGGCTGAGCAGCACCCCTGCTGCCTGCAGCTGCACCGACAGCTGGGCTGACAGTTGACGCCAGGTCAGGCAGGAGTGTGCCTGGCATCGCGTCATATGGTGCCCAAGAGACATGCGGCCCAGTGGCCGAGCTGTCTGGGCTCACCACCTGGTCGTATCTGTGCGCTGCTGCTGCTGCTGCTGCTGACACAGAGCCGGCTTGCCGGTTCCTGATCTGCCTGGGCTGCACAGCTGCTGCAGGTGAAATGACGCTGGAGTAAGCACCAACAGCAGATCTCAGGCAAGCAGGCTTGACAATGCGTTGGCCTCCGCCTTGCTGCTGCTGCTGCTGCTGCATGCTTCTTGCTGTCGCCTGCATCTCAACAGCTGCTGCCGCCTTCACCTTGTTGTACAGGTAGCCTTGGGGCCTGGGCCTGTCATAGATTGACAGCGGCTGCTGCTGCTGTGGCTTGCTGGTTTGTGGTGGCAGCTGCTTTGTTGCTGAGGGCGCAGGCGCCCTGACCACAGCCCCAGCAAGCACTGCTGCCGTGCTGCTCTGCTTCTGCTGCTGTTTGAGCTGCTGCTGAAGCATGGGAGAAGCACGGAGCCGAACACCTGCAACGCGGTCAGTGGCAGAGGCTGCTGCTGCTGCTGCCTGCTTGCTGGCTTCCGCAAATGGCTGCTGCTGCTGCTGCTTCACTCGCAGTGCAGTTTCCGAGCCCGCCCTGATGCCAGGCCGCTCAGCAGCGGCGAGCTCAGCAACCTTGGCAACAGCAGCTGCAGCAGCCCGTGCCGCTGCTGCCCTAACAGCTGGTTGTGTTTCAGGTACCTGCTCCTGCTTCTGCTGGCAGTGGTGCTGCTGTCAGGCTGCAGCTGACGCGCTGCTGCTGCTGGCTGCGCTGCGGGGCTGGCACCGCTGAGAACAACGGCCTTGCAGCTGTTGGCGCTGGCAAAGCTGTCCTCAGGCTCGAGCAATACACCATGCTCCTTGGATGTCAGGGCAGACCCCTCGCACGCTGCTGCTGCTGCTGCTGCTGCTGCAGGTGCTGGCTGCTGCTGCTGTAGTAGCGGCTGCCAGCCAGGTGATGGCG
Organism: Scenedesmus sp. NREL 46B-D3; assembly: GCA_014080715.1. Lineage (NCBI taxonomy): Eukaryota > Viridiplantae > Chlorophyta > Chlorophyceae > Sphaeropleales > Scenedesmaceae > Scenedesmus > Scenedesmus sp. NREL 46B-D3. The sequence continues at coordinate 141,032 of JACERP010000003.1, read as the reverse complement.
GGCGCGTCAACTGCCTGACTTGCTGCGCAGCATGCTGCTGTTGTGGCGGCTGCAGGAGCCCGGTTGGCTGCTGCTCCACCAGTTGCTGCAAGCTCACCGCAGTGTCTTGTTGCAGACGCTTTGCTGCTGCTGCTGCTGCTGCTGTTTCAAGCTGGCGCATGGCCTGCTGGTCCTGATGCGTTTGCTGGCGCTGCCTGGTTTGCGCGCATTCGGGTGCCGCAGCACCACCCACAGGCACCCGCTGCTCCCTGTGTGTCTTCACGAGCTTGCGAGCTGCCCTCCTCACCAATTCCCGTGCTGCTGCTGCTTCAGGCGCCTCACGAGGGCTTACGCTGTACCCTTGTTCAGCAGCAGCAGCAGCAGCAGCAGCACCCTTCTGATGCGCTGCTGCTCCTGCCCGGGCCCTTGCTGCCAGTACTGCTGCAGACGCCTTGGGGCTGCTGCAGCCGGCCGCTGCCAGGCAGGCGGCCGCCTCCAAGGCTGCGTCTGCCTCCTCACCCCTGGCGCCGCCTATGACCGCCACGGCAGCGTCAGCTGCTGCCAGCAGCGGCCGAATGCGCTGCTGCCACAGCAGGCATGGCCCGGCAATGACGGCGCCGCCTTGAGCGAGGAATGGCTGCTGCTGCTGCTGTGCTGCTGCTGCTGCTGCTGCTGCTGCTGCTGCTTCTGCTTGTTGTCTTCCTCCTGTTGCTGATTGTCCCAGCTTGAAATCAAGCGGGCAGCCATGCTGCTTGGGGAGCTACAGTACGTCTTGATGTGATCATGCTGGTGCTGCGTCTGCTGCTGCAGGGCTGCTGCGGCTGGCTCCTGCAGCTGGTGCGGCTGCTGCACTAATGACAGCTTGAGCGCAACCAGCTGCTGCTGCAGCTGCGTGTGAGGCTCACCCAGCGCGCTGCCGTTCCCAGGGCTCCACACAGCACCTGGCTGCAACTCCTGCTGCGATTCATGGTGTGCTGGGCTCTGCTGCTGCTGTTGTGGCTGCTGCACTTGTGGCGCTGCCCCCGCTGCCAGCTGCTGCACAGACCGTGCTGCAGTGCTGTCCATGCTGCTGTTGATCCTGCTTCGCCCAGTGCTGCTGACGTTCCTGCTGTGCTGGGTGCTTGCGAGGGCCCTGGGGGTGGCACTTCCAGCACTTGAACTGCCAGCTGCTGCTGCTGCTGCTGCTGCTGCTGGTGCATCGCACTCTATGCCAGCTGCTGATGACACCCGAGCCGCTGGCTGCGGCGCTGCTGCCGCTGCTGTGGTGGCTGCACTGGTGTCAGGGCTAGCAGGCCTTGCAAACACACCGTTGGTGGTTGGGACATCAGTAGCCGCTGGATATTGATGCCTGCCTGCTTGTGACAGTACTAGCACATCTTCTGCTGCTGCTGCTGCTGCTGCTGCTGCTGCAACATTTGTTGTTTCATCAGTTGACCCTGCCGCCGCTGCTGCTAGGTTCGTTGCAAAACCAGCAGCCGCCACTGCCACATCAACTCCTGCTATTGATGATTGCGTGCTGCACACACCTCCAGCAGCCTCTGCAGCAAATGACCCCGCAGCACGTGCCGGTGCTGCTGCTACACCTGAAGATCCTGCTGCTGTGCCGCTGCTTGCCCCATCACCATGGCCAGTAGCTTCTGCAGGAGCATGCCGCTGCAATCCAGCTGGCGCTGCAACAGCCGTAGCAGCTGCCAGGTCAGCAGCTTCCTGGGCGGCAGCAGGACCTGCGGCTGCTGGAATTGAGCCACCTGCACTTGTTGTGCGGCTGCTGCTGCCAGGTGACAGTAGGCAACCATCGTTTGCATCGACACCAGCCATGGCTGCTGCTCCTGCTCCTGCCAAGTCTGCTGCTGCAGCAGGCGCGGCAATTGCAGAGCAGCAGGAGGATGCTAGTGACTCAGCTATCCATCGCTGCAGCTGCTGCTGCCGCTCTGCTGCATCTACATGATGTATTTGGCCAAGTGCTGCTGTTTGCTGGTGTGAACTTCCAGCATCCGCCGCCATTGTTGCTGCTGCTGCTGCTGCTGCTGGGTGTGGTGGCAGTGCTGCATGCTTTCCTTCAAACCCTACACAGCTGAACTGCTCTGCCACGCTGCACGCAACAACAGAAGCAGCAGAGCAAGGCACACCCGAGTGCGTGCCTGCCTCACTGCACAGCACACTGCCTGGTGAGCTAGACACGCCAGATGCACTCCCGGCACCTGCTGCAGCAGCCTCGCCAGCATAAACTGAGCTGCACCTGCTGCTGGCACCATCTGCCAACACCCCTGCAACTGCCACTGAGCACATAGACGGGGCATCTGCACACCGCTGCTGCTGCCTACGCTGCGGGTCGTAGCTTTGCAGCTGACCGACGATGCCTGAGTTGCTAGCAGCAACGCTTGGCGCGGCCACAGAGCCAACGTCAGCATGCACACTGCCGGCTGCTGGATGACTTGACGGTGCAAGATCTGCTGCTGCTGCTGCTGCCTCTGCGGTAGCATGTATATGGCCATAGTTGTGACGCTCTGAGCCTGCTGTAACGCCGCCATATATGACATCATCGCTGCTGACGTGTGGCTGGCACAAGGGCGCAGCAGCAGCAGCAGCTGCTGCTCCTGCATGTTCAGTTGCTGCAGCTGCCTGCTTGTCTGCAGCTGCACCGCTGGCAAATGCAGCGGCCGATGCTTCAGCAGCCGCAGCACCACCTTCAGCAGCAGCAAAAGCATCTGCAGTCTTGTCCTCAGCAGCAACGGGAGCAGCAGTGCATATGGGAGTGGACCCTCCTCTACTGCTGCGCCGCTCGCGCAGCTGCTGCAGCAGCTGCTGCACCCTGGACTCTGACAGACCGACCCCAGTCTTGATGCTTAGCGCTTGCAGCATCGGTGAGTTGGCCACTGCGTCTTCCAGTTGCTGCTGCTGCTGCTGCTGTGCGTGGCCCTGCTGGGCTGTTTGCTCAGCTTGTGGGCGTCCGTTTTGTTGCTGAACTAGTTGCTCGCGCTGGGCTTGCTCAGGCTGCTGCAGCCGCTGCTGTGCGTGCGCTGGCTGCTGCTCCACCTGTGGCAGGAGCTGGTGGGCGCCCCTGTCCTCCTGCTGCTGCCGCTGTTGGGTAGCAGCCTGTGCTCCAGCACCCTGCTGCTGCAGCAGCAGCTGCTGCTGCACCTGCCCCTGCTTCTGCAGCAGCTGCTGTTGAGTCGCCAGCTGGTCCTGCAGCAATGCCTGCTGCTGCTGCAGCTGCGCATGCTCTGCGGTCTCTGCTTTGCTCTCCTGCCAAGCCAGGCGCTGCGCCTGCTGCAGCTGCCAAGCAAGGTCGTGCTGGGGTTTGGGTTTCAACCCTGCTGACTCAAAGATATGCCCTAACAGGGGTGCCAGCGCTGCCTCTGCCCCAAGGGCAACTGGCTGCTCCATCTGCTGCTGCTCACTGGCGGCAGCAGCAGCAACAGCAGCAGTAGCAGGCTGCTTGCTGGTGCTGCTGTGTCCCAGCACCGCGCCAATTGTGTCTGCCAGGGACCTTGAGGGGCTGGCAGAGACCTGCAGTGCCAATGGCTTACATGCAGTGATGGCCGCAATTGTGCCATCAGAGTTGAGCAGCTGCAGCTGTGCAATGGGTGCATCTGCATCCAACTCCTGCTCTGCTGGCGCTTCCGCTGCTGTGCTAATTGTGCCAGCTCCTTCCACTGCTGTGGCCTGAGTCAACACGGAGCCTGCTGCCCCTGTCGCTGCCACATCTATTCTGAATGAGCATCGTCATCGGCTGCTGCTGCAACCTCGTCATCTGCCGCACTTGCAGCTGCTGTTGCCCAAAATCCACTGCCAGGCAATGGTGCAGCACTGCTGCCTGCCTGGCTGCTGTCGCTGCTGCTGCTGCTGTCACTGCCAGCATACTGGTTGCCATGCTCTGGTATGAGGTGCAGTCCAGGGCTAGCCTCTGCACCTGCAGTCTGTTGCTGAGCATCGTTGGGCCCTACTGCTACGCATGCGCTGCTGCTCTCTCCAGCAATGCCAGTCACAAATGCAGCGCTGCCCTGGTTGAGTAGAGTAGCCGAGGTGCTGGACTCCCCAAAGAGAGCTTGCTGCAGCAGATCCTCAGAGTGCTGCTGCTGCTGCTGCTGCTGCTGCTGCTGCTGTGTGCATTCAAGCTGGACAACCTGCTGCTGGCCCAGCCTGTTGCTGTCCTCTGCCTCAGCACCAGCAGCAGACCGTCCTGTCGTGCTCCCGACATTGCAGCCCCTGCTGCTCTTACTGCTGCTGCTGCTGCTGGGGCTCTCTCCCTGGTACTGCTCTGGTCCGTGCTGCTCCTGGTGAGCCCCTGGCAGCTCTGAAGCACCATGCACATGGCTGCTGCTGCTGCTGCCGCCGTCCCTGGCACTGCAGCTGCTGCTGGTGGCCCTTCCCAAGCTGTCCCGCAGCAGCTGCAGCTGCACTGCCTGCTCCCAGTCACCATCACCAGCTGCTGCTGCTGCTGCTGCGCAAAGGTCCCTGCTGTCCGCTTCCAGTGGCAGATGCTGCGGCTCAAACAGGGGGTTGGGCTGCTCTTCAACATCATCACCAGAGAACTCTGCAAACAGCGGGTTGCTCAGAATGCTGCTGTGGCCGCTGGCACGGAAGCCTGCAGCGCCAGCAGCGGCACCAGGGCTGCATGCCAGCTTGGCAGTTCTCCTCACCATTCCATGCGCCACAGGGGATGCTGGGTAGCTGCCTGATGGCGTTCCGGCTGTTGGTGTTGCTGGACGGGAGCCCAGCGGTACTGCAACTGAAGCACTGCCATCACCAACACCAGCAGCATCAGCGGCTGCAGAGGCCCCTAAGGTAAGGCCCCGCCACGGCGAGCCTCCTGCAAGCGCTGCTGCTACCGCTACAGAAGCCTCCTGCACAGCCTCGGCAGCAGCTGCTGCTGCGCGGTCTGCTGCCTGCGCTGCTGCAGCCGCGGCTGCCTCCCTGCTGCGTCGCTGCCACAGCTGCACAGCGCCGGCTGGCGCTGGCGATGCAGCTGCGCAGTAGTCATCCGCCTCTGCTGCCTGCACATATGACCGCTCGCTTGTTACAGCAAACCCCGCTGTCGTTGCTGCTGCTGACGCCTCGCTGCGTGCAGCAGCAGCAGCTGCAGCTGTGCCAGCTGTGGGCACCTGCACACTCAGCGATTGCAGGCCAGGCTGCTGCAGCTGCAGCTGCTGCTGCTGCCCCAGCTTCTCAATCTCCTGGGCCAGTCGAGCCTCCTCTTGCTCGAGCTCCCACAGGCGAGCATCCTTGCTGCTGTGTAGCTGCACAAACTGCTGCTGCTGCTGCTGGTGCAGTGTGGCGCTTGCCAGTGAATCGTGACTGCCAGATGTCACAGCAGCAGCAGTCGAGTCTTCTGCTGCTGCATCTTCTGGCATCAGTTCCGCCAAGCTGATGTCCCTGTCACTGGTCCCTGACACTGCTGCAGTACTGCCTGATATCAGGCTGCTGGGGCTACCAGCATGCCGCATGCTGCTGCTCAGACCAGCATCACCAGCTGCCACCACCTCACCAGGTGTTGGCTGAGCGTAACTGCCGCCTGCAGCTGCCCCTGCTGTTGAGGCACCGCTGTTGCTGCTGTTGAGCTCAACCTGCTGCCCCTGCTGTGGGCTCTGCCACTGCCTTCCGCCCTCTTCACCCTCCTCCCCACCAGCAGCAGCAGTGGCTGCACCCTCTGCTGCTGCTGCTGCAGGTTTCGGTCCCGACTGCCAACCCCACGCCCTGACAGCTTCAGGCTGCTGCTCTTCAAGCTCAAGCAGCAGCTGGCTCACATTCGTACTCACGATGTTGCTGCCAGTGCTGCCAGTCCAGTTTGCTACCAGCCAGCCCGATGTGCCCACATCCGGCTGACTGGGCTCCCTGCTAGCTGCTAGGGGTGAGCTCAGCCTCAGCAGCCTCGCAGCAGCAGCAGCAGCAGCAGCAGCAGCAGCAGGAGCCAGCCCTGCTGCTGCTCGTGTGGTGCTGCCAGCACTTGCACATACAGCTGAGCTGCTCACACTCCTGCGGATGCCGGACAGGCTGCCGCAGGCTGCAGCAGCTGCTGCCGGCGCCAGTGGCGGCAACCCTGCTGCTGCTGCCGGCAGCTGCTGCGGGCTTGCCAGCACGTCCTTAGAGCCTGTGCACAGCAGGTCCCAGCTCTGCTCCAGGTTGAGTCCCATGAGCTCCAGGCTTTGCTGGTTGAGGCCTGCCAGGAACGATGCGCCCTGCTGCTGCTGCCGGTCTGGTCTGCCGGCCACCTGCGTGAAGCTTGCTGGTGTGTCAGCTGGCAGGGGGGCAGGCGTGGATGGAGAAGCAGCTGCTGCCTTTTGCCCTGCTGGGGTCTGCTGCTCATCCAGCTGCTGCTGCTGCTGCTGTTGCAGTGTGTTTCGCCATGCAGTGGGGCCAGCAGGTGTTGCTGGTTCTTGCTCAGCCATACTACGCTGCTGCTGCTGCTGCTGCTGCTGTTGTGGTGCGTGCGGTGCTTCCCCTTGCTCCATCTCGTCTGGGCTCTCTGCTAGTGGCTGCTGCTGCTGCTGCTGCTGCAAAGCCAGCTGCTCCAGTTGCGCAACAACACTGTTCAGCATCTGCCGCTGCTGCTGCACCTCACCAGCATCAGGCAATTGCTGCACAGCTGCTGCTTCCAGGCCTCCGCCTCCTCTTCCTCTTGTTCCGGCTGCTGCTGCTGCTGCTGCTGCTGGCTGCATGCGTGGCTGCTGTTGCCTGCTCTGCCTGCGCTGCGTGTAGGCTGCCTCCTCCAGCAGCACGGCACTGTCTATGCTGAGCTGTGAGCCTGCTGCACTGCTCAGCATGCAGCTCACATCAACGGCTTCAACCTCAGCAGCGACATCAACAGCTGCCGCCGCATCAAAGCCATGCGCAGCAAGCAACGCGGGATTCGGCTGGACCTCGGCCAGGGTGCACGTCCAGTCCCCTAGCATGCAGTCTTGCGGCTGCTGCCGCATGGGCCGCTGCTGCTGCTGTTTGCAGGCCAGCAGAGACTGCTGCTGTACTTGCTGGTGAGGCAAGGGTGACTGCTGCTGCTGCTGCTGCTGCTGGAATGCTGCTTGTATCCACTGCTGCTGCTGTTGCAGTGGCATTGCCGACCACTGCTGCTGTTGCGGCTGCTGTTGCTGCAGCCCTGGCAGCCAGTGCTGCTGTTGCTGCAGCCCTGGCAGCCAGTGCTGTGGCTGCTGCTGCAGCGTCGACATCGGCTGAGGCAGCTGAAAGCCTGCCGCTCTGCTGACAGCGCCACCCTGGCTGATGCTGTTGCTGCTGCCAGGGCCGCTGCTGCTGTGGTGATGCTGCCTGTCGCTCTGCATGTGCACCACAGCTGGTGGTGCAGCGCACGCTGTCGCTGCCATGCTGTTGGCTTGGAAGGCTCCTGCAAAGTGCCCTGCTGACATGGCAGGGGCAGCTCCAGCGTAACGCAACACAGCCTGCTGCTGCACCAGCACCCGCTGGGGCACTGCCTGCCACGGAGCTGGCGCACAACCACTGCTGGTGCCAGCTGCACCGTAGCTGCTGCCCACATCACCTTGCAGCATGTGCTGCTGCTGCTGTTGCTGCTGCTGCTGCATGGCCGCATCAGGATACAGCCAGGCCCGGGCATGCTCCGGCAGTACAGCAGCAGCAGCAGCAGCAGCAGCAGCAACAGCAGCAGCGCTTGGCTCACGCGCTGCCGCCGCCGTTGCTGCTGCTGGATCATGCAGTGTCCTGAAGGCGGGGCCATGCACCGGCTCCCCGCTGCTGCTGCCGCCGTCATCTGTGCCATGATCCGACAGCCACTCTGACAGCGCCTCGCTGCAAGCGGCAGAGTCATGCAGCACTGGCTCCATAAGGCTTGCCAGGTTCTCCACCACCTCCTGCTGCTGCTGCTGCTGCCGCTGCTGCTGGGACAACTGCGGTGGAGGTCGCTGCATTGACTCCCGCTCAGAGGCTTGCTGCGGTGGCGGTGATGGACTGGCGTCTCGCTGCTGCACTGCGCGTGATGGGGAACCAGGCAAAACAGCAGCGGGTGCAACAGCAGATGCTGACGCAGGGGACCGTGGCCACACCAGTTGCACCGGCGCTTGTGGCACCCCCTGCTCTTGCGGTTGCTGCTGCTGCTGCTCTTGGTGCTGCTGGGATGACATGCGGCTGGAAACCACGGGCTGCGGAGACGGCTGCAGGTTGCTGCTGCGCTGCAGCAGCAAGCTTCGCTGCAGCCCCTGCTGCTGCAGCAGCTGCAGTGGATGCTGGTGCAGCGACGCACTCAGCTGCTGCTGGTGCTGGTGCGGGGACGCTAGCAGGGAGCCAGCGTATGAGACAGTCGCCTCACTGGGGGAAAACAGCAGCGACTGCAGCTGCTGCCGCTGCCGGAGCAGCACCTCCTGTCGCAACCTGTCATCTGGCGACATGTCCACAACGTCAGGTGACTCCGCTGCTGCTGCTGCTGATGATGATGATGATGATGATGGCCGCATTGGCGTTGCCGCACCTTCCAATGACCTACTGGCTTGCTGCAACATCTGTCGTGCAAGAGATTCAGTTGTCGTTGCTGCTGCCTGTGCTTCCAACGCCCCACTGCCCTGCACCTCCTGCAGCCTTGCAGCATCAGCTGCTGCTACAAAACGTGCCTCAAGGGTTGTGCCCGTGCGTGCAACCCTGCAGCTTGTCTGCTGACTGCCACCGATGCCTGCACTACGACTAGTGCGGCTGCCTCTCCCACCGCGGGCGTCGCTGCTGCCTGCAGTGCTGTCACCTTCCAACATGGGTGCCGCCACTGCCTCGTCCTGACTCTGCCAAGCAAAGCCACCACCACCACCAGCAGCAGCAGCAGCAGGGTTTGAAAACCGCAGCTGATGTGGCATTACAGGCCCTGATGATGCAGGCATGAGCAGCGGCTGCGCTGCACCTGGCCCTGCTGCGTGCTGCCTGTTGGCCTGTGCCGCTGGTGCTGCACCATGCACGGCGCTGCTGCTGCTGCTGCTGCTGCTGCGTGCATGGCGAGTACGCGCAAGACCGCTGCCCAGAGGCGGCCGCAACTCGACTGCAGCAGCATCTCCAAAAAAGGCTGCAGGGTTGCTGTGCTGCAACTCAATGGGTGGTGTGTGTGCCGGGGAAGGCACTGCTGCCCAGCCCCCCACAGACATCTCTGCTACGCCGCTGGCAGCCCCAGCACAGCTGCTGCCACCACCACCACTGCTGCTCAGAGCTGTCTGCACCTGATCCTGCGCTGCCGTGCCTTCCAGAACCCCTTCCTCCTCCTGCTGCTGCTGGCTGCTTGCAGGAGCGCTTTCCAAGGGCCCGTGGGTAGTGGCTGCTGCAGCCGCTACTGCTCCCTGCCACTCAGCAGCTGCTACTACTGCTGGCCCAGCGCCAGCTGGAGTGGCTCTTGTGGCTTGCTTCTCCTGTTGCTGTGTGCCATCTGCATGTGTGTACCGACAAAGAGGAGAGGGTGGCTGACCAAGGAGCGCTGTGCCGGCAGCACAGCACAGATCAGTGGCACAGCTGCTGCTGCACATCTCCTGGCTCCCGCCCCCAACCGACCAGTACAGAGCACAAGGCCGTCACAATCTGCGTCTAGAGGCCCACGTGCTACCATTGCAAGCACAGTGCTCAGCTGCTGCACATTTGGTTCTGCAGCCGCACCTGCAATGGCCTGCAGGAGCGCCAGCACTGGCTGTACAGCGGTTGCCTTCTCAAGCATCAGATCAACAGCTGCCAGGAACAGGCCGCCTGGGTAGTTGTAGCCATAGCAGTCATGCAGCACATGCATGACTGCCTCCACCCCCTGCAGGGTGAGCGGTGCAGAAAGACGCCAGCAGGGTCCGCATGCACCCAAGATGCGCATCTCATGACTTGTAATATCAATTTAATGCAGCAATATTGTAGCAAGCTGCTTAACGATGGAGAACGTGTGAAGCATGTGTCTGTCAGGATCACGTTGCACAAGGCTAACCCTGACACAGTGGCATGCCGCTGCTTGCGACTCTGCATGCTTGATACCTGGATGCCTGGCAGATCAATTCTGAAGAAGTGTGGGTGGTCCTTGTGCTGCTGCTGGAGCACCTGCTGCCCCAGCCTGCAGACAGCTGCTGCCTCAGACATGTCGCCAATGGCTGCTGCATCAACAGCTCCTGCTGCATTGAACCCGTTGTGCAGCGGCAGCCGGAGCTTCGGTCGACAGCAACCCTGCAGGTTCTGCCAAAGCAAGCAACTGTTTGGCAGTTGGAAACATTTCAATGCCGGTTTCTGTTGAGCTTTGTTGACAACACTTGATGGGCCTGCCTTGTGCCTGTAGTCGCGCTGGTTAATACAACCTTTACTTGATGAAAACTACAACAGGCATGAATTGTTCGGCTGAACCAGTTTTGCTGAGCTGTGGTGAGTGTTCAAACAACGGTTGTTTCCTGCAAACCCTCGCAGCGTTCTTCCATGGAGTTCTCGTGTCGCTGCCAGCTGGCCCGTTCTCGCACATCATTCGCTTTGCCACGCATTACGCGGCTGCCTGTGCTATTGATCCAGCATCACGTAGCAGCAGCACACTCTCACCGCTGGCTGCCTGATCTTCACACTCTTCACACTCTTCACACGCACTAGTTGTCGCAGTTGTGGGCTCCTAGGGCACTGAGGGCAGGGACAGGGCTGTAGCTGTCTGATTCCTGGCAGTTTCCTCCGGCTTTAGCGGCAGTAGTAGCGCCCAGCACCAAACATGGACCTGGCTGTGAACCTACCTCTGGCCGCGCTGATGCTGATTCAGACACTTATTTCTCTACTTTTGCTTGCCCCAAAAACAATCAGTAAACAAGCTGCAGCCCTGATGTCCCTTACCCGCAGCAGTACAACAGTCTCAACTGCGCTGTTCACCATCGCTGCGGCAGTGGCAGCAATGACTGCATCTGGCGTGATTCAACTGCTAGGTGTCTCTAAGACTCTGCAAGGCACTCAATCGGTGACAGGTGAGCAGCAGGGATACATGTGATACACCAGCAGCAGCGACACTGCATTTAACGCCACACCAAGCACCTGCAACAGAGCTTGCTGAGCAACATCGCGAAGTGTGCAGCATGCTGTACTACAGCTGAACGAAAAATTTGAAAGCGACCTGCACTAATGCGCGTTGTCGTCTGCACCATCACAAGGTTGTGCTTCAAACATGTGGCTAACCTGCGCACATGCTTACATGCTCTTTTCAGGGCTGGTGGTCTGTGTTGCTTGCTTATGCAAGACACACTGCCCACAGGAAATTATGTAATGTGTTGTTAGTATATGCCATCCCTCCTCTGCATCTTCTGACGCACTGGCCCATGATGCTGCTGGTCATGCGGTACAGGGCCTGGCACTGACCGTGGAGGAGGTGCGGGCGCTGCTGTCTGTTGTGCTGGGTGTCGCAAACCTGGCCCTGCTGTTCCTCAACAGGTGCGCCCCGTGCTGCGCTCAACATTTGCGCAGCAGCACGTAATGCGTGGCCATAAAGTGTGTCTTGGTGTTAGCTCTGAACAAGAGTGGTACAAAAAACTGATCAAGGGAAGAGGTTCCACGCTTGCAGGGCATGCCAGCCACAACATGCTTGCTGTGCCCAGTTCCTGCAAAGCCGACTTGCATCATCTGGCAGCAGACCAAGTGAGCAATTCAACATGTGCACCCAGCATGTGAAATCAGTGCACCTGTAACCCTTGAAACAACCGCTGTTCATCTGACTCGACGTGCACCCCTCCTCGGTGGTGTTGACTCGTGCCTGCACCATTGCCTGTCCACGTTGCACCGTGCAGGGCGCTTGCATATGAGCAGCAGGCAGCGCAGAAGGCCGAGCTCAACCTGTCAGTGCTGCAGAAGCAGGTGAGCAGTGCAGTCGCAGCGGTGGCAGCAACCAAGGCACAGTGCATTCGCCTGCCATCACGCCTCAACTTTCAAGACAGCAGCGGATCAATCAGCAGGGGGTGACACCAGTCAGGAGCCGCCACACGGCGACACCTGCAAAGGCCATCCTTGACCTGTCTCCTGGGCCTTTTTGCACCGCTTGCTGTAGCAAGAGCTTGGTTGGTGGAAGTGTCTGTGGTGGCCTGGGCTGCAAACCGCTGACCTCTGAGTCGTCCCGTTGCCAACAGGCGCATTATGGTCACGCACACTTTGCTTGCAGGCCAAGGGCATGCAGTCGGAGTACCTGCGTGCCACCAGCAAGGGAACAGCAGCAGCGCTGGCCAGGGTGGTGACAAGGCAGCGGTCAGCAAGCTGATCAGCGACAAGGCCCGGCTGCAGGAGGCGCTGGAGGCGGCACAGGTGGGCGGCAGGGTGGTGTTAGAGGCCGCTGCTCAGGTTGAGGCAGGCAGCGATGTACAGTCTGCATGCTGGGGACACATGAGGGGCTGGTCAGGCCCCCGGGCAGCGATGTAGTCTGCATGGAGATGACACCCGTGGGGTCAGCAGGCTGGTCAGAGTTTTGGCGTCGCTGCGGGAAGTGCTTGAGGAAGCACCTGTGCCGGAAGCAATGGTGAAGGCTGAAGCATCACCAGGAACTGATGTACGGTGCATGGTTGTGACAAAGGTGAGGGGTCAGCAAGCTTGCCACAATGTCAAAGTTTGGCTGCAGGAGGCGCTGGCAGGCAGCACAGGTGGGCGGCAGTGCAGTGCAATGGCAGGTTGCAGCGCAGCAGTAAGCGACGCGACTGATGCTAAGGGCCAGCAGATCCTTTTTTGGCATGCAGCATGTTGGCAGCGAAGTTGGTGTGCTGGTGGTTGCTCTGAACGCCTGCACGCTGCTGTGTTGCCACGCAAACACACATGTGCAATCAAACATGACATGACTACTCACCCTGACATGTGGTCTGCTGGTGCCCCAGTTCTGTGTGCATGGGGGTTGCCTGCATGCCATTGTTCATTGGGACTTTTTTAGCGGTGCTGCTGCTGCTGCTACTGCTGCTGCTGCCCTGCAGGCTGAGGCAAAGTCTGCTGCCAGCAGCTCAGCAGCTCTGAAGGCACAGTCACAAGTGAGCAAGCATGCTTAGCAGCAGCACCAGCAGCAGCAGGTGCTGGTAGCGTTGCGCACCGCACAACTGCAGTCCACAGGACATGCTTGCGTGATGTGCATTGGTCAATGTTGCCCCTACGCCACCCACGTCTCTGGCTCATGGTACGCACAGCAGCTACAGGGTGCATCCAGCTCAGCATTAAACAACGGGTGAAGCCAGCTTTGCTTGCATGCGAGCAGTTGCGGCAGCATGAGGAGGGCTCTGCTTCTCCTGCATCGATTCCCTGCTTGGTTGAATGACTCTGGTTCACGTGCAAAGTGCCAGATGTTGTCAAAGATGGTGTGGCTGTGTTTTATGTGCCATTGCTTTTTGAGTACACGTTCCTCATATGAGTACACAGCTGTGCCTGACCACCCGTGTCTTATACCTGAATGTACACCTCCGGCATGCTTCCGTCTGCAGGGACTTGAGCGGGAGTACGATCGCCTGCTGGCAGAGAACGATGGCTTGCAGAAGCGGCTGGCACGCTTTGATGCTGGCTCCTCCGCAACAGACAAGAAGAGCGCTTGATTTGGGGCTAGACGTGCCATTGCCTGACGTTAACGTTAACAGCAGTGCTGCATCCTACGTGACAGCTGTGGGTGTTGGGACCCTAGCAGGTGTGATGTGTACTGCCAGCTGGCAGTTATTGCTGGGACCTGCGGTGCCCATGCACGCAGGGTAGGAATATTGACACCTGTAACATGTGGTGACTTGTAGTTTTAGCCAGTTAATTTGATGTGCTGATGCAGCGGTCACTGAAAGCAACTCGGAAGTGTCATATTTCTGTGTGGAACCTCTTGCTTGCGTCAGCCGTTGCCTTGCCTCCGCAGCCGCGCGCACCACGAAACTCGTTTGATTTCATACTTTATTCCTTACCCTGATTTGGCTGTGATGACGACCGCTGCTCAGCAGCACTGGGACGGAGTGTTGTGGCCAGGCAAACTCGCCAGCACTGCCGGTTACCACCCACAAGCTACCGAAGCAGACGATGTATGCCTTACAGAGCAGCACTATCGTAGCCCAACAACGGAACTGGAGGCAAAGCTATACCCGTTTGAACAGGGGCAGCAGCAGCAACAGCAGGGTTATGAGGTCACTCCCCTGCAGGTTGAGGCCGTCAGCAGCAGTGATGAGCTCGAACCATTCACAGCAGAAGGTGCAGAAGGTGGTTCTGGCAGCCCGTTTGCCGCGCTTTCAGGGTGAGCCGCAGTGTGCAGCCGCAGCCTGCACAACCCCAGGCAACGGGGTGCAGTCCCACTACACACCACAACTGCGGCGGCACGTTGTGGTAGTCGGTCAACCGATCAATCAACCACCTGGTAACGTGCTGCAGGCTGCTTTGGAGCTCAGGCCCCTGCTGCATGCTCTGCGCAGCGTTCATCTTCTCGCTCTCGGCGCTGTTTGTGAAGCTGACAGCAGGGCGGGTGCCTGTGCTGCAGATCACTCTCATTCGCAGTGCCCTGTCATTCCTGGTCAGCACAGGTGAGCCTGGCAAAGTAACAGGGTGTTCCTGCAACGCACATGCAATGCTTGCGCAGGTACAGTATCCATCACATCGCCATCATGTGTGCAGCAGCTGGCTGTGAGCACACTGCTTGTGAGCGCAGGCACTGCATTCCACTGCATTTTGACTGCTCCTCAAGAGTTTCATTGGGCAAGATGGGGCGCAGCAGCAGCTGCAGAAGCTTTGCAGGAACAGGCACAGTGACAAACAGCTGTGTCGCACCAAATCTGGCTGATTTGAAGACATACGGCTAACCTTTCCTGTCAGTGTATGCTGTGATGGGCCTGCTGCTGCTGCTGCTGCTGCTGCTGCTGCTGCCAGGCATCATTAGGAGCAGAGGCATCCAGCCCATGTTTGGGCAGCGGCAGCATGTCAGCTGGCTAGTAGCCAGGGGGGTCACTGGTAAGCCTGCTGAGTCAGCATCATGTTCAGGTTTTGGGGTGCAGCCACACACTTCTCATGCAGTAGCGGGGTGCATGTGGCTCTACCTTGTTGATGATGGAGTGCTGGCATGTAACGTGCTGTGCTACTGGATCACAGGGGCTGTACACCCGCACCTTGCCATGCTGATGCACCAGGCTAATCTGAGTATTCTGAGGAGCAGTACGCACGCGCATGTTCGCCCGCCAGCACACGGGTGCAAGCGCATTCTTGCGCTTGCACAACATCCAGTGCATTGCTCATTGCTTTGCTGCTGCTTGCGTCCGTCTGCTGTGCAACCGACAGGTGCGCTGGCCATGATCTCCTTCTATGCTGCCATCCTGATGCTGCCGCTGGCTGATGCCATGACCCTGTTCTTCCTCAACCCCTGCATGACTGCCGTGGCTGCATGGGCCATCCGGTGAGCCTGGGGTGTGGATTGTCAAACGGCATGTGGCCGTAGCTAGCCGAGTGCTCAAGCTGGTCATCGGACCACAGCAGGCTGGTCATGCTGTTCTTCTTCAAGCATTGCATGGCTGTCTCGGCAGCATGGGCCATCAAGCGAGGCAGACTGCACAGCGTGCAACTGGCCAGCAGTTTCCGGCATGGTTTTTTTTTCAAGACCCTGACTGTCCCTCTGCGGCACCACCGTGCTAGCTTTGGCAGCACACACTCAGCAGGCGGTGCTTGGGTTTACTCACTGTCCCCCGTCACTCCGCTGCAGCTGCAGCAGGTCTGTGCAGCAGCCCTGTTTTTTTAGTTAGCTTACGACTTTTGTGTTGCGTGATCCACCCAGATCTCTGTGCACTCGCTCTGGCTACCTTGTGCTTTGCAGGGAGCTGCTGCTGCGCCTGTGGGAACCTGCCAGGCCGCCTTACACGTATTGACTGCTTTGGTCACACAGTCACCACAGCTGTGTCTCCTGTTGTTGTTCCTTTGCCTCTGTGCTGTGGGGCCGCTCAGGGGTGAGCTGCTGGGCGGTTCGGCCTGCTAATCCCACCGGCACACTTAACGGGAGCCGTTTCTCTGAATAAGATGTCTCCTTTTCCTGTGCCGTGCTGCTCTGGGGCGGCTCAGGGGTGAGCCGCTGGGTTGGTTGGGCGTCGCCGGCTGTGCCTGGAGCGTCCTTGGGCTTGTCCTGATCACCCACCCGCCCATGCTGTTTGGGGGCCACATGGACTGGGGCCCCAGGCGGGTCGGGGGCACGCTGTTTGGCGTGGTCTCTGCTGTGTTTGCAACAGGCGCCTTCATCTGTATCAGGTGCGGCTCTGTCGGATCAAGCAGTCCAAGACCGGCAGCTGTGGCTGAGCTGTGCTTGCAGCAGTGGCAGGCGTCGTCAAACCCCCTTGCGGCGGTCTGCAGTTGCACCCATGTAATCGTGCGGCCAACGCACGGGTGTCAGCGCTAGCAAGTCTGCTGGCCAGGCCCGTATGTAACGTCGGACAGTGCTGCTCTTGCGAACCCTCACACCACTGTCCATCTCCTCTGCCCCATCCCACACTCGCACTCCCACTCTGCAGGTTCGTTGGTAAGGCAGAGCCCGCAATCGTGGTCGCCCTGTACTTCCACACCAGCACCATGCTGCTCTCAGCTGCGCCGCTGGTCATCGGCTGGCCCAGCCACGCAGCCTGGCTGGCTTGGGGCGATGCGCTGCTTCTGTTTGGTGTGGCTGCCACGTCTTTTGCCGGGCAACTGTTCCTGACGCGCGGCTTCCAGCTCCTGCCAGCTGGCAAGGCAGCAGGCTTCAACTTCTCACAGGTGAGGATTGCATTGGGCTGCATGGGGGGGGGTATATGTGCTGTTCGTGCTGTGCTGCGTGATGATGTGGTCTGCAGCGTTGCTGTAGCTTTGCAGACTGCTGTGCTAGCAGCTCGGATTTTTGTCCTGAGAACAGCCAAGTACATGCCAGCAGTTTGATCAAAGTAGCAAGTGTCTGGCGCAATGCAACTTTTGACCTCCTTGCAATTGTGTTGTGTGTGGATCTGCGCTGCCGCAGGTAGTGTACTCGTATGCCTTTGGCATCCTGCTCTTCCACGAGCACCTCACACTGTTTGGCGTGGCAGGGACAGCACTCATTGCTCTGGGCATGGCCTGCGTCACAGCACGCTCTGCACCACAGCAGCAGCAGCAGCAGCAGCAAGGCGATAAGCTCTCCGATGCAGCCCTTGATGCAGCCGGCGCAGGACTTGGATCGCGCGTGTTCAGCCGGGTGCTGCAGCTGGAGCCCCAGCAGCAGCAGGCTGGCAGCATGCGCAGCAGCAGCAGCTTCCTTGCACGCATGCAGAGCTTCCAGCGGTTGTTAGCAGACCGCCGACAGGGTGGTGGTGGTGGTGAGTTGTCAGTGGGATTGGGTGGCTGCCAGTATCATGCTGCTGGCAGCAGTGACGGCGAAGCTGCAGGGTTGTTGCCCACCACACAGGAGCGGAGCTCGAGGCATACAACCGGGTCCGCCAGGTGTCCAACCTTGCATGCAGCAGCAGCAGCAGCAGCAGTGACGGGTGGCTCTTGGGGGCAGCATGTGGCAAGCAGCCTGCTGGCAGCAGACCAGCAGACGTGTGTTCTGCCCAGCTCAAGGGAAGGCGCAGAGCTTGCAGCAGCAATGCCAGTTGGACCAATGGCGAGTGTTTTAGAGTTACCTGCAACTGGGGGGCTGCAGCATCAACATATGCATCTACAGCGGCAGCAGCAACATGAGTGTACTGAGGCTCCTGGTGTTGCGCCAGCGGTAGCGGCCAGCAGGACCAGTGAACAGCGGTGAACTGCTGAGGATGATGATGTGTCAGCCAGGCTGCTGCGTGACGCAAGATGTGGTTCGTCTGTGTGCATTAGCAACAGCATAGCTAATGGTGGCAGTATATATGCACAGGAATGTTTGATGAGAAGGTTGTAGTTGTCAACTTTGCAATGGTGTGCCTTTGGACAACAGCATGCAGGCACTGTAGTTAGGTTCCAGCTGTTCTGCTCCTGAGCGCATTCGAGCTTATAAACAGCCAATTTATTTTGGATCTATCAGGTGCTGTGGACGGTTTTGTGCATGACGTGCACGTGGTGCCAGGCGAGCATGTGTCCGCCAGCGTGTACTGCAAGATTCGTGTTTCTGTCAGGCTGTTGCAAATGGTTAAATATGTTGCGTAACTCTTCAAGTGTGACTCACAGTCACGAGATCGCCATGTGGGTCTGGTCTTTGGACACACCCAAAGCGCTGGTCATGCTCACGCGTTACACGCCGCTGGTGACGATCAATTCACTTGCACCCAGAAACTCATTCGTTGATATTGTTTTCACAGTTATTAGTTTGCTAGTTACCACAACATGCTCACCATCCCTCTCAGGAGTCTGGATCAACACCGTTGAGTTGCATCCACACCGTTGAGTTGCATCCTGTGCATGTTGAGCGCCCCATGCATCTAGCGCCACGAACGAGGGATTTGGATTACAATATACACGCCATCAATTATTTGGGGGCTGCCAAATCAGGCACTTCACGTGAGCCTGCCACAGCTTTTACACGTCCACTGACCTTCGCCTGCCAAGAGCCGCGCGTAGACCTTCTCGTACGAGGTCATCATGGCTATGTTAATGTAAAACGTTTTCTTTTTGCGCCTGGCTGTGGTTGTGCAGCTGCGCCTGCTAGTCAGCCTGCCCTTGACGGACGTCTGTCCGTTGTGCTTGCTGTTGCTGATTGCAGGCATGGGCCCCTGGGCTGCTATGCCGATAGATGGTAATGGGTTAAAACTCAGGAGAGAGCAGCCAGGCGAACCAGATAACTAGATTGGTGCTCCTGCAAGCACAGCAGCAGCAGACTCCTCAGCAGATGACTTCAATGATGCAGGGGACTCGTCAGGCTCCGACACTGCAGCACAGCTGCTGCTGCAGCTCGCTGCTGACATCAAACATTCACGGCAGTATGACCTGGGCAGCACCCACGACAGTGCCTCATGGCACGCGACACAGCAAGGGTGGGTGCGGCAGCTGGGCGTGGCCCCCTCATGCTGTCCTGCAAGCAGGGATGTAGCCTGCAAACATCCTAGGACCTGTGAGCAGACATCACTTCACGTCCAGCTGGCTGACAGCATCCCTACTTGTTCTTTGCATGGCCTGAGCCTGCTGTGTGCACACAACCTGCCGTGCTGACAGGCAACAGTGTTCTGACACTCGCACCTGCCATGCTTTGCATGTTTTCTTTTTTTCTCAATTCAGTGACAGGCAGCAGTAATGCGGGCCCGGCACAGAGGGATGCGTTCGTGGAGAGGCGCATGAAGGCTCGCAGGTGAGAAGACCTGGCCTGCAATTGTGCCGCTAAACATGCAGGGCAGCAGGCGGTCGAACGCTTCGCTGCAGCCTGTGGGTGGTGGGCAGATGCCTTCATGCTGCGGTTGACGTTACAAGCCTGCCGCACATGATAGCTGCAAGCCCCTGAACTCTGTCACATGGTGGGGGTGCGCATGTGTACGCACGCATGTGCCACACGCTCCACCACAGTACCCTTGCACAAGGGGGTGCGCAGGCATGTACAGACACTCGCCAACACTCACATGACGACTGTGTGACGGCTGCTGCTGCATCGCAGAGACAGTGCACGTTTCAGGCGAGCCCATCGCAAGGAGTGGACGCAGCACCTCATCCAGCAGAATGCGGGGCTGCGGCAGAACATCAAGAAGCTGCAGCACACACTAGCTGCCAGCACCCCCCCCGCCCTGGCTGCCACAGCCGTTCACCTCAGCACCCCAAACGCAGCGTGTGGCGCAAGCGCTGCAGCGGCCACGCATGCAGCGATAGTGGCAGAGAGTGCGGCTTCTAACCGCAAGCGCGTGCACGGAGAGAAGAAGACTGTTGAGCAGTTGAAGCAGGCACGGCGGTGAGCAAGCAGTTGGTGCAAGTGGTGCTGGCACACCTGCTGTATGTTTGTTGCATGCATCACAGGCAAGAAGGTGAGCAACCTGCTGTAAGAGTCACCAGCCACTGGTGGTGCTGGCATACCTGTTGTCTAGTTGTTCACGCACAAAGGCAGCAGCTGCAAGCCTGTGGAAATTGAATGAGGGCTTGGTGTGGAACAATACTGACAAAAGTGCCCAACTTTTGCCGCAGCAGCAGTTGTTCACAGGCTGGCATGCAGCTGTGTGCACAGCCTGTTGCACATCTGACATTACCTGGCATGCATTGCAGCGTGCATTGTAGCGCAAGTGGCCAACTGACACCGCGCCCTCTTGTCTGTTGTCTGTTGCGTGTTTGCTGCCTGTGTGGCTCACAGGGAGGCGGCGCAACGCTCAAGCGAACGAGAGAGAGCGTACAGGCAGGTGCTAGAAGATGACAACACAATGCTGCACCAAGAGCATGGCTGGCTGCAGCAGCAGCTTCGGTGGCAGGTGCAGAAGCTGAACGGCAGCAGCGGCACCACTGCCGTGTTTGCGTACAACCCTGCTGCTGTCACTGCTGCTGCAGCACCAGCGGCAGGCGCAGCTGCTGCTGCTGCCGGTGCTGCTGCTGCTGCTGCTGCTGCTGCTGCTGCCGCTGCACCAGCAGTGGCTGCTGCTGTCAGCGGCCAGGTGGCACTGCTGGCAATGCAGCAGCAGCTGGCTGCCGCAATGTCTGCTGCAGCTGGCAGCAGCTCAGGTGTGCAAGCTGTGCATAGTATGAAGGAGATGGCGCCACACACGCTGGTTCTTGGCATGTTGCAGCAGCAGCAGCAGCCAGCAGCTGTGCAGGTGCAGGAGGCACAGAAGCCGTTGAATGAGCTCAGACTGGCTAAGGGTGAGCAGAACATTGCCTTTGAGCTGGGGCTTGGAGAGCCTACAGTAGCACTGCTCAGAAAGCTTGCAGCCGTACGTGCAGCACCACTCGCATCATCAGCAACACTCGCAGCAGCGGAGCCAGCAGGTTTGAGCAACCCAGCTAGCAGCAATGCTTCAACGTTGCAAGAGAAGGCTGCCAATGATGGGGTTGAGCAGCGGCAGTTGGGGCAGCTGAGTGCTGCAGCTGCAGCATTGCTGTGTCAACATGGGGTACCTTCAACACAGCTGCACATGCCTCAGCCAGCTGCACAGGCACAGCAGCAGCCAGCAGAGGAGCACCAGGACCGGCTCCGTCTGCGTGAGCAGGTTCAAGTGGACCAGCAAGGGCAGCGGCAACAAGCGCAGGTGGCGTTGTTGCCTGCAGAGGAGCCACGGAAGGAACGGCGGCTGCAGATGCTGCTGCAGCAGATGATCAGGACTGCAGGGGCACTACAGCTTGCAGCAGCTGATCGTGCTGAGCTGGCGCACGATGCCTTGCCGATTCAGCAGCAGCAGCAGCACACGGTGCAGCTGGAGCAGCGGCTGAAGCTGCTGAGTGATGAGGCTGCCGCGCTTTTTGTTGGCGTGGAATGACCAGGTACTGTTCGAGTTGAGGGCTGGTTTGGGCTGATGCCTATGAGAGAGAGCAGTCACACGTGGGTCCATGATGCGTATGTACGTTTTGCTCTACAGGACGCGTGCAGTTGTCCAACACTACAGGCTGCAACTTGCTGCAACTTGAAGTGCAGGCCAGCGTGTGTGTACTGCTTTCAGAATATCCCCCACCCACTGCAGCAGGCATGGTGACAATCGCTGTTGCATGTGGCCGCTTTGCTGAACGCATGGTGTGCATCTCATTTTAACCCGTTCAACATATGCTTGTCAAGCTGGTGGGCTGTGACTTGAAACGCCGTGCCTTGTGTTGTGTCATTGTGTTGCATGTGATATTGTGTCTCGTGTGTCTTATGCTGAATCGACACACATCATAGTGGCGTCGGTGGGCGCTGTGGTTGTGCTGGCTGGTCAGTTCAGGGCTCCTTGCAGTGACCAGATTGGAATGAGCAGTACTGCTGGGTGGTTCCTAACATGCAGGACGTGCCTCCGCTGCCAGGCTCAGCCATCAGCTGTTGGTGTGGTTGATGATGGCAAGCTTGCCGCACATTGCATGGTGCTCTTGGTTGGTATGGCATTGTCATATTGTCTTGTCAGGGTCCTACCACGCCTGGCGTCCGCTTGGGTGCGACTCATTATTGCTCAGCTTGCAATTGCAAACTGCTGCAATGGCAGCAGCATGCGCACAGATATGCGCATGCTGCATATCTGTGCGCATGCAGAGGTGCAATCGTCTTGTGATCAATTCTTCACGCTGTGACTGCTGTAGCGCTTGAGTATTTGACGGTGCTGCATGTTTGGTTTTATCCAAGCCTTGGGACGAAGGAGGGTGCTGAGCGTGACGTTTGATTGCCTGGCGCATGTGGCAGTTGCTGCATGCCCTTTCAAGCTGGCCTACTTCATCTGTTTTCTGTCCAGCAGTGGGCTCTGTCTTACGCACCTCAACATCAGCGGTGTGCGAGGGGTTGCGTACTGATGCTATGTTGTGCGTGTTGCAGTGATTGGGCCAGTGCAGGTGTGTGCATTGCAGCTGCATGTACTGGCTGACAGCTTGCCTGCCGTGGCCTGTTTGCTTGTGTGTGTGTGTGTGTGTGTGTGTGTGTGTGTGTGTGTGTGTGTGTGTGTGTGTGTGTGTGTGTGTGTGTGTGTGTGTGTGTGTGTGTGTGTGTGTGTGTGTGTGTGTGTGTGTGTGTGTGTGTGTGTGTGTGTTTGTGTGTGTGTGTGTGTGTGTGTGTGTGTGTGTGTGTGTGTGTGTGTGTGTGTGTGTGTGTGTGTGTGTGTGTGGTGTGTGTGTGTGTGTGCCTGCTGTGAGCTTTTGCTTTTTATATCTAGCTATTTGTATCAAGACCTGCTGTGGGGTGATGCGCTGGTTGTGTTTAGGTTAGGTAATGCTCCTTGTCGCATGGTATTGTGTCCTGTTTTTGCTTCATGACTACCTGCATCATGGATACGGCGTCCTTCGCATCTTGAGGGCACTGCATGGCAATCAGCACCGGAGTGTGTTGCAGTTTGTTGTGTGTGTGGAGGTCGCTCTGCATGAAAATTCAAAGGCAGTCACAAGTATGCATATCTTCCGCAAGGTTCCGTGAATTTTGTTTACAACGCTGTTGGACCTGTCCGCCTACACAGCAACTGCTGTACGTGCTGGGGCGCTGCAGTGAGATAATCAACAGCAGTCAAAATTCAGTCTGCCACCTAACAAGGCTTGCTTTATGTACTGCGCACGCCATCTGAGCATCATGATGTTCAGTGTGCATGTATGGTGCATGTTCATGGCGTAGGTAGCAGATGACTGCATGGGTTGTGTGCAGCGAGTCGTGGACGCCCGCAGCAATGCCTCCTGTGCTTAGTCTCATCAGCAGTAGCCGTGCTTGCTGGTGTTCAGGTTGCTCACTGTGCTGGTGGCTAATCATGTTTGATTCACAGTGTCTGCAAAATGTTGATTATATGCGGGGCCATACATGGTGCCCCTGAAGCCCTTTGCTTGCTCTGGTGCTTGCTATGTATCGACTGTGTTTCAGCATCATGCGTCATTTACAGTGGGTGCACGCAGCAGAGCTTGCATGCGGGAGGGTGGTAGGCTGTGGGGCACTCCTTTGCATGCATGCAGTGCTGTGTCCTTTTCACAAGTCTGGTTCGCATGGCGCTCTGCATCATATGCATTAGGTTTGCCTCTCCTGTGCGTTTCCCATGCTACTAACCTAAGCTGCACATTTTGCATACCATGGACATTGCTTTTGCCAGGTGAACTTAACATGGACATGGAGCCACGTTGAAGAAGCGTGCACCCTTGCGCAGGCTGGCAACTCCTTGTTACCTAGACATCAGCGGCTTTGCACCCGATGCGCTGCTGGCCAGGTTGAGGATGAGTTCCACGTGGTATTTGAGTGTGATGCTTACGAGCTAGTCCGGGAGCGTTTTTGGTGTCTGTTTGATGAGTTCGGTGGTTGGCAGAACCCAAGTGCATTAGCAAACCCAAGCGGGCGATGTCTGGCAGACTTTATGCGGCAAAGACAAAGTAAGGTTGCTGCTTTCATACACAGTTGCTTACTGGTACGTAGCGATCCAGAGTTGGCACATTTGTTGCTTCCCAGTGATGGCATTACTAGTAGTGCTTCTGAAGTTACTGATTCTCTGAGTTCTGAGCTCTCTGAGCTTGTTGAGGTTGCGATTTCTTCCGGTTGATGGTCTTCTTTTGTGTTTTGTGGACCCCATGAGCCTTGTTTGGCTCCTTTGCGGGTGGGCCAGTGGCCCTACTTTGGTAATTCGGTAATTCGGTATTCGGTAACCACCTAACCACCTATTCAACAGGAAGTTGCTGCAGCAACTTGCTGCCGGATCACTTCATACAATTGGTGGGCTGCTGGGATGCGTGTAGCAGTCCTCAAGCTTGCCAGGTGCATGCAAGGCAGCTGCCACAGGTGCATGCAAATATGCCAGCGCTACCGTAAACGCAGTAATGATAAGGAACCATAATAATAAGAAATGTGCTCGGCGCGGTAAAGTTGCACAATAAATATAAGTCATTTCATGTTGCATGACATGTTAGAGCGCAACAAATATAAGTAACGCAGCCCTCTATCTGCTGCTGTGGGGCCGTTGTCAGCCCTCTTTCTTTGTAAATCCCATAGGAAAGTGTCACATCAACATTTGAAAAGATGTTTTGAACGCCACAGAGCAGTCAAAACCGCCCCCAGCAAATGTTATGTCGTTGGTGCGCACAATAAATATAAGTAATTTCGTGTTGCACGAAATGTCAGAGCGCAACAATTTTGAGTAACGCAGCCCTCGATCTGCTGCTGTGGGGCCGTTTTTAGCCCTGTTTATTTGTGTATCCCATACGAAACTGCCACATAAACATTTGAAAACATGTTTTGAACGCCACAGAGCAGTCAAAACCCGCCCCCAGCAAATGTTGTGTCGTTGGTGCGCACAATATACATATATAAGTGACGCGGTCGCGCTGAATTTAATTAAAACCGACGTTTAAGAATTGTTTTTACAGACATACTGAATATTGATTCCTTATCATTAATGCGCTTACGGTAGCACATTTGTATTATTTGCCAGATCTGGTTCTAGATCTGGCAGTTAGAATTTCTGTCTGCCTTGGCAGCAGCAGTTTCGCTCATCCTATGTATGAGCACTGCTATTAACTAGCGTGGTAAAGCTTTTTATCGACTTTTTTTCAGCGGCAGCCAGCGCGGCACAAACATCAGCTCAGATTGGCTGCTGTTGTTATGCTTTGCTCTTGAATTCGCTTGTAACTACATGAACGATTATACACATGCGCACATGTTTGCCAGGAACAATTCGCAGCAGCAAGGGCTGCCAGGCCGAAGGTCCGTAGGTCGGAACGTCTGTTCGACACCAGAAACTCAGGACCGCAAGTGCAACAATCACCTGCCAAACCCCCAACACCCCTTGTTGGCAACGCTATAGAAGCAAAGTTACGCAGCGCAGGTTCCTTTTTCTGCAAATAGCCTTTGCTTGACAACAGCTGCGACAAATAACCCCACTGCCCACCCCCAGCTTGGCACTTTATGTCTGCCTCTGCCGAGGATGCTGCGGCCTGCCGTTTCGCTGAATTGCCAGCGGCGGGCTTGCGCAGCATCGCTCAGTGCCTGTGGCCCGATGCACGCGATGCTGCGGCCTTTGCTTGCTGCAGCAGCATCACTCGCAGTGTTTGCAACGATCAACTGCTCTGGAGGAGCTGCTGGTTCGGCGGTACGGAGAACGTGTGATCCCAGGTTCAAAGGCCCCTCCAGGTGCGTCTGCAGCATGCTTGTGCTCGATGCACCTTCCTTCAGCACCACAGCAGCAAGACCATTGCACAAACTGCGCATCCGTGCAGAGCAATACAAGGCAGCAGAGCTGGAGGGGTTCGTGTTTTACCAAGGCCGGGATGGTTCAGAGGAGACGGATGAAGAGCATGCAGCTGCTGACATGGCACAGCTGGCGCATCTGACTCAAGGTAAGCGCTACTGCCATTGTTGTACAGCGGTGCGTTTGCAGAACACAGGCTGAGACGAAATGGTGGTGATTGCAGTGCTGCGGTGTAGTGGAAACAAAATGATGATGATTGCATTGCTGCGATCTGCAGTTGCATGGCCATAAGCATTGGCATGCAGTCCTGCTGTGCAGCTAGATTGTCACATCTGCGTGCACGGCACGACAGCATTGCGTTGCCACATGTGGTGTCTACAAGCAACCCAATCGCACTACTGCACACTGCATCAGTCTGTCTACGCATGCCAGGTGAATGCTGCTGGTGCTCGTTTGAATGCCCGCATCCTGGTGTGCACCTGCCGCCGCTCTGTCTGCAACGCACGTGCCCTTGCACACGCATCGCCACAGATGATGATGGTGCTTGCACATCCTTCGGCAAGTTCATTGCGCTGCTGCTGCTGCTGTTATGCTTGTCTGGCACGCATCACACACTCGCAGACACCGTCGACCTGTAGTTGCTGAACTAAAGACAGCCGGCCCCCTGCAGGTGCTACATTTTGTGCACGCGTTCCCTGCTGCAGTGACTTGACCTCCGTTTGGTCTGCTGCAACACGACTGCACACGTGCAGATGCTGGGGCTGAGGCCTTTACTACGCACGGCAGGGTCATCAGGAGCCTGAAGCCCCAGGCAGCTTGGCGGCACAGCAGCGTACGGCCCTATGAGGGCATGTACGTGCGGCAGGCTGCAGTGCAGTACAGGCAGCTGCAGGAGCCACAACCCGCGGCCAACCTGGCAGGTAGGGGACACTGTGGATGCTTGGTGAGCAGAAGCGTCTGGTGACTGGACGAGTTCTGCATGCTCTTCTGTGCACCAAGCGGGATATTGCCAAGAGACAGGTGCAGCAGCCATGCACGACTGATCACACATCGCGCCGAGTGGGCGCCTGCAGCAGTGCCAGTCAGCACGAGTAGCGGCAGCTGTGTGTGTTGTCTGGTGTTGTAGCTGTTTGTGCTGCTGGGTCACTGGCTGTCAATGTGTTGCTGCTGTCACACCCGTTGTCCTAGAGCCGTCTGCGCGGGGGTTCCTGCGTATGCCCACGCATCATTACAGGATATGCAGGCAAAGGCAAACCAACTACAACCAAAATATTCAGAACCAAGGCATAGTAATGAACTAACACCTGCATTTTTTGTGCGGAGGGTACAAGCCATGCTGTTACTATTTGACTAATTCCACTGGGGCCCAAAGCGTCATGCGTGTGCCCTCTCGCCAGGTTGCACAGTGCCCTGAGGCGTCATGCACGCGTCATGCATGCAGATGCGTCCTGGCCGCCTAGTGTACCTGGCTGGGTGTACTTTCCCTCCCACATGAGCCCAGGCCAGTACTACGAGCAGCTGCACGACACTCTGGCCAAGCACCAGACGCTTGAGGCAGTGCTGCATGCAGCTAGCCAGCAGAACAACATCGTCGCCGTCACATCGTCAGGTACGGGCGTGGTGTGGTTACACGGCAGGGCAGTCTGAGCTGGTCTGCTGTACACAGGCCGTTCTCTTGCTGACAGTGAGCGGGCTGATGCAAAAGTCTGTTCCATGCAGCAAGGCATGCAAGATGCAGTAAAGCACATGAGGTGTAGTGATGTTTGGTCACCACCAATCTTGGTCGGATGCCTATTTGCCGACAGTCCAGAGCAACAGCATCCCCGAAACGCACCTGGCACAGCCAAAGCAGGGCTGATGCACCGCTTCATTGCCCAAGATGCACAGGCGCACACCCACCTGTGGTGCGCTGAGCAGCGGGAGCTGCCTCCTGACGTCATGCCCGCCTGTTTGCGCATGCCAACGTGTGCTTGCAGGAGAGCTGAAGTCCAAGCTGCGGCCCCAGGCGTGCTGGGAGGTGCACCGGAGCTATGACTGGGGCATGTATGTGCGCGCTGACGTCGCGCAGCAGATGCAGCTGGTGCCCAGCCCTGCAGGTGGGGTGCGCATGCGCAGGGGCCTCGTACGCTGCGGCCACGCTGTTACAGCAGGTATGATGCGTTGCCGTGTGTACATGCAGCCCTGTTGCACAACGGACGCGGCCGTCCCCCTACCTCAGCAGATGGATACATGGGGTGCTGCGCTGCTGGATGGCAGCCATGCCAGAGTTGGTGTGGTTGTGCACCCCTATGCGTTCTCTGCTGGCTTTGGTGCACAAGCCACAGCTTCAACAAAGCGTGGCATCCGGTTTGAATCGCATGTATTCGTTGCTGTGATTGCATGTGCTGCTGCGCTGCCCGCCCCAACGCAGACCTCCTGTTCATTCTGCGTCCTCCTCTGCATCATTTATGTGTGGATCTCCAACTCGCTGTCTCTGCCTGCGCCTGCATGCATGCAGTGCCTGACTACCGCCAGCTCTGCTTGAAGCTGCGGCAGCTGCGGCTGGATGCCGGGGCAATGGACTGCTCCTGGCTGAACGACAAGTACCTCAGCTTGCAGCACATGCACGACAGCCCTGCACCCAGTGGCATGGCGCTGGTGCTGGACCATGTATGGTGGCTGGACGTTTGGGGCAGCATCCCTGGTGGGTGCCAAGATCGAGAGGGGCTTGCTGTGTATGTTGTGTGCCAGCCAACCATGTCGCCATGTCGCTGGTGTTGGTGTGCAGAAACGTTGGGTCGACACTGCAGCGCGGGCTGTTGGTGATCGGCACGCCTATGCTCGAGAAGAGCCGTACTTCAGCTTCACAGGAATATGGGCGGCAGCCCTGCACACGGCACCATGCATGGCCCTGACGGCGCAGGCCGTGTGGTGGCTGGTGATGGAGGAGCGCAGTCCTTGTGCATGCCATGCCAAGGTGTTCCTGTCTGGTTGACCGGTTTCGCCGTGCGGCTTGAACTTTCATGTGGCGTTGGCTTCGGTGCTGCTGCCGCTGCTGCCGCTGCTGCCTGCGACTTGCTGGTGCTCCAAACCGTGCCGCGGCGTGTGCGGTGCTGTGCCGTGCTGCGTGCAGGTGTGCCGCCTGGCTGCTATGAGGTGGCGTGGGTGGTGGACATCACCCACACCACACACCTGGCCACTATAACCCTGACAGCGGAAGCAGTACCAGTGCATGGCCAGCAGCAGCAGGGCGGCGCAGAGCCTGCAGCGGCAGCAGGCCAGGCCGTTGAGGCACATGGGGGTCAGCGCAACAGGGTGCAGGTGCTCCAGCGCTGGCACCCAGAGCTGCAGGAGCTGCAGCAGCAGATCAAGCTGCATGGTGCAGCATGGGGTGTCATGTCTGGGGGCTGCTGCGTGTCGATGACTACAGCACTGTGCAGCTGTCGTGCAAGGACATTGATGGATTGTATAAGAGCTACATGCGCTGGGCTATGGTGGAACTCGTGCCTGTTGCACCCCAGGAGCAGCAGCAGGTGGCAGCGCAGCGCAACAGGGTGTGGAGGCCACCCACGGAG
This sequence comes from Scenedesmus sp. NREL 46B-D3, assembly GCA_014080715.1. Taxonomy (NCBI): domain Eukaryota; kingdom Viridiplantae; phylum Chlorophyta; class Chlorophyceae; order Sphaeropleales; family Scenedesmaceae; genus Scenedesmus; species Scenedesmus sp. NREL 46B-D3. The sequence goes on along the minus strand of JACERP010000003.1, from coordinate 111,919 downwards.
CATGCAGGCAGTCAGGGGCATGTGGAGGTGCTGCTGGTGGAGCAGCGGCTGGAGTTAGGTATGCGCGTAGCAGCATGATGGCTTGGCTGGGGCGCATATTCCGCCAGCATGTCGAGTAGATGTGGCTGTTGTACGTGTGGGAACACATTTGTTATTCACCAAGGCGGACCAAGATATCCAATGCTGTTGCAGATGCACGCTAGACTTTGGGCCCTACCAATGGTCCACTTGTACTGTGCGGCACGCTTGAACTGTCTTGGCCTGCTGCTTGCCACTCTTTGTCACTCTTGGTCTGCCGCGAAATCTCACCTGCGGCCTTCTCTGTTCCCTGATCATGGTGACATTTTATGCGAGTGCTTGTGGCGTATGGTGATCATGCTCACAGTTTTTAGGGCTGGAGTGTGAGCGGAAAACTACAGCACATTCTGGCACATCATCAAAATCGTAACATGCTTGGCACTTCCTGCTGCCCAGTCCCCCGTGAAACCGAGCTTGTACAGATTGTCGTGCAAGCGAACAAGCGAAAACTTGTGTCCGCTGCAGTCACGTGGCAGGTACCGTTGCAGCTGTTGGTTGATGGAGCCGCAGGAATGTAGTTGCTGCTCACATTACTTGAATCATCTGCTGATATATTTTGTTGCTGAGATTCACACGTTTTTGCCGACTGCTGTGAAGTTTGACAAGTTAGGTACACAAACTATTGACTTTGCGGTGGCGCGTACAGCTTGAAGGCCTTTATACAGTACTACGATCATGAAATTGGCGATAGCAGTGGTTCTGGTGTTGCTTGGGGCCGCCTGCCCAGGTACGGACCTGGCAGCACTCCCAGCATGCTTGTGCCTGCACAACATCTGAATGCTGCTGCTGCTTCCTGCCAGACAGCAAGCCTGCTTTCATCAAAAATCTCATACAAAGCCATGCACCCCATCCACGTGTCTTTGCATATCGTACAATTGCACACCGGTGCCAGCTGCAGCACCTGCATGGAGCACCCACAGCATGCACTGTTATTCCATCCCGTGCACAGCTAGGTTCATGCACATACCATGCCTGATTTTCCTCAATCCGACGAACAACCCACTTATACCAAGGAACACTAAAACACACTGCTTGTCACAGCTGAGTCAGCAGCTGAGTCAGTGCAGCGTACCCAGGCCGGGCAGATGCCCATCCCCGCACTGCCAGCTGGGCACAAGCCCAACTTCATCGTCATCCTGACTGACGACCAAGGCTGGGACGACATCGGCTTGCACAACCCCAAGTACGTCAACACCCCAAACTTAGACAAGTTTATCAGAGGGGGGACGCTCTTCTCCAACTTCTACGTGACACCCCAGTGCGCGCAGACGCGTGCCGCGCTGATGACCGGCCGCCACTACCCAAGGACTGGCACCATGCTGGTGCATGCAGGTGCGCTCTGCTGTAAGCAGCAGGCCTTGTGTGCGCCGCATGGCGTTTTGTCTGACCAGGTGTCTCACAAGCACGGCCGTGCGCTTTGACTCTCGCCGTGCCAGCAACCGTCATCACCCCGTCACCAGCAGGTGCAGCACTGCCCCCTGCAAACACTCCCGGACTAATAGCTGCACAGCACATGCTGCAGGATTTGCACTCTACTTCATCAGGGAGTATAGGTCTATGATCATGGATTATCAAGGCAACCGTACCAAGGCCATACCTATATTGTTCATGACAGGAGCATCTTCACACTCTGCTGTGCTTGCTGTGTGTACGCCACAGGGTGGGATTTCATGAACACAGCAGAGGCGACAGCTGGCGAGGTGATGTCAGCAGCGGGGTATCACACCGCGGCATTTGGCAAGTGGCACAACTCCGACATGGCTGGCTACGCGCCATGGTCTGTTGGGTTTGATGAGGGGGAGCTGCCTGCAGCCAACAAGGACTGCCCGGTCAAGTGAGCACCAGCAGTGCACCCGTACCTATAGCAGCATGGCCTGCTTCCTGTAGTCTGTTGTGCACATGGGACGTGCGTGCTCAAGTGGTGCAATCAATCAATCAATTACACGTTTTTCCAGCAAGAGTGAAAACCCAAAAAAAAGGGGAGTTGCTACAAAACCACCTTCAGTGGTTCCTAACCGGTGGGCGCAGGCCCACAAGCTAGGGCCAGATACGGCCAAAACCTTGAACGCAAGAGCGCTCGCTTGACAGATCTCTCATGCAATGATCATACCCAAACCCTAATCACTGATGGCCCTGAGCTGGACCACAGCGTCAGTGCACTCCCGCGTGGGATGAATCCTCCCACAAGGGCACTGCCAGTGGTGCGTGCCCAAGTGGTGCGCGCCACTCAATTTCTGGACCACCACAGCAGCAGCAGCAGCAGCAGCAGCAGCAGCAGGAGCATTGCAACTCCACCTACTTGCCAGCCAGGGAAACTGTAGAAACTGTTTGCATGCTTTTGGCACAGCTGGCGGCTGCCAGCCCTGGTCACCTGGGTGTGACAAGACAGAGCTCTCTGCGGTGCACGAGGTCTGTCTGGTGGAGCACCTGTTAGCGACGCATCTGGCCATCTGACCCTGCTCAGCTACCGACGGCGGGCCCCAGCGCCTGGGGCGCGCCCGCTGTGGGTGCACCTGGGGTGGTGCCTGACGCAGAGCAGGAGCCTGGAGCAGGGTTTGCTGCGCCCATCGGCAGCAATTTTTGTTGAAGTGCTGCCAGCGGCCGACATCGACGCCTGCTGAAGCATCAACAGCAGCTGCGCACAGCATGTATGTTGATTGTCCAAGATTCGATGCTGATGTTCTTTCAGGGCTGACGCAACTGCTGCGCATTTGCCACTGCAGCCGCAATGGAGCGTATGTGCTGCCAAAGCCAGATGCCGCACGAGAAGCAGCAGTAGCGACAGGGGCAGGGGCAGGGGGAGACGCAGCAGCCAGCCGCAGTGCCAGCACCACCAGTGGCAACAGCACCACTGCAGGCACGCCTGCCAGCCGCAGTGCAAGCGGCGGCAGCAGCAGCAGCATGGACGTCACTGCAGGGACAGCCTCGGTGAACAAGCTGTTCACCGGTGACATGTCGAAGAGGGAGCAGACAGAGATCAAGATGATGGACGATGTGCTCAAGCAGCTGCAGAAGTACAGCGCAGCAGCAGCAGCAGCGCCAACACAGGGCCACAAGAAGCCGTTCTTTATCTACCATGCACCGCATGCAGTCCATGTGTGAGTTACAATTGTACTAGCAGATCAGCATGCCAAAGCAGCGATGCAGTGTTGCGGATGTCGTGGCAATGCAACGCATTGCAAGCAGATGCCATGATGTTTAGACATTCTCTGGATAAGAACAGCTGAACCGAATGCCGGAGGCTGTACCATGTCTGGCTGAGTCACCTTCACATCAACAGATGTGAGTATGTGCGCATTGCTGCATGGAACATCAAGTTTGCAGCTTTTCTGTCAGCCATAAATCTGTGAGACAGCTCAAGCTCAACAAGATGGCCATGTGTGACCTTTAATGCTGCAGGACTCCTGTTCGATTGGACGGCAAGTCCAAGAAGGTCAGGTTCTCGCCGCCAGAGTTCAAGGTGAAATACTACACTGAAGCCAAATACAAGGGCATCCCGACCAACTTGCTCGACGTGAGCAGGACCAGCGCTTGCCCACATATGAGCTTTTCATGATTCCGGCAACTGAGGCAGCAGAGGAACATGCACGACACGACTCAGCAATGCGGCAACGAATGCTGCATCACCGCACTGTGAAGCCCTTGGCTGTGAGGGTTGACCTGCTTGTTGTTGTCTGGGCCACCTGCAGCTGTGGGCAATGCTGGAGTACTTGGACTCAGTGCTGGGCCGGCTGTTCAAGGAGCTCAAGGAGTCAGGGCTGGACCAGAGCACGTACGTGATGCTAATGAGCGATAACGGCAGCTTCCTCCTGCCGGACGAGCCCAAGCAGGTGTGGCCGCACTTCGCGCACAAGCAACGACCGCTGATGCGTCAGCGCGTTGTGTGCGCAGCTGCGATCGCAGTGCCGTGCTATGCCTATGACTCGGCTGCCGTGCATGCATGCATCATGCACTCGGTCACGCAGCTACCACTCAAGGCTCCCTCTGCCGAGCTCCTGAAGCTGACATGGCATGCTGTGGCTGAGAAAAACTGGCGCTGCTCAGTATGGGTTGCATTGTTTCATGGCATGCAGAAGCGCATGCCTAGCGGCCTGACGGGCACCAAGTCTGAGGTGTTTGAGGGGGGCGTGTGGAACTTCCTGGCCGTGCAAGGGCCGGGCGTGCAGGCGGGAGTCACCGACAGCACCCTGCTGGATATCACAGGTGGGAGACGCCGCCTTTGGTCGTTGTATCTAGGTTGTTGCTGTTGTTGTTGCTGCTGTTGTTTCTGGGTGTTAGTTGTTTCTCATCTGTTTTGTCATCTGGTAGGGAAGAGTGCTGCAACTCACTGCCAGCAGCGTATCCTTGACCAAGACCACAGCCCTTGTGCCTGGCGCATGCAGCAGTGCCAAGAATTCCCTGCCTTGGCAAGACTCTGATGTGCAGGCACATGCAGGAACAGCAGCAGAATGGCAACTATTGCTGCTGGGTATCATGCCACCGTGTACATGCATGGTACCATTTAGTATGTTTCATAAGCAAGATTTACAGCCTTCATCCAACTTCCCGCCTTCCTTGTTGCAGTGGCTGAGATCAAGCACTCAGACGCACCCCAACAGCACCTGCCCTGCGGTTTACTGTCTGTCTCAGACGATCAACATCTAACCATTGCCACTGTCCTCATACCAGCCAGCAGTGAGGCTGGCAACCACTGACAAAGCATGCGCCGTTGCCAAACCTTTGTGCCGCCACCGCCGGTCCTGCTTGCTGCGCTCCACCTGCAGACGTCCTGCCGACCATGGCTGACCTGGCGGGCATCACCAACAGCGCAAGCCACCTGCCATGGGATGGCCTCAGCTTCAAGAACCTGCTGACACCAAGCAGCAGCAGCAGCAGCAGCAGCAGTGCAGCGGGTGTCGGTGCAGATGGCGGGAGGCGGGCGCGGCTCGCTACGAAAGCGCAGCAGGAGCGCGTCCTGTTCATGCTGGGGCCGCAATGCTGGGATGCCAATGCGGTGCCAAGCCTGACGACAGACAGGTGAGGGTGTGGTGCGGCAGGGAGGGCAGGTTTGCAGGCGACTTCAGAATGTCACAAGAGACCAGCTTGCCGTTTCAGCACATGCATTACGACAGCCTGCTGTGGCGCCTGTGCTGCGTGACTATGCAGTGAGGGGCTCAGCCGTTGCTGGCACACCGCACACGTCGCATCATCGTGTGCCCATGCGCTCTGTCGTGAAGGTGGTTGTAGGACTGTGACCGCTGTGACATGCGCCTGCTACTGCTGTCTGATGCCCCCGTGCTGTGTGCAGGCAGGCTAACAGACGGCATCTGCTGCTGTGCTCGAGAATGATAGGGCCGGCATGCTCAACATAATCTGAACAAGGCTGTCCAAGCACTCCTTGTGAATTACGTTGATATGCCACTGCTGATGCACTGCATGGTGGTGCACAGATATTGACAGGCGGCAAGTACTGCTATGAAGTGACCTGTCCCAACAGCCGGGCGGCTTACGCATCAGTGCGACGCTGTGTGCTGCTTGATTCATACTTCGCAGGGAGGTAGCCAAGCGACAGATTTTGCTAGACTATGACAAGGGCGGCATGCCCAACCACATCTGGAAATGGCTGCCCAGCCTGCAGCCCAGCAAGCCCGGGTTTGAGAACTGCGTGGGGGCTCGCTACAAGGATTTCAAGTGGGTGGGCGTAAACAACAAGGTGTACAGGTGAGGGCAGGGCTGTTGTGACGCATGCGGACCTTGAGGGGCTGTGGGGTTTGCAGCCGCGTGCCTGAGGCTGTTGGTGTTGCCTGTGCTGCTGCAGCTGGCTGCTAGAGAGGAGTGCGCCATGCCAGTTTTGCTGCAACATGTATGCTTCGGAAGGTGATGAAGCAGAAGGTCAGCATGGCACTGTTGGGCAGTGGGCTTGTGCACACACATGTGTGTGGATGCTCACGACCTGGTCAGCCTCATCATGTGATGTGCATCCATGGTGCAGGTTTGCCAACGACTCGCACGTGGAGAACAAGCAGACGCAGGCGCCGCCGGCGCTTGCAGCAGCTGTCAGCAAGAAGCTCTCCGCCGCGGCACGCAGCTGGTGGCAGTCCATCGTGGCCGAACCTCACAGCTTCAACAAGCCCACCTTCTACGTGGGCCTTGGCGGGAGCCTTGTCAGCAACGTGTTGGCGGCTGGCGCGCATGAGCGCACGCCCGGCAACATCACGCTGCTGGCGATGGGGGCGACCGGGTTCAGGAGCCCCGGGGACCGCGCCTGCTACAAAGTGCAGGTGATCATGAGTATGTGGTGACAGCTCTGGTGTGTGTGGATGGTTACTCGGCTCAGGCGGCTGGTGGGCGTTGCCGCTCAAGTACACACCTGCAGCACCCGGCCGAAGCGTCCTTGAGCATGTCCGCCTGCAACGATGGTACTGTGTGTGCTGCTGAAAACATGGTGGCCTGGTTTGCGTGGCTCCTGCACCTGCACTTCAGGCAGTCAGGGCGGCTGGCGCATGACAGTGTCTTCTGCAATCTCGCAGTCCCAGTTCACGGCAAGCTCTGCCAGGACCGCTGTTACGCCAGCAAGTGTGTCAGCCGCATCCATAAAGTGATGGAGTGTTACGCAGCCACGTGCCATCAATAATGTCAGGCACAACACAAGGTGCGTGCTGTGCGTGCACCTCGTGTACCTGCACCGCATGCAGGTCATGACGGCTGGCAGGTACGACGTGACGCTGATGTACACCTCCAATGCACCAGCCAGAGTGAAGCTGTCGTTTGGCACCTACCAGGCCATCAAAAGTGGCGCTGCTGCTGCCATCACTGCACAGCTGCCGCAACAGGTGAGCGGAGCCACAGCATGACGCGCATACGAGAAGTCCCAGCACCAGCCGCTCACCTGGCATTTATTTTGTGCATGCTGTTGCCGCAGCGTAAGCACACAACCATGTCCACACAGCAAGCATTCAGCCGCCTGATTCAGACGGCGACCTACAGCAGTGTTGGGCTGCTGAACCTACATCACTGGAAACTGAACTCAGATGCTACTCCTGCTGCTGCTGCAGACCAGCAAGATGGAGGGCTACTCAATTGGCTCCCTGACCCTGCCAGCATCAAACGGCAAGAAGACGGAGCTGTGCCTGGAGCTGACAGCCAGCAGTGCACGTGGCAGCCCCGTGTTCAAGAGCTTGGCAAACATCCGCTTCACGCAACTAGCAGCAGGGCCACCCCAAAGTCCGAGCGGTGGGGGAGGCTTACTGCCCAAGCGTACTGCTGCTGATGCTGATGTGGCGCTGAACGCCGCTGCTCGGGAGGCGCTGCGAGCCAAGTGCAACTGGGTGGGCACCTCCAATGTTGCTGAAGACGTCGACGCCGTCATGGAGAGCATGTTCTCACCATACAACGCCGAAGACACCGACGGCTGCGTGGAATGCCAACCGCAGCTGTGAGCCGTGCTCAGCCAGGCAGCTGCTCACTCCACATGTGCACTGTACATGTGGTTTTGGTTTGTCCAGGGCGTTCATGGAGGTCTTGGCCGCTGCCGCAAAGGCTGAGATGTGACGTTTGGTGTCAGTGATGCTGTGTGTGCATGAGCGGCTCTTGTTGGCGATCAGGTGCACTGGGGTGCAGCACAGCTCGTTTCCACCATGGGATCTTCATGGGAGCCCAGTCTGAATGTGGATGTTGACGTACGACATCAGGTATCAGTTTGTAATTTGATGTGGGATGGTTATCATGACATTTGGTAGGGATGGCTTTGTCCTTTTTTCTTTTCTGTCTTGCTTTGTTTTGCTCTCTGCCCAACGAGCCTGTCATTGGCTCCCCAAACGGGCAAAGTTACCCATGTAACTTGCAAAATGTGGATTGTGGATGACAAGTAGGTGACTCTCCGTGACACAGCATAGTACTGTGAGAGTACTACCAACACGTGTCACTGGGTGCTCCTCTTGATCAGTCATATGGCCCCTGCCTGTGCGGACGCTGCCAGCAGTGGTGGTCAGGCAGCCGTTGTTGCGGCAGGGCAGGGCAGGGTCTAAAGTGCCGACACATTCTCGGCAGCTGTTGGCAAACATATGCATCTACTTACGCTTGCATGTGCTTCCAGATGCTTAGCATTTGCCTAACTGCCTCATATGGCAGCTTGCGGAGGAGCATATCCAGTGCTGTGGTGACACAGCCTGCGCTTTCGACCGGGCAAGGCTTGCGTTTGAAGCTTGACATGTGATCAGGAGCCGCCTTGCATCTGATCTGTGCGCAGCCAGGATGAACTACAGCGGTGCTGGTGCAATTGTGACCCTACTGCTTGGACTTGTCAAGTGTGGATTGCGCGTGCATTCTTTGCCCAGCGAGCCTGTGATTGGCTTCTCACATTATTTGTCAGACAACATCACCCATGCAACCAAGATTGAACTGGCTGCAGGTCTGCAGCTGGCAGCAGCTTCAGTCAGATGGCACGCTTGCGCACGGGCCAGCAGCAAGAGGCATAGCCAACAACAAGCCCGAGCTGTTAAAATCTTCAACTCGTGCTGGCACAGCAGCAGCAGTGTCCTGTAACACAGATGCTACCGCACTACAAAATACAACACAGCTGTTAAGCTAAACTAGAATAACACCAGTGAACTGCTGCCTACTTCTGACATCAACTGACGACATCACACAAAGCCGCAATTTGAAGGTACGGCACCACCCCTGCCTCCCACTAGGAGTAGGCTGAGGGCAGACAGCACAAACACAAGCACATATGCACCCATACATGTTGCACAGCACACTGCAGACCGGAGGTGTCAATGCACGCCACTAACACTGCACTGCGCAAGCATACACTGGTTTTGGAGAACGCTGCACACAGGGCTTAGGGCACAGCAGGACGGCGGCGACACCGACCCAGCGATGCCACCCCGTAGCGCGCTGCAAGAGCACGAGCACGCACACCCCCCCACACACCACCATAGCGACACTCATGTGGCAGACAATCGAAGTTGATAGCCAGGTGCCCCGTGTGCCGCTCCCCTTGCCACAGCATGTAATGCGCCCGCAGCATCCAGGACAGCTTCAAAGTGGGTGCTTGCAACACAACAGATCAACTTCACCAGCAGCTTGACAAACAAAACTAAAGCTCTCTGGCGCTGTGCACTTTATCTTGTATTGGCTGGCAGACACCAGTGTACTTCAGTTACAGCAGCTGACAACACACCTACTGTGCTGACACTGGCTGCTTGAAAAAGTGCTTGAGGATGGAGGTGTTGCCACCTGCGGCCTTTGCTGACCTGTGTGCTGCTGCTGGCCTAGCAGCAGCAGCTGCTGCTGCATGAGGGGCTGTTGAATCCACCACAGCTGCTGCAACTGGTGCTGCTGTTGGTGGCGTGGAGAGCGCAGCTGCTGCACCTGGGGCGGTCGGCACTGCCACCGCTGCTGCGGTGGCAGCGGCAGGTGCTTGGTGCGAGGCTGCTGCACCTGGTGCTGTTGCTGCCACCGCTGATACAGCAGCTGCATCCTGCGCAGCACGCGCCTCTGCTGCAGCAGCCAGTGTGTCAGCACCTCCCTGCTGCTGCTGCTGCTGCTGCCGCTGCTGAGCTGCTGCAGACAGCAGCTGCCCCACCCTGTCCCGCGCCTCCTCTGTGCGTGCCAGCCCCGTCAGCGTCTCCTGCATAATCTGGTGGGTGGCCTCGCGGTGAGCAGGAGCGGCCATGCCAGCAAGCCACTCCTCCCTGCATGAAGCAGCAGCAGCAGTCGACGGCAGCAGCAGGCACGCAATGATGTGGAATTTGTGCCACCTGTGCCGGCAGCGGCCCAGTGAGCCAGAACTGCACTGCCTCGGTGCACGTTAGCAGGATCAGGCCATGAAACAGAGCAAAGCAGTGCACGCGCTGATGTTCAGCTTGTTCTTGCGGAGAAAAAGAGCAGTTTGCTGACAACCTGCGGAAGCTGGCTACTGCACATCCTCTGTGCATCCTTGGTGCACGTTAGCAGGACCAGGCCTCGAAACAAAGCAAAGCAGTGCCCACGCTGATGTTCAGCTTGTTCTTGTGGGGAAACAGCAGTTTGCTGACAACCTGCGGAAGCTGGCTGCTGCACACGGCCGCCGGTGCATCTTGCTCGCCTGGGCTTTGCTTGCTGGGGTGGCGGTGGTGCACATGCTGTGGCGGGAGACAAAGTTGGTGCAGATGCTGTGGCGGGAGGCAAAGCACGCACACTTTGTCCCCCGTCACAGCATCTGCACCACTGCCACCCCGGCAAACACAGCCCAGGCTACTCTGCACGCCACAACCGCTGTGCTGCATGCACACAGGGTCGCAGGAACTGCACTGCGCCTGACAGCAGCACGTCAACAACACCCTTCGAATGTGACCGCTTGAGGCAGCTACTCACTCCCAACGCAGGCCCGCCTGCATGTGCAGGAGCTGCGCCCGCCTGACTTCTGCATCTGTCGTGTCGACGTGAGCCATCCACCCAGGGGCCTTCTTGTGCTGTCCCAGCGCTGCCCCGCGCTTGCTGAAGCGCCGCACGAGCAGCTTGCCGTTGGTGGCGTCCAGGTCAGCGGGCGCTGCACCAGCGCCGTTGCTGCCGGCGATGCAGCGCGGCACATAGCGCCTGCAGGTGAGTCCAGTAGCAAGTATTTCGTAAGGTGAAGATCAATTGCCTCAATATCTGCATGCATGTAGCAGATGCTGCACGCAGCAGCATATTTATCGCCAATGCACTGCCGCTCGTAGTGTGTATTTGTGTACACATGCATGACTTGGGAAGGCAGGGCTGGACTTGCACAGCTCATCATAAGCTTATGATGTTGGTGCCATCCATGTCTGCAGACGCTGCCGGGCCATCATTGCTGCCAGCAGCCCACCACAATGTGTCGTGCATGCAGGCAAAGCGAGCAGCCAGCCGATTGAGCGTTGAGTGCAGTCTTTATATTGTGTTTGCATCAATCACTGGCGGTCCATTGGCTTGGCGGGCATTTGAGCATCACAGTTGCCACCAGAGACGCAGCACACCAGAAACTGCTGCGTCGACAGTGCTTCAGCGGTGCATGCACAGCTGAAGGCAAGATATGGGAGCTTTGAGGCTGCAACAGGTGATGCAACTTGTACCTGGTGCAAGCGTGTGCATGTCGCGTGCTGGATTTGTGATGACTGGCGGTGAGCATGCACAGGAAGCCAGTGCTCAACAGCAAACCACCCCATACTAAGGCTGCATTGCATGTCGAGCTTGTAACAACGCCTGCTTGTCACCTGCGCCACGTCCACCTGGACATCTGCACAGACATTGCATGCTGCCGCAACGCCAGCTGCGCCTTGAGTTGGGCCCCAGTCGAATGCGACACAGCTCAAGCCAGCGCATATAACTGCTGACATGCCAACAAAGCATCTGCATGCGCATCAACCGGCACTGCCCACCTGCCATCTGCTGTAACAACGTGCCTGTCCACCACCTCCACTCTGTACTGCTTGTCATCCGCCACATACACATATGCATCACCAATGGCTGCCATTGGCCTGCCGGTGACGGTGTAGAGCTGTGCTGTCTTGGCTCCCTTGATGGCTCTCTTGGTGGCAACATTCACAAAGCTGAATTCCTGGAAGAGTTTCAGCAGAACTGCATGGTTTAGGGAAGTATCGTTTGACAACCTGTTTTGGCTGCACACTAGCGAGGCATACAATATATGCTGTCCGGCACCCATGGGTGCAGCTGGGCAGCAGCAGTCGACAAACCTGCATGATGCTTTGCTGCTGCGCTGGCTCAGCGGTAAAGGGTTGACAGTTTTTTTTACCTTCCCGTCAACTGTGGAGTCACTTTGGCGCGGCTTGAAGCAGAACTGCAGGCATCTGTGCAGGTTGAAGAAGCTGATGGTTTGAAGCACGATGAAGTCGCGCGTTGCCTTGCCGCCTTCTTCTGAAGCTCTCAAGAGCACAAGCGCATCCACCATGTTTAAAAACGGAGGCGGCTGCGTGAGCTGCAAGTGCTGGCACCGTTCGTCGAGCAGATATCAACAACCAGCAGAGAATACCGGATCAGGGCTGCAAATGAACACTATATCACTTTTTACAGCAGTAGTTTCATGATACATGATGACAAACTGTGGGGTGCTTCATGGCAGTGAGATTGCATTTCAAGCGACAGGTGACAACTGACAAGCAGTGACAGCGTTGTGAAAGGGTGTGATTCCATTCACGCATCATGATCATCATCATCATCATACCCATTCAAGCCATGGCATCAGCGCCATTCACCCATCGTAGTGTCCTGAACCTTTATACATGTGACACAACAGATTCATAGTGAAGATTCATAATAAAAGAGAGCACTGTTTCAAAGCAGAAACTGTGTTTGCACAGGGCTTACATGCTTATGAATGGGGGTCAACAAACTTGCTACCCTCCAGACAAAGATGTTGCTACCATGTATTCTTCCATATGAACTACGATACAGATGCATGAACCCGTGTGAGAAGTTGCAGGTATACAATGCAAAACACACTGCAGCAATCCCGTCGCAACTTCACGCTGGGTGCCCAGCTGGGTGCAGGATGCAGTGTGTGACAGGACACAGCACTGCATGCATGCAAAGGAGAGCTCCACACCCTGTTAGTGAATGTTTTGTGGCAGTTGCGATCACTGCACTGAGTACACACATCTGCAGGTGAACATCAACAAGGACAGAGATGCAACAACATATGGACAGCATACAATCACATGGCACCCCGACCAGGCCTCGCTGGTCAATGCATGCCAACTGCTGCTTTCCACACCATACAATGGCCAGGTCGCGTTGTCCTGGCAGTCACTGCATTATGGTACAGCACAGTAATGCACGCCGTGGCCGCCATGCCATGCCATGCGGTGTGGCCACATGGCCCAACTATGGTCCTGCTGTGGCTCCATAATGCACCGCGCCAAGCGCTATACACTATTCAGCCAGAATAGCTGTTGAAGGACACATAGCTGCACGGCAGTTCCACCACTTGCGATGCACAGAAGAGCGCACTGTGCAAATATGTTCTACGCTGGAAGCCGCCTGCTGCACTCACCAAGTGAGTCGTCAAGGACACCAAGGAGCTCTCAAAGGGCCCAGCTGTGTTCTTCTAGAACATGTTGGTATACTGAGCACAATCCAGCTCAATGTGCTTGCACCAGCAAGACACGCAGAGCACATGCTCCATGCAGGCAGCATGCCGCAGCATGTCACCGACCACGCCTGGCAGATGTGTCAAGACAGCAGTGTTGAAGGCACTTGCTGCGTCGGGGTGCATGTGCGCAGCACTTGATGAACAGTCCTACTCAGGTAACCAGCATTGCATGTGCCGCGTCAGCTAACTGGGGTCACCACAATGACAAAGTTTGGCCCAACATGCAAGCGTTGATACAACATGCACAGAGCTGCCACCGCAGCACCAGAAGGCATCAGCTGGCTGCAAGAAGGCGTCAACGGAACAGGCAGGGCAGGGCCCTGTGTGACTGCACCACGGCCTTCTTGCGACCACAGGCAATCAATCAATCAATTACACAGTTTTCTAGCAAGAGTGAAATTCAAGAAAAGGAGCTGCTCCCAAACCACCTTCGGTGGTTTCTAACCGGTGGGCGCAGGCCCGAAAGCTAGGGCCAAATACGGCCAAAACCTTAAACGCAAGAGCGCTCGCTCGACAAATCTCTCATGCAATGATCATACCCAAACCCTAATCACTGATGGCCCTAAGCTGGACCACAGCGTCAGTGCACTCCCTGAGCTGGGCCACAGGCACACCGAAACAAATCACAGCAAATGCCAACAACAAACTCTGCTGCCCAGCAGCAGCCACCTGCCACGGCATGTCCTGGCAGCGGCATCTAAGTTCCTACGACTGCTTATAGCCATATGATATGCTCCACCAGCAAGTGGGGACACTGCAGCTGTGCCTGCGCACTGTATCACTTTAGCTAACTAACTGTACACCCCTTGAAGCCATCACACCAGCCTGATACGATCCATGCAAATGTTTGCGTCCCGCTCCCGTACGTTCTGGAAGTCGACGCGGTTCACATTGGCCCGGTTTCCTGCCGAGCCATCCTTGCACCTCCAGTCGACCAGGGGAATGTCTACCCGGTGCCACGGCCCCTGCTTCTTCACCTTGTTGGGGCCAAGGTCAGAGAGCTGGATCTCCTGGCCACAGTACAACTCCTTCTCATGCTGCAGGGGCGGCAGGCACCACCACGAGCACCAGCAGCAGATGCAGGATGCAGATGGGTAAGATGTCCAAGGGTGAGATATTCAAATTCGATTGTTGTGACTGTTGTTCAGGGTGCTCCTGCATGAGTTCTATTGAGCGCACACAGAAGAGGAAGCAAGTGGCTCTGCAAGCAATCTCTGCAGAGGGCCAATGCCGGTGCGGGTGTGGTGGTGCAGTCAAGGCAGTGCAACATACGAGCAATGGTTGCACGATGGTGGCACAGACAGATGCACCACCCTAAGCCCACTCACGTTCATCAAGAACACCTTCAGTGGGGGGAGCTGTCCGGGAGGTGTGCTGCTGGCAAATGGGTTGCTGCTCTTTGTATCAGAGCGGATCCAGAACCTCAAGCTTTTTGCCTTGCCAAATGGCTGGTAGCCGGCCTGTGTACAGCGCTTGCAAACAAATGATATTGCGCCGCCCTTTGAGAGCGATGCACACATACCAGTGCTTTTGTCCACACCCTGTGTGCGTGCCAGCAGGTTTTGATTCTTTGCCAAGTATGGTTGGAAGGTCCAGCCAGCGCCAATGACTTCATCATAAATGGTTGTGTTGATGAACCCTGGCACTGGCCTGAAGGTAGTAGGTAGGCAGGAGCAAGGGGCAGATGAGAGCAGGCAGGCAGGTGTTACCGGGTGTCACTTGCAGCGCATGGTAAAATCAGCATGCTGCACGCTTCATGCAGTCTTCCAAGCATCACAGCAATTGTAACAGGCAGTGCCGAAAGCATGCATTTACCAATGGATTTTAAAGCTATGTTGCTTTGCCATCAGCTTGGGATGCTGCATAACTTCACTGTCACAACAGAAATCATGCACATCAAGGGTTTTCACGCAGAGCAGCATTTGCACAGTCTGCCATGCAGCCACGGGGACAGCCTCACTTGGCACGCTCCGTGTCACAGAAGCAAGCACGCAGGTCAAGGAATTTCAAAATGAGCAGCGTGTGCACCGCCTGCTGCGGAGCCAGGCTAATCGCCTCACTTGAGGGGTTGGCCGGTCTTGCAGTTGACTGGCCGGTACTCCATCTTCATCACGCCATAGCTGGGATGCGCAAGCTTCTGGAAGGCGAACACCTGGCAGAGTTGCAGCAGTTGGCACGACCAGCAAGATGTCTTGGCCAATCATCAACTTCAAAGAATACTGTATTCACCAGCCGGCACCAGCTTACATGCAGTACCATTGCAAGCCCTGTGGTACAGGGCCTCTTGGATGCTTCTGAGGGCCTCATTCGTCTGGTGCAATGACCGCATCAAGCAAGCAGGACCGATTGGAATGCAACCATGCATGCCTGGCTGTGCGCGCCGCAAACCAGACGCGCTACACGCGTGCAGCAGAGGCAGTGATGCAGGGTGTACTTGCACCGTCGGGCGCTGTGCTGCGCAGTGTGACGTGCAGCGTCATGAGATGAGCACAATGTTTGTGCTGCCCGCCCCGTCATGCAGTCCCCTTCATTCATCGACTGCGTTCGTTGTCCACCCTGTATTGGCTACGCTGCTGCAGCTGCCGTGCGCTTGGCACACGCACCGACAGGTCAAAGTGGTTGTTGCCGCCGCAGCACCATGGCTGCAGCCGCGTCTCCCCAGTGAACTTGATGAAGTAGTTGCAGGGGCAGGAGTCGGCCACACGCACGGTGATGACCTGCTGCTCGTCCCAGCACTTGGTGTAGAACATGTCCTGCGTCTCGAAAGGGTTTCCTGCAAGCAGGTGCGTGAGGTACAAAGGAGGTGGGGTCAGCCAAGTCAGCAGGACTGGTGCGCACGAGAGGTGGGGTGGCGTGCTGCGCCCTGTGGTTGGTGCGGCCTCCTGCAAGTATGCACACAACACTACAAGCCAGGAGTCAGTCACACGCACAAATACAGGCGTATCATCACAGACCATGGGGCTGGTGTGTGAGCAGGGCAAGCCAGGTGCATGCCCGCCCCGCTGCCCCTGCGGCTCTCACCTGGCCAGTCCCTGCCCTGGTTGTCCTTTATCTGGTAAGGCTTGTAGTACTGCAGGTCGCTAATGCGCAGCGGGCGCCCGTTGTTTTCGGGAGAGCCGGTCCTGCAGCGGACCTGCCAGCAGCGGCAGCGCCAGCAGCAGCGCACAAGTGTGGGCAGGTCAGCAGCAGCAGCAGCAGCAGCAGCAGCAGCTGATAACAGATTTAGGTGAGATTTCAACATGGAACTATGCAGGCACAACCATCGCAGACTCAAGTTGTTCAACCGCTGCTTCGGCCTGTGCAAGTATGATGTGCATGGCATGGTGATGTGCACAAGCCTGTTCATGCTTTCACACTGCATACGTACCTGGTAGCAGCGACCACACGACCCTGCGTAGTCAACATTCGTGTCTGCAGCCGCAGCATACATGTCTGCTGGATAGGGCAGGGAGCCGTCGCCGTTTGTGTAACCGCAGGATCCGTACGCGAGCACTCCGAACGATCCTGCAGGCTCGCCGCATGCTGTATGTGCTGACTCAATCCTAGGGTCTGTGCCATAGAACGTCGCCCTTCCTGCAGTGCGGCAAGCAAGCGGACAGCGTTGTGCACCATTAGATGGCCCTTGTTCGTCATGTTCCTGGTTGCACAGAGGGCAGGATAGGGACATGCTCCTGCACAGCACCAGCACGGGCAACTGCCACCTGTGCCCTGCTGCTAACGCCTGATGGCATGCTCCCAAAACCTGTGAACACGGTGTGGGCTGCATCCGCAACCAGGTGCCGCAACGCCGCCGCATCCGCCACCTGCAAGATCATACGGGTGTGGTCAAATCCCATGCACACTTGCCTGGGATCCATTGGCCAGTTGGCACGTTCGCATTGGGCCGTTTCGGGCTGACTTTCTTGGTGGTGTTAAGCACATCGGTGAAAGAGGTAGTGCGGTACTTGCCGGTAGGCAGGTACTCCGGGCAGCTGGCATCTGCAGCAGCTGCTGCGGTACAGTAGGCGTTGGCGCCACCCCACAGGCAACGGCAGCAGCAGCAGCAGCGTGACTGTCCTGCTGCATGTAGCCCTCAATACAATGAGGTTTGATTGCAGCACGATGTATGCTATGATCTTGCAGAAAAGCTGCGCTCCTGCAGCACAGCTGGCAGTCTCTGGCTGCTGCAGGATCAGGTGCACACATACACCAACAGGTTGTCCAAGGGCAGCAGCATAGCAGGTTGCAGCTGACACCACGGCCACGCTCTACTAAACATCACAGCGCTGATTCACAGCACACACCAGGAAGTGGGGCTCCGCAGCCACAGCAGCTGTTCCTAGCCACAAAACCATTGCTAGGCTTGCTGAGATATGCATGCATGGCAGGTCTCAACTGACTGCCCAACAACAGTGCTGCTGGTGCCATGCGTTACTGCTGTACAGAAACGTGCAGAAGACAAATTGTAGGCATTTTGGTTGTCCTGGCATTGGGGGACTCACTGGAAGTACTCAAGGCGACCACTGAGCATGTGTTTGAGCAGCAGCTCAGCAGCAGCAGGAAGCTGATGGCCGTAGCTGTGGCCGTTGGTGAGGCCATCGCTAACAAAGCAATACACGACTGGTTGATCACTCGCTTCACCGGGCAGCGAATGCCTGCCTCAGCCTGGTTGAGCAGATCAAACTCGAAAATGGGGGCTGGTGCTGAAGGACGAGTAGCTGCTTTCTTTTTCTCACGAGGGCTCCGCACAAACTTGAGCAGGTGTGTAAGCGGTGTGTTCGTTTCCGTCTGACCGCTCAGGTGCTCGGCTCAACCCTCTGGTGACCCCTGGTGACACCAGCAGTCACCCCGATGACCTATGCGGTCTCATATGACCTATAATGCAGATGGCGTCGCACAGAGCTGGCCCACTCCGCGTAGAATGATTAAAAGATCTGTTGCATCGTCGCTGGCATCCATTATTGTCCGACAGTGTTCACCTGTTCATTGCCTCACAGTTGCACCAGTGTACCGGACTAGTACGGTAGCTGAGTGATCCCACGGGCAGCTAAAGAAGCTGAAAAAAAGTATGAGGGAGCCGTTCAAATGCCTCTTCCGATGGTGATGTGGATGTTTGCAGCAAGCAGCATATGTGCAAGCAGCATGTGTGCTGCTGTGGTAATCAGCGCCCTGATCACCTTCCTTGAACCGCGCTAGCAGCCTCGGGTTTGAGACAGCAAGATGTGATAATATGCTGATTGCAGGCGCTCTAGCTGCACACATGGGTATTTGACATGGTGGGAGGGTTTAGGGCTTGCCATGCGGGGTGCATTACCAACCCACAGCTGCGGGGGCCCCTGAGGGGTTACGCAGCACAAGGTGCAGCCTTTCTCTCCGGGGTCCCCTGCCACATTTGCGCTGCTTCGGGTCGCCGCCCCATCTCTCTTGGTCGCAATAAGCTGTGCACAAATCGCAATTGCGAACTGGGATGTCACACTGTACTATTGTATGAGGCCTTGAAGCACGACAAACACTCAGGAGCGGAACGACGGCTCGCTGGGCTGATGCCTGAGGCATGTTCAGTCCTGTACTACTGAAGTGGATAGAACTGTATTGAATGCGTAGCACTGCTATCCTCATGATGAGGATGATGATAACAGGCCTTAAGGCCCATCAAGCTTGTTGACAAGCCGGCGGGCTACAGCACAGCCGCCGTACCAGTGACACCACTGCGGCAGTGGCTGGCCATGGCCAGATCTGCTGGGAGCACGAACATCTTCCGTGTACGGGCTGACGCCAGAGTAACCCCAACCCCCTCTGTTCTGAAACTACTGAATCATGGCCAGACACCCCCCTCCTCCCTGAGTCACCCAGTGCACTGCAGGGCAAGCACTGCTGGCAGCACTGCAGGGCAAGCAGACTCTGCTTAGCAGAGCCGCCGCAACAGCACTGCTGCCAGAGCAGCTGTGATAAGCAGCAGCACTCTGGAGTTAGATCTAACTCAGTCGGAATAGTGAAGCAAGCCTTGAAGGGAATGCAGAGTCACACGGCCATCCAGAGGTTGTGCACAGCTGAAGCTGCATCGCAGCTGTGAAGAGTGGCAGGAAAGCACACGTTCAAGTTGCGAGCACAATGCAGCAAATGCAGCAAAGTTCAAGCTAGCATGACGATCGGGCGCCAGCTGCGTGTGCCAACCAACCAATCTGCTGGCGTGGCACACCTGCCACGTTCAGTGTCCTGTGCATAAAAGCGACCAGCACACCTGCCTGGGCCTATGCTCCCCCGTCATATGACCTGCTGCGCTTGGGTGAGCGGCACCGACTGCCCTTTGATTGCACAGAGCAACAAGAACGTGCCAGGCAAGGCCCTGAGAAAGAAATGGTGAAAGGAGAGAAACCCAATGCACGAGTGGACACTGTGTACTACCTGGTAGCGGGCTGCTGACATCCGCGCATGCAGACGCCGTGACAAAATGCAGGCTTGCAGGCAGGTGACAGGCAAAGCACAACTTGACAGATGTTCAAAGGGGTTCAAGCCTTTATTTGGAAGTCCACGTTCGCCTCATCACCAGCCGCAGTGACCCATTCCTGAAACGCGGCAGCTAGCGCGGGTCCCGACAGTGCACCCCCGCCACATGCTGCAGGCTCACTGCCATGCTGAGCACTGCCGCCACCCGGCACGCTGGCTGCAGCGGCTGCCGGCTGCAGCCCAGCCGTTGCCAGAGGCACGCCCAAGCCAGCTGCGGCTGCTTGCTGGGAGCCGGCGGTGCCGGCTGGGGCTGCTGCTGCTGCCCTGCTGTGCTGCTGCTTGCCGGTCGGCTGCTGTGCAAGCTCCTGGCCAAACCACGCCAGCATGGCAGCTGCAGTCACGGACACTGCTGTGTCCCTGGAGAGAGGCCCTGCGGCACCAACCACAGTCGGCGGACGACACGGACACACTGTGATCCCCTGGGTGCACTGCCACGCCGCAAGAACAGCGATAAAAAGCGCTCAAAGCAGAGACAACCGACTGCGGTCGTGGGCTCGACTCGGCCAAGGACACTGGCGATGTGATCCTACAGCGCTGCTGGTGCAGGAGTGCGTCCACAACGCAAACGTGGCGCCAGGACCCACAGGGGAGGAGCACCCCAGCGAGCCTGTGAAAGTGTGTTTCAAGCAGCACGGCATGCCCAATGCATTCAAGCACATGAGATGAAATGAGTTTGGCCAGCGAGCATGTGGAACAAGAGCCAGCATGGTCGCATGACGCACCAGACTACTCCAATCGCTACAAAACTGACTATGATTGCACGCAGGTGCACAGCAGCAGCCCAACATGAGCTCACCGCCTCCAAACAACCTGTCCAGCAGGCAGGCCTCCACGCCCGTCGGTGGCTTCATGAACGTCGTGTGGCCTGCCCGCTGCAGCACCAGGCGCCAGGAGCCCGGCGCAGCAGCAGCCTCAAACAGCTTCCAGTTGCTGCCTTCTGGGTTGGCGCTGCCGATCAGGCCGGCGGCTGCAAGCATTGCAGAAGACCAAGGAGTTGCCCTTGTGACTGCAGGACGATGGGACTACCGCAAGCAAGCAAGCAGGTTTGATCACGACGGAAAGGTGTTGCAGCAGCCAGCAACGTACATGCTGGCGTGGCTCGCAGCAATGCGGCAGTGATTGTGCCGCGCACGGCACAGTGAGTGCCGCCTCACACGCCACGTGCACACACCTGCCCGCGCATGAGCCCTTGTTGGTGATAACATGATTTGAACTGCGCTGTGAAGGCAGTTAATGGATTGCGCAGTGCACAGCTGCACCCCAAGCCAAGGCTGTCAGCCAGCCGCTGAAGCCTTTTGGCATGGTGTGCAAATTTGGCAGGCCCTCCAGCTGCGCTCACCCGCCATGCCAAAGCTGCGGCCAGCCGCTCTGAGGGCCTTGCTTGCTGACGGGTATGCAGCGGATTCAGCAGTGTACCTGCAGTCAGGTGTGCATGGGTGTTGGCAGGCCGTGTCGGTTGTGTAGAAAGGGCAGCTCACTGCACAAGCAGCATGCAGCGCCTTGCATGCAACAATGTGGCGGCAGCAACCGCTCTAGGGCCCAAGCTGGTCACAAACAGCAGCACCCCAGCATGTCACCATCAGTCATTCCAGCATGCAAGATCACTTTCAGCAGCTAGCTTGACCAAGGCTTGAGTCCGTCAAACACCAATGCAGCACCAAATCGCTTCTTCTCAGCAACGCTTGACCATGCTGTTCTCCATGCCCTAGCCAGCCAGCCAGCTAGCTAGCTGTATGCAGCTGTGCACGGCAGGTCAATTTGTGTGTTTGAACGAACATGCAGTCCTGCAGGGTGAACGCTGTGCTACCACGCCGGCGCCTGCTCACGCTGTGTTGTCGACTGGGTCGATGAGGAAAGCAGCACGGATTGGTAGCCCAGCCACGCTGCCTGAGGAGTAGTGCAGCGCAGCCAGCTTGCCGCCCCTGCTGTGCCCAGCAACAACTAACCGGTTCAAGTCTGCACGCCTGCAACGTTTGGAAATGAGCACTGCTCACTAGGTGCACGCATGCTTTTAGGTCTTACTGCATGCCGCCCTGGTCAGTACACAGCCTAAGTGATGCATGCCATGTTGCTGCTGCTCGCGGGCAAAACGCAGGCAGCAATCGGCAATTATCCACAGGTGGCATGGCTGCGACATGTTGCTGTGTGGCACATGCCGGCGAAGCATCAGACACAACGCAGAAGACACCAAAGCACGCAGACCTGCAGACACTGCCATGCAACTGCTGTATCCTACAAGGCGACCAGGTTGCTGGATGTGCTGTACTGCTGCTGCTGCTCCCTGCGCTGAGGACTCGCATGTGCTGGGTGCTCAAGCAAGCCTGACCCTGCAGCTATGCTGGCACCGCGTGTTTGCCTTGTACTGCCTACTCTGCTGCCTCACTACTGCACTGTCGCAAAGTGCTGCATACAGTAGCTTGCTGCTCTGCTGCTAGTGCTGCCGCCCTGCACACATGTGTGTTATGCATCACAAGGCTGACGGCAGTCCTGCAAGCTGACTGTGCACCCTCAGCCCAACAAGGTACACTGTCCTGGCCCAGCCACTGCGCTGTTTGTGCCTTTAGTGACACGGCCGCATTCCACTGCATTGTTACCTTTGGAAACAAGGAACGAGCACTACAGGCCACCCCTGCAATGCTGCTGCGTAGCGATCCTGCTGCCTGGTGCTGCTGCTGCTGTCTTGCTGTGCCTGACACTCACCCCTGCAGCGTGGGTTGCGCAGCCTCACCGCTGCTAGCTGCCTGCAGCCACTTCACAGCCTCCCCCAGGAAAGGCATCTCGGCAGCATCTGGGATGATTGTCAGTGCTGGGGCGTTGTACTGCAGCACTACATACCCCCAGGAGGCAAGGCGGCGAGCCAGCGGTGCATAGTAGCTGGCCCGTGCCTGTTGGTACGGCAGGGAGGGGGGGGGGCGTAGGCAGAGAACCATGCAGATGGGTGTGCAAGCCAGATGCCCGCACAGCTGCTGCGGTGTGCAAGCATACATGCATGCTGTCATCTAGTGCTTGGTGATGGTATCTCCAAGGTAACTGTGGCAGGATGCTGTGGATGGAAGGCGAGGTGGGCTGCCTCACAATTTTTCAATGAAAACTCTCGTTGCCCAGTATGCAGCCAGACGTTGCCTATGATGACGCCACAAACTGGCTGCAGCAGGCCCTTTGTTGGAACGGTGACAGGTGTCGCCTGGCTGCATCCTCGCATGGATGCTGACAGGGCGGTTGAGGCTCCTTAGCGTGCACGTGCACATGCATAGCTGCCCCAGCGCACACGTTCCGTCACATTACATTAGAAACGCCCCTGCTGCTGCTGCTGCTGCTGCTGCTGCTTCTGCTGCTGCTGCTGTGCGCCCATGCTGTGCTTTTACTGTGCATGCACACACCTGAAATCCATTCAGCAGCACACACACGGGGAAGGGACCAGCAGGGGACGTATCTGCAGCGCTGCTGACCATGGGTACAGTTATGAACAGTGGCAGCTTGACAGGCCTTGACTCCTCCTGCTGATGGCGGTTCCCTGTTGAACGCGTTGAAGTGATTTGGCCTGTCACCATGGACCAAACATATGGCCCATCTTGCATTATATCCTTGTCGTTCAGTGTTGTGAGTGAACGCGCAGATGCTCTGCCCCACAAAGGCCAGAGGAACTTCATGGGACTTCAAGCACGAGTTAGACCAGCCACGTGTGCATGTATCATCGATATTCTCGCAATCAAAGCTTGAAAACACGGCAGTAAGTTCAATTCACAATGTGCTACGAAGCTCAGCACGTGATATCGCGGCACCCCGACCTTGTTTGGTGAGGTCACCCTGACTTCGTACCCGGCAGTAACATGCTGACGAAGCAGACGTGCCCCTCACCTGACAGGTGGAAGCCTTGCATTAACTATTTGAGTGCATTTGCCGATAGGTAATGTTAACGCAGTAGAAGCAAACTCACTCGTTCAGGTGAGACCTGGTTGCACTGGAGTTTGTGTCTGCTTGTTGTGGTTCGGCCGGCTGATTAAGTTGGTCCCAAACAACTAGGCTACTCCTGCACCACTGCTGCACAATTAGCCCAGTGTGTAAGACAAAGTGCTGCCAACCACATGCAAGCTCTTCCTGTGGACAACTTGTGTATCCCAACGGAAGCTTAGGCCTTAGTGTAGCACTGAAATCGTTACCTCATGCCACAAGCTTGTGAGAGGACACGGCACTAGCATGCAGTACATTGGCAGCCCACCCAACCCCCCGCATAAAAGCCAATCACCTTGTGGCATTAGACGACCACACCGTCTGCATGATCTGTGCATGTGTTACTGCCAGAATGTAACAACCCACAGCAGCGCACAGCAACAGCACAGTGCTGCAACTTCCACACTACATCAGGCTAGAGGGCAGCAGACCAAGGGTTGGATGATATCATGTGGACCCTCACTGATGTCTATTTCTCGCCAGCCTCCTACACTGCCACTGCAAACACGTGCACCGCCAATGACGCATCCTCTGGCTGTTCTCACGGATGACAGACCATGCAATCCCTCACAATCATCATCATCATATTACCCATTCAAGCCATAGCATCAGCGCCATCGGCCCCGCGCCCCACCGGGGCGGAAAGAGGAGGGAGCACTGCTCCAGAATGTTTGCATGCATTGCGCACATCCCAAGACTTGACAAGAAAAGCAGCAATACACGGTGACACCATCAGACATCTTCCAGAACTGCCCCAAATATCATCAGATACAAAACGCAACACCTTGATTGACGAATCAGCCATGGACAAAACGCTGCGCAACTTTTCAGCGCAACCAGGCAGGGATCTGATCTCAGCAAACATATCATCCCTCTGAGCAGAAGTAGCAGGGCAATCAAACATGAAGTGTGACAAAGACTCAACTTCTGCACCACAACAAGGACATCCTGAAGTGGAGTTAGCTCTGCGACCGCCAAACTGACTAGTACGCTCATGTACACACAGACAACCCATACGAACGCGCAACAGCAATTCAATACCACGTGGAATTGCCACTGAACGCAAGTACGGCCTAGGCCTCCTGAAACCCATAGCATCAACATGAGAGGGATGCACATGAGCCACATACCGACTCAGAGTGGAGTGTTCCAACGTTTCACATGCAATCCTTTCAGCATGTAGTGTCTTGACCTGCTTGTTGACATGGCTCTTGCACGCACTGGCTCTGCCTTCCGCGGTCACAACATTCACACCATACTTGCACAGCAGGCTCTGCACATACTTGTGCCACGGTGTCACCGCCACAGCACCACTAGGACGCCTCCACTCAGCTGTAAACACTTGATTTGGCAGCCGAACGCCCTGCATACGCTGAATCTTGTAGTAGTACTCCAAAGCCCTCTGATGAAGCCACATATGCAACGGTTTCACACCCCATTCTGCCAAGAGAGCTGAAGAGCATGGGCGCTCCTTGCCACAGCGCATTGCGCATTTGATGATGTCTGTCTGCACTTTGTCAATCAGCTGCAGTTGCCTAGCTGTGGACGGAAACCAAACCTCACTGCCATATTCGACAATGGGACGGACACACGTCAGCAACAGTATGCGTTTAACCTCCACACTGATGCTGCGGCTCTTCCAAATTGGCATGAGCGCACCCTTCACACGTTGCACCTTAGCCAGCATCTTCTCAAAATGTGTGGTCCATGTACAGGTATTGTTGAACCACAGGCCAAGATAGCAGTACTCCGATACAACAGGCACAGGGACATTGTTCCAAACAATGCCGGAGTCGACCAGCTGGCTGGTCTGTCTTGCTGGCAGCACATGCATGACGGCAGACTTCAAGCTGTGGAGCTTGAAGCGCCACTGGCAACTGTAATTGTAAACAGTTGCAGCCACAGCCTGAACTTCAGACAGAGACCCGCAGACAGCAACAAAGTCATCAGCCTGCATGGCTGCCACAACTTGGCCTGCAGGTTCGTCACGAGGGCCCATGAGGGTAACGCCAGGGTGCTTTGCATGCACGTCACGCAGCAAGTCGTCGATAAACAACAGGTACAGTGTGGGCGAAATAACATCACCCTCATGCAGGCCAAGGTCGCAGGTGAACCTATCCGTGGTGCAACCCTCATGAGACACCACACGCTGCGCGCCCTGATACAAGTTGTACAAGACACGGAACATCTTGCCACGCACACCCTTATCCCACAGCTTCTGGAACAAGCCATCAAGCCAGACCGTAGGGAATGCTTTGAAGGTGTCAACAAACAACACATAATCCAACACATAATCCCTCACAATGAGATAAAACACAGAAGTACAGCGGCTGTCTTGCAGCACAGAGCACCATGCTCAAATGAGCACAGCGCTGCAGTCGCAGTAGTGGCCTGGTATTACTGTGAAGCACTGCAAGTTGCTGCTTACAAGAGGTACATTGAACACGCAAAACAGATGGTGGTTGCACCTGTTCAAGTGTATCGTGCAACAGTTGCCGAAATCACTTTTTGAACTGCGCTTCAAATCAACGTTGTGAGAACACAGCAAGTCAGCAGTATACACATACACCTGTTGCTGACTTTGAAACGTAAACCCGTTGGTGAGGGTGTCACCAGAACAACACAACAAGGGTGTGCCATCCAGGTTGCTTTTATCGAATTTTTTATTGTGTATGATATTCTCTGAATTTTCAGTTGGAAGTGGAAGTAATGCGAGACAGGCTCTGTGCTGGACCAGCATTCCAGCATACCAGGATAACTGGCAGCATAACTGGCAGCCATCCCTTGCTGCAGTCTTGCTTCCCAGGGAGGACCGCCGCTGTAAACTTCATTGAGAGTTTGCGCCAAAGACTTGGGCATGGACTCCGATGATCACTGCATGGTGAGCTGTTTGGTAAGAACATTTATATGTTGTTGGATATATATCCAACCAAGCCTGCTGCAGGCTCCGCCGGCCTTCCTCATCATGAGTCACGCAAAAGCTGCATTAATGCAGCTGCCAATATTGGCATCTGTAAGCAATGATGGCTCTACCCACTGTCATGCTCCGCTGGAAGCACTGTTGAGCACGTTAAATCACTCTATATGTAAGTGCTCCGATGCATTGGAGGTTGTTCCTTGCACAAGTTGTCCAGTTTTCCAATTTCATTTTAGCTCCAAGCTCAACAAGTTGTGAAGCAATCAGTCCCCGGAGATAACAACCTTGTGTTGCATCAGAGTTGGACGCCCTGCAGGGCGGCCAGCTGGCCGCGCTGCCATGCCATGCCTGCACCCCCCGGCCGCCAAGAGATATTGACAAAGTAACCAAGTTACCAAAGTAGGGCCACTGGCCCGCCCAGCTTTTCTTGTCAAGTCTTGTTTTGTGCGCAATGCATGCAAACATTCTGGAGCAGCGCTCCCTTCTCTTTCCGCCCCGGTGGGGCGCGGGGCAGATGGCTGATGCTATGGCTTGAATGGGTAATATGATGATGATGGCCCGCCCAGTAAGGAGCCAAACAAGGCTCATGGGGTCCAAAAGGTCTCACCACAAGCAACGGTAGAAAGGGGCAGAACATGCACAAGCAGCCGACATACAGTATAGCCTAGCAATAAATCCATGCGAAAGGGCACAATATCTGGTAGCAACACAGGTGGCACGGTGAACCACCCATCAAACCAGGGTGGGGGTTGTGTCCCTCCTCTGGGGGCAGTATGCTCCTGAATAAAAAGCACAACCGAGACACAAATGTATGTGTCAGCGTGGCCCAGGTGGCATCAAAATGCAACAATATGCGCAAACTCTGCAATTTCCTTGAGCAACCTTTTCTCCATTTCACCGCAGCTGCAACCATTTCGCTGCATCGCAGCGCAATACTTGCCGCCATTTCTCGAGTAGCAAAATGGTAGAATTTCAATCATACTCGAGATGCTGACTAAAGCAGCACCACAAGCACAAAGGCATGATGATTGCTGTGACATCGATGCTAAGACATCACATCAACGTAACACTCGCCAGGGCAGCAACAAGCGTCGGCACACTACTGCAGACAGACAATAAGCTTTGACACACATACTGTGCTCAGATCAACCCCAACCTAAGCATGTTGCGTACGTGCAGTACAGTTCCGTGTAGACCCTCAATCATCTGTCTATCCCACCAGCCTCAGACTCCCAGTGTGTAAGACAAATTGCTGCCAACCACATGCATACTCTTCCTGTGGACAACCTGTGTGTCACAATGAAGCTTAGGGCAGCAGGCCACGCGTTGGACTGTACCATGTGGACCTTCACTGATCTGTCTAGTTCTCGCCAGCCTCCTACACTGCCACTACAAGCACCGCCAATGACGCATCCTCTGGCTGTTCTCACGGATGGCAGACCATGCACATCCCTCACAATGAGATTAAAAAACAAAAGTGCAGCGGCTGTCTTGCAGCACAGAGCACCATGTTCAAATGAGCACAGCGCTGCAGTCGCAGTAGTGGCCTGGTGTTACTTTGAAGCACAACACACGCGTGCGCACAACCTGCTCACGGCTTGCCAAAACTACTTTAGAACAACAGCAGACTCAGACACCAATTGAACCATGTTGCCGGCAGCGTTGCCAGTGCAACTTTCACTCTTCCCACAACTACAAAACTGTACTCCCGCCTTGTTCCAAGCGCATTATACCCTCAAGCGCTTTACTAAGCCTGTAGTGCACCCCACACATGCCTCCATTGTGTGCATGGCCCTACTGTGGCCCCACACCTTGCCTGACCCTAGTGCCCACACAGCCCCACACCACAGCACCGTAAGAACACACTAGATCTCCAACTTATGCAACCAGAGCGGCATCAACCGCACTACCACTTCGCCCACAGGTCAGTTTGCACAACACCAGCATGCGTCTGTATATTGGCTGTGGGCCCGTCAACTGCAGCTTGTTGCATTGCTGCACGACTGCATTGTACGTCACCGGCTGAGCATCTGAGCTGCCACAGAAGAGCAATGCAGACAAAAAGCACATAGTACACAGACGTGTAGCTTCCATAACTGCTGATCACAAGAGCACGGAAGCAGGATTTGTCACTTTGCAGTGTTGCTGCAGTGGTTGCAGGAACCTGGGCTCACAGAGATAGGCCACAGCAAAGTTCAGTTGGCTGCAGCAGCATTGGCAGCCATGAATGGCCAGCCACGACAAGGAAGGCTGCTCTGCTTTGCTCAACCAGTATGTGCATGCTCTCCAAAAGCCATGTGTGAGTCTACAGCCAAGAAGGTGAGGGCAAGAAGATGTGTCGCCTGTGCAGCCATCACACAACCATGTTGATAGCAGGGCAGCCCTGCACTGTCGAACGTCAGATCATCAAGCGTATGATACATGCCCACGGCCCCACGCAGAAGAGCCACCAGCAGTGTAGGCACCACACAACCTGCCTGTCAGGCAACAGCATAGCCGGCAGGGTCTGTGATGCAACATCCAACACGAACAACAAACACGCAGGCACCAATGTTGCCACGCGCACTACACCGGCAGGCCGTGCCGCAGGCCAGCCGCTGCATAACGTTGCAGCAGCTGCTGTGAGGCAATGGCCTGGTACCCCTGCTTCACACGGTGAAGCTGCTTGCTCCTAGAAGCATCTTGCTAGACACCCCAACAATAAACAGCTCACTGCTCAATACATGTAGCACCCCTGACAAGTGTCAATCATGACGGCAGGTAAGCTGTTTCCACAACACAACACACAAGTGTCACTGCAGTGCTGAACTCAACAGGCGGGCAAACACATGCACTCTACTGATCGACCGGCTGTGCTGTTGCTGCTGCTGCCCTGCCCATGCTGCTCGCTGCCTGTCTGCTCAAATGAACACCCTCACGCAAGCAGAGCATTGACGCCGTGCTCAGTGAGGAATCTGCAGCAGGTGGCAACCCCGTCGCACAGATCATGTATGATGCTGCAACGCAGCGCTTTGGCACGCCGCATGTAGGTGTGGGGCTGATGGCACACCATGGGGCCATGCTTGCCAGCTGAGCCCTGAGCTGCCTGCGGGGACAGGCCACTGGTAGATGCCAGCTGTGCCTGTGCTAGTCATGGTCATCCACCTCCCTGCACCCCACTGCCTGTGCTGGCGGCAAGAGGTACACACAAGCGCGCCCTGTGCACTCCGCGGGTCAGAAGCGGGTTGCCTGCCACAGCTCGCTGTCAACGCACTGCCACAACTCTGATGCAAACACAGGTTCCCTTGATCAGGGAACGCCAAACAAATGTTGATGGAGCTTGGTTCTGCTGCAGTGATTGGTGAAACCAGCTGGCTGCAGCTGCAACTATGAGTGTCTGTGGAAGTAAGTTGGCATGCACCCAAAGGGGCCACATCTCAAACCCCAACATGAAGGCTGGGGGCACACCAACATGGCTTGGCAGCACCAAGCACTACTGCATCTCCTCGGGTGACCAGCCAGTCAGCCAAGCCATTGTGTTGAAACCACCAGCCTGTATTTGTGTGCTGCTGCGCAGCGTTGGGTGAAGCTCTGCAGCGTTGGGTGCTGCTGCATCATCTGCTCGTGCTTGAGTCGCAATGCAGATAATTTCTGCAGCATTGCCATCTGATCCTCGGGGCTGATCAGTGGCTCACCAGCAGCAGGTGCTGCTTGCTGCTGCTGCTGCTGCTCCTGCACCTCCCGCTGTCTCGACAAGTGTGGCCGGTTGTCAGTGCTGCTGCGGCTGCTGTGCGCTGGCTGCAGCGCAGCAGTGCCAGCAGGCTCGCCAGCAAACTTGCGCAAGGGATGTTCATGCTGCTGGATCTGCTGCTGCAGCAGGTGCTGGAGCTGGGTGTTAGACGCAAAGCGGCGTTCAGAATATGCAGTGAATAACTGTAGACGCAAGCTGCTGATCTGCTGCTCCAGGTCCTCTTGGGCAGCTTGCGCCTCCTCATGTGTCGGTGTTGCGTGGTTGTCTTGCGCTGCCGTCAGCGGCGGGGCCACCTCCGTGGACACCTGATGGTATGCAGGGCAGGCGTGCGGGCAGACACCAGTCACAGTCGGCACTTCATCCAATGAATCAAGGATCAACAGAGGCTGTGCACACGTGCTTGATACCAGCTGTGTTATGCTACATCCACGGCGCTCTCTCCTGCAAGCATCGCACGTTACCCCTCAACCCACATGAAGGGGGTCCACGATGATGCCGCTGGCCCGCTCTGCCGCATCCACTGCGTGCGCACCAGCATCCAGCTGCGGCGCAGCACCCTGCAGGCCACCGCCAGACCTCAGCCCAGCAGCAGGCGGCAGCGGGTTGGCAGGCAGGGCGTCCTGCCAGGCATACGCATCTGGCGGCGGTGCAGCACGGCGCTCCTGGTTCACGGCCACGGCTGGCCCTCGATGCGCATTGCCTAGCAGGCACTCGATGCGCATTGCTTACAGCTGGAAATTGATTGCACTCTGATTATGGAAGCCGTTGCTGGTGTTGTCAGCATGCCGGGCATTCGCAGTGAAAAAGCCTGAGGCCTAGGCTTGACAACAGCAACAGGTAGCTCCTGCCAGCAGTTGAGGGTCGTATCCTGAGGGCGCAGGGGATTGGGAAGGTGCCAAAACTAGTGCTGGTGGTGGTCGGAACGCCGCATCCAGCACTGCCTGATTTAGGGTTGCAGCCTTGCCATTTCAGAAGAGTCGTAGATGCCTGACAAGTAACAACCGTTTCTGCGCCTGGCACCATTCAAGCACCGCTCAGCGGTGATCAGACCACGCATTCCGTTGTTTATCATCAATTAAACGTTGTCTCACGCTGGATGCTGCTGTTGCAAAACCTATCTTAGCTGTACGCAAATGAGCCACTCACTGCCGCGCAGGCATGCTGCAGCCTGTTATGGAAAGCCAGTGGGAGATATCCGTTCCCCACCATCTCCAATTTTACGTAGCCGCACCTGGATTTGGCAGCAACGCACATCATCGGTTCATGGTGCCGACCTGGCAAGCTCAGCAGTAGATGCAACCTCAGCGTCACTTGTAGACAGAGCATCAGCACGCAACTGGATGGACCCGCTGGAGGGTGGGTGGTCACACGTTGGGCTTTCAGGATGCGCCGAGTATGGGGGAACCTCTGGTACCAGCGGCAGCAGCGCTACAGCACAAGCAACAGCAGGATAGCTACAGCAGCTCTGTACAGCCTGGAGCAGCCAATCCCGTCAAATTGTGCATAATGCAGTCTATCTACAGGCTGGTTGTAAGCTTCTGCAGGGCACAGATGCCGACACTTCCTGCGTCAATTCTTGAGTTCCTTTATGCAGTGCTTGGCCATGGTCAGGTGATTTGACGCTCGCAAACACTGTGCTATCAGTCAATGCTAACAGACGAGCCTTGTATAAGTGCCTAACCTGTGTCCCTTTCATGCTGTTTCACTCGTTCAGGCTCCGAACACCCAGACCCATCCTGCAGGCCCATTGTGTGCCTTGGCAAGTTTGATGCATTGCACAAGGGACACCAGTCCCTGGCAGCAGCAGCACTTGCACTCGGCGGTAGCCCTGTGCTGCTGTCATTCAGCGGGATGGGTGCAGTGCTTGGCTGGCAGCCTCGTAAGCCGCTCGTTGCACCTTGCGACAGACCTCGTGTGCTGGACCTGTGGGCGCAGCAGCTTTCGCAGCAGCAGCAGCAGCAGCAGCAGCAGCAGCAGTACGGTGTGTTGCTCAGCAGCAGCAGTAGCAGCAGCACCTCATATGCTGCAGCTGATGCCAGTCAGCAACAACAGCAGCAGCAGCAGTTCGTGCCTATCCGGCAGCACTACATCCCCTTTGCGGCCATCCGCGCTATGAGCCCGGAAGCATTTGTGCAGCTGCTGCAGCGGGAGCTGGGCGCAGCTGGCGTAGTGGCCGGCGCCAACTACCGCTTTGGTGAGACGCAGCAGCAGCAGCAGCAGCAGCATTGGGGATGATGGCAGATGCAACAATGCTAGACGCAAGCGCAGCACAAGCAGCTGCATCTGTGCATGCAATGATGCTGTTTGGTGCCACACCGCATCTGCCCAGAGCTTGCTGCAGCAGGAGGCATGTTCTGCTAGTGCCGATGTTCGCTACTGAAGCGTGCATGATTGCTGTCAGGATAAGGGCAGGTGTTGTGCTGGTTGACGCCACGTGTCAGATGTTGAACAAGAGCACTCTCGTCAGGAGCTCCCCAACAGCGCTGGCTCATTATGTCACAGCTGCGGGCGGGTGGGTGTCCGCTGCTTGCTGGTGCAGGCTACCGCGCCGTCGGTGACAGCGCCGTGCTGCAGCAGCTGTGTGCTGCTGCTGGCCTGCCCAGCCGGCTGGTTGAGCTTGTGGGGGCAGCTGAGCCTGGCGCAGTCGGTGTTGTGTCGTCGTCTAAGGCGAGTGTCTGCTGCACAGCACGCAGCAGCAGGAGATGCTGCAGTAACTGGTGACGCTGCCATGGTGCTGTCGTCTGCGCCACCTGCAGTCGGTGTAGCATAGGTGACGCATCAGCAACCTGCTATTGGATTTTTTGCCTGTGGACCAAACTTGTGTAACGTCCACAGCAGTTGCTGGCTCACCAACACACCTGATCACATTGATATACATCGGCTCAACTGAAGCGTTCATCTGCATGCTGAGCATCAAATCAACATGCCTTTGCTCAGCAACATTCCTGTCTTGTGCAATACCCGCGTTGCTGCCGGCCACAGATTCGTGAAATGCTTGCCACGTGCCGCATTGAGGCTGCCAGGAAGTCCTTGGGCAGGCTGTACCGCCTGGTGGCAGCAATACAACTGCCACTGTTGCAGCAGCAGCGGCAGCAGCAGCGACAACAGCACATGTGGCCGCGGACGGCTGCCCCCACAAGCAGCAGTGGGCAACAGCACAGTGCACAGCATCGGGCAGACAGCAGCGGCAGCAGCAGCAGTAGGATGCAGAACCCCCAAGACGATGCACTGTACGTGCCACTTGAGCAGCTGTTGAACCAGCATCCTGGTCCCGGCGTGTACCAGTGCACGGTTCAGCTGTACTTAGGAGCAACAGCGCATGATGACCTGTTGCATTTGCAGAGGGCCGCTGCTGCTGCTGCTGCCGTTGCTGGGGGGCATCAGGTGCAGTCTCAAGCAGCTGATGCCAGCAGTTGGAGCAGTGGATCAGCCGTGCAGCTGTTGCAAGGCCTGCATGTAGCTGGCAGCAGCTGCTGTGCAGCTGTCACGGTCAGCAGCCAGCAGGTAGTAGTGTCAGACAGTGGAGTGACGCTGCCAGCAGATATGCTGCAGTTGGCGGCAGCTGCGCTGGGCAGCTGCACGCAAGTCACCAGCAGCAGCAGCAGCAGCGGCAGCAGCAGCAGCAGCAGCAGCAGCAGCGGTGGCAGTCGCAACAATAATGGTATAGCTGATGTTGGATCTGTGAGCAATTCCCGCAGCAGCAGCAACAGCACACATAGCTTAGGCAGTCCCAGCATAACCAGCAGCAGCAGCACACATAGCAGGCGTTGTGATGCATCACAAGGTTTGGCTGATCCTTGCTGCTGGGACACTGATGACAATGACGACAGCAGTGACGATGATGCCGACGATGAGTCAGCGGCAGTGCAGGCGTTGTTGGTGCTGGATGTTGAGCGCTGCTTGCAGCAGACTTGCATCATTCCAGACATTCATGTCAATGCTGTGTAGTCTGCTGCTTTGTGGCTTTCAGCGAACCAGTTGCAGAACAGGCTCCAGGTAACCGTTACAGCTGCGTACCATGAACAATGCTGGCTGTGTACAGGATTATATATATCATGCATCGCTTTGGTTACCAGTGCGTAGCAGATAAAACCACCAATTAGTGGTTCGGTTGTTGCCACACCTGTAGCAGCGGTTGGTGTTATACGCTGCAGCACCTGTGTCATGCTTTACGTTGGCTGGGCCAAAGCGTGGGTGCTTAATGTGAAAGGACACAGCACTGCATGCATGCAAAAGGAGTGCCAATTATTGTTAAACAAGCAGCTATCTTGCAATTGTGACCAACTTGAGTTGGCAGCTACTGTGGCACTGATTGCTACGTCAATGAGTGACAGAGTCAGCTCCGACCTGCTTACATCAAGTGTCTTTTGCAAAGGGCTTCAGTGAACCAATGCGAACCTTAAAAGGACATGACCATCATGCGCAACCAACATGAACATCAGTCAACAACCTGCCCTCTAGATCTGTATGAAAGTAATGACACCAAGCTTCTAATGAGCGATATGATGAATGCACCATCTCAACAGCACGGTAGCGCTGGGACCAGCGCTGGTTAACAGGCAATGCCATGCACAGATCGCAGATGCCTGCACTGCACAGGGCATGTGCCTTCTTCACATGTATGAGGCAGAATGTAACCCACCAAACTCTCTTCATACTCATCACGCAGTTCTGCTAAGCAGCCACACTATTCATCAAGCACGGGTGCCTGATGATAAGTTGCATCAAGTGAGACCTTCACCAACACCTGCAGCTGCCGAGCATTGCGCTGGTGACCATTGGCATCATACTGCTGGCATGTCATACCAATCAACCAAATCATGGTGTGTCTTCACACAAAGTGTGATCAGCCATCATCAACATGGAGCCACGACGACATACACAAGGGAGAGGCCACAGAACAGACCTGGAAATGCAACTAGCTCGTAACCATTTTTGCCTAATACACTGATTGAAAACAGTATTGATAACTACTGCTGTTGAAAGTGCTGTGCAGACACCAGACACAAGAGCAACCGTCCAATGCATGTGTTGCTTGCCTGCAGCATCACCACAGCTACCCTGTGAGGGCCGCTCAACAAGCAGCACTATCACACCAGCATGCAGCACGGCTCGCCTGCCATCAAACACACAGGCATGCCACCCAAACACGGGTTGCACAGGATCCTCTCATACGCGCGTGCCAGTGGCTCCAGCCACATTCAGGGTCATGTGCCTGCTGTAAGTGCTTGAGCAGCCTCAAGCGCTCACCGTACTGCTGCTCAGCTACCGCTTAGACCCGTGCCCAGAAACTCCGCTCGCACTGTTGCTGCTGCTGCGCCGCACACCAGCGCCACTGCTTACCCTGCTGCCATGGCCGCCAGTGCTGCTGCTGTGGTGCCGCTCGCTGGGTGCTGCTGCTGCTGTGCGCGCTGCTTCTTTCTCCTTCAGGCGCCTGTACAGCTCGCGCTTGCGCTTAAGGATCTCACTGTACAGCTTGTCTCGGTACTCCTGCAGGCGTACAGAGAAAGCAGAAAGACCGCACGGTGAGCAGACAGAGCCAGCATGAGTCCAGCAGGCGCAACCTGGATGCCTGTGGAGGCAAAGCTATTGCATGCGTAGCACATAGGCTGCCCTGTTGACCACTGCCTAGCTTGCCTGTGAGGGCTAGAGCATATGTTACCGTGCTTGGCACAAACCACAACCACAGGTCGCAACACAAACAACATGCATGCTGCTGCGTCTCTGCCAGTCCCCAGCACTTCTGCTCCCAACCCCTATGATACACCACATGTTGCTGTGAATGCTGTTCACCTGTATGCTGTACTTGTGGTTGTCATTGATGGGGATAGTGATGACCCTGCTGCAGCTGGGCTCGTCATCTGCGTTGTGGAACTGCGCCACATAGGGGTGCCGCAGTGCTTCGGCAGCACTGATCCGCTTGTTGGGGTTGAACTGGCAGGCATGATGGAACATTGCAGCAGCGGATGTCAGTCATTGCAGGCTAACATCACATGGAAGTAGCACCGGCCACAAGCCCATTGTGCACATCTATGCAACCACATTCCCTAGGCACAGCCAGTGCAAGCATACTGTCTGGCCCACACATATGATTATGCCTGAGCACCTGGCACATTGCAGGCTGCTGAACCACCCGCACACACACCTGCAGCAGTTTTGACAGAAGGTCCAGTGCATCCCTGCTTGCATGAGGGAACAGGTCGCCCAAGCGCTTGGCCTGTGTGACACTGCAGCTCTCCATCATCGTGGCTGCAAAGGGGCTCTGCAAGAGTGCAGCAGCGGCAGTGCAGGAACAGCAGCAGGCGAGTGTTGGTGGTTGAAGCTGCCTGCAAACCCTGTGTACAAGAAGGGGAGGGGGGGGGGGGCTGACACAAGTTGGGTGCAGCTGCAGTGCTCACCCGCATGTCACCATTGCCCATAGCTGCAGTTGCTGTCATGCGCTTCATCACTGGCTGCTGCATTGAGCATTGCATACAATCTGCTGCACTTACGCACAAACTTCAGCATTGATGATGGTATGTGCACTCGTGTAGACACGGACAAACTGTTCGTCATCCTTTTGGACAACCAGGCCTGTTGGCCATGCAACACGCAGCATTTTGTAGCATGGCGGGGTCAAGCAGCTGACTATGCACTGCTGACCTGTATCGCGTCCAAGTCCTCCTGGCAGGGCCGTCCTGTGAGCTCCATGATGCGGTCCAGCTGGTTCATGGTGCTGCTGCCAGGGAAGATGGGCTTGCCGTTCAGCAGCTCACCAAGGATGCAGCCTGCACAGGTGCAGGGAGCAGCAGGCAGGGGATGTCAGGGTCGGCAGCTTCACCTCAGCGCAGCACAGGAAGCAGAAGCAGCTCATCTGGCACATACACTTGCATGACATTCCCTGCAAGCTGCCATGCGCTGCCCACATCCTACAAACGCCTATTTGTGTGTTGGCTGTGCCTAATTGCATGCTCCCTGCAGGTGTGTCAGCAAGCACGCCCGCATGGCTTCATGGCAATGTTGGTTTCTGCTCTGCCCCACCATTATGCTGCAGCTGGGTGCACTGTGGCGCGGCACTCACCGCTCGACCACATGTCCACGCCAAAGGTGTACCGTGTGGAGCCCAGCAGGATCTCTGGTGCCCTGTACCATCGGGTGGCCACGTAGTCTGTGAGGATGGGGTTGTGGCTGCCTGTCACATCCGGCTGCTTCAGCTGCGCCACGCTGCGTGCCAGGCCAAAGTCCGCCAGCTTGACCTGGCACTCCGAGTTGAGCAGCAGGTTGCTGGGCTGCATCCAGTGTGCAGGACACCAGCAAGCAGCAGCGTCAGCAGGCAGCAGCATCAGGGCTCCAGCTGGCATGGCTGTGGTGAGCCGCACCCGTCCTCATTGTTGCAGGACAACACTGGAGGCAGCTGGTTTTTGGCAGCAAGCACATGGCCATGTCCTGCAAACTAGCACATGGCACCTGCTACTGCTGCATGCACAGCCGTGGACAACACATGCTAGCTGGCACATACGGCTGCCGTATGTTGGCAGGGTGCAGTACTGCCTGCCGGCATGTGAGCGCCCATACCTTGATGTCGCGGTGCAGCAACTGCGCAGTGTGCATGTACTTGAGTGCCCTGAAGAGCTGGTACATGATGTACTGCTTGTGAACCTCCTCCAGGATGTTGGCACGGATGACAGCATGCAGGTCTGTCTCCATGTACTCAAACACCAGGTAGATGTCCTTGTCATTCTCAGCGCGCAGAACGTTGAGCAGCCTGCATTTGAAGGGATGTATGTAGGGAGTTGCAAGTGCCAGCGATGCAGCTAAGATAACACCACCTGCAAGTGAAGCGTGAAGCATGCGTTTGACGCTATTTTTGTCCTGCCACACAATGGGTCATCTGCTGAAGCATGCGTTTGACGCTGTTTTTGTCCTGCCACACAACAAGTCATCTGCTGGGAGCTGCCTACATGCCGCTGTTTCACTGCTTGTTGCTGCATGAGAAGAGTAATCAAAGCAGCAAATAGCGGGCATGCTCTGCAGCCGCTGCACGCGATCCTGGCAGCAGCACTGGCGCCTACCTGATGATGTTTTCATGGTTGTTCAAGTCCTGCAGGAACATGATCTCACGGAACGTACGCTGCAAGGGGACACCAAAGGATAACGTCAAGCTCTGGGTGTGTTACCAGGCGGCACATTGTGATTAGTGCAATGTCAGGCAGCTGCGTCGTGTGCCTCACCTGTGCATCAGTTGCATTCTGAAAAGCGTCAAAAATCTTCTTCAGCGCCACTAGGTTCTGATTTTTCTTGTCTACTGCCTTCCAAACCACTCCATAGGCCTGCAGGCGGGCACACGTCAGTTGCTGGGCTCCTGTTAACGCGAACGAGCCCAGGGCAGCAGCAGAACACTTACGCCTTTGCCGAGCTTCTGCAGCAGGCTGTACTTTCGCAGGACGTGATTGTCTACATCCTCTTCACTCATTTTTGTTTTTAGCTGAGCAGAAGTGCGAAAAGCACAGGGGCAAATAAGAACAGGACGGGGGGTTTCTGTTGGCTCGGTCAACAAGAAGCTATCTGTCTGCTTTGTAAGCAAATGTTTACGTGCTGGTAGATGTGCTCAAAAATGAGGTCGTTGAAGGCACACCTTCAAAGCTGTATACTGTCTTCAAACTCCAACGCTGTAACAGCCTTGACATGCTGTTAGCGGTGATACCTCATGAAAACCCAATTATAGGAGTACCTGTGCCGAAAATTTCAGATCGCATCGCCAATTTAGATTCGTTCGCCTGCTGCTGAATGCTGCTGCTGGTCAGCAGTCACTGCTCAGGACTACTGCTGATCTTGAGCTGCCGCTGGTCGACTCGAATGTTGATATGATCACCGTTGTGTCACAGACACAATTATTACTTTCGGGCTATTCCACCCAGCACTAGGTCACCCATCGAGGACAGCACCCTACATCATAAATGTCCCGTATAGGCAGCTTCCTGGCCATACTGCAACTTGCAGGCAAAGTGTGACAGATGACTGCTGGCTTGAGATATCTGAACACCACTTGACATGGCTGTAGCACAAACCCGTCACCCAGTTCATAGCCACCAGCGCTACTGCATGCACATGCTACCTCTGGATGACATCAAGCTCAGCCACAGAACATGTCCTGTACAGCTGGTTGCTGAGCTGGTGCAGCGCAACAGCTCCGAATATGGTATCAGTAGCAGCGGCCGACGTCGTGCTTCCGAATGATCCTCTACATCGCCCAGCAGCAGCAATGTTGAGTTCAACAGCAACTTGGCATATGCAAGGAAGCAACTAGATGGACAGCACCTGCAGAGTGTGGTGATAGCAGTCTCTGCCTTCACTTCTACATCAACTGCAACTAGGAGCGGGACTGGGGGGCGCCAGCGTTGCGTGCATGCT
The DNA here is from genome assembly GCA_014080715.1 of Scenedesmus sp. NREL 46B-D3. NCBI lineage: Eukaryota > Viridiplantae > Chlorophyta > Chlorophyceae > Sphaeropleales > Scenedesmaceae > Scenedesmus > Scenedesmus sp. NREL 46B-D3. The sequence continues at coordinate 72,274 of JACERP010000003.1, read as the reverse complement.
GGTTGCAGTGCTGCTGCTCTCTACTTCATGTCCCCTTACAAAGGATCTGTTTGAATCTCCTCAAACTCTGTTGCTGGTGCTGGCGAGGCTAGGCTACTTGCATATTCTGCCTTTCCTTCACAGCGATAATCCTACAATGCACTGATCGGCCGGTGCAATGTGAAGTTGTGGTGCGTTGCCTGTCTGCCTTGGCCGCCCCGCAATGTTAATGCAACTGGGTGCAAAGACTGCAACTGACTCAACCTGTCGGTCTGGCAGGCCTCCAGGCTCTGCTTGAGTCCGATCTCTCAGTTGACCGACCTGGTAGCTATCGTAGTAGCCACAGCACTGACCCATAGGTCCAACATACCTATCATATGTATGGTTATAGTCCTGCAATGGTGCTGACATCACACTCAAACTGCTTCATATAGTAAAGATGCCATGCAAATGCCCACATGCAACGTGGTGGTCATTTAATAGTTCTGCCAGTCAGTGCGGTCAAGTAGGCCAAGTAGGCGAGCCAGGCACGGTGACCAGCTTCGTCCATTTACCCCAGCACTGCTACCAGTGGTATACCTGAGCAACATGCTGTGGAAACATGAGGTTTTGGTGACAAATTAAAATATACGTATGATAGCAGTAACAGGTGGCTGGACTGAACGCCGATGCTTTTGAAGTGTCACCACCGGCCAGACCTGGGCCCACACTGGGTGACACAAGTGTTTGAACCCCAAGCAAGCACCACACGTGGATATCGTTTTCACGAAAAAATAAGGTTCCATTCTTACGTCGTCAGTGAAGATCTCACGTGGTGACTGCCACAGTTGCTCCACCTTCTTCTGCCACTTTTCACACTCTGCGACATTTATTACAATCACCACCTCACGGATCTACCATATACTTGATCAAACTAGAGGTCTGTGTTTCCCGCGTACAAAGAAGCCGCTTTCAGGCTGAGGCACCAGCATGCGGTCGGCCTGCCTTGTGTTAGCCGGGCTTCTCTTGGCTGCACTTGCAGCTCCCTCAGCGGCATACCAAAAGGGACAATGGATCAGAGGTCGAGCAACGTGAGCGAGTGGGCTTTCAGTGGCCTGCCCCAGCATCGTCAGCATGGCGCAGTGCCTCATCTGTCACTGGACAGCAGAGTCATCAGTGTGCCAGCAATGGGCCCAAGCAGGGAACAAGTGTTTCTGCGGAAGGATCACCTTTGCCTTAACGATAAAAAAGTGCACATGTCAGCACACAGCGCAAGTCTTTGAATTTATAATGCCAGCCATCGCTGCTCCTACCACTTGGGACAAGCACTGGTTCAGTGCAGCCAGCCATTGCCACTTCTAGCATTTGCCACACCGCATCCTGTGACGGCAGTCAGCATTGCATGCAAGCAAAGGGGGCGCTTACTGTGCGCAGCCATCCTATGAGGCCCTTGCGGTGTAGTTGTAGCACCTCATGGCTGTCCCGGCACCGCTGCAGCAGGTGCTGCTGTGCTTGTCCAAATCCTATCGCAACTGCCACCCTGCAGATTCTACGGGGGCACAGAGTCTCTTGTGCAGTCATACAAGGCGCGCGGCATCGAGTCCTTCGGCATCATTGAGCATGGCAGCTGCGGTTACACTCTGTCAGACGGCACATTGGCTTACCAAAGAGATATGTATGCGGCACTTGCAGGTGGGTACGCGAATGACAACCCCAAGCTGGCTCCCAGCTCCGCCAACCAGCATGAAACTGAACAAGGAAAGGCAGCAGCAGCGTTATACAATCGGCAAAGCAGTTGAAGCTGAGCGCTGCTTTCCCAGCACCTGCATGCAAGCAGCATCTGCATGCTCTGTTGCACCATATGATGCAGCTGCAGCATGGTTGATCAGCAAGCAATCATCGAACGGCTGGCACCCACCATCTTTTGACCGCTCGCCTGCTGCAACAGACGCTACCTGTGACTAGCGCGGCAGCTGAACATGACAGCAGTGCGCTGCGGGCCGCATCGCAGCAATGGCAGCTGGCATGCTGCCTTTGACTGAACTGACACCCAGCACTGCCCTGCCCTGGTGGCGCGCTTGGTCTGCAGACACCAACTTTGACTACCCGGGCAGCTGCGGCCGCTGCTATGAGGTGCGCTGCAAGACTGGGCTGGTGGAGGATCGGGGGGCGCCGGTGAGCATCACTCAGTTCTACTACCTGGCGAAAGTCAACAGCAACGTGCAAGACACGTACGGGCGCTCCTTCCCAGGTGCGAGGAGCCGTGATGGAGCAGCGACAGTGTTTGCTGCAACGTGCTCGTGATGTGCCAACGTGATTTCACTTGGCGCTACTTTCCGCTCGTCTGAGGCCCTGTCAGCATTGCGGAGGCCTGATGCCTTGCTTGGAGGTGAACAAAGTGTGGAGCAAGGCTGCAAAGCCTCACGGTTTGCCGCAGCCATTGCATCAGGCGAGACAGCAACAGCTGTGTGCTGCCGTTGCGACTGGCCTTGCTGTCACTTTGTCCGAGCAAGTCGCTGCTAGTGGCCTCCAACCCTGCGCGGGGCCAGCACCACCCGCTTTCACATTGGTCCCTGGTTTGGTGTGGTGTTGTCGCAGGAAACCCGCGTGAAGGGGACCAGCTGCAGTACGTCAAGTGCTGGGATGACGCCCGCAGCATCTTCATCCGTGTGGGGGACAGCTGCCCCTGCCAGCAGAAGAAGCCGGACAACACCACACAGCCGCAGTTCTGGTGCTGCGGCGGCGCCAACCACATGGACCTCAACTACTGGTGCGGCCTCAGGCTTGGTGTCGCACAGGACAGCAGCATAGCACGGACAGGCTGCTGTATGAGGCACGCGATGCAGCGCTTCTAGCAGGCAACAGGAGCCGCTCTGTTACACTGTGCAAGGCGCCTGACAGCATATGGGTGCTGCACTGCAGTGTCGCAGGTGCAGCGGGTGCCTGCAGGCAGCATGCAGCAGCAGCCCACCACAGAGATCAGCTCACTCTCTACGCAAGGGTGGGTCGCGTGAGATTGGCTGCAGTGCTGACCTCATAGCTGTGCTGAGTGAGCTTGCAATCAATGTTGCCAACGCTGCTGCTGCTGCTGCTGCTGCTGCTGGTGCTGGTCGTCTTTGCTGCAGGGCATTCGAGAAGCTGGCCCACCCCGTGTATGGCGTCATCGGCGTGGAGTACAGGCCCGTCCATTGCCAGTCACGGCAACCCCTGGAGTGAGTGTTGCCCAGTAGCAGCAAGCTGGGGGCGGCCAGAGCTGCAGTGCTGTGGCACTGGTCCGCGTATATCGCTGTTGCTGCTTCAGCTGCACTGATCGCCCACCAGCCATGCGCGGTTGGGGTGGATGCGGCGGCAGAGCTGGCCCGATACATGCCAGCCTGGGCACCCATGCTAGGAGGTGGCCTGCTGATGATGCCAGTGCTGCGCAACAGCCATGCGCCAGCTGTGTGCCAGCCCCGCGTCCGGCAGGCACCAGCCATGCACCAGCGCACCAGCCATGCTGCTGCTCATGCCGGCACTGCGGCTGCACTGAGGCTGCATTGGACAACGTCAGCCGTGCGCCTGGCACGCACCAGCCATGCAGCTGCTATCCATGGTCTTGGTTGGATAAGGGAGCAATATTGCACATGCCAAACCTGCCTGGGGTTTTTTTATCACAACAATTACGCGTGCCAGCATGAGCTGGGTCCACACCCTGCTGTGTTCCATCAGCGACAGCAGGGACTCCACTGCTGACGGCTGTGCTGGTTGACGGGCCAGCACACCAGCTGGCCAGCTAGCTAGCGCGCTGGCCAGCCAAGAAACATAGTCACTTGAGCGTGCATCTGCATCACCTCCACCTGCCAGCAGACCAGGTGGCACTTGTGCTTTGGCTAGCAGCTGGCGATCTACAGCATGAACACGGCAGCTGCCAGCGCACAGCATGCAGCAGTTGCGCAGTAACTTCTGCTGCCCCTGATCGACCGCCAGCTCCTGCAGCCCAGCAAAGCATGCTGCGGCATATGTGTGCTGACCCGGTTGCACCGCACCTCTCTGCTGCTGCCGCTTGCGCTGCCGCAGCCCAGTGCCTGGCTTTGTGAGCCCGTTCATCTACAGGAACGACCTGGGGGCGGGGTGGGGCTGGAGGCCGTACAACAGCAAGAACACAGTGGTGAGTCAGCGCGCTTGCGCAGCAGCAGCTCCATGGCAGGTACCCGCCCGCATGTGTGTCAACCCCTCGATGCTCTGTCACCAAGCCCAACGCAGATGCCAGATGGTGCCATGGGACCACACTGTTGTGCTGCTGTTCCTACTGTGTTCAGAATGATCAAGCAGCAACAAACGGGTAAGCTTGCTGGCAGCTCCACATCTCGCGTCACCTCTGCAAGAGCGGCGCAGGCAAGTGCCAGGTTGCTGCAACATTCACTGAGTGCGCCGTCACCCGCCGCCGGCACTGCTGCTGCTGCTGCTGCTGCTGCCCGTCGCGCTCGTTGCTGCGGTTTGCAGATCCAGGCAGCAGGCGAGGGCCTGGACGGCAGCGTTGCGACCTGCCTCACTTCGTCCAACGGCGGCGCGGTGGTGTTCAATGTCAGGGACGGCTACAAGCCAGGCTACCAGCCCTTTGCCAAGGCGGAGCGGTTGGACTTCTGGATCAAGTCCAACACCAAGAGCAGCGACGTGTACGCTTCCAGCACTCCCAAGGGGCTGCCGCCTGCGCTGAAGGTCTTCCTCATGAACGTGAGCGGTGGATCGTCTGGCACATCAGCTCCACATGTGTTGTTGCTGGTCTTTGGGGCTGCCATTGAATTGGGGTATGCGACTGCTGTAAATCAAGTGTGGATGACTGTCGCTGTGTGCCAGCAGCACAGCCACGCCTGGGTTTTGTGTGATGTGGACATGTGGTGCAACATTCAGTCAGGGTGATGTGTCTGTGCCACTGCGATGCAGTGCAACACTAAAATAGGCTCTTTTGCATCACATGGTCAACCCCCGAGTGTGTTGCCGTCAGGCCGCCCACTGCGTGTATCCGTGACCTGATCTGCTGACAGCGGCTCCAGTACTTCCACTACGCACTAAGCCCCCGCTAGCTCCACTAAACACTCAGTTGCCAGTGATTACCCTAAGCACCAAGCGCCAGTAATTGTACTAAGCACTACAGAACTGCCTGACATTGTCCTCAAGCATGTCACAAGCTTGGCATTCAGTGTCCCCTGACAACCCAGCCCTGCTGCCTCCTGCCTCCTGCTGCTGCTGCTGCTGGTCTCTCTTGTGCAACGGAACACAACAACCAGGATGAAAAAAACCAATGGTGCAACAAGGAAGTAATGCTGAAGGACGTGAAGTGGGTGGCACGCAGGGGCGACTACTACAAGTATCAGCTGCCGCTGTCTATGTTTGAGTGCACAGAGGGCAGCAGCGCCCAGTCCATCACCAACATCAACCGTGTGGACATTGCAAATGCAAATGAACGCGATGCAGATTACTGCATTGATGAGATGGTTCTCGTCTCCCAGGGGTCGTCAGGTAGCAGTGGCGGCGACGAGCTGCAGCAGCAGCAGCAGCAGCAGCAGCAGCAGCAGCAGCAGCAGCAAGCAACGGCCGCTGACATGTATGGCTTTGACAGCCCAGCATTTCAACCTTAAGCCTGGTTGTGGGGGTGTTGCTTGGAGGATGTCCCTGATAAGGAAAACCATTGTGAATCATAGCCTGCCTGCTGGCCAAGATTGCGTTTTATCAACTGGGTGAACCCTGGAACCTTGGATGCTGCAGCCTGCACCTGCCAATAGTTGCAGCTGCTGCACCACCTGCACGCCCAGCAGCTGTCTGTGGGAGTTCTGTGTTTGCGAAAAGCACTGTGCCACCAGGGGGTGCCCAGGCCGCAGTGTACTGATCTTGACGCATGTGCATGCTGTTGAAACACACAGCTGAACATGACTGGTTTCATCAAGACCTGTGCCACAGCTGTTGTGGCTGCTCATGGGACTGTGCAGCTCGGCCCGAGCGCACATTACGGAGTAGCCCATACGTCATGCCATGGTGTTGTTTGAACCGCGCAGAATAGGAGGGCGTGTCAGGGTGTTTGGATGATGTCGAGTGTATCGTGTTAGTTGCAGCCGTTGTTGAGCTGAGATCAAAGGGATTGCGGCCCACTCCAACGTCGCTTTGGAGGCTGTGAATTGCAATGAGCAGGCTTGGCCCTTGTGCACAGAGCAGCAGCTGACACAGCTGTTTATGCACTGTAGTAAGCAGCAGCACTCTAACCCAGCTGACGTGGGTGTTGGTGATGCACTCTCGCTGAAGGAGTGACCGCCAAATTAAGATGCAGTACTCCTTGCTATCATTTATGGTAGTATGTACTTATGATGTCATGTGCTGACGATGCTGTTCATGTAACAAGCTGCAACTCTGAAGCAGGCATGGCAAGCACAGCAGTTGCCCCTCCCCTTGCCAGCTGCGCTGGCCGCCGCGTGCAACTTGCACTGCCGCACACCTATTGCAAGCGGTGCTGACGCGCCGCTGATGACAGCTGCAAGCAGCATATCCATGTGCTGGAGCTCCATGTTCATGGTTGGGTGGTACGTACGTTGTAGCTGAGTATGGCTGTATCCAAGATCTGCAGCACAAGCAGCTGTGCTGCATTTTGACGTGCTTATCGAGGTGCTGCACAGCTCCATTGTGCCAGCTGCACTGCAGCTTCCTGCACATCTCCAGAAGCCGTTAAACCCCCATCTACACAGTGTGATCAGGTGATGTGCTACTCTGATAAGCGGCCAGCGTATCCCCAGGGATCTGTCACGATGATCTTGTAATGTCGCCGCACATTAGTTGCTGCACTGGCAGTCGTGACTTCATAACAGGGCGTCACCAGGAGCCGTCTTGTACTTGTAACTCAACTGCTCAACCGTTGGCTGGCACTACTTGCTCAACACAATTCGTTAGCATTACTCATCACCAACCTCAACTTGCTGCGTCACATGTCATGTGGTGTCATGTTGGGCATGATGCTGGCACTTCTAGTGACGCAACACTGTACCAGATGCACAGCCACTGCTAGTGGGACCCTCTGAGCCATGTGCAAAGCCACGTCCGCAATGCAGGGGCGCAGAACAATAATCAAACATCTGCCACTGATTGCCAAGTTGTTTACAGTCTTCCATAAAAACAGTCAAGCTCCCCTTGCGTGCTGTACATCTCTTTCCTGAGTTCAATTTGCCAGGTCTTGTAGTGGAAGAACATGCAAGCAAACCGATCAGTGAGACAACCTGTGCGCTATGCTACAGAGGGCAGATGACGAAGACGATGGGTGCGTTTGCCGTCGTAGCTGTTGCCAATGCTCAGGCAGGCTGGCAGGCAAGCCATTCGTACACCCTGACTTACTCGCCCGAACATTTTTATTATACCCAAGAATACAACAGTGCGATGCTGCCACCAATGGGTGTGTTCTGAGCTCATCATCAACAGCAGCAGCAGCAGCAGTATCCACAACTCTACCATTGTTGAACATCAACCAAGCAAACAAAACTTGCATTTTCTTTATCACCAGAGGCAATGCAGTCCTTGGGCCTTACCCTGCAAGAAGCCTCACCCTTCCAACCTTCCGTATGCAATGCCTGTGCCCACACTTGCGCCATACAGGCAGCCAAGCACCACACAGCAGCAGCTTGACGAAGATGAATCTTCAGGAGAACCAGAAGCAACACTTGTTGCAAGCACAGCAGCAGGCAGCAGTAGCAGCAGCAGCGAAAGCAGAGGCAGCAGTAGCAGCAGAGGGCCATGGTTTGACCCAGTCAACTTCGGCATCAGCAGTGCCTGCAGCTCAGTCGCCAAAAGCATCAGCAGCAATCCGACAGTTGTTGCAGCCGCAGCAGCGGGATTGGCAGCCACTGGCATTGCTGCTGCGTTGCTGACTTCGCTCAAAAGGGGCAAGCGGTCGCGCGGCAGACGAGCCAAGGGCAGCAGCGAAGCTGCGCTTCTACAGGACGGTGTGCATCAAGTTCATGCAGCAGCAGCAGGCGGTGTCAGCAGCAGTAGTAAAAGCAGCAAAAGCAAGAAGCATGCAGCACCAGCTGTGCCAGGTGAGCCACGTGCTGGGCCGTCCGTACCTTGTAGCACCTGCTGCAGCAGAGCAGCAGCAGTGGCCGGCAGCTGTGACACCAGGTTGCGCAGATTGAGCACAGCACGTGCTTGACGGTGCATTGTCAGCATGAGCAAAAAAGGAGGAGCAGCAGTAACAGCAGCGGCAGCAGTAACAGTCACCGTCATCATCATCTCAATGTCCGTTCCGGCCCTGCTGCTGCGCATGCGCTTCTCAACACTCACAAGAACAGCTCCAGGTTCTGCTCCCTTCTCTTTAACCCCTTTCTGAAACGCGACTGCAACCCCTGGACTCCAGGCCCCAACTCCAAGGTGAAGCCCTCGCGCGCCTGTGCGCCGCTGGCGACGGCTCAGCAGTGGTCGTGCTGCGGCCAATCGCCGCTGACAACAGCTGCCTGTTCAACGCGGTGGGCTACACCATGCACCACAGCACCAACCGCGCCCCCTTCCTGAGGCAGGTCGTGTCGCGGGAGGTGTCGGGGGACCCCCAGGTGCGCGCCGCGCCTGCAGCCGTGTCTGTGGGAAGGCGGAACTTGACTTTGGATGGTGCGCTGCATGGACCTGTGTCTGTGTAGGCGTTGCACATTGCAAGTAACGAGGTGCGAGGAATACATTCCAATGAGTGCCGCTTGATTGTGCGGCTGTGTGGGGTTGGGAAAACATGCCGGCTGCAGCTGCACATGATGGCGTCAGCAGCTGCACTGCTGTACCGCAGCGCCTGCCGCAGCGTTGTCATGCCGGAACACAACCTGGTGCGCCGCTGCTGCAGCGCAACTTGTCACGTGGAGTGGCAGGTGGCCTGCGGGAGCTCAGCGCTGGCTCATCATGCTGCTGTAATGCTTTTTGCTGCAACCTGCGTGGTGGCCATTGTCACCGCCCCAAAATGCACTCGACCACGGTTGCAGACCACTCTACTCACTGCTACAATGCTATGTTGGCCTGCTGTCACCTGCCAACAACCCACAGAGCTGCTCGCGCTCAAGTTTGTGGGGCTGGTCGAAGCAGCACAGCTCAACTGGATCACTGACCTGGCTCACCAGGAGTTCTGCATGCTGTGCTTTTAATCACAGTGCTGATGGGTCTACATAGCCTTCTTGCCAGGTCTTCAGGGCCGGCATCGCCAGCTTTCTGCAAGGTAATCACCAACTCCAGCAACTGTCACTGATGCACGTCACGTCTGTTGTCATTAACGTACCTGCAGAAGTACTCGCCCGCGTTTCTGGGCATGGAGAACGCAGCCTACTGCAACTGGATCACCAACCCGGCGCACTGGGGCGGCGGCATCGAGCTGGCCATCCTGGCAGCCCACTACCGGCGGGAGATTGCTGCATGGAACCTGGCCACGGGCGCGCTGCACGTGTTTGGCGAGGAGGAAGGTGAGCGGCACAGGGCTGCTACTTCATTACATTACAGTACGTTACAACACATTACGTCATTACATCACAATACATTACATGACATTGCATTACATGCTCCACCCAACAAAGGAGTGGGAACCCCAATCAGGAGCCAAGTACGCTGTGCTGCACAGAACACCACCATGCCGGCAACCATGGTGGCCTGTTGGTTACACTGGTGATCGGGGGAGGCAGCGTGCGTGTGCGCCTGCAGGCCCTTGTGTCACCTTTGTGTGCCTGTGCATGCAGCAGCTGCGGCCGCGGGCCACATGGTGAGAGTTATGTGCGGCTTGTGCAAGTGCCAACACGACACACTGTTCATAGCAGGCCTATTTGCGCACATGTGACACCACCAGCTGGCAATGGACATGTTCCAGCGCGCTGCAACACGCGCGCATTCCAAGTCATGTGCACTGCGCAGCTAATCTCACTTGCTGAAGCCCCCGCTTCGTGCGCATGCTTGTGGCTGCCAATCCCTGTGCAGGCTACACCAAGCAGGTGATGGTCATCTACAACGGCGTGCATTACGACGCGCTGGCCATAGCAGTGTCGCCGCGAGCAGACCAGGAAGAGGACGGTACCGAGTACAACCCTCGCACGCGCCGCGGCAAGATGATCCTGGCCGCAGCACAGCAGCTGGTGCGTGCAAGCTGTCGCCTTCACCGGGATAGGCATGACCGCCTTGTGTCACGCTCCACAGCCCTGAGAGCCAGCGATTGCATATGCAGGAACAAGCAGGTGGTTAGGTGATGCAGCAACAGAACATGCTTCAGGAGATTGCGGCTGCATCTGAGTAAGCGGCGCAGACGCCTCTTGCAGGAAACATGCTTTGCTCGTTGGCAGACAGACACTGGGTGCCGCACCTAGAGTTGTGCATGATGCCCGCTGCTGTTGCCTGCTGCACATTGATTGCGCAGGTGAAGATGCACCTCAAAGGCAAAACCACCCATCACGAGCAGCAGCAGCAAAAGAAGCAGGAAGAGAAGGCAGCCGCCAAGGCAGCAAAGAGTGGCAAGTCCAAAGCAGCCACAAATGGGCCAGCACTACCAGCAGCTGCCACCGCTGGTGATGCTGCCAGCAACACAGCAGGCATCGCAGAGGCAGGGGCCAAGCAGCAACTGTTGATGTGTGGTAGCTGTGGTGAGGAAACGCAGGGCATGGAAGCAGCAAAGGCGCATGCAGCGGCCACAGGGCACACCAACTTTGAAGAGGTGGCGGCGCTTTGAAAATGCAGCAGATACTGCTGCTAGCATGCTGGCATTCGGTCTTTCAACGCACGTGTGTTGTCTCCCGTTTGGCAGCTTGTGACGATGGGCCTGTGTACTGGTGCCCGGCTTCTTTTGAACGGAACACCTGTTTTGAACTTGCTCTAACATGTCATGCTGTTGTCATGTGTCGATCTCCGATGAATCTCTGTCCTGCATGTCTGTTAGATCAGGTTTCACTGGTGTGCAGTGAAAAGTAATTTCCCGTTGGCCTGTTTACTTGGCAAAGTGGTTCCTCCTTCTGTCTGAACGCTCTGCTGTGGCGCCAATCCAGCCAGTTCACCGCTAAGAACTGATCTGGCATATTATAGATCATTAAATCCATTACTTTATTGACTGTAGACATCGTCGGGTTAGCAGACAAGCCGAGGCACGGCATCCAGGCAGAAGCAGCAGCATGGCAAGCGCAGTAAGTGCTGCATGTTGCAGGCATGGCGCCAGTGCTGAATGCACACCGTTGATCCTTATGTTAACAGTACCGATGGTGGCTCGCAGGGCTCAGCAAAAGTATCAGTGACTTGGGAGGACCAGCAGAACATCAATAAATTCAGCAACCTGTACTCAAGATTAGGGGATGTCGAGCAGCAGCTGAAGGAACAGAAGGTATGTAACTCAGTAAATTGTGCTGCTGATTTGGCCAGGTTGAGGAAACATAACTGCAGCTGCAGTTCAAACAACTCTCAGCGTGGTGCATTTGACAGGCACACCATGATTCCATCAGTCGTGCTAACCCTCTTCTGTACGTCAGCACGCCCGTGCGTGTTGGTGGTACAAAGCACGCACATCTGCAGTCATCTACACCCCAGGTGCCCTGCTGTTGCTTGTCCACTGCTGTACTCCTCCACACCCTGCACTCTGCTCATGCTGCTTGTGCTACCGCTGATGTCCTCCCCACGTCGTTCTGATCCGCTCCATCTCTGCCTGCAACCCGCCTTCAATCGCAACAGAAGCTTCTAGACAACCTGGATGACGCCTCGGCAGAGCTCATGCTTGCTGATGACGACGAGGCTGTGCGCATGCGGGTGGGCGAGTGCTTCTGGGGCATAGACAAGGAGGCAGCAGAGGAGAAGCTGGAGGCACTGACTGAGGAGGCGCAGCAGCACTTCAGGCAACTGGAGCAGCAGATGGCAGGTGCGTGGCTGGGCAGCAGCAGTTGGCACATGGCATGACGGGTTGTTACCTGGGAGTGGAGTTGCGGTGCAAGCGTCGGCGGACGCCACACCAGCAATGCATCTAGGTGAAGCAGCAATGGCATCGACAGGAATGTATGGGTCTGCTGTGTTGGAGGCAGGAAATTGCAACTGTGCGCCCGATGCAGAGCAGCAGTTGCTGGTTGGCAGCAGCAGCAGCAGCAGCAGTGTGCGCTAGTGGAGCGTTGGAAACCAGCTGCGTGCCATGCCTTTGTTCTTAGCTCTGTCCGCAACTGTCAGTGTGCAATGGTATCCTGGCAAGCAGCAGCAGCAGCAGCGCAGCAGCAGCAGTGGCTTCATGTGCACATGGATAGCCCAGCTAGCAACCGAACTTGCGCGTCTGGTGGACAATTTGAGTGTGCAGCCTCTGGGGTATTGCTCTCTTGCAAGCATAAGTCAATCAAACATCATTGTGCCACCTCAACATATGTTGTTGCTGGACCGCTCTTATGACACAGACGAAGCACGCTCATGCGGCATAGCAGGAGGTTGTCGAATGGCTGACCAACGGCCACGCCACATGCTGCGTGCTGTGTGCTGTGCTGCGCCGCTGGTGCTGCCGTGCCCTGCAGACGGCCAGCAGCAGCTGGGGGAGCTGCGCACGCAGCTGTATGCACGCTTGGGGGACAGCATCAACCTGGACACACCCTACACAGCATCAAAGTAACAGCCACATGCAGGCACAAGGCAGGCTCAGCACCACCGAGTGCAACGTGTGGGCACAGCTACGCTGACTCAGCCACAGTGTGGAAGGCGCTTATCCCTGTCTTATAGATTTGGGCTGCTGGGCAGGCAAGGCAATGCAGGTGTCAGCTGGTGGATGGAGGCGGTTGCCAAGGGCAAAGACTGGCCACCGCAGGCCCACCTCTCATGTCGGCAGCGTGCAATGCCAGCAGAGATGAGGCTGGTCAGTGATGAAGCCTGCTGCAGCAAACGTCTGCAGCCCGTGGCACAGCATGGCGACTGGAGTGTGCACAGCATCCATGCAGTGCTGCCTTGAGCATCACATGCGGAGAGCCTCTGTGCCTTGCATGGTTGTGCACAACCAGCTCTCAATGGCTGCAGCTCGTAGCATATGATGCTTCATGCACCTTAATGGGGCTGGAGGCAGAGCTGTGTGCGGGGGGGGGGGGGGGGTACACCGCATCTCGTACCGCGCGTGCACATGCAGCACATGGACTGCATGTACTGCTGCGCACATGGCTGCTTGCCATGCTGGCTGCATTACAAGCAGTCAGGGCGCGGTGCAGATTTTGGTGGTTGCTGTTTCTGGCCCTGGCTGGTGGGATCATACCGCATGGCAAGACTGTTGTTCAGTGTGTTGTTCTCTTGAGGCCGGCTGGACTGCTGTCAAGCGCAGCAGCTGCATCATCATCATCATCAAGCGCAGCAGCTGCAGTGGCTACTGATGGCTGTTGCACCAGATGGTTTGCTGGCACTTTCACTGGCAGTGGCCGTTCACATCCTTGCTGCATGCAGATCTGTATGATTCTAGAGTCCTTTCACAGAGCAAGCACTCATAACACAGCTTGTGAAACTATTACACACCAGACAGTATAGGATAGCATTACACCCTTGGTGAAGCAAACAGTCACTGGCACAACCAGCAGTGTAGTTCTGGCATGCTGCTGCTGCTGCTGCTGCTGCTGTGTGTAAGCACATTTTCACAATTTACACATTTGATGAACCAATGACAGGCTCATTGGGCAAAGAGTAAAACAAAAGCAAGCCAGAAAAGAAAAAGGACAAGCACGCTCTGCAAAACTGATGTGCTTGACAAAGTGGCTTGCTCAATAATCATATGTGCAACTCGCACAACGCAACACACGCTACATGCAACCGTTGCATGATGTGACATCACTGCTGTTACGCTGCGCAAGCACATGGCCGACTGGCAGGCACAACAGCGATGTTGCCAACCAATACTGTACTGGCCCGGGCGCAGAGCATCAGCGGGAGCTTCATTGAGCGGGAGCTTCATTGAGCAGCAGCACCCTAACCTAGCCGGCAAAGTGAAGCAAGAAACGCAGACTCATGCGGCCCCCCGCATGCAGAGCTGCATTGGTAGCTGTAAGCAATGCTGGCTCCACTGGAGCTGTACCACAACAAAGACACAGTGCACCTGTCGCGCATGACTCTGATCTATATGCAGGGGTGTGAAGAAAGCAGCACTCTAGCGCAGCGGCAAAAGGCAAGCAAGCAAGCAGCGTAACCCTACCTCTGCATGCGAGGCTGCGCATGTAAGCAAAGCTGGATCCACATAAATGGGACTTCTGGGAGGGCAATCTATGAATCAAACACCTGTAGCAACTGTATATGTAAAAGCACACACAATCAAAGGCAGAACTGGCCAGCAGTGGCACTGCTTCTGGCAGCAGCGCTCAGCTGACAACTAGGACCTTTACTGTCACCATTGACAGTGTTCCAGTCAACGCAAAGCCTGAGATTGACTAGGTAATGCCGTTGTACTTGACAGCACAAACAAATGCACAAACAAGGCGGCTGCAGCTCAGCTAGGCTATTACTGCAATTACCGACCATCACAACACAATGCTACACAGTGGGGATGGTGATCTGATGTACAAATGCAGCATTATTGGGCAGAGGCTGAAAAAAATGCAGCATTATCGGGCAGAGGCTGAAAAATAGACATGATGGCGCCATGGTGAGTTGTTGATGTACAACACCAGTTTGCAGGAAGACCTGTACACCTCACCAAACGCAGTGAAAGCAACGATGACAAGCACGCTGGGTGAATACATGCAGCAGCACAGGCGCAGCCTGGTCCCCTCCCCGGCGCTGGCAAAGCCACGCGGTCAGACGTGGTGCATGGTACAACGCAACCGCCATTGACGGCGATTGCCGTCACTGCTGAATCGACAGTGCTGGCTGTCTCTGCACAGCCCGTCCGATTGTGAGACCATGCACAACAGTAACGTGTCAGGCAGAGCCTGTACAAGTGTTGTTACACCACATTAGCACAATGCGTGATGAGGCAAGCAGCCAGCCTGACTGACACCAACTTTGCACCAGGACCAGCTGCTGGTGTTGCGCCTGCTGGTGCTGGTGCTGGTGGTGATCGTGCTACTAGCGGCCAAATGCAACGCCAACACACCTTTACATGCCCAAAGCAAACCCAGCGTAGCACAGCAGCAGTGCAGCCAGAACAGCCTTGCAATACAACATTAGCAGCACCGACCCCACTGCACCTATCACCATGCCCAGCAGCAGATGCTGCACCCTAGCCAGCGGCCCTGACCCTCCTGCACGCAAATGCCCACCGCTGCTGCTGCTGCCACCACTGCCGCCACCACTGCCGCTGCTGTCACCGCTGCCACTGCTGTTGCCAACACCAAGGGCAGCCGCTGCTGCGGCAGCCAGTCCTGCCATGCCTCCTGCTGCTGTGCTGCTGAGCATGCCGTCCAGCAGGCGTCGCCGATCTGCGCCTTCTTTTGAAGCACGAGCATTGCTGGCAATAGTAGCGCTGCTACTGCTGCTGCTGTTTGCTTGAGCAGCTGTTGCAGGGTCATGGCTGCCTGGGGCGGCTGTGGCTGCTGCATCAGCAGCGCGGAAGCCCAAACCTGTGTTGACAACATGCAGTCAAGCATGGCAGTAATGCTGCTGACATGCCGCTCAATGCACTGTCAGGAAGACAGAAAGCGAGAGCAGCGTGTCTGCAAGTTCCTCGTACCAAGGGCGTCAGTAATGTCTTGGTGACTAATGAAGCTGCCACTGGATGCCCTGGCCAGCGCCTAGGGCTGTGTCTTGTGATGATTTGAGCTGAGGAATTTTACCAACATCCTGAGTTACCAAGGCGATGTCAATGTTATAAGCTTCAGGCCTACCCACGACAAATGCAATCCACACTGTGTTTGACAAAAAGGAGACGAACACCCTGCTGTCCTGCAACGTCAACGTTCTGTGTATGTAAGTGCATTTGCATTATCAAATGCCCTGAAACAGAAAGACACCCAGCAACACACCTTGAAGGGGGACCTGGCGGCTGCCGCTGCCCTGTGCATGCGCCCAGGCCTGCAGCTGCTGCCGCTGCTGCTGCCAGTGCTGCTGATGCTGCAGCTGCTGCTGGTGCAGCCACTGCTGCCAATCACCCAGCAACTCATCGGCTTCTGGCTTCATGTAGAACACGCCATTGTCACCGAGCTGGCTGTAGCATACGTGTGGTGCTCCCCTGCCAAACCTGCTGTGCCCCATCTGGGCATACTTCAGGGGGGATTGGTTACGCGGGCGCAGCTGCTGCTGCTGTTGTTGCTGTTGTTGCTCTGGAGCCTGTGCTTGATGCATGGAGGCTGTCAGACGTGCCTGATGTTCACCTTCCTCATCATAGGCAGGCTCTGACACTCGGACCCAAGTCCGCACAGCGCGCCGGACAAGAACTTTCTTGGCAGGGACTGGTGCACCCGCAACACCAGCAGCTGTAGAGCTGCATGATCGCAGGTGAAAGCGTTGCAAACATGATAACGCAGACATCAAGACGAGCGGAAGGCTGGTCGGCGTATTGTGGATGTCCAAGGCAGTGTCGAGCAGCGGTTCCGAGAGCAGCGACCAATCCAATGGTCACCAGCTGTAGTTGAAGATATCACGAAGAACTACCGTCAATAATCATTCCAACACCACCTCCTTTACAGCCCTGATCTCTGGCTAGCGAGGTGTCTGTGACAGGTTGTGACATATGCAGGTGTATCATACCATATGGTATCATATGGTACCGGTTGTGCAGTGCATAACCCTGCCGAGAGGTCGCTGTTACTTGTGGAACTCAAACCCATCTGCCTTGCTGTTGTTTTAGTGTGCCGATGTGTCGCCACAACTAGTGCAGGCACATAAGTGGCTCCTAGGCCTGCTGCTGCTTCTGCTGAAGTTGCTGTGTCTTGTTGCTCACGCCTGCAGGCATTGCCGTGGCTGAGCATTGAAAGCTCTCTGATTAAAGGGTGCCAGTCCAGCAGTTCAAGGCAGTTGATGCTGATTACAACCCTGCTGCTACACCTGAGCGTGTCAGGTCCCAAGCACCAGAGCTGCGCACAGTTCGATATTGAGCACAACAACGCACCAAAGCACATTAAACTGTTCGCGCTCTGAGTGCAGTGTGTCTGTTGTGCGGGCCTAGCTGAAGCAGTTCTGCTGACCGTTCAATTGCCTTCAGGTTGCCAGTTTGTCGATCAGGCCCTGCACAATTCGCTGATCGCCAATGAGCGCAAGCTTACTGCTTTTGGCGAGTCAGCGGGCCCTGCGGGGTCCCGCACAGCAGCTACTGCCAAACTTATGCCACGGCCTTCAACTGCAGCTAGGTTCGCTTAGCCAGCAGGCGTTTGCAAGCACGCCGACCGGATCTGCACTGATAGGCCAGCCTAGAACATTTACAAGCAGCGCTTCATCCCTGTACAATGGCCGTTTCGGCAGGGAAGGCACACCTTCAAGCTACTACGCACCCATACGCGCCCCCACCAACTATGGCATTAGGTGAAGCACCAGCCAGCCTCCACCAGCTGAACAATTGCAATGCTCTGTGAGAGTATCAGCCACCATAAGCAGCAGCCAGCTGCGGTCTCAAGCATATGCTGCTGTGCTCAGCTGTGTGGTGCAGACCCCTGCTACCTGATGCAGCGCTACAGCATGAAACTGCTTGCAGCACCAGCTGGATGCATACCTGGTCCTTGCTGAGCTCTTGCAGGCACAGCTGACACCGCACATGTTGCGCACCTGACCATCTGCCACCTAGTCCATGTCAATCACGCACAGCTTGACAGCAGCAGCACTGGCAGCACCATCAGGTATCCTTGCAACATGCCGATGTGCATGAAGCAGTCAGCAATGCCTGCAAGTAGTGTCAGCTGCGGCTTCACATGTATTTATGCCGTGCTTGACAATGTTGCTGCACTGCACCATCCTACATACCCTGCTTACACCACTGCAGGGTTGTTCCTGAGAAGACCGCCTTCGTAGTGGAGCGGTGAGTAGCACAACAGCAGCAGCATCAGCAGCAGTCTAAGCCACAGCAGGTCAGCACCAGCCACAGCAGCCTCAGCACCAACAACCGCAAGCAGGGCAAATCAGCAGTTGCACGGGGTGAATTGCCAACCTGCTGCTGCTGCTGCTGCTGCTGCTGCTGGGGGGGCTGCTGCATTATAGTTCAAGCAGTCAGCAGCTTCATGTTATGCCAGGCTATAGCAATGCACAGCAAGGACCACGCGTTGCATCAGGATGCTTTATCTGATAATGTGGCATAGGCGCTAAGCGCACTAAGCAACACATATGGGCTGCGCTGTACCTGCAGGTTTGGCAAGTTCAGCCGCGTACTTGATGCAGGACTGCATTTCCTGGTGCCGCTGGTGAGCACAATACATGATGTGTCAGCGCCAGGTCCTGCCTAGCGCAAAAGCATTGGCGAAGCTTGTTCAGGATATACACCAGATGTTTTTAGTGCCCGAACGGTGTGCTTATGTTTCAAGCATGGCTTCGCAAATTCCTCCACAGCGGTTGCATGTTGTGGTGTCTAGTCAAGATCAAGATGCAGGTTATTGTGAGCGCATGCAGTGCCTGTGCCGTCTTCATCTTTTGCATTGCTGGCACTGCTGAAACCACTAGCTGGCACCAACAGGCGGTTGATGCGGGGCCCCTGTAGCCATATATAGGAAAGCGCATACATCTTGGCAACACAAGGTGAAGGTCCTGCCATGCATTGTGCATTGCTGCTGCTCCTGCTGTTTCGTTTTTGCAAGGTTGACAAGATTGCGTATGTGCACACACGCAAGGAAATGGCCATCCCCATCAGCCACCAGACAGCCATCACCAAGGACAACGTGACCATCACCATCGACGGAGTGCTGTACGTGAAGGTGGGCACACAACTGCACAGCACACATGCACAGTCTCACCTCTGTCAGATGCAGCGTTGGGGCGAGCCTGACAGTTTCCTTGCTGTTGCAGTGCCTTTAACTGCTTGTTATCGCCTCTGCAAAATGGCAGGTGTCGTCACCGCAGCCAGTGTTGCAGCCGCCACCGGCAAGCAAGAGCTGGTGACCGTGTGTTCTGCCTGTAGTCACTGCAACCCCTGCGTCCATGTATGCGTGTTATTGTTGCTGCTGCTGCATTTGCTGCATCAGGTGATGGACCCCGTGCGGGCGTCTTACGGCGTGGACAACGCACTGTATGCAGTGGGGCAGCTGGCACAGACCACCATGCGCAGGTGCGAGTACGGGCGTGCATGCTGGCAGCGGCTCGGCAGCAGGCTGCGTGCATGGTGGCAGCGTGGACGTGAGCAGGGAGCTGTGGCAGCAGGTGTGTATGCTGTTGAGCAGCGTGGCTTCCACACCCACTCCTGTGATTCTGCCTCGCCTCGTAAGCTGTGGGACACCATCATACTCCTGTGTTTGCCTAGATGAGCAGCAAGCTGTGTATGGTTACACCTAACAACAATCGTAAGGAGTGCTGGCATGCGACCTGGCCTTTCATCATACACTCCGCCTCACTCTTTCTCGTGCGTATCTCACTCTTGGGCTTGCAGTGAGCTGGGCAAGATCACACTCGACAAGACCTTTGAGGAGCGTGAGGCGCTCAACCTGGCCATCGTGGCCTCGATCAATGCAGCAGCAGAGGCGTGGGGCCTGCAGTGCATGCGTTACGAGATCAAGGACATCACGCCACCTGAGGGTGAGCACAAGCGCCGGCAGCAGCAGCAGCAGCAGCATTGTGGGCTGTCGGGACTGGAGAGTGGGGCGTGCATGCATGCGTAGTTGATACATTGTCAGTGTCGAGGACACCATCGGAGGGTGGGTAGCATCATCAGCAGCATCATCATCAGCAGCCGCAGCAGCAGCAGCAGCACACGGCATTGCAAGGACAGAAGGCCAGCAACACAGCAGCGCTGCAAGACTTGCTGACTGACAACAGCAGCAGCAGCAGTAGATCCTCTTGCTGTTTGCATCTGCAACATACGATACGGTTCAGGTGCAGCTGGTTACAGCACTTTAATGCAGCCGTGAAATGGCCGGCGCATGTGCTACACATGACACCTCTTGCGCATGCAAGCCATGCAATGCACTGATGAATCCTTTCTCCTTGCTCAGTGTGCGTTCATCCTGTGTGTGGTGCATGCCATCTCAGGCGGCGGGGAAACGGCCTATGCACCTCCATCTACCCATTCAATGCTCTCCCCCCTTGTGCAGCCCTGCAGGCATTGCGCTGGCCAGCGCAGGCCTGGTGAAGGGTGGGCAGGTACTGTTGCACGTGCTGTGAGATGCACACCAGTCGTGTGCCTCTCTCGGCACGCACACCAGTTCCCGCCCACCCTTCAGCAGGCCTGCGCTGGTGCTTTCATCTGCAGGCACTGAGTGTGAACGCACCACGTACAGCTCAACCATGTGTTCATCAGCAACATTTTGCTGTTCTGATGTCTTCATGGTGCAGGCATTGTGGTGCCCATGGAGCTGCAGGCGGAAGCTGATCTCCCCTGCACGTACGTCCTCACGCGCCTCGTGTGTGCTTTCCTGCTGGCGTGCAGGCATCGTGGTGGCCATGGAGCTGCAGGCCGAGGCTGAGCGCCGCAAGCGCGCCAGCATCCTGGAGTCGGAGGGCCAGCGGCAGGCGGTGATCAACGTGGCGGAGGGCAGCAAGCAGGAGGTGAGGGGCGGTGCCATGCTGGCGGCTTGACCTGGCCGCTTGATCTTGCGGCTCGATCTTGTGGCTTGCTGGCGGCTTGCTGGCGGCTTGGCCGGGCGGCTCGATCTAGCGGCTTGATCTTGCGGCTCGATCTTGCGGCTTGCTGGCGGCTTGACCGGGCGGCTAGATCTAGCGGCTTGATCTTACGACTTGCCGGCGGCTGGCTGGCGGCTCGATCGGGGTGACTCCTGCTGGCGAGCATGCTGGAGTGGAGTGGGAGGGGTGCCGGGGTGGCACGGCAGCAACAGACTGTGAATATTTGACGTACGGTGTTGACGCGCCTGCCACCACACACACACACGCACGCACGCACGCACGCACGCACGCCGCACGCCCCCCCCCGCCCACCCCACCACCACACGCCACGCACGCACCACCACGCACCGCGCGCCCATGGGATGCAGCAGACGGCGCCACGAGCAGGCCGCCGTCTTTGACGGACCGTCGCTGTGCAGAAGCGCAGCCGCCTTGCTCCGCAGCACTCAGCCTGTTGCTGCTGCGTCGCGCTTGCCAGGCCGTCCTCAGCTCACAGGCGTCGACCAGTGGTGGAGCACTGTCATGTCAACACATGAACCACCTTCAGCACAGTCACTGCCGCCGCTGACGCCGCGCCCCTGCCTGCCGCTGCCCGCAGGTGATCCTGAACTCCGAGGCCTCCAAGCAGGCCGCCATCAACGAGGCCATGGGGGAGGCGCAGGCCATCACCGCGCGCGCGCAGGCCACGGCCTCCGGCATCCGCATGGTGGCGGCCGAGCTGGGCGCGTCGGGCGGCGCGTCCGCCGCCAGCTGCGCGTGGCGGAGCAGTACGTTGAGGTGTGTGCGCCGGACCACCCGCTGAATGCGCGGCGGTGGTGCATGTCGTGTCAGCGCATGTGGGGCGCCAAGGCTTGCTTGGCATGTAAACAGCTGCGTATGCGCCCCAACCATCGCAGCAACCGCTTTCAACAGGTGTATCAGGATGTGCGTGTCGATGTACCATCGTACCCTTGCTGTGCCTCGTGACGAGGCATTTCCTGGGTGCCTGGGTTTGTGGTGGGTTTCCTGAAGCCTAAACACCTGAACGGCGGGTTAGTGCCTTGGACCCAAGGTCAAGCCTTCCACCAGCTGGCCAACAAGTGTTGACTTCTCCTGCAGCCACCTAAAGTGGCAAGCGACCCGCATTGAACCCTGTACCCCTGCTGTCTGCTGTGTCGCACTGGCCCATCATGCTGCCTGCGCAGGCCTTCCGCCAGCTGGCCAAGGAGGGCAACACGCTGCTGCTGCCAGCCAACGCAGCAGACCCGGCATCAATGGTGGCACAGGCGCTGTCAGTCTACCAGACCATGCAGCAGCAGGGACAGCAGCAGCAGCACCAGCAGCAGGCGCTGCCGCAGGGTGAGGGGCGCAGCAGCAGCAGCAGCGGATCTGATGGCAGCAGCGGTAGCAGCAACAGCAGCGGCAGTCGTGGCTCTGGCAGCAGCGGTAGGGGTTCTCTGACAGCAGCCAGTGCAGGAGGTGGCGCAAAGCCCAGCGGTGGTGCAGGAGGTGCACACAGGCAGTTTCACTTCGCAGCAGGCAGCGGCAGCAGCAGCAGCAGGACGCCAAGCAGCAGCAGCAGCATGCTGCCGCACGCTGCTGCTGGTGCCGCTGGCACTGCAGCAGGCGCTGCTGCCGCAAACCAGTTCAGCTTTCCTGCAAACCCCGTGTTCAGCCTGAGGCCTGGCCTGCCTGGTTTTGATGAGTAAACATGCAGATGAGTGAGCATGCTGACGGCACAACACAGGGCAGTTGGCAGCTTTTTGTTGATTCACAGCCAATTGCGGTTACCGTGGCATGCCATGTGTCCTGCTGCATGTGATTGTATTGTTAGTCTGTGTTGCTGCTTGTGCCATATACCACTGGCATGTGGTTGGTCTGGTATGGGTGTGCCACTGTATACATGTGTCTCTGCTGCAAATGCAGGAGAATGCACAAATCTTCATGCGAGAGGTTATTCACTGTCGCCTCTCAATGACAGCGTTGTTGTTGGTTGTTTGATGTACATCGTTGCTTTTCACATCATTGTGCAACATCTGCCACAGATGGTGAGCCAGTTCCTGTTGTGTGCGTCATCATGATTGTGTGTAGGGGAGTTCCAATTATCGCAGTTGAACGGAGATCAGAGCTTACTTTCGCTGGCGTCAGGCGGCTGAAGTGGCGGTCTTGGAACTCCAAAGCACTCCGAAGTGCTCTGTATTGAGCAGCAGCACTCTAATGGAGCCGGGGAGCAGAGTCACCAGTGCTCTGTGACACAAAGTTGCCAGTGGGCAGAGGAGTGAGCACGCGTGGCTGACAGGCTTCCAATGCCCAGACGGCGGTGCTTGCAAGCTGCACTGCTGAACCTGCGCGGAAATGGGGCTGGTGGGGCGCAAGTGCCTGCAGCACATGTAACTGTCTATGCGGTGACCCCAAGCAGCCTGATGGTGGTGCCCTGACATGCAAACTTTCCAAGTTCCAGTGCTTGCAGCAGGAGTGTAATGCAGCCGCTGCTTATATGATTCATTGCAACGTGTGATTGCTTGACACCACATGCACAGTGAACATGTGTAGACAGGATCGGGTGGTGTCTCGCGGGCTCAACTCTGTGTTCAAGCAGCAGGAGGGTTTGCTCACAAAACCTACTGAAGTCGCAACGCCCGGATCGGCCGCGGTGAACGTTGATCAGGCAAATAAAGTGTACGTTCACCTTTTACTGGTGCCGTTCTTGCCACCTGGCTACGACTCTCACTAGGTCTTGTTCGTCTCCCACCTTCTCCTGTAAAGCGAGCACCAGACGCCATGCAGGTAGCACCAAACTCTGATGGAATTCAGAAGCTTTTAGGGGCAGAGCAGGAGGCGTCCCGCATCGTAGCAGAAGCACGCAAAGGTGCAGTATGCGTGCAGTGGTTTTGCTTGCTCTGCCATGCACGTGTTCCCACGCAGCCAGAAGGGCTGTGGCATGCCCCCAAGACTGTGTTTAGATCAGCTCTGCTTGCTTATGGCACCTACTGCTCGTATCCTCATAAAGCAGCAGCAGACCCTGCCTCTGCTGTGCTGGCGTGGCCTGATTCGCTCTTCTCCTTGCTGATCTTGTCGTGCTGACCATAGCTAAGGCTGAGCGTCTGCGTCAAGCGAAGGCAGAGGCGGAGAAGGAGATTGCAGCATATAGGGCTGAGCGTGAAGGCGCATACCAGAAAAAGCTGGCAGAGGTGCGTGTTGCTTTCAAACTTCCGGTTGGTGTCCTTGCGATCAACAGCTTGTGTGCAATCACAAGTAGAGCTATGGTGTGCAGGTAGAGGTTGATTATTGGACCAACAATCTGGGTGGCAAATTGTTGCAGCAGATCAGCCTAGCAGTGTCGTCCGGTTGTGCAGTATTTGGAAGCAAAGCCATTGCTGCAGTGCTGGCTGTAGTGTGGTATATGCGAGACACTCTTGCAGCCAGGGGCTTGAGGAACTTCAGCTGGTGCGACAGTGCACATCAGGGCACTGTGCACATTTGGTGCAGCACTTTTGGCAGTTGATGCAGCAGTAACGCCTGAACGTTCATGATGCCTGCAGGACAGGGTCGGCTGCTTGCAGGACAGCACGCTGCTGCAGCCCTCCTTCAACCGCTGCAGTTGCCTGCAAGCTAGTGCAGGCTTTCACTGCAAAGCGTCGGAGTCTGTGCCTGTGTGCCACCTCGCTCTTGTGGACCCCCGCATGTCAGACTTCTCAGCACCTGTCACTGCGCATGCCAAACCTTTGGGCCCCAATGCTGCCACATCATGCTGCTGTTTGTGGCATCTCTGCTGTGCTACAGAGCTCGTCTGGTGCTGCCAGCACGCTCGAGCGGCTGACCAAGGAGACTGATACCAACATCAGCCAGGTGCACGCTGATGTGGCGGCCAAGAAGAACCTGGTGGGTGCTGTTGAGTGCTGGATCAGTTCCTCTGCTCCAACTCTGGGAGGCTCTTGGAAAGGCACTAGTTGCGGAAGCCAACGCTGCTGAAACCCTGTTTTCAGGGGAATGTGTCTGTAAAAGCAGCGGGGGTGTTTGGTTGCAGCAGCACCATGCAGCTTCCAACCTCTCACGGCCGCCCACCTGATGCCGTCACTGGCTCAGGCAGCCAGCAGTGCACGCAGCTTGGTACCTCTGATCTACATGCCTCGCCCTGCTGCTGCTGCTTTTGCCGCCTCCAGGTTGTGGACCTGATCGTGAAGCATGTCACCACAGTGAAGCTCTGAGCTGGTGTGGGGCAAGCGCAGCGTTCAAGCGGGTGCTCAGCAGCACTTTGACAGCAGCAGCCTGCAGAGCGAGCTTCAAGAGGAGCTGCTCTCAGCTACCCCAGGGCAGTTTGTTGTAAGGCAGTGCCCCGGGATGCACAACAGGGCCAGCCCAGCAGCGGATGTGCTGGACCAGCGCTCAGGGGTCGTTCTAGGAAGTCGGTACAGTGCAGGACATGGTGAAAGCATATGGCAAGTTAACCTGCAACTTGTGATTGTAGATGGGTGAGCTGCAGGCATGCAGGGTGCCAGTGTTGCTGAGCAGGCAGTGTGTTGGCTGCCGCCTCATGCAGTGCCTGCCGAGCCTGGTGTCACACTTGCCTGCAGTGCTGCTCAGCTGACCTTCATGCGAGCAGCCGGCAGACCTGACTCAGCACGATGCTGGACAGCATGGTAGTTGCCTTCACAGCATTATTCATTGCTGAAGGTTCTGCAGCAGCAGCGCTGCTGTTACAAACCTCTATGGTGGGTTAGGGTGCATCTTCTGTTTGTTCCTTGCTCAGCAATGTAGGCCAGGTTGAACTGCTGCGCCTTGGTGCACCCTGTTAACAACGTGGGCATGTGAGAGGACATGGCACTAGCATGCAGTACACTGGCATGTGTATCAGAGGGTGAACCCGAGTGTGCACTTCCATCAACAGGTCCAACACCTGTTGAAGCATGCTGCAGCACTGCGCTGAGAGCAGCAGCGCACAGCTGGCTGGTGGTGCTGAAGTGTAACAGCCACCTACTGCATATTAGCACACTGTGTTCAGCTGGACATCCGGTTTCTACTACTGCTAGAGGGCCAAACTCAATTACTGAGCCCCAGTGCGCACGGTGCGCCTCCTCGTGACGGCACATCGTCACTGCTGATTACCGTGTCATGATGATAGCGATTGCTGTGACGACTATATGATTGCAACCATTGCCAACTTGAACGGTGGCTGTCAGGTGCCATGCACGTTGATGAAACCACAGTAAACAACCATGGCTAATGATAATTCTTCCTTATCATCATCATCATGTTACCCACTCAAGCCATAGCCTCAATGCCATCCTCATCAAGACCCCAAGTTGTAGTGCTGATGCTGCAGCAGCCCATGCATACAAGCCGCTAGCAATGGCATGCACGCTGCATTGGGTCTTGGCATCACCCAGCAACACCGTGGTGGTGACTTCATGGCACAGCTGCACATTTGTGCTGGCATGAACCAATAAGGCCATGCATGCATAGCGCAGTGAGCACCACGGAGGGGTGGCGTACTGCCAGTGCACTGCTTCTGTGCTCGGCAGAGTAGCATGTTGCGCACGAGCGGCACCACGCACCAAGTCAAAACTCCTTGCAGCAGCTGCGCATCACAGCGCAGCCCAACACGTGCAGGGAGAACATCACAGCCGGAAATTGCATGACGCGCACTTGACGCACATCTAACCACACATATGTCCTGAAGTGCCCCAGCAGTTGCTGTGCCGCAGTGCAGCCCACAGCAACCGTCTGTGCACCCAGCAGGCGCCTGCGCCACGCCTGCAGCAGCGCTCCCACCAAAGCAGCAGGGCGCTGCTTCCAACAGCACGACAGCAACGGAGCACACAGCACCATACCTGAACCACCAGCAACTCTACTGTAAAGGGTCGCGTATTGCAGCGACACAAGCAGTTCCACAGTCCCTAAACCTATGTACAGGAATGAGCGCCTCTAGAAAAACAGAAAAGACCGGGTAAACCGACATCAGCCCCCAGAGCAGCTTAGGCAGACACAGGAGTGCAACAGGGCAGACTCGTATCTGCCCTGCCACGACCTTGCTTCGACGGCCACTGGTTAGCAACCTTTACCGTTCGGATCATTGAAGCCAAGGCGGCGCGGTTGGCAGAGCACACGCTGCTCAAGCAGCACGGGCAAGTGCCAGCAGCAGCACTATACACAGAGCAGCAACACTTGGAGTAAACTCGCGGGGTGCATGTCTCACCACCATGCTAGAATGCAAAACAAAGCTGCACGCACGGCGGCTGCAAGCTCGTCTGGCCAGTTGACCACATGCTGACAAGGCTGCAGCGGTGCATCACCAGCCACAACCAAGCCCTGCACGCACAACTACTACCACAAGGTTGCCACCGACTGCCACCACACACACAGAGAGCTGCATCCTGGTCAACTACTGTACACACCAGGGGGGCCTGCCTAGCAATCTGGCCAAAGCCACCACCAGGTAGCACTGCAACGAGGAGCAACTGCAGCTGCCCACAGTTCACCACATTAGGCATTTCCAAAGTGTGTTGTAGCCAGCTCTTGTCAAGTGCAGCGTGTGCAGTGTGCTTGTGAAAGTAGCAGTGACGATTGAAGTGCCATCCTGCAACAGTGATATGCTGATAACTGCCCAACAAACCCAGGACAACAGCTGCTGCGCAAGCAGCGTCACCACTGATACGGCAAACATGCTAGCGAGACATGCGAGACAGCCGCATCTTGCCAGCTGCTGAACCATGCAGTGGCTGCTGCTGCACACGCTCGCATGCTGCTGGATGTGAAGCCACCGCCGGAGGAGGGCTGCCTAGTCTACATGATGGCGCGGCAGAGGCATTGCTTTCAGCCCCAGACGAACCCTACAAAGAGGCACTGACTGTATCTTGAACAAAACATGCACACACATATGTACACCAGGCAGGTACAGGCTGCTGCTGCTGCTGCTGCCAAGCAACCAGCAGGTGCTGTTGCCAGCACAACCAACAGAAGCCAGCCCAGGCATAGGCACAAGCAAAAGCAGCCAGCACAAGCAACAGCAGCCAGAACAAGCACCAGCACAAGCAGCAGAAGACAGCACAAGCAGCGCCAGCTGCAACAGCCGCCAGCACAAGCATCAGCACAAGCATCGGCAGCTGCAGCACTGCAACACACGCGGCCAACAGCATGCACCCCATGCACCGCTCCGCACAGCCACTGCGGCAGCGGCCTGTGCATTGACTGCGCACTGCTACCAGCACTGCCGCAGCAAAGTATGCAGTGCTGTTGCACGATTGCTGGTGATACCCCACTGCCGCACTCACCACTTGCTGATGGTGTTCACCATGAACTGTGTGACAGTGGTGGCCCTGTTCTCTGGCTTGTCCTGGATGCCAGCAACATGGATCATGCGGATGCGATTCTTGCTGTCCCACAGCGGACTGCCACTCATGCCCATGACCGTGTCGCAGGTGTGGATGTTTGTCAGTGCATTGCAGTCCACAAAAGGCACGCTGCAGGTGTTGGCCATGCACGTGCCCTGCGACTGATCCTGAGGGTACCCCGCAACAGTCAGCTTCACATTACTGTTGCAAGCGGCTGCCATGCCCATGTAGCCCGTCAGCGATCCCAGCTTCTTGTTCAGAGTGACGACTGCAACGTCCCAAGTTGCCGGGTTCTTCTTGAACGCATCAAACACCGTCACCGACTTCCAGGGCACCACTCCCCATGGGTTCACCATGGACCCGCTGGCCCTGTAACGCCCCGGCGCAAAGTTAAGGTTGTAGTAGAACGCGTTGCGCTTGGTGTTCCACACACAGTGGGCAGCCGTCAGAACCTTGTCGGGCCTGATCAGCGTACCGGTGCAGATGTAGAGTCCGGTGTTGTCCACAACCTGAATCTGGCCGATGGCCGTGTAGGGGTAGCCCTTCTCACACAAAAAGCGGTTGTCTGCTCCGATGATCTCGAGCAGGCGGCGGTTGCCGCTGCTATTCGTGCTGTTGCCGCTGACTGCCGCTGCTGCTGCTGCTGCCTTGGCTGCTTCCAGCTGCTGCAGCTCCGCCAGGTACTCCTGAAGAGCTTGATAGTCCTCGTCAGCACTGCTGTCACTGCTGCTGCTGCTGCCCTGTGAGCCTGCAGGAAGCGTCCCGCTCTCTAGCTGCATAATGCCGCTGCCGCTGTCCGTGCTGTCGCTGCTGCTGCTGGTGTTGTTGTTCCTCCTGAATGGCCAGAAGCTGAAGCCACTGAAGCGACTGACGTCGCCGCTAAACATGCCGCGTATCCGGCCAAACAGGCCCCTGGGCGGCTGCTGCTCCTGCGGCTGCTCCTGGGTGTCTGCTGCTGCCTTGTCACCTGGATAGCTGCCAGATTCCTGCACAATCTTGCTGCCGCCGGTTGATGAAAAAAGGCCTTGCTGCGAATGCTGCGCGCTGCCTTTGAACCAGGGAGCGAGTGGGCTGGGCCCTGCTGCCTCGAGCTCAGCTAGCGCCCGAGGGATGCGCATCCTACAGCAGCAAAGCAGCATCAGCAACAGCAAGGCAATCAAGCTGTGACAGATACGTTTGACGGGCTGGGATGCAGCGGCACTCGCTGTCTGCCTGCAGGGGTGAGCAACTCGCAAGCAGCGAGTGACATGTTCAACCTAAACCCTCAAGCAGCGCACACCTGCACCCTTCCACATGTTTGCAAACAACGAACTGCAATATGCCAGCCTGCGATCTAGGTCTTCCGCCAAGCAAAAACATAACAGCAGCGTATGTTTTGTTGGGGCTGCTTGTGCAAAAACTCGGGTTTGTTCCAAGCATATCCCCAGCATCGGCAGCCGCACATGCCCTGATACACATAACCCTCAATCAGTGAATTATGATTATGCAGGAGTTCAGTCAAATGTTTATAACTACCTAAGCATCACCAGCCGCACCTGCCCTTGTAGACGTCCCCGGAAGAGGTGCAGCGCAGCGCCTCAACATGCCAGTTGCCGTCCGGCCCGAGCTCCGGCTCTGGTTGAGTCACAGGTGCGCTGCCCTGCGGCCTTGGGGCGAGCTCCTTTGCAAGTTTGATGCGGCCGACATAGCGCAGGCCCTCGTCTTTGAAGGCGTTAATGACGTCCTTGGCGACGTTTCGAATGCCTTCGAGCCCGTTCGACTCAGCTCCTTGAGGGCCCGGCTTTTGGTCCTCAAAAGGCATGGGCGAACCTGCTTGTAAGCAGCACAGGTGGTGTGGGGAGTGTGTAAAGTGGGTTGGGTAGAGTTGGGCAAGGTGTGACAGGGTTGAGGGTGTGCCATCAGTGCTGCTGTGTCCTGCTGGGACGCAGCAGCACTGCTACCTGCACCACCCAGCATAAGGTACCATTTATGCACAATTTGCAGCTTAACTCAACCCGAAGCTGATGCAAAACCTGCACAGCAGCTGCAAGTTTTCTGCAGAAGCTTCAGGCACATGGCACATGCTGGCACCAGCCTGCTGCTGCTGCTGCTGGTGCTGCTGCTGCTGCTGCTGCTGCTAAGCAGTTGTTTGTCCTGGTCTAGCTGCTTCTACTGCTGCTGCCGACCAAGCACTCCCGGAAGTTGCAGGCATCCAGCAGGCCTTGCTGATGGTCATCAATGCTGACTGGCACAGCCCGGGAGATTGCGCCCACCTGAGCAAGCTTTGCCGGTGCCGTCCACTGCGATGCTCGAGCAGCCTGCTATACACCTGTTCTGATACCATTCTCCATCTTGTCCACAAACTGGTTTGGTTTCCTGCGGGCAGCCTGCATCCTCATTGCAGGTCAAGGCCCCCTGCGTGCTGGCACCGGCACTGGCACTTGCGCTTACGCTGCTGAGAAGAGGGCCTGCGTCGCCGAAACAGACACAAGAATAAATTGATCGGCCGCCTGAGGACTAGCACGCGACGCCTGATGCTGGAAAATGCTGGATGCAAGTGTGCACTCGGCTCCCATCCCTGCAGCATGCCCAAGGCGCTCGCGAAGCCCAGGCATTCACCTCAGTCGCCCAAAATTATTGATCTCACCTGATAAAAGCAGGAAGATCAGCCACATGCCGGTGCCCATCGTCTCAGGGCTGGCCATTTCACCGCCGGTGACTCCGAAGCGGTAGCTGATTGCAGTCTGCCAATGGCATGCAGAACACTGCAAACAGAGTGAGAGTTGAGAGAACGTGAGCTGGGTCGGTCTAATGGCTGCCAGCCGATTGCTTCTGTGTCACTTCTGAGGTTGATAGCGGAATATTGTTGATATGCAACCGCTTCTAGTACTTCCGGCTTCCAGCGCACGCAACTAGTGTGGATGCCCGGAGTTCCATCACCAGAAGAGCGGGCACCAGTCCGCTGTCATTTATCAAGGGCTCAGGCAGACCACATGCACAGAGCCGCGCAGGGCCTTATATTGCTTAATACACTTTCATGTTCAATATGCATATGCAGCTTCATTGCTGCTTAGCAGGTCTTTCAATAGCCGCACCACATTA
Organism: Scenedesmus sp. NREL 46B-D3; assembly: GCA_014080715.1. Lineage (NCBI taxonomy): Eukaryota > Viridiplantae > Chlorophyta > Chlorophyceae > Sphaeropleales > Scenedesmaceae > Scenedesmus > Scenedesmus sp. NREL 46B-D3. The sequence goes on along the minus strand of JACERP010000003.1, from coordinate 41,291 downwards.
CTTCGAACTCGGTCCAGAGTTCAATATGCATGCCTTTTCAACTGCAACGATGAGTTATGCGCTTCATACTAAACCGCTAAATAACTTACATATGTTGATCGTTATCTTGATGCTGCTGCTGGCCCAGCATGCCGGGCACGGTGTAACACGCTGTGTCACTGCAGGCTGTCAATTGGCAGCAGCTACAGCTAGAGTGGCACGGGCCCCAGCAGGCAGGGTCTTGCATCAGACCGCCGGCATCTTCGATTTTAGGGTGTGTCGTATGCAGGCTACCAAGCATCCGCTCATACAACACTGCCACAAAGGAAATACAGGCACGTCAGACAATGCGCTACAGTGCTGCTGCTTCTTACAACGCACATCCTACGGCCCTACGGTAGGTGTGTGCTGACACGAGCATCCATCCCTCACCCCATATCACCCAAACCTAAGACAGGTGCCTATGCAATTGAATGCAGTCTGGTGTTCTGGCACCACTGCACACCACTGGTCGAATGCATCAATGGCTGTGCAGTAGCGTACGCCAGCTAGCGGGCCTGCTGATAGGTACTACCTAGTGCCTCAGGCTGACACACTTCAAAGCAGGCAAACACACAGAAGCTCTATCACCGGTGGGGCGCGGGGCCGATGGCGCTGATGCTATGGCTTGAATGGGTAATATGATGATGATGATGATGAGAAGCTCTATCACCTATTCACCCTGAAGTACACAGCATGCTGCAGCTACACTGTGCACACTATATAGTCTGCTCAGTGCTAGCGCTGTGTGTAGCCTAGCTGTCTCCCCCCATGTGCAGCATCGTCCAATCATACCTGATGGTTTTGGACTGATGACACAACTTGAACTCAACATCAAAGTCAATTCCACAATGAAAGGAAATATCATTCCCTACGGTCTGGCTTGATGGCTTGTTCCAGAAGCTGTGGGATAAGGGTGTGCGTGGCAAGATGTTCCGTGTCTTGTACAACTTGTATCAGGGCGCGCAGCGTGTGGTGTCTCATGAGGGTTGCACCACGGATAGGTTCACCTGCGACCTTGGCCTGCATGAGGGTGATGTAATTTCGCCCACACTGTACCTGTTGTTTATCGACGACTTGCTGCGTGACGTGCATGCAAAGCACCCTGGCGTTACCCTCATGGGCCCTCGTGACGAACCTGCAGGCCAAGTTGTGGCAGCCATGCAGGCTGATGACTTTGTTGCTGTCTGCGGGTCTCTGTCTGAAGTTCAGGCTGTGGCTGCAACTGTTTACAATTACAGTTGCCAGTGGCGCTTCAAGCTCCACAGCTTGAAGTCTGCCGTCATGCATGTGCTGCCAGCAAGACAGACCAGCCAGCTGGTCGACTCCGGCATTGTTTGGAACAATGTCCCTGTGCCTGTTGTATCGGAGTACTGCTATCTTGGCCTGTGGTTCAACAATACCTGTACATGGACCACACATTTTGAGAAGATGCTGGCTAAGGTGCAACGTGTGAAGGGTGCGCTCATGCCAATTTGGAAGAGCCGCAGCATCAGTGTGGAGGTTAAACGCATACTGTTGCTGACGTGTGTCCGTCCCATTGTCGAATATGGCAGTGAGGTTTGGTTTCCGTCCACAGCTAGGCAACTGCAGCTGATTGACAAAGTGCAGACAGACATCATCAAATGTGCAATGCGCTGTGGCAAGGAGCGCCCATGCTCTTCAGCTCTCTTGGCAGAATGGGGTGTGAAACCGTTGCATATGTGGCTTCATCAGAGGGCTTTGGAGTACTACTACAGGATTCAGCGTATGCAGGGCGTTCGGCTGCCAAATCAAGTGTTTACAGCTGAATGGAGGCGTCCTAGTGGTGCTGTGGCGGTGACACCGTGGCACAAGTATGTGCAGAGCCTGCTGTGCAAGTATGGTGTGAATGTTGTGACCGCGGAAGGCAGAGCCAGTGCGTGCAAGAGCCATGTCAACAAGCAGGTCAAGACACTACATGCTGAAAGGATTGCATGTGAAACGTTGGAACACTCCACTCTGAGTCGGTATGTGGCTCATGTGCATCCCTCTCATGTTGATGCTATGGGTTTCAGGAGGCCTAGGCCGTACTTGCGTTCAGTGGCAATTCCACGTGGTATTGAATTGCTGTTGCGTGTTCGTATGGGTTGTCTGTGTGTACATGAGCGTACTAGTCAGTTTGGCGGTCGCAGAGCTAACTCCACTTCAGGATGTCCTTGTTGTGGTGCAGAAGTTGAGTCTTTGTCACACTTCATGTTTGATTGCCCTGCTACTTCTGCTCAGAGGGATGATATGTTTGCTGAGATCAGATCCCTGCCTGGTTGCGCTGAAAAGTTGCGCAGCGTTTTGTCCATGGCTGATTCGTCAATCAAGGTGTTGCGTTTTGTATCTGATGATATTTGGGGCAGTTCTGGAAGATGTCTGATGGTGTCACCGTGTATTGCTGCTTTTCTTGTCAAGTCTTGGGATGCGCGCAATGCATGCAAACATTCTGGAGCAGTGCTCCCTCCTCTTTCCGCCCCGGTGGGGCGCGGGGCCGATGGCGCTGATGCTATGGCTTGAATGGGTAATATGATGATGATGAAAGGAAATATCACAACCAGAGCGAGCAGGCCACCACACGGCTTCTAAACATACACAACCTTGGCAACAGCCTGTAAACCAAGAAAATGTAACAACAGCTCAGCAGTAAACCAGCAAAAAGTTAAAACCCAACTGTCAGATATACACGCTGCCTTACACCACACAAATCATGCCTCCTACACAGATGCCTCTGGCCTACCCGCCCACGCATGTCCTCTGCCCCTTGCGCGCTGCTGCCTGCCACCCCCAGCCCTGCCTCCAAACGCCCCATCTGCACCACCAGCGACCATTGCTCCTGCCTGCCCTGCAGGCTTGCTCACACCACCAGCTGCCTGCCGCATATCAGCACCTTGCCCAGCTCTTGCAAGCGCCCCGGGGGCGTCCTCACCCTCACCTTCGGCACACCCAGCACCACCATGCGCGTCGAATCCATCGTCATCTTCATCAACCAATTCAGCACCAGCCCTGCCACGAGCTGCGCCTCCTGCGCCATTGCCAACTGCTTCGTACTCATGGCCACCGCCGGCTGCATCATCATCCCCTGTCCCCAGCAGCGCCCGCAGCTCTCCCCTTGCCACGGCCAGCACCAGCACCACACCAAGCGTACAAGGCACCAGATACAGCAGCGCAGGCTGGCCTTCATCCCCAAACCAGCTGAACATCAGGGCCACGTATGTCAGCAGCAAGCCAGCGCCGTAGCCCATGACAGAGGCTACGTAGTACCCACCATGCCAGGTGGTCTTGCCAGCAATGTCCAGCCTGCAAACAAGGGGGCGCCAGCAGCAACAGCGGCACGTGGATCAGTCGCGAGTGGAGTGTTGCGCAGCACCAACACCTGCAAGAAGACGCAAACAGCTCAAGCCTCTGCACAGGCATGTGAGCTCTGGGCACAGCGAGCGCAGCACTGGCAGAACTCAGTGCCGGCAGTGCCCCAGTTCAGTTGCTGAGACACCGAGACAGCGCCCACAGCAGCCGCCCACCAAGCTGCTTCCATCCAAAACAAGTATCACCTGCTCTGCCGCTCCTGCCCCACTTGCAGCTGCTGTGTGCGACCGCACTTCGCTGCAGGGCTGAGAGAAGCCCTCCTTCCAAGCGCCAGCTCACCTGCGCGTCAGAGCCACCAGCATTCCGGGAAGGATGACGTCGCCAAACCCGAGCAGGCTGTACGCGCCCTGATGATGGGAGGGCCAGACAGCCGCGGCACCCGCAGCAGCATCGGCAGGAACTCGTGGCTGTCGCCGCCGCCGGCCACCTCGACCATCACGCTGGTGCCTCCACCCGTCAGCATCGGCTGCAGGAACACCCAGAACACGTCGTAACAGAAGCACAGCGGCAGCAGCACGCAGGCCACACGCAGGTCTGGCAACCGCAGCGTGCGCAGCACCAGCAGCATGACCGCCACGCCCAACACATCCTGCAGCACCCAGCTCCAGGACGCGTTGCGTGCCACAGCCCACGTCACGGCAACTGCCACAGCCACGGGCGTGACCGCGACCTCAGTGCCGCTCACATGACCCCAGCCGAACGGCAGCGCGACTTTCCTGCAAGCTAGGCGTGGCAGCGCAGCGTTCACTGCGGGAAGCAGCATGATACCAAGCGCCTGAGCACCAGCCAAGCTGAAGCCAACGAGGATCACGTAAAAGAATGCCTTGCTCAGGAAGAAGTACAGCAGCACCAGCACACCGCTCGAAAACAGCACAAACCCAACAGCCCCAGCAGCAGATATCTCCAGGATCTCCAGACCACCGCCGCGCCCTGCTGCAATCCGCCGCCATGTCTGCCACCGCTGCCATGGCTGACCTCGCACCCTGCCGCTGACCCTTTCAGTTCAAGCGCGTAGTCGGCACCAGACCATAACGAGCCAGCGACAACAGTTCCAACTGCCAGGATCCACAACAGCAGTGCACTGGCGTCCAAAGCAGGAACCTCTAGCAGCTGCAGCTGCAGTAACACCGAGTCTGCTGTTCCTGCAGCTGCCGCTGCGTGCAGGATGTCGAGTAGGGCAAGCCCATCCTGCCGGTCTATGCTCATAGCTGGCGGTATCGTGCATTGCGTGGCTGCGGCTGCGGTGCTGGGCTGCTGCCGTTGCTGCTGCTGTTTGTCAGTGAGCCACCCATGTTGATGCAGCCTGTATGCGTGGACAATTTCACGCAGGGCAGGCGGATATACGGGTTGAAGGGGAGTGCGGTTCACAGTGCAGCATCAGAGTGCTGTCCACGTGGGAGGCGTGATGGCAGTTGACTTGCTGCACACGCGCTGCGCTGTTCTCTGATCGTGGTTCAGCGCAACACAAAGATGACGGCATCTTGATGTAACGACGCTCTTGTTCCTGCTGCTGCGATATGCTCCTGATGGCAACAAGCACCCAATCATGGTACGGCTGGTGATCTTCAGAGTAGCAATCCTGCACAGTCCGCGGCTGCTTCAGTGTTCCTCTGCTTTCAACTCAACCAACGCTGCTCTGTGTTACCTGGCTGGTCGTCAAACAGCAGCATGCCTGCCCCGCCTGCTGCAAGCACTGCGGTGTACTTTTCAACAAATGAGCAGCTGCCACGCTCAACAAGGTAGTAGGCACCTGTGGATAGAAGCACACAAAGCTTACTGAGCCGGAGTTCTTTGTTAGGGAGGAAACTCGCAGCATTCAGCAACAAGGCATCTGACACTAAGCTGCATGCAAAAGTTGAAGCTGGGGTGACTTGGTGACCTGCAGTGTACTGGCTGCAGGAAGCAGGCCGTGTAATGGGCTGACATGGTACTTGACGTGTGCCTGCAGGTGAAATGCATGTGCTGCTGCAACAGCACATCTGCTGTGAATGTGACCGTGCTCAACCATCTGCTAATCACACAGGTAGATGCACGCAGAAGCACGTTCACAGTACATTATGCAAGCATGAATGCTACTCTTGCTATCGCCTGCTGCTCTTGCGTCAACCGGCTGCCAGGCAGCTTACCAGGTGATTTATTCGCAATGGCGGTGCACGCTGACAATGGTTCTGCAACTCTCAAGCCGCCTGGTTGTGTCATATTGAATGCAGGTATGCCACCAAAGGTTGCCAGCACGCCATATAATGTGCTGGGCGCTGGCAGCGACTGTGCACGTATCAGCAGCTGTACAACCTGCACATTGAGAGGTGCAAAGGCGGCGAGCCACGAGTTGAGGTGTGTGCTACCTTCAAAGGAGTGGTGCCTGGAGACTGACTGCAGATTGCTGCAGCAGGGATAAGGTATGCACAGGCGCGCAGCAATTAGGCCAGCTGCCTCGTCACAAGCAGCATTAGGTACTCACCGGACCATCACACTGGTCGGTAGCTTGCGCAGCCTGTGCAGCAAGGCACACAAGCGCTAACCAGGCCGCGGTGGTGGCATTGCAGCTGTGCGCGTAGGAGGGCGGAGCCATGGCCCGCTTTACTAAGAGCGTCGATCACTACAACTCCAGCATGCAAGGCATCAGAACCGGGCACCCACAACAAAGGGGGCAGGTGAAACTGGTCTCGCACTTATCGAGCCTCCGCAGCCGTTCTGCTTGTGTAATCTCTTGCAATTTGACCTGGACCTGCCAAAAGATGCAGTCTTGTATGGCACCCCCCTTAACGGGCTTGGATTCAAACCCTGCCGCGACCAACAGTTGTAGCACCCCGTCATGCGAATGCCTGCCTGGGCAACCACAACCCCTCCCTCCGGTGCTCAGCCGGTTTAAAGCCGAAATAAATGCTGTGTTTATGTGCTGCCAAGCAAGAATGGCGAGCCAGGCTGGCATCAAATTCAATCACAGCACCTGGCAGTGCCCCACACTGTGGGATTCCCGTCGGACATGGCTTGTCACCAGGGCCTGTGGATGATAACGGGGGCTGATGTTCTTGCAGAAATCCACCAAATTATTTTGGAAAAAAACCGCTTATGCTGTAATGAGACAGCTGTTGCAGTCACAGACAGGGTTTCCATCTCTGCCACACTTCACTGGCGGTGTCACCAGTCACTCAGTGACACAATTGCAAGCCCGCCAGGAAGGCACGGCGATGGAAACACTTTCAGCAGCATGTTTGGCAGGAAATGATGTCCGCCGTGACACGCGACTGCCTTAGGCTATCAGTGATAGTATTCTGTGATGCCACCGGTGCGACACCTGCTCCATAGCTGCATGCTGGAATGCTCCAACCTCTGCGCATTGCATGCAAGTCTCTGGTTGCAAACACTGCTCTCAATTTGATCATGACCATAAAAGCCAATGACGCGTTCCGTATGCGAGCTGTCTTGGCAGCTGGCCTGCAGCAGCTGCCAGCCTGAGCTGCATGGCTTTGAGTCCAATTGTGCTGCACTCCACCAGGTCCAAACCGTGGGTTTGAAAGAGTAAAAAGTTGATGCCAGCTGTCAGCTCAGCAGCCGCTGGGATAACTTTATATCAAAGAGCTGCATTTGTTTGGACACTGCTGGGAAGTTTGGTGCATGCACATTGTTTTGCTTGTCAGTTCCAAGTGTTGTGGCATCATGTGCACAGTATCACCACGGGGCGATTTGAGGCAGCTGCATCTGCAGCCCACGGCAAGAGTCCAAGTAATTTTAGCACCGTTCACACCGCCACCAAACAAGTTGAAGCGGCAGAAGTTCTGAGAACAGGTACTGTGACACACTTGCAGGAAAGTGCACGACAGTAGAAGGGTGTTACTTGTGGTTCATCAGCGAGCTTTTGGCACATTTGGGATGCCCAAAGACTGTGGTGTCTGACAAGGGGTTTACTTACTTTACAATCAGGAACGTAGTTTGTTGCAGCGTGTAACATGGGGATAGTTGAACTTGCCCAAGTGGACTGAACAGCTGCATCATTAGTGTGATGCGCTTGCACGAATGCTGCCCACACCTGACGTCGTGCTACATGAGCGCATACCGCTCTGTGAAAACAAAGTCAATGACCAGGCTGTGCAGGGAGGCAGCAGAACCGACGAGGCAGTATCAGTCTGTGGAGTACTGCAGCTTGCTGCTCAGAAGGCTGTCAGTTGTGGAGGGCAGGAAGCTCTAGCTGGTGCGTTGGATTTTCGGTTGCTGTGATTGGGTACGAAAAGCGTGATTTATAACGATCCAGCGCTGTTCGTGTTGCAGAGCCAGCTCTGTTCCTGTCCCCCGATTGCAAGACACTTGCTGTCAAGGAGCCCTCGAGCAGGCACGTGTGCCTGCTGTCTGCACACGATGGTTTCAAGGAGATCAACAGCACGTTTGTGCCTCTGCCGGTGACACGGGACGGCGAGGTAGATGCTGACGCTGTGCTGAGCTGCAGTTGGAGCCCAGACAGCATTTGCTGTTGGTGGCTTGCAGGAGCTCTGCTGTCTATCTTGTGGACGAGTGAGTAGGATAAGACAAGTAAAAGGACACTAAGATGAGCATCAGCAGCTGATGAGGCGTGGCTGCTGCTTGAAGAAGGATCGCAGTGGCAGTAGTTGTGGTGCAGCGCATTGCATTGTTGTTGGACAGCAAGTTCCTGCAGGCATGTGCCTGCAATGGACAAGGACCCGCACTTCTGTCCGCACATCCAGTTTCCCTGCCAGGATGCTGTGTTCCCCCATCAGCTGGCACGGCAGCTTGCCGCAGCACAGCACAGTTTGGGCCGCGTGCACTGTTGTTCACAGCACAACCTAGCACACACACCTTGTTTTCACAGCCTCGCACCACACCAACAGCTGCCGCCCACACGTCACCTGGTGTGTAACAATATGAAACATCCTTCATCTGAACTGAAATCCTGAACTCCAGGTGTGGCTCACTTGTTGCCCACTGGGACTCAACATGGCCCTGGGCTCAGCTGCAGCTGGTGGCTGCGTGCCATGGCCCCAGCAACACCTGCTGCTGCTGACAGCAGCTCGCGTGCTGTTCCTCGTGGGGCATGGCGGCCCGGGAGCAGCAGCAGCGGCAGCCAGCAGCACCAGCTGCAGCATCAGGAGGTGCTGGGGAAGTATTCAGTCAAGGTGAGCTGCGGAGAATGCTCAAGGTGGAGCAGCAGCGGCAACAGCAGCACGTGCAAAGCACGAGGAGTGGCAGGTGCAGCAGCAGCAGCAGCCACAGCGATCTCTGAGACAAGCTCCAGGTATGCATGGTTGACGGTTCTTGACAAGGGCAAAGCAGTTCCAGGAAGCATCACCAGCAGCAACCGGCAAGCATGCAGCAGACGGTGCCCTAACATGCATGGTGGAACATCACCCCAGCTGTGATTGCTTGTGCCTCCTGTGCGGGCTCAAGCAATTGTTCCTGCAACATGCAGAGGTGCCACAACTCGGTCAGGGCCTTGGGGTACGACGATAAGACAGGGCTGGTGGTGGTGGCAGGAGACGGCAGCAGCAACAACAGCAGCTTGGGCTATGGCAGCGGCAGTGATCAGCCTTGTCTGCCGTCTGCTGACGCATTTGCTGCTGAGGGAGTGACAGTGTCTGCCTGGCAGCTGCGGGAGCAGCAGCTCACACTGACATTCTCGCTGGGCAGGCCACAGGTGGGCGGGAAGTGCACGCTCGCTAGTGCTGGGTGGAGATTGAGATGTGGGCGGTTTCTGTCAAAAACCATTGGCAGTGCAGCACAGCAGCAGAGCTCTTGTTGCTGATGATGGGTTGCACTGCATCGTCCTGTGCGTGCCCATGACTTTTGGCCACAAGCACACTCAAGGTACCCAATGCTCCTGCTGCTGCTGCTCACGCGCATCCTTCCTGCTTGCAGCCAGGGCCTGGTTTGCTTGCTGCCAGTGCAGCAGGCCTGCTGGGTGTGGACACTGCCGGCGCCGCTGCCGCTGCTGCAACGCGCTGGGGCCTGGCCTTCTCACCGCTGCTGGAGTATGCAGCGCTGCTGACAGGGCTTGGCAGGTGGGGTGATGGCAAGTGGTGTTGACGAGTGCGGGCAAGCCTCCCGCAGGCCAGCAGCAGGTCGCGCAAATGCACCACAAGCAGTGCCTCGAAGTCCAACAATCGCCTTTGCAGCTGCTGCCCCCGCCAGCGGTTGCTTTGCCCCTGATGCATCCACAAGGACCGCCCTCTGCACATGTTTTCCCGTACGGTCATTGGAAGCCTGCCAGGTGGCGGCCGTTACGCTGCAGCTCCCCTTGGGCAGTTTGTCTACTTCCCTCTTGTTTGCCGCTGCATGCCTCCCCTGGCACCTGCTGCTGCATGCCTCACCCGACACCCGCTGTGCGCCCTTGCACCCGCAGTGTGTACATCCTCAGCCTCTCATCAGGCAGCCTGGCAGATCCAGCAGCAGACTTTGCAGGAAGAGCATCGGCAGCCGCCAGCAGCGGCAGCAGCGGCATCGTTGACGGTTCAGCAGCAGGCCTGCTGGGCCCGACACACGTCCCGCTGACACCTGCCTTCACAGCAGCAGCAGCAGCCGCTGCTGGAGCTACGCAGGCACTGGCAGCGCCGGCGGTGCAGCGGCAGCAGCAGCAGTGCCGGGCAACCGGTCTGTCTCCTGGTGGGGTCCTCGTGTGCTGGCGGTGGCTGCTGCTGATGGCGCCGTGGCCCTCGTGCGGCTGCCTGGCAGCGTGAACGTCCTGGGGGCGGCACCTGCACGCTTCACACCTGGTGAGCATCAGATACCGCCCAACAGAGCTGGTGCGTGTACAATTTGTGTGAGGGCCTGGGTCGCGTTGCTGCTGCTGTGCGTGACGTGTGAGAGCCTGGGTCACGCTGCTGCTGCTGTGCGTGCAGAGTTGCCTACACAGGGTGTGGGGTGCGTGTACTGTGGCGTGGGGTGAGGTCGCTGACAGCACTGCGGCTTTGGAGCGGCTGCCTGGCAGCGGCAATGTGCGAGGGCCAGCACCTGCACGCTGTGCACTTATATGCCGTCAGTGGGGCAGTGGGCATCAGGTTGTAGCCAGGGCTCCTGCTCCACTCCGTTGTGTAATTGCTGTTGGCGTGGGGGATTTGTCACGCATGGTAACAGCAGTGTGCTTGGTGAGATGCTTACGTACTGCTGCTGGTGCTGCTGCTGCTGCTGCTGCAGGTTCACGTGCTGTAGCTAATCAGTCCGGGGAGCGGGGCCTCGTAGTAGTGGAGCCAATATCTGCAGCAGCGGCAGCAGCAGCGGCGCTCGCGCCAGGAGCAGCGACAGCCGCCGCCAGCCAGCCCAGAACAGCACTCGAAGCGGCCTTCTCTGCCGACGCGTCCGCGGCAGTTGGAGTGTCTGCGCTGCTGGCTGGCCGCCGTGCAGCTGCGCTCGAGGCGCGGCAGGGTTCTGGATTGGGGTTTGGCGAGGCTTTGGATGCAATGACAGCATCAGGTTCTGCTGGCGGTGCTGGTGCAGGCGGTGCTGGGCAAAAGAGGTTGGGTGTGGTAGCAGGGCTGCTGGCTAGGGGGCTTGGTGTGGCTGATGAAGCAGCAGCAGCGGCAGCAGCAGCAGCAGCAGCAGGCGGCGGCCGGACAGACGGCGCGTGCGTTGGCTGGCGGTTGGTGCTGCTGTCAGAGTGCACACCTCAGCAGCTCGTGCAGGTGAGGGGGGGGGGGACTGCATGACATGGCAGGGACAGCAGCAGCAGCTGCTTGTGATGTCTAGGAGGTTGCTGGTGATGCAGCTACGCAGGTAGCTTGCTGCATGCACTGTAGTCATGGGCTGGCAGGTTCACCCTGGTCGGTGTCGCAGCTGCAGCAAAGCCATGTCTGCTGTTGCAGGAAGCGCGGTGCTTCTACTGGTGTACTGCTGATGTTACTGCTGCTGCTGCTGCTGCTGCTGCTGCTGCTGCTGCTGCTGCTGCTGCTGCTGCTGCTGCTGCTGCTGCTGCTGCTGCTGCTGCAGGCCCACCTGCGCAGTCACGACTGGGGCTCTGCCTTCCACATCAGCAGGGCTTATGGTTTAGATGCTGACGTGGTCTACCGGGCGCGCTGGGCAGCGAGCCCAGTCAGCAGGGCCTCCATAAGTGACAACCTGCCAAAGCTGAGGGACAGGCGGGCAGCAGTGGCAGAATGCCTCAGCAGGGTCGCTCCGGTGAGTTGTGAACTGCTGAACAGCAGCCAGGCTGGTGCTAGCGTTCGTAGGTACAAAACCCAGCCCTATGGGACAGGCCACTGTGACTTGAGTTTTGACAGGCCACTGTGACTTGAGTTTTGAGCGACGTATGCCTGCGGTGTTGAGCGCGGCAGCAGCTCACGTGGCAGTCAGGTCGGTCAGCCGGGCCTGCGCAGGTGACGGCTTGGCCAGTCTCAGAGGCTGGCGGGCAGCAGCGGGCGGCATGGCTCGCCACGTGTGCGGCTGTGAGTCTCCAGGCGGTCAGGCACTGTTGAGGCAGGCTCAGGCAAGCCCAGCACTTGGCCGGCTGTTCAGCACCTGGCCGGCTGTTCAGCACAGTGAGGTGCAGCGCCCTGAGCAGGCAGGGCACCAGCAAGCACAGCCAAGCTGCAGCATCCACTCCATGCAGAAGCAGGCAAGCACACAACGCATGCACAAGTGTGCAATATGCCTGCCACCTGATTTGCAGCAGACAAGCTGGACCAGCCCATTTCTGCCTCTGCTGTTACTTGCTGTGTCACGTGCGTCACGTGACACGCCTGCAACGCCTCGCGTCGCCTGCAGGACTACGAGTCTGCTCGGCTGCTGATCAGCTACGGCCTGCGGGAGACTGCCAAGTGGGCCGCACCGCCGGCGTCTGTGGCAGCGGCAACAGCAGCGGCAGCAGCAGCAGCACCCGAGTTTGCCACGCCTGGGCGCGTGTCGAGGCCCAGCGGCAGCAGCAGCAGCAGCAGTGGTGCTACGCCTGGCCGTGGTGCAAATGCAATGCCGCTGCCGTCGCCTGGGGGCCTGACTGGGTCTGCTGCTGGCACAGGTGCGTGCAGCGTAGTCCAGTTTTCAATGCGGCTGAGGTGTTGTTACATCTTTGTAGAGCTGCAGCTGACAGCGCTGACAACGCGTAGAAAAGGGCAAGGACTATGTGGCAGTTGCTGCGGCTGTAGCGAACCAGCTGGTAGCGGGTACGCGCATTGCGGCAGCAAGCCAGCACCTGCGCACTGCTGCTGCTGGTGCCTATCTCTGCACCACCTGTACCTTTCATAGAACTCTGTCCTTGCTAAGTGCTGCTAAGGACGGCAGCAGCAGCAGCGCAGCAGCACAATCACAGTGGCTCAGCTGTCACTCGCTGGGTTGCCTCTCAATCTCTGGGTTGCGGTCAAGGCCAAGCAGCTGACAGCGGCACTGCTGAGCTGCAGGCGCTGCCCCATTTTGTCAACTCCTTCACGCCTGCCGTGTCATTCCTTCCGTCTGCATCACCCCAGGCCACTCTGAGGACGGCGGTGCTGCGGAGCTGCGGTCGCTGCCGCCTGCTGCTGCCGAGGAGGTGGGCTGGTGGCGGCTGCAGCGCCTCAAGCTGCTGCAGCTGATCGACAGGCTGGAGCTGGCCATGGTGAGGCGGGCCTCTGCTGTTCACGCTGCCTGCAGCAGGCGGCTGCGTGCGTGCTTTGGAGCAGTTTTGTCGCTGTGGTGCCGTGTTTTGTACGCACCGTGTTGTGTGGCTTGCCACGCCGATACCCAGGCAGTCGGGATTCGTCTGCATTCAACAAGCGCTGGTGATGTGCTTGGGGTGTTGGTGGTGCCTCGTGGGGTGTTGGGTGTGCAGCAGGGGTGTCAATGGTGCGCGGGGCAGCTGGCTGGTGAGATGGCATCCATCGCTGGGCGAGGGGGCTCCTCGAGGTGGGGATGATGTACAGGCATGGATGCTTGCTCACTGAAACGTGTTTGTCGTGCACCAGGAACAGAGCCCGGTCTCTGTCAATTTTCCTGCACGGCTGGCACCTAGTGCACCAGGTTGTGTCACACCTGTAATTTCACCTGTTTTTGTTGTCACATCTGCTATGTTGTATCTGTTATTGCTTTGCCTTGGGCACTGCTACAACGGTGAGTGGCCTGGCCTCAAGCTGCTGCAGCTGATCAATAGGCTGGAGCTGGCAATGGTGAAGATTGGCGACAGGTCGTTTGTGTGCGAACACTCAGTGAATCCCCTGGAGATGACTGCTGTTGCGCTTGACAATGGGCTTGCCATACTTTTGCAACCCCTTTTGTGCCGCCTTGATAAATTTTGATGTGGCCCAGGTTGTCGTACCTGACTTCCTTGCTGTGCTGTGGTGCCCTGTATGTGATGTGCCGTCACACCCCTGAACCCTCAACCCTACAGGCCTTGAACCGCCGCACCTACGACTCGGCTGTCTTTGAGGCCCTGCGCCACGAAGACATCCGCCATGCAGCGGCAGCGCTTGCAGCAACGGGGCACGTGGCAGGCCTGCAGCTGCTGCTGCAGCGGCACCGAGCGGCACTGCAGCCGCGGCTGCTGGCTCTGCTGTCCAACCTACCGGAAGTGCTAGACCCTAGAACATACGCGGCACTCATCCCCAGGGCGGCTGCGCCTGGCCCTGCGGCTGCTGCTACTGCTGCTGCTGGTGGAGACACCAGTGTCATGACTCCTGTTGTAACAGGCGTGCTGACAGCAGCAGCAGCGCTGAAGCCGGCAGGGCCTGGGAACCAGCACTACGCGGGCAGCAGGAAGGTCGACTGGGTTGAGAGCGAGGACATGCTTTCATGGCTAGCAGCGACAGCAGCAGGGCGGGCAACAGTTGGTGCTGCTGCTGCCGCTGCTGCTGCTGGTGGTGGTGGTGAAGGTAGTGGTGCTGATGCTGCAGCAGGATCACCCCCACGTTCACCCCTTGCTGCACCTGTGAGGCTCTTTGAAGATGAGCAGCAGCAGCAGCAGCAGCAGCAGCAAGCCACACCAAACAGGGTAGCTCCAGCAGCAGCAGCAGCAGCAGCGGCAGGTGGTGGTGGTGGCGCGTTTGGCAGCCCGCTGCAGTCAGCCGGGAGCCTCGAGCCTGCCGCTTACCACATCCATCCCGATGAGGCTGCTGCTGCGCTGCATGCAACGGAGGAGCTGGACAGGCTGCTGCTGCAGCAGCAGCTGGCGGCGGCTGCAGGTGCCGCTGCTGCTGATGGGGATGCAGGGCTGGGCGGAGTGAGGTGTGGGCCAAGCGACCAACAGGTGCGTGTGCCTGTGCACTGAGCTGTCACTTGGCTCTGAAGTCTTGCAGCGGCAGCTTGCCAGGTGTATATGGCATCAGACAGTTAGACTGCTGTTGCGTGTGAGGTGTAGCCAAGCAAACAGCTGGCGTGTGCCTGGTGTTTGGCAGTGGCGGGTGTGCAAAAAGCTCAACGTGTGCACTGCATGATGTGCCGGAACCTTAGTACAGCATAGATGTGATGTCAAGGATTTCTCAGTGTGTGGTTTGCGGAGCAGGGGGTCGGAAACGTGTGCCAGCGCATCTCCTGCTGGTCGACACCTGTCTGAGTTGCATGTTTACCTTGGCACAGCGGTCTCTTCGGCTGTAGTTCACCTCTGGCCTTGGTCTTTCTTTCTTAGCTTGTGATCCTGCCACTGCCACGTGCTGCTATCGCTGCTGCTGCTGCTGCTGACTGATGTGCTTGCATACCGCGCCTCTGTACAGATCGCCGAGTGGTTTGCTGCACGGGCCCTGCGGCTAGACACCGCCAGTGGCCTGCTGACGTCATCACAGCAGCTGCTGGAGCTCGCAGCCGCCAAGGGCTATGCAAACTTCACAGTCACGCTGGGTGCGAGCTGGGGCGCGAGTTCCAGTGGCGGAGTCCTCACTGCGAACTTCTCAGTGGAGCGTGGCGGCAGCATGGCGGCTGAGGTGGCGCAGCTGGTACTTGCTGGCAGCAGCGACAGCGCTGGTGACGCAGCAGGGCATGTTCCTACGGCAGCAGCAGCAGCAGCAGCAGCAGCACAAGATGTCATCACCATGCCATTGCAGGGTCTGCTGGTGCAGACCCACGTGCTGCTGCAGCTGGTCAGGGCCTGGTGGCCTGGAGAGCAGCAGCAGCAGCAGCAGCAGCAGCAGCACTTGCTGCCCAGCAGAGGCAGCTTCGCTTCACAGCAGTTCAGCGATGCCGCCGCTGCTGCTGCTGCCTTGCCGGCCGTGTGGGCTGTGAGCCTGGGTCAGTGGCTGTCGGCTGGGCTGCTGCCGCAGCTGATGTGCTGCCTGGGAGCTGGCAGCAGCAGCGCGCCAGAGCTGGCGGACAAGTGAGGTCCAGCGGCCGTCACGGGTTTGCGGTGCTGCCTGACACTCCCCCTCATCACTGGCACTGCTCTTGTGTGCCTGATGCCACAGCTGGCGGCAGCATGGGGTCCCTAATAGGGGGTCACCCCGGCACCTGTTGTGCGGCAGCCACTTGTTCTTGCAAAGCAACTGCCTCCATGTTGAAGCTCCAGACGAAATTCTTGTGCTTGTTTCTGCATAAAGATCCGCCATGTGTGCACGAGCACAGCCGGTAATAATTCCCGCTCAATTGCTGGCTTCTTGTGGCAGCCGGCATGCTGCTGCTCCTGCACTGCTGCTGCGCTGCAGCAGGCGCTGACAAATCACACCCCGACAACAGCTTGCCGCCTTCTCTGCCATGCAGGTTGCTGCCGCTGCTGGCTTGCTACCCCCACGCTGACCGCGCTGCTGCGCTGCACCAGCTGCTGCTGCACCTGGTCACCTCTGCAGCCGGCAGCAGCAGCAGCAGCAGCAGCGGCAGCGGGGGCACCAGCAGCAGCAGCAGCATCAAGCTTGCTGTAGCCTTGCTGGAGCGTGAGGCAAAGCTTCTGCAGTCAGCAGTAGGCCAGCAGGCCGCTGGTGTTGGCAGGGGTGCTGTTGCTGCCATAGCCAACACCCAGCAACAGGCAGCTTCAGGGGCAGCCCCTGCCCCCAAACTGTCTCCACCTGCTTCACCGCTGGTCGGCACTGCACGCACCCAGCAGCAGCAGCAGCAGCAGCAGCAGCAAAGCGTGCCTGATGGTGGATTGCTGTGGGGTGGTGACGCAGAGGCGTGTGTGTCGGCGGTGCTTGCAGCTGTGAGCGCCTGCAGCAGCACCAACCAATGGGCAAAGCTGGAGCAGCTGTTGGATGCAGCAGCAGGAGCACTGGCAGCTGCAGCAAGTGCTGCTGGCCACCAGTTGCCAGCTAGCATAGGCAGCGCTACCCTGCAGCAGCAGCAGCAGCAGCAGCAGCAGCAGCGGAGGACAGGCAGCAACAATTCTGGCGGTGCAGAAGGTAGCAACAGGTCTGACCCTGCTGCTGCTGCTGCTGCTGGCAGCAATGGCTGGGATTCTTGGAGTGACCATGACGGTGGCGATGACAGTGATCACGATCCCGCCGATGCAGATGATGAGGATCACACCGAGCAGCGCGTGGCGTCTGCAGCGGTGTGTGGCGCGCTTGCGCAGCACGCCTTGTCAGAGGCAGCGGTTGCTGTGCTGGCTGCTGATGTGGCGCTGCTGCGCGGCAGGGTGCGTGCCGCGCGGCTGCTGACGAAGCAGGGCTGCTGTGTCGGGCTTGGCGACCTGGCGGCTGCCGATGGCGCTGCTGTGAGCGACATGCTGCAGCGGCTGCTGGGGCGTGCACAAAGGCGAGCGCGGGCGGCCCAGCTAGTCCTTTGTATACTTTGCTATTTTTGTTTTGTAGGTGCACTGTGAAAGGGAACAAGCAACAACCAGGCAGTGCATGGTGTGGATGATGCATATGCACAGTGGACGGAAACGCAGCCGGCAGCCTTCTTGGTGAGGGCAGGGAAGCAGCATGCGGTGTGGGTGGCACCTGTACAGTGGCTGCCGCTGCATTGGCAGCACAGCCACTGTCCATGCACAGTCGGCTGCTGCAAACCTGGCATGCCTTGCTGACAGCAATTGCCAGCAGTGCCGCATGTCGGGTGGTGAACAGGCCACCCGCAAAGTCGCTGCCAGCGCGTTTCCACGCTGGGCTCAGCTGAGCCTTTGTGGCTGGCGCCCGTTGTCGCAATTGACACCGGGCCGGCGCGTCAGCTGTGTGTCGGGCAAGCGCAGTACGTGCAGCGCCTGGCGCGACTGGCAGGCGGCTGGCCTCGCTGCTGCAGCCGCCTGGTGCACCACCTGCACCCACTCCCACACCCACTGCTCAAGACAGCATCTGCAGGCCTTCCCTCCGCCTTTCAGTGCGCAACGCTGACATGCTCACACCCTGACATGCGACCTGCCTTGCAGGCTGTTATAATTATTTATTTATATTTTTATTATTGATGAAATAAATACCAAATTTTTTTTCCCCTGATGCCAGGCTTGGCAGTGCCTGGCCTGAGGCGCAGTGGGCGCAGGCCTGGCACGACCTGCTGGAGGCATGGCAGGCGGGCGGCCTGGCTGCCGCGGTCCCCATGGAAGCCCTCGGGCAGCACTTCCTGCGCGCGCTGCTGCTGGCGCAGCAGTACCACCTCGCGGCGCAGTTCATGCCGCACCACCAGGCCGGTGACGCTGCCTCGGGTTACACTGCGGGTTACACCTCGGGTTACGCCGGTGACGCTGCGGGTCTGATTGAGCAGCAGCAGCAGCAGCAGTGGCAACAGCATGGCGGAGATATGGTGTTGCAGCAGCATGGGCCGGACGCTGCAGCAGCAGCTGAGACAGCGGCAGCGGCTGGAGTACTGCCACACCAGCAGCAGCAGCAGCAGCATGCGCCAGGATCAGCAGAAGCTGCACTGTCAGCCCTGACAGGCGGCGGCAAAGACGGCAGCAGCAGCAGCAGCAGCAGCAGGTTTGGCGTGCGTAAAGCACTGCATACGGCTGCTGGCAAAGCACTGCACACAGCTGCAGGGGCAGCCGCCAGTGGCAGTGCCCGGCTGGTTGGCGTATCAGCCAACGTCATTGGCACGACAGCCGGCCTCGTCAGCGGGACAGCCCACCTGGTTGGCAGCACAGCACAAGCTGTCGGCGGTACGATGGGTGTCATGGGCGCTACAGCCGGCCTTGTCAGCGGTACAGCAAACTTGGTGTCTTCTGCTGCTGGCTTTGCTGCTGCGGCCGCTGCTGCTGCCAAAGCTGGTGCTGCTGCGGCCGCAGCGGGGGGTGCAGCAGGCAGCGGTACGGTTTTCCTGGGGGGCGTGCAGGGCCTGCTGTCTGCTGCTGCTGCCGAAGCCGTGGTGGTGGCAGTGAGCCAGGAGCTGCTGGCGAGTGCCGTGTCGCTGGACGACCCCACTGTCGCTGCTGCTGAGGCGGTGCTGCAGCTGCTGCCAGACACTTGTCAGGTGGGGTGCTGCGGCTGGGCGGTTGCGATGACGCTGCTGCTGCTGCTGCTGCTGCTGCTGCTGCTGCTGCTGCTGCTGCTGCTGCTGCTGCTGCTGCTGCTGCTGCTGCTGCTGCTGCTGCTGGTCATGTCAGGGGCTTGTGTCTGTATTTTAAGCAAGTATGCAGCTCTTCAAGCCGTCTGCATCGCCCAAAGCACCAAACCCTGCTTCCTGCGTCCTATGTACCCAGGTGATGTAACTGCTGCTGCTGCTGCTGCTGCTGCCTCTGCAGGCTGCTGCTCAGCAGCGCAACGCAGTAGCTGTGCTACGCCGGCTGCCAGAGTTCGGTGTCGCGCTGCTTCCAGCGCAGCTCACTGCGCTGCCAGACAAGCAGCAGCTGCTGCACAGCATCCTGCTGGGCCGCACCAGCAGCATCGGCGGCAGCGGCAGCAGGCGCGGCACACGCAGCAGCACTGCTGATGACGCTGCAACAGGCGGCCCTAGCCGTGTTGCTGTTGCCCCATGGCGGCGGTTGGGTGACGTGCTGGAGATGGCCGAGCTGCTGGGGATGGGTGGGCAGGAGGAGCAGCAGCAGGTGAGCGGGGTGCAGGGTGGTGTGGTTTCAGGGTTTGTTGTCCGGGATGGACATGGAGTCGGTTGGGTGATGTGTTGAAGTTGGTGGGATTGATAGGGATGGGTGGGCAGGAGGAGCATCAGCAGACCGTATTGAAGGTGTAGGGTTCAGGCTGGTCTGCAAGTTGACATGAGTTTCGCTTGCTGGGACATGGAGGCGCTTGGGTGATGTACATTGGAAACTGCTAGAGGGGGGATTGCTAGACGACTGTGGGTAGCAGGGCAGGGTGCAGGAGGAGGGGTTTGGTGCAACCAAACAGTTGCAGAAGGCAAGTGTTGGCACTTCCTCGTGGTCCTGCAAGCCACGGTGGCCACATGCGTAGTAACGGGGGGCACCTGGATGCACGCAGCACCTGCTGCTGCGCAATCTCAAGCATGATACAAGCCGCCATGACGCATGTAGGTTTGTAAATTAACATCCAACATGTTTGTAACATGTTACTTCTGTTACAGGTCCGGCTGCTGGCTGCGGAGGCTGCCTTTGATGCCGGGGAGCTGGGCATCTCGCAGCACCTGCTGCTGGGCCTGGCTGCTGCCCGCTACCCCCCTGCCTGGCGACTCGCTGCTGAGATGGCTTGCCCTGTCAGGTGCGAGTGTGGGGAAAAATCAACTTTTTGTCTGCTCATGTGCACACAGCAGGCGTTCAACCTCCGCCAGATGGCTTTCGTCAACAGGTGCTGTTGCGAGGTGACCGCAACAGCGTCAGCAAAACTTGGCTTTCTAAAAAAAAAAGCAAGGCGTGCTGTGGACCTACAAAGTACTGTTACTGTCACTGCTGTGGTGACAGTCACAGTGCTTTGTACGTCCACAGCATGCCTTTCTGTTTGCCACAGAAGCTGACTTTTGCTGGCTTGTGCTTGCAGCTGTGTAACAGGAGTCCATGCTGCAGCGCCTTGCTGCTGAGGTGGCTTAAACTGGCAGGGACAGCTGGCGCATCAACTGCAGCATTTAGTGGTCGTGTTGCTCTTGCCAGCTGCTGCTTGCATGAGCCTCATCACACGCAGCTAGCCAGTCATGCTGTGCAGCGCGTTTGGTGCATCATCATCATCATCATCATCATCATCATCATCATCATCATCATCATCATCATCATCATCATCATCATCATCATCATCATACTCATCATCATCATACTCATCATACTCATCATACTCATCATACTCATGGTGGTATTATCGCAGCGGCAGCGCCTAATCAGCACCAGCCTAAGGTGGTGTGCCGCGTGTTCCCGTGCCTGCTGCAGGTATGCCGACCAGAGCCATGCAAGGGCAGCACGTGCGCAGCAGCTGCGGCAGCAGCAAGAGCACGTGGAACAGCAGCTGGCATATGAGCAGCAGCAGCAGCAGCAGCAGCAGAGCCCTGGTGGTGCTGCTGGCCGCGTGTCTGACGCTTCCGCTGCGTCATCGCTGCATGTAGCTGCCGTTCCAAGTGATGACGCATCAGCTGCTGCTGGTGATGATGCTGGTGTTGATGTCACACCCACCACGCCGCAGTCAGAGGCAGGCCAAGCAGCAGCAGCAGCAGCAGCAGCAGCAGCAGCAGCGCCAGGCACACCTCAGCCGGGCACACCGAGCAGCAGCAGGGCTGCGCGCGAGCTGGCAGCAGCAGCAGCAGCAGCACAAGCTGAGGGGGATGAGGCTGGTGCTGGCTGGGAAGGGCAGTCGCCGCCACCCACCCCACCAGCAGCAGCAGCTGTTGCACAGCTAGGCGGGGATGCTGGTAGGGCTGATAGTGAAGATGGTGCCGGAGCAGCAGCAGCAGCAGCAGCAGCGGCAGCAGCAGCAGGTCCATCGGCTCCCGGAACGCCACGGCCAGCAGCAGCAGATGATGCAGAGCCCCAGCAGCTGGCGTCAAAGTCCGGCGATGCAACCAGCAGCCAAGCAGCAACAACAGGCAGCAGCACGGAGCGGGCAGCAGGAACTAGCAGCAGCAAGCAGGCGCATGTAATGGCGCCGGCTGTGCGCCAGCAGCTGCTGGCGTTTGCGGCCTGCTACTGTCCGGCCTCCGAGCTCCCTCCTCTAACAGATGAACTCCTACAGGCGCAGCAGCAGCAGCAGCAGCAGCAGCAGCAGCAGCAGGGTGAGCAAGAGGGTGCCGCAACTGTGCCACCCAGTCTGGCAACGCCAGCATCACCAACCACCGCATGTCAGGCAGAGCAGCAGCAGCTGCAGCTGGCGGCTGCGGCAGCAGCAACAGCCGGCAACGCGCTCACGAGCGTACCAACCCTTGGCGATGCAGCGCTGCTGCTTGGCCTGCTGATGCGGCAGCAGAGCTGCGCCGCTGCTCAGCAGGTGTTGGACGAGCACGTGATCGCTGTGCAGCTGGGGGGAGTGGGGAGCTGCTACAGCAGCCTGCAGCGCGTGCTGGCAGTTGGCGCTGCTGCGCAGCTGCTGCTGGCGCTGCAGCAGCCGGCAGCAGCAGCTGCGCTGGAAGCTGCTGGCATAGATCTGGCTGCAGCCGAATGCAGGAGTGCGCAGGAGGGTGGTGCAGCCAGGTTCGGCAAGGATGGCGGTGCGGAGTACTTTGCGCGCCTTCCAAAGCGGCAGCAGCAGCTGCGGGCGCTGCTGCGGCAGCCGCTGCGACAGCTGCAAGGCTTGACTGACAGCATAGCCCAGGCACAGCAGCAGCAGGGTGCGGCGGGGGCTGATGAACCATCAGCAGTAGCAGCGGCGGCAGTGGCGGCGCAGGCGTCGAGTTGTGCTGCTGGGCTGCTGCTTCGGCTGCAGCAGGTTGCAGATGCACGGCAGATGAAGCAGTGGCTGCCAGACATGGACGCTGGACGCTTCATGGCGGGTGAGCGCCACGTCTTGCACTGTTGCGTTCTAGCGTCCCATTGATTTGAGGGATTTGTTCTTATTTGTATGTTGTAATGTGTTGTTTGCTGTTCTGGAGTGGCTGCTGAGCGCCAAATTTATCGTGGGCGCGTCCTGCTGGGTAGTTTTGGTTCGACAGATCTGCTCTGGTGTTGTTGCTGTGTTTTGAGATTTGGAGTTGCATGTGCGGCGCCGCCATCCCAAAGGGCACATGCACCACGAAGAGTGAACGCACAGTCGTTGTTTGCTGTGGTGGAGGCGACGGCTTGCAGGCATCTACACTGCTTCATGGCAGGCAGGTGCCAGGCACGCGTGGACTGCGCAACAGCCGCTGTTGTACACACAACTCTTCAGAGGACATACTTTCCGCCCCGGTGGGGCGCGGGGCCGATGGCGCTGATGCCATGGCTTGAATGGGTGATATGATGATGATGAGAGGACATACTGGTGCTGTTGGTGTGTGTCTGCCGATGCATGTGAGGTCGGGCATGGCTGCAAGACACTGACACTGGGTGATTCATGGTGAGTGAGTGGCCGAACCCGCATCATCGCATGTTACATGTTGACAGGTTTAGGGTTCCGTGCTGGTGCGATTGGTGAATGTCGGCGCGAAGGTGTAGGCGCTAGCTGCAAGCCACAAACTTAGGGCGATTCACGGCAGGTCCGCACACTTTGCTGGCTGAGCTGTTGTACCCGGGAGATGCACTGCTGGCGTCATCAATTTGAGTTGATGTCATTGCGGTATTCGTGTATGCTCGAGTTCTGTACCATCATGCCTTTAGCTATGTTGCTCTCTGTTACGTGCGCGTCTGGCTGCTTCAATGTTTTTGCTTGACTATGTGTGCCTCTCCGCTGCTGAACCCTAGGTGACGAACTGTACCAGCAGGAGGTGCTGACTCAGCTCGCCAGCAAGGCGGGACAGCTGGCAGTGCAGCAGCAGCAGGAGCAGCAGGGCTCCCAAGCCCTCATGTCTGAAGCACAGCAGCTCGCAGGAACGTACGGCGCGGACACCTGGCAGCTGTCGCTGTGGTTCGTTCACAGTGTGCTGCTGAATGCCGCTGATGTAACGGCGCCAGACACACAGGCGCTGCTTGCTGCGCACACACCCGTCCTGCTGCAGCGGCCCGGCGCTGCTGCTGCACATCTGTTCGGCAGCACGTACCCGCTGCTGCCAGCTGCAGCGGCAAACCACATTGCCTGCACACTGGGGATCATCAGCAGCTGCCTGCAGGCTGCGGCCGCAGGACAGCAGCAAGCTGGAGCAGCAGCAAGCGCCAGCAGCAGCAGCAGCAGCAGCAGCAGCAGCGCCAGTGCTGCGCTGCTCAACGCAGTGCTGCCGCCGTTGGATCGCCTGCGCGAGCTGCTGTCCAAGAGCAGCAAGGCGCTCGCCGGCCTGGCAGTGAAGCAGCTGATAGCCGGGCAGGTGGCTCTGATGCTGACGCCAGCCCTGGCAGCAGCTGAAGCGTTGGCGGCAGCAGCTGCGGCAGGCGACGGGTCTGTCGGCAGTGGCAGTGCAGGGCAAGCGCAGCAACAGCAGCAGGCAGGTGAGATTGCAGCAGCAGGTGAAGGTGCTTCCACATCCAGCAGCAGTATCAGCACCCCAGCAGCAGCAGCAGCAGCAGCAGCAGCCACGCTGGACGTTCCTGTGCTTGTGCTGGAAGCGGTCAGTGCAGTGGCAGCGCATGTGGGCACGCCTGCGGCAGCAGCTGGTGTTGCAAAGCTGCTGAAGCACTTGCAGCTCATCTCGGAGGTTCTGGCAAGGGCTGTAGGGGACAAGCAGATGCAGCAGCAGCTGGCACGGCTGGTCTCGGGGGTGGCCCCGGGCCTGCCACACCTACTGCTGGTCACCCGGGCAATGAGCTGCAACGAACAGCAGCAGCAGCAGCAGGGGGATGCCGCCGCAGATGACGACGACTTTGCTTCTCAAGACAGTTACGAGAGCGTAGGCAGCTACTACAGCGCAAGCAGCAGGGGTGGCGGCGTCAACAGCAGTGGCGGAAGCGGCAGCATCAATGGGTCCGCAGCGGCACCTGTGGCTACTTCTCGGTTTGCGGCAGCACGCTTGCACTACTGCAGCAGCTCTGGCCGGCAGCAGCTACCCCGATGTAGTGCACTGCAGCTGATGTCACTTGCCAGCTGGCTGGTGCTGCAGCAGCAGCAGCCGCTGCCAGAGGAGGCGGTCGGGCAGTTGCAGCCGCTGCCGCTGAGCCCCGGTCTGCAGCTGCAGATCCTGGAGGATGTTATAACACTTGTCATGAATCCTGAAGCGCAGCTGGCTGGCCTAGCTGCTGCTGCTGCACCTGCTGCTGCTTCAGCCAGCAGAGGTTCCAGCAGAAGCAGCAGCTTCAACACATCTGGCAGCAGCGCTGACCTAGCAGCAGCAGCTGGTGGCAGCAGCAGCACTGCAGCGCTCCTGCAAGATGACGTGGCGGCTGTAGCAGCCTGGCGGCCGCCTGTACTGCCTGCAAACCTGGCGCCCAAGCGCCGGGAGCTGCTACAGCCACTACTGCGGGCAGCTGTACATATTGCAGCTCGCCAGACAGCAGCGAGTGCTGTCGCAGCAGCTGGCCTAGCAGTGGACGATGCAGCTGCAGCAGCAGCCACGGCAGCAGCACTAGCTGCAGAGGTAGCTGCAGCACCATCACAAGCAGCAGCAGCAGCAGCAACTATTGAGCAGCAGCCGGAGAGCACGGAAGCGCAGCAGGATGCAGCCACACCGGTTGCGGCTGTTGATGTACATTTGCGTTCACTGCAGCCGCTGCTGCAGCAGCTGCTTGCTGGTGGCAGCTATGCGGCTGTAGACGCACTGCTGCTGTCCGCTGATTTGGTGCGTATGCAGCTCGCGCTGCTCGCAGCACAAGGCCCAGCAAGCGAAGGTGCTGCAGCGGCAGGGGCAGAGCAGCAGCAGGCTGTGCAAGCTGTGTCGGATGCTGTGCAGCAGATAACGCAGCGGTTGCTGCAGCAGCTGCAGCGGCAGCTGGCGGCTGAGCAGATGGCAGATGGGTCCGAAGCAGTGGCAGCAGCTGCAGGCGGCAATGCCTTGGGCGGGTTGGAAGCTTTGCTAGGCTGCTTGGCACCAACCAGGACACAGCAGCAGCTGCAGCAGGATTCTGGTGAGGATCTGGCAGCAGCTGCAGCTGCGCCATCATCACAGCAGCAGCAGCAGCAACACCAGGGCACTGCCGAAGCATGGCTAGACGCTGGCCTGCAGCAGCTGCGCAGCCAGCTGTGGCAGCAGCTGCAGCAGTACCAAGCGCAGCTGCCAGCAGAGGCATACAGCAGCAGCACCGTAGCGGGACTCCTGGAGCTGCTGGAGCTGCTGAGCTCTGGTCAGACGTGGCCAGGCTGGGGTGCAGCAGCAGCAGCAGCAGCAGGATATGCTGGTGCCGGCGGTGGCAGCTGGGCAGGGTTGGGTGGAGCAGGCGGGGGCGCTGCGGCTGGCAGTGGGCTGCTGCTGGCTCGCACGCTGACGTGCTTGAGCAGGCAGTGGCCGGGCTTGAAGGTGAGCTGCACTGTGCACTGTTGTGCAGGGCTGCAGGTGGCTCTGGCATATAGGATGTGTTAGTTTGACGAGGACATGCCTGAGCAAGGAGTGCAGTACTGTGCATGCGTCTCAAACATGTTGCATTGCAGACAACTGAATGGTGCTTCTGTCCTGATAGCAGCGTGTTCATGGCGAGTTCTGGAAGGGAGCTGTATGTGACTGTTGTGCTGGAGCCTTGCTCTTCGGTTGCTGGGTGTTCCATGTTTTTCTGGTAATGGGAGTGTCACTGTGAGGAGGCTTGTGAGAGCAAGCAGCGGCAGTGTGTGCCGGCGAGGTGGCTGCTAGTCTGTTGCGGAGCAGGAGGTACGGTGGGTGAGGTGTGTATGCAGTGAAGATGTTGGATCTGGGCCAAGCAGTGGCCAGGCCTGCAGGTGAGGTGGCTGCTGGGTCTAGTGCAGAGTAGAAGGGCATGCCTAGCCTCATATCCGCGGGGGGGGGGGGGGGAGTAGGGTAGAGGGCAACCAGTGGCCACGCTTGCATGTGAGGTGGCTGCTGGTCTGTTGCAGAGCAGGAGGATATGCTGAGGTGGCTGCAGTCCAGATGCAGGTGGTAGGGCAAGCAGCAGCCAGGCTTGCAGGTGAGGTGCCTGCTGGTCTAGTGCAGTGCTCAGGCTGGGGGGTGGTGCGGGTGCGGCAAGGACGGAGGGCACCAGGTGTGCAGCAAGTCATGGCCAGGCGAATCTGCGGGCGACACCTCCTCCAGGTTTGGAGTGGCGTTGGGAGTGGCACAACCTCAGACGCATCAACTGCGCTGTGTTGCCATCCGGGTGCTGTCACAAACCCGTTGACCAGAGTCGCGCACGCGCACTTCAAGCAAAGCACAGTGCTGCAGCCCTGCTTCCTGTTGCCTCGACCTCGCCTGGTTCGCGGGCTGCTGTGCAGGCGACCGTCGAAGATGTGTCCGGCGTCGCAGCAGCCTCTGCACTGTTCAGCCGGCTGCTGCAGCAGCCTGCCGTCGCGGCCGACTCAGACGGCGCAGCAGCAACTGGGCTGACGCAAGGACAGGTGGCGGTGCTGCAGACGCTGCTGACAGATGTGTGGCGGGATGGAGGCGCGTTCCCTGCTGCAGCAGCAGCAGCAGAAGAGGAACCTGCGGGAGCTGCAGCGGCAGCTGACCATGCCGGCAGCCAGCAGCAGGAGCAGCAGCAAGAGATGCAGCAGCAGGAGCAGCAGCAGCAGGAGCAGCAGCAGTTTGCGGACTCGTTGGGCCTGCCGCTCAGCAGCGTTTGCCTATCACGGCTGCACAGCTGCTGGTGGCAGCTGCTGAGCTGCATGCTGGCTCAAGGGCACGTGGCAGGTGTCCTGTCGGTCCTGGACAAGGCGGCCGCTGCTGCTGCCACCATGGCAACAACTGCGGCCACCATGGCAACAGGGCCGACAGATCAGCAGCTGGTGCTGCCGCTGAGTGAAGCAGAGGGGCAGCAGCTACTGGATCAGCTGCAGCTGCAGGCTGGCAGCAGCAGTGGCGCAGCAGAAGGGCTGCAGCTCGCAGCAGTGCTTGGGTTGCTGATGCCGTACAGGGGCTTGCAGGAACGTGCCGTAGCACAGCTGGTGCAAGGTCAGGTGCTGGTGCCTGCTGATGGGGCGTACAGCAGGCAGCTGCTGGCCCTGCTGCTTCTTAGAGGGCAGCTGGTGCAGCTGGCTGGGACTGGAGTGGCAGCAGCAGCCGATGCTGGAAGCAGTGCTGCAGCAACAGCAGGAGCAGCTGCACAGATGCAGGCGTATGAGATGTACAAGCTGCTGCTTGGGGAGGCGACGGCAGCAGCGGCAGCAGGAGGGTTGTCACTGCAGCATGGCCAGCAGCAGCTGGGCCTGGTGGTGGGTTGCTTGCTGCCGCACGCAGTGGCGCAGCTGTGCCTGGGGTCCGACTACACGTCAGCAGCAGCACTGGTTGCAGCACGCGCACGAGTGGCGTCTGGGCTTTGCACACTGCAGGGTGCTCTGCTCGTTCTGGAGCGGTACCTGGCGTTTGTGATGCACGCTCAGCAGCAGCAGCACCAACAGCAGCATGGCAGGCTTGCAGGAACAGCCGGCGTGGGTGGGGTTTTGCCCTGCTGCGAGCAGTGGCTTGCCGGCACGACAGCAGCAGCTGCTCACACAGCACACACCAAGCTGGTGCAGGCGCTGCGCAGCATTGAGGGCCAGCAGCAGGGAGGCAGGGCTGCAGGAGACAGAGTTTCGTTGCTGGATTGATCAGTGAATGTTTGTCTATGTTTGCCAGTAAGGAATGATGGGTCACAATGCGTGCTCGACAGGCTTGGTGCAAGAAGCTGCTGCGTCTGAGCAGCACAGGATGTGCCAGTGTGCGTGTTTGCAAAATCGCAAGATCAGGTCCCTTAATTTGAAATAACTTTAGTTTCGATGCTGCGACATGCGGCGTTATCGCCCTCACTTTCAAGCGGGCCGCGTCTAACACAACCCTATATCACTTGCCCACTGACTGCGAAATTGCACGTTTGTAACCCACTAGGCTGCCACGTCCAGTTGAACCGTAGCTAGTTGAGTTTCAACGAAAATTGAAGTTGAAGCTGAGTACTCTGTAGCCTTTTCGGGAGTGACGGACAGCACTCACGCACTTAGGGGCATGCAGACGCACGCAGCTTGAATAAACAGTTGTCTGAAAAATGTGTTTTAGCGATGGTGCTAGGATTCGTGCTCATGCTACCAGGGGCGTCTGGCTGGTGTACTTGCTGGCAGCAGCAGGTACGCTGACCCAGGGTGACCAACAGCAGCAACAGCTTATGGTGCTAGTAATGCGTTAGGTTGTTTTGTTTGGACTATATGAGGTCTTCCAGGCACGGCGTGCTAACGAAAACGATAAAGGCGCCAATTGGACAGCGGTATACGAAACGCGAAGCTGAAAGTGTCCTTTTACAATGTTGAAATAAGTACCATACATTACTTTGGCAATGTGTGACTCTGCTGCTTTGTCACTGCCACAGACATGGTTGCAGCCGCTGCTTCACAACAAGGGGTCAGCTGCCCTGAGCAATCCAAACCAGTGTGTGGGGAAGATGGCCTCAGCTATTACAATAGGTGCCTGGCCAATTTTCAGAAGGTCAAGGTTTCCCATGAGGGGTACTGTAAAGGTGCGGTATCAGGCCAGCATAGAAGGAGAACCCCAGGGTTATCAACCCCTGTTATGAAGCAGCGGCTTGCTTCGATACACAACACAAGGACACCACACATGTCTTACCCTGGATAATGTTTTGCCTGCCCCACACCTCTCAACGAAGACGCATTTTAAGGGCTTTCAATAGCTGACGCACTGCTGATGCATGCACCATGTCATGCGTTGCATTTTCCTGCAGGGGCGTTCTTCCAGTTCAGCAGCCCCAAGTCCAAGGTACAGCTAGAAGCGGCCCCTGCAAGGCCCCGCAGGATGGCCCCCAAGGAGAAATTGGCGTCACAGATGTCAGCAGACCTCATCAACGCCTACTCATTTGATGGCTTTGTGTATGTTGGCAGGGCGCAACTGGCGTCGCACCCACACACACACCACCATCCAGACAACAGCAGCAGCAGCAACAGCAGCACAGGCAGTAAGGAGAGCAGTCGAAACAGCAGCAATGGAGGCCAGCAGGCGGCGGGCTCCTTTTCATTAGGGAAGGTGCTTCCCAGCTGGGTGTCAGCAGTGCGATTCACGCCACAGGGGCACGTGTATGTTGCTAAGGAGCTGAGCAGTCAACAGCAGCACCAAAATGCAGATGCTGCTGACCTCAGCATACGGCCACAGGTGCCTGCAGCAGCAACACGCCGGCGCATAGCAGCCAGCAGCAGCAGAGGCAGCAGCAGCCGCCGTCTGGGGCCAGCAGCAGCAGCAGAATTGCCACCAGCAGACAGCTTGCAGCAGCGGGGCCGCCACCTGAACATCATGGTGGGGACAGACGAGCGGCAGGTCTGCCCGCTGGGCCCCAGCTACCCCTTCTCTGCGATCGGTCAGATCGATTTCGAGGAGGCGGGCACGCCGTACATCTGCTCAGGCGCGCTGATCAGCCGGCGGCGCGTGCTGACAGCGGCGCACTGCGTGTGGGACGTGGAGTCGCAGTCGTTCGTGGACATGCTCAGCTTTGCACCCGGGCGCTTCAGGTGGGTGCTGGCAGTCGCGGTTGCAGTGGGTGCAGGGTGCTCGGTTGAGACAGGTCAGGCTGCACGAGCCTCATTCATCCAACAGCTTGGTATGCAGCAGCTCAGGGTAGCTGTTAGCTGGCCAAGTGGGGTGCCGGGGTTGCCATCAACTCACAGCTGATTGAACTGGGATGCCCTACACGCAGTTGACTCAGCATGCTGTGCTTGCTGTTTCGGCAGGGGTGCTGGCGGCAAGATGGTCAACCCCTATGGCGAGTTCAAGTGGGCGCATGCCACGCTCATGAAGAACTACCTCACCTCGGATGAGGCCCAAGGCGACATCGCCGTCGTGCAGCTCGCAGATCCTGCACCTAGGGCCGCCGGCACCCTAGGCTTGCGCGCCAACTGCGTGGACGACAACAGCGTCCAGGTCACCACTGCTGGCTACCCCTCAGACCAGCAAGAAGGGGAGTGCATGACCACGCAATGCACGGTGCGCTTCGACTGCCAGCGCGAGTCGACTCGGCACAAGTGTGACACGTACATGGGGCAGTCTGGCAGCTCGTTCTGGGACGGTGACTACTACATCCGAGGCGTGCACGTGCGGGGCCTGATAGATGAGGAGGTCAATGAGTTCACCACACTCAGCAGACGTGTGCTGGCCAAGATCAGGGAGTGGGAAGGCCGGGAGAAGGGCGGGGTTCTGTGAGAGGTGCTGTTGCTGGGACATGTGCCGTACGAGAGGTGCGTGGTGTGAGGCCATCAGATCCCATTCAAGTGACCACCTACCACGCCAATTTTGACACGCATCCGTGTCGTCGTTGTTGGTAGGAGAGAGAGCTGGGTTGTGGCTGTGCCTCTTGTGCTGTGAGCAAGTGCAGGCAGCTGCTGGCTCCTGGCTGCGTTCGTGCCAGGGGCTGTAAAAGTTTGCACACCTGCATTTTTACACACGCGTAAGGCCTGTTGTGTCTGCATGACGCTGGCAGTGTGACGCTGCGCCAGTGCCAGTGCCAGCACCAGTGCTAGTGCATCCGTTGTCTGTGCATTATTGGCTGACCAACAAGCAGCTGAGGCAGCCGCTTGTATTCTTCAACATTGTTGTACTGCTGAGAAGCAGGCACAACATGTCACAAGCTCCAACATGCAAGCGGCCAAACCTTTGGAGGTGCACCAGCGCATATTGTGTTGTCGTGCCATGTCTGCTGCTGCTGCTGCTGACGCTGTTGCTGCTGCTACTGCTGGTGCTGCTGTATGTTGTTTGACCTGTATGGCAAGTCTGCACAATGACAGCATGCTCTGCAGAACCACATGTAGCTTGAGGGGTTCTAGTTGAGACATTGTTGCTGATGAGCTAGGCCCATTGTGCATTTGCGCACATCATCAAGTTGCATTGATGCTGCTCTGGGTCAGGTAGATAGGCCCTTGTACTTGTAGGGCAGCCCCTGCTCTGCAGCTGTTGCGTGTGTGACATGGTGGGGCGTACTTGTCGACATGCATTCCCGCAGACAATTGCAAGCAAGGATAAGTTTCTGCAGCCAGGAACAAGTTGTTCCTTGCGGTGTCCAACATTCTGTCAAAGTTGTGCACCTTGGGGCCAGGCACTGCCACGTGACGCGCACACTGTCCAAAGTGCTGTGCACGCGAAGCTGCTGAAGAAGCAGCGTGCTGCAGCCGTCAATCGGGAGGGTCTGCAGGATGCTGCAAGGGGGCCTGCGCCAGCAGCCCTGCTTACCAAGCCTGCTGTTGCCAACAAGTGGCACGGTGCGCCTGTGTGTCGCGCATTCATGACGGCTGTCATTGTCACCTAGGTCACCTGGGCCTGCGCATGGCATCACAAAGGATGCAACACATACATATGGGTGTTGCAGTCACACCCCATCCTCTTGCATGGCATCGGGTTGGCAGCTCAGAGTGTATGCTCTCACAGCTTGCTCCCCTGTGGAGCTGTCAGCCTGTGTGCAGGTCGCTGTGCTTGCATCACCGTCAGACACAACGCCATCGCGTAGCCATATTGACATTTATTGCCTTTCTTTGCCTCGTCTTATATTCATCCTGCAGCTGCTGGGCAGTTGTCTTGTTGTTTCATGATCTCTTGATTACTTTTGCTGCTGCCAAGCTTGCCGGGCGGCACATTTCTGGCGCACTGTGCCTTGCCAACACGGCTGTGTCTAGACTTGCAGCTCTCTTTGTGCGGATGTAGCTTTCACCATAGTTGCCATGTCTTGTGTTGCTTGTGAAAGGCATTGTGATCAAAACATGTGCAGCCTGTTGTGCTGAGCGGCTGTGTTGTATGCTGCATCATATTGTGGTGGCTTAGCTATTGTCAATGTGGTTTTAAGTCAGGTACATGGAGTCTTGTAGAAGAGCTGAAGTAACTTGTTCGAATGGGCCGTGTGTAGCATGCAGGACTATCGCATCAAACCTGTGCGTGCACTGATTTTGCTGTGCAGTACTGCTGACTCAGCATTGGCAGCAGGGCTGCATGAGATATATGGCAATCATTTCCTGCTGCAGCTGCTTCACATTCGACTGAAATTCTTGCTTCTCAACAAAAACAGCTGGTGGATGTAGTCATCTAAGTGCCGGATCTGTGGCGGAGCACTCCGAAGCGTAAAGCCAGCAGCACGGTCTGGCCAAGTGTCATATGAGTTTTTAGACAATGGGTCCGCCTCGTCCAGCCAAGTGGTAAGTCCTAGTGCCATTTGGTAGTGATAATCATCGCCTTTCACTGTCCAAGAGTCGTATCTTGATGTGTACTGCTGAGGTTCCCGCGTCTCGCTCGCGCGCCTCAGTCTCGACAGCATTCTCTTTCTATACTTTTGGTAAGAACCGATAAACTTATTTCTGTCCGTCGTTTTTGTAGATTTGGCTGCAAGACGGCCGAAGTAAGATGGTCGCTCACAAGCAGGGCCCCATCAAACCAGCAAATAGGTCATCAACACACGTACTATAAAACCAGATGTGCCGACCCTAGTCACTGGATGTAGTCGGCAGGCTTGCTGACCAGCAGCAGGTCATGCAGTAGCATTTGCTCAGGACCAAGGGAGCATCGGAAGCAAGTCGATACTGACCCACCTAGTCAGCCTGAAACGATGGAAGGCAGCGCTAGTTCTTCAGTCGGCACTTGTGTAGCAGCAGCTGGCAACCACCCTGCAGGAGTGGTTGGCCCTGTGAGCAAAAGCTGCGCTGCGCACCATGCTCACAGCACCAAAGGCATAGCCCACCCAAGCAGGCTACGCCGCATGAGCACACCTTCAAACAGGCCTGACCAGCGTACATATGACCTGGCAATGTTATGCGCTGACTCAGCAACTAGCAGAGCGTACACGGAGCAGGTGGAGCCAGTTCACAGCGCAGCGCAACAGCACCAGCCCCAATGGCTCGGGGATCAGCAGCAGCTTACCAGCTTGCAGGACACACCAACCGGCGGCCGCGCCTGCTGCGTGCACGTCAGCAGCTCACTGCAGTGCCCAACTCCTGCTTGCGCCCATGCAGCAGCGGCAGTGGCATCAGCAGACATGGCATCAGCAGACAGCACTGCTGCTGCACAGCCGGTCGTTTTTAGCTGTGACCATGAATGGTGCCCAGCAGTCATCACAAACAGACTTGGCGACAGCAGGGGCTATGCTGTCGCTCTTGCTGCTACGCAGCAGCTGCCATGGCCAGCCAGCTGGCACTGGCCTCGCAAGATGGCATACGCCACGGCAGCAGGTGTGGGGTACATCCACACAAACACACCAAGCAGCAGTAGCAGCAGCTGGTACAGGAGTGATGCAGGTGTCAGAGGCAGCAGGCACCGGACACCTTTTCCTACTGGCTGTGGCGGCAGCAGCAGCAGCAGCAGCAGCAGCAGCAGCAGCAGCAGCAGCAGTGCTGCGGGATGCAAGAGCAGCTCTGGGCGCTGCAGCCCACCAAGCAGTGCCGACCAGCAGCAGCAGCATCAGTGGCGGCCATCTGAAGTGCTGTCGGCTATCCATGCACACCTAGCATCATCCCCAGCTGTGCTGGCAGCTGTCACTGCAGCAGTGGGCTCATTGCCGCACACAGCGGCTGCAGCTGCATCTGCGGCTGCGGCTGCAGCAGTGCAGCAGCAGTTTGCAGAGTCATTTGCTGGCTGGGATGCGGATGGCGATGGAGTGCTCAATGCTCAGGAGCTGCAAGGCATGCTGGCGCAGGTGTTGCCGCTAGGAGCAGCGAGCAAGGAAGAGGCACGCTACTGCCAGGTGGGAGGTGATTCCACAGCGCTACTGCAGCAAGCTTACAATGACGTTGAAGTGGGGTGAACAGCGTGAAACCCTGCGAGCTGCGTTCGATGGCTGTGGCAGCAAACTCGTCCCTGACAGCAGCCCACACCAAACCACATTGGTGAGCCAGACAAATTGCTTTGCCATTTGCTACGTCATACCCTGCGTATCACCTACCCTGCCACGCAGGTGATTCTGGACAGGTCGGGCTGCGGCGCTGTTGGTGCACCAGACCTGCTGTCAGCTGCACAAACCGCAGTGCGCTGGCAGGCAGGCATCTGCCCTAAGCCCAGGGTGGACGTGAACGACGTGCTGCTGCAGCTGGTGCTGCAGCTGAAGCAGCTTGAGCATGAGCAGCAGCAGCGCCAGGCTGCTGCTCAGCATACGCGCAGTGTCGTGAGCTTGGTGAGCGCTGCTGCTGGGTGCAGCGCTGCGCTGCGTGCTTGACATGCATGCTTGCAGGTCCAGCAGCAGATGGTAAGCAGGCGTGGCAACCAAGGCAGCGACATGCAGCAGCCGACATGTACAAAACAGCAGCAGAAGCTGCAGCAACAGGGGTTGTGAGGACGAAACTATCTTGAAGTCTACCGCCAACCACATGACACTCTGAGGATGGCGTGACACTACTACTGCTGCTGCTGCTGCTGCTGCTGCTGCTGCTGCTGCTGCTGCTGCTGCTGCTGCTGCTGCTGCTGCTGCTGCTGCTGTGTGACAGGCGTGTGCGCTGTTCCAGGGGCTTGACGAGGGTGGCAATGGCAGGCTGGGCACTGCTGAGCTGGGGCGGCTGTTCAAGCGCGCACTGCCGGGCCTGCAGCAGCGGGACATCACGTGAGCACAGCAGCAGACTGCCGTCAGCACCGCAAACACAGCGCTGCAACACCTTGTGCCTACACAGCATCCTCGCGGCGAAGGCAGCACGTGTCTGGACGCAAGCAACTGGCGCTGCTAGAGTAGGGGAATGGCTGCGTGGTGTAAGCATTGTGGCCTAGGAATGTGGGGGTGAGAGCCTGATGCCTTGGACATGATGAGTGGTGCGGGTTTTGAACCTGCCATAATGACAGCTGCAATCTGTTGACGTAGTTTGAGACAGGCACGTACTGCCACATTGTTGCCGCGCCCCTGTAGGTTCATGTGCTCCCACATGCCTGAGTTACACCCCGAGGGTTCAGGCCGGGTCAGCCTGAAGCAGCTGCTGGCAGCGCTGCAGCCCGTGCAGCACACACTGCAGGCGCTGCAGCAGCATGACAGTGCAGCCAACGGCCAGGCGAGCTGGCGTGGAGAAGCTGTCCAGCAGCAGCAGCAGCAGCCCGTCTTGCCTGCAGCAGCTTTGTCCAAGGCAGGCTTTGGAGAATGCAGAGATTCAGTAGATGCAGCTGCAGCTTCAGAAATGCTGCAACAGCACGACAGCATTACCAAAGCACCCACATTGTACTCAGCACCAATACTGCCACCCTGCGACACCAACCATGGAACTGATGAGAACGGCAGCTGCAGCAGTAATAGGAGTGTGTCAACAAGCAGCAGCTGCAGCACCCTAGTCCCTCTGCCACGTGCCAGGCGGC
Organism: Scenedesmus sp. NREL 46B-D3; assembly: GCA_014080715.1. NCBI lineage: Eukaryota > Viridiplantae > Chlorophyta > Chlorophyceae > Sphaeropleales > Scenedesmaceae > Scenedesmus > Scenedesmus sp. NREL 46B-D3. The sequence goes on along the minus strand of JACERP010000003.1, from coordinate 5,840 downwards.
GACCATCACTGGCCAACAGTGAGGACAGCTGCTGCATATCTGGGTCTCCTCCGGGGCCACTTACACCTGGAGGCCAGGGACAGCAGCAGCAGCAGCAGCAGCAGCAACAGGAGGGGCAGCAGCAACAGGAGGGGCAGCAGCAGCAGCAGCAGCAGGAGGGTCAGCAGGAGCAGCAGCAGCTACACCTGCAGGACAGCCTGCAGGACAGTCAGCAGCAGCTGCAGGAAGAGCGGCATGCGCAGCAGCTGCAGGAAGAGCGGCATGCCCAGCACCTGCTGCAGCACTCGACACTCAGCTGCAGCCAGCAAATGGGCAGCACGGGTGCACCCGCAGCTGCTCACCTGTTGCCTTGTGCCGGGGGCTCCGCTGCTGCGCCTGCAGCAGGTGCAGCCGCCACAGACCCTGCTGCTGCATGGCAGCTGCCTCCCGGCCTGGCCCCTGTCAGGGTGCACAGCGCGCCGCGCCTTCACGGCAGCAGCAGCAACGTCTGCAGCAGCAGTGGCGCAGCTGGGGGCATGCACAGGTGCAGCAGCAGTGGCGGTGCTGTGGGCAGCAACCCGGAGCTGTTGCTGCCGGTGATGTGGCCCATGCAGGTGTGGCCGTATGCTTGCCGGCTTGCCCAGCAACTGGCACGATGTGCTTCATATTCTTGGTGTGTAGAGGGGGTGCTACAGTCAATGTCTGTGAATGCAACACCACCAACATCAAGTTAATACGTGGTGCAGCCTGTCCAGCTGCCTCCTGCTGTATGCTGGTGGCCTGCACTTTGCAGGAGCTTGCAGCAGTGCTTGCCAGCAACCCTGTGGCCATGCAGCTGGCGTTCATACACACTGCAGCGGCGTACAGCAGCTGCCAGCAAGCCAAACACCACCACCAGCAGCAGCAGCAGCAGCAGCACTGCAGCTTGGTGCCGATTGCCATGCTTCCGCGGCTGCTGGCAGCAGCGATGCCTGGCTGGGGAGGTGCTGATGTCAGCTATGCCGCGCTGCAGATCCGCTGCCACATGAACATTGTCACCAACTTCACCGTAGACACGCCAACAGCCGCAGCTACCGGCTGCAGTTGCGGCCCCTTCAACAGCTGTGACAGCAGTGGTGGCGCAGCCTGCTTGGAACCAGCAACAGCAGCAGCAGCAGCCGGTGATGTTCCCACAGACTTGATGTATGCTGAGCTGGCGGCGACCATTGTGTCTGCAGCCTCCACAGAGACAGCAGCCGCAACAGGGGAGCTGCCGGCAGCAGTGCAGCAGCTGGTGCTTGACCTGGCGGATGAACTGACAAGCAACGCTGAGGCGTATGCCAGACTGGAGGAAGCCTGGCAGCAGGCTGCGTGCAGTGCAGCTGCAGCAGCTGCTGTGCCTGCTGGAGATGCGGATGCAGGTTGTGTTTTGTCTCACGGATCAGGGGGAACATTCAAGCTGCCGGTTGTTGCTGGTGTGCGGCTGCTGTGCAAGCAGCTGGTGGCATCGCTGGGGTTGAGCGACATCCGGCTGCTGGGCTGGCTGACATGCCTGGTGCGGCAGCAGCACCTGGCAATGCAGCTGGCAGCCCTGCAAGACGGCGGCGGCAGCAGCAGCAGCAGCACATGCTCCAGCTGTGCTGAGGATGCGCCTGAGGCCAGGGGCAGCAGCCACGCCCAGCTGCATCCGTGGCAGGGACACGCAGGCGCGCTTGTGGCTGAGGTGGGCTTGCAGGAGCTGCGCGGGGTGCTGCTGCAGCTGGTGCAGTGCTTGGTGGCGGCAGATGATGCTGCTCTGGTGGAGGATTTCAGGCAGCAGGTGCACGTGGCCGATCCCGACGACCATGCGCGACGCGCCAGCTGGCATGCGGCAGGTGCAGCATCTGGGGGTGGAGGAGGCAGCGATTGGGCGGCGGATTGGGCGCCAACAAGTCACGTAGCAGCAGCTGGTGCGGGCACTCCACAGCCGCGCGCGCCAGCTGGGCGGCAGCGCATCGTGTTTTGTGGCGCATCGTCGCGCAGCTCGTCAGCTTGCAGCTCGCCCTGCTGGCAGACCTTTGCACAGCAGCAGCAGCAGCAGCACAGGGGCAGCTGTGATGAAGATCACCACCATCATCAGCATCAGCATCAGCATCAGCAGCAGGTGTCTGATGTGGACTTTTTTCAGCCCGTGCGTTGTGGCGGTGGCAGTGCACCAGGCTTGTTGTTGGGCTCGCCGTACCACCCACACGGCGCAGGCTTAGCAGCAGGACGTGGCAGGATGGTGTTTGCAGATAGGTCTGGCAGGGGTTGTGGCAGTGGACTTGGTGATGGAGCAAATGACGCATTCGTCCATAGCTTGAGTCATGGCTTGTATGCAGCTAATCGGTTTGGCAGCTGTGCTGGAAGCACGGGTGATGGAGCAGGGGAATGCACGCTGCTGGCAGCTGTCAGCCTGCAGCAGCAGCGGCTGCGGGCAGCGCAGCAGCAGGCATGGCATGCGGAGATGCTGCTGCAGCATCAGCCCTGGGAGGGTGCGTACAGCCCTGTTGCTGCAGCGCGTGGTGGCAGCAGCTGCAGCTTCTTCAGGGCCAGTGCTGAGTCAGCAGTGGCAGCTGAGGCGGTAGGTGGTGCTGCTGTTGGCGAGCCTCGGGCGGTGGACATCCTGCGGGTCTCTAGCATTGACTACCGCAGCTCCAGCGCCAGCGATGCTGACCAGTTGCTGGGACCGCGATCAAGCAGTGCGACTTGTGCAACAACAGTACCATGATGCTGTGTTTACCGACGGTCCAGTGGGGCAAATGTAGCAAAGCACAGTGTATGGTAGGCAGCTTTGGTATAACTGCAGGCAAGGAATGTGCGAGGCCGGATCCAGCTGCTGTGCAGCAGGTGTGATGGTTCTGCAGGCATCACAGGGCCATTAATGGGGCCTACCCAAAGACTTGCAGTCCATCATCACGCTCCATGCGACGTTGTGAAAAGGGTGAGCAGTACAGGAGTAGGACCTCAAGACATGTGCCACTGTTTGTGGCGTTGTGAGGAGGCCTTACAGTGAACATGGCGCATCTCACAGCCCTATCTGATGCGGTTTGGCTGTCAAGCACGTTTGCCATTCGTCATATGGCAGCTTGATTACAGTTTGGCCCTGGCCGTGAATTTTGATGGATACCGTACAATTGCCAAATGCCAACCCTGGCATGACGTGCATTGGTGGTCAGACGAGCCGCATGTGGCACCCCACAATGGTTATTGAGAACATCATACAGGCAGTTGTAGCGGCATGCTGATCAAGTACGACAACGATTACCTTTTCGTGTGGCTGAAGTGAGCTTGCATACCTATGACTTGAACTGGGCATTGTGGATGAGCTGCTGTTGTCTGCAGCATGGATTAACATCTGCTGGGACAAGTTGGTTGCAGTACAAATTGCCAGTACATGTTGCAATGCAGCGCAGATGCACATCGTTTGAGTATAAGTGGGGTGGTGTCCGCAGCCGCTACAAAGCTGTACCGGGCCTCCAAACAGCTAGGCAGAACGGTCTTACATCAACATGTAGTTTCTTCACATCTGTTTGCGGTGCTGAACGTATGGCAACTATAAGCAACAGCACCCAGCTGTTGTGTTTGATGAGGTAGTGCTGTTGTGGGTCAGGCGCTTGTCCACCATGCCAATGCTAGAATGCAGAACAGAAGCACTGATGCTCAGTTTTCTGCTCAGTCAATTGCTCTGCCTCAGATTAGGTGCCCTGCATCAGCTGTGGTGTACCTGTCAAGCAAAGCAGCTTGGCTCCTTCTACTAATGTCTTTTACAAACGCCGCTGCTCTCCTGCTGCAGGATGTGCTTCACCTGCAGTTCTGCTTCTGTTGGATTTACATTACACTACAACACAATACAATTCAGTAGTACAGGACTGAACCTGCCTCAGGCACTAGCCCAGCGAGCCGTCGTTCCGCTCATGAGGGTTTTGTGCAACCAAATGCAGCCATGCTGTGTTACATGCATGGAAGGGCGCCATCCATTTCTTGTACAGCATGTGGTCACTGCACTATCGACGTAGTGTAGTCATTCAGCAAGCAGCCTTGGCACTTGTGCAGTGTCACATGCATGGAGCAAGATGCATGCTACGCTGCTGTTGCTACGTCGGCCAGTAAGGCAGCCTTGGACACTGTCACTTGGGGGCGCTTGATGCGTTTGCATGCAGCAGGGTTAGCCGCAATGTTGTGTTCAGCTGGCTAGTCGATCAGCCATTGTGCCGCTGCCAGAAATTGCATTGACTGTGATGCATCACCTTGTAGGGACATCAATGTCAACCCTTCAGTGCAATGCAATCATTGCCTATGCATCCCATTATAACCCATAATGGTGGCTGTCGCAGGTGGGTTGGTAAGCGCTCCCCCCATGCTTGGTTCGGCTGCATTCACAGCATGTTGCGATGCCAGTGTGCTGAGCACATGTACAGCGGTTTGATATGCACTACTGCCCTGCTTTAATTGTGCAGACATCAGTCGTGTGCTCTGTAGTTTGTTAAATCATACACCAGTGGAGGCTGTTCCCAATGGCCAGTTGGTTTGAACATGCATCAAGTCCTCCATGGAGGCATGCAAGGTCACCTGTAATAAATCAGCCTGCAGGCTGGTGCATTGACCTGATGTCTGTTGCAAGCTGGGCATGCTTTTGTAGTGTTGAGGTTGCAGCGCTGTGCTATTGCTGTGCGCTGCTGTTGGTTGTTACATTCCACTGTGCTGTTGCTATGCACTGCAAATCCGTGGCATTGCGGACACACACATACGTGGCACACACATGACGCTTCACTCTGGCGCCAAGGCTTGTGTACATTTACTGCCCCCATGGTCACTTTTGTGGTTGGTGGCCCTGGCATTGTTCCTACATGCATCGTTCGCTTTGAACAGTCTTGCTTGCTGCGGTGCTCTGCAGCGCAGGCACCTCACACTGTCGTGCAGATGGCAAATGCACAGCGGCAGCTGCCATGTTTTGTATATGTCAAGAACATGCAGCAGCTGCCGTGTTTTGGGGTAGCATACTGCGTTGCAACACAATTACATACTTGCTTTGCACTCCCCGTTGCAGCTGACGACGCCACTTCAACGAGGACTTGTCGAGCGTGTGAAAGATGACTAGAGATGCTGCCCTGTCTGTGTTCTGGATGTGCTGTGGTGCAGCCTTGTGGTCCTGCACCTGCTGTGGTGCAGCCTTGTGGTCCTGCACCTGCTGTGGTGCAGCCTTGAGGTCCTGCACCTGCTGTGGTGCAGCCTTGTGGTCCTGCACCTGCTGTGGTGCAGCCTTGAGGTCCTGCACCTGCTGTGGTGCAGCCTTGTGGTCCTGCACCTGCTGTGGTGCAGGGTTTCCCTGGCTTAGCACTGCTTGAGGTGTGCAGCCCTGCCTCGACCTGGAAGCCAAGAGCCGTGCTTGTGCAAAGGTTGAAGTACGCCAACAGCCCATGCTTCAGTTGCTGCAGCATGTCAGCCCAGTGACATGCTACGTTCATTACCACCACGAAAGCACCCGATCTCCCCCAAATGAGCCTCTCGTTGGCTCCTGAATGGGGTTCCCCTTCTTGATGGATGGAGCATGTAAAGTAAAGTAAGACATGCACACCGAGGTTTCTTCACGTTGGCAGAGCACTGCTGGCATGCCTGGCCGTCGGACACAGTTCAGCATCACCACAACCAGGCACCATGCCTGCCTGTCAAACACGGTTCAGCATCATTACACACGGTTCAGCGTCACCACACAGGCACCATGCCTGGCTGTCGGACACGGTTCAGCATCACCACACAGGCACGACACACAGTTCAGCATCATCACACAGGCACTATGCCTGGCTGTCGGACACGGTTCAGCATCACCACACAGGCGCCATGCCAGCTCGGAAAAGTCAAAC